>VDFB02086081.1:194210761-194826474 GCA_007258455.2 Sequoia sempervirens | reverse complement strand
TATATTCTAAACTATATATATTAACATAAACTATAAACTATAAACTACAAATGAGATGTATTGCATATGTTAAATCATATGTTATAAAGTCTTGACATTTTTTAAAATGCTATGTAAACAAATCGGATATTCGATTCAAATTGGATATCCAATTTAAATCCGATATCCGATATGTCTAACACAAAATTCATTTCCTAGGGAATAGGCTCGGGTTTGCTTTGGTATTTGGTTAGGAGATGCCAATCCTAAAAAGTCAACACAAAATGCGTTTTTAACAGCTTACCTTATTTTTCCAGACTTCGCCCATATGGCTAACGACTTTATTTTTAGCCAAAATTGATAAAATGAAAAGGGTTTGTAGAGGAGATTCTCAGGTTTTTCCAATATAAATTATGCTTTATTTTGGATTTAATAGATTATTCTTATTTATTTTCTATTAGAATTATGACTAAAGTCCTGATTGATAGGCTGATTGTAAAACATCTATAACTTTCAAATGGTATCGTATTTTTTGAATCCAAAACATGCGTCACATTCTGTGCTTTGCATACTATAGAATTAAAAAAAAAATGAATTTCATGAAGTTTTGAGCAAGCTAAGGTGGTCAAACATATGAGTTTTATATTTTTAAAAATTTAATAAAAATTCATAATTAATTATTTAATTGGAAAAAATTACAAAAATATGCATCACATACATGAGTCCTCTACTTACATCTAAAATATATCATAAAAAAATATCATTTTATTATGGTTAGGTGTATCATGCAGGATTAATCTACTTCTTATTTTCCTAAAATTTAAGTATCTGCATTGAAATTTCAAAATTTCACCAAATAGATTTTGTTTTAAAAAATAAACCTAGTAGTTTAGAAACTACATTCAATTTCCCACAGAATCTATTCTTACATGTTTTTGAAATAATATAGATAACTTATTCAAATTTTTACGTCAAGTTGCCTAACTCTAATTTTTCTGAATTTTCATTGCCACTTAAGGACTTGTTTGGCCCATCATGATCCTGCACATACCCATTATGACCTTTAGATTTGGGAAACCCTGTGATGAAGTCCATGGATACCTCTTCCCAATGTTGGCTAGGAATAGATAAGGTTTTCAAGAGACCTGTTGTCTTAATTGTGTCCCCTTTATTCCTTTGAAAAACCAAACATTCAACCATAAATTTTTGAACATCACCTTTTAGCCCTTCCCAAAAAAAATCTTGCTTGACTCGATGATATGTCTTCAAAAATCCTTAATGACCACCCACTAGAGACTCATGCAACTATGTGAGAATCTTGTGTTTAAGAGTGGAATTCTTATAGAGATACAAACACTCTTTATACCAAAGAGTATCTCCCTTCCAACAAAACTTATCTGAACTACTATGATCACTTTTTAATTGCTCGATGAGATTACTTGTCTCAACATCATTTTGCTATTCTGCTTTGGCTTCCTCCACCAAATTTTCTTGTAATATTGAAAGGGCACACAATAAGGCTTCATCTTTCTCATCCTTCCTTGAAAGTGCATTTGCTACAATATTTTCTTTCCCTTTCTTATATACAATCTCAAAGTCATATCCTAACATCTTAGTGACCCATTTTTAATTTGTTGCTGTTTAGAAGATAGTATTTGTTCCAAAAAATATTTTAAGCTATCATGATCTATCTTAACCTTGAAGTGTATCTAATAGATAGGGCCTACATTGTTTAATTGCATGGAGGATTGCTAGAATTTCCTTCTCATAAAGAGGTTTTAGTTGATTCTTACCCTTTAATTGATGACTCTCAAAAGCAATTGGTCAACCTTCTTGCATGAGCACTACTCCTATCCCATTTCTAGAAGCATCATATTCCATAATGAATTCCTTGGTGAAGTCAGGAGTGGCAAGCACTGGAGTTGTACACATATCCTCCTTCAATCTCTCAAATGTTGTATTGGTAGACTCGTTCCAACGAAAAGAATCCTTCTTCAATAGAGTGGTGAGAGGTGCTGCTATATGACCATAATTCTTCACAAATATTATATATACCTTGTCAATCCCAAGAAACCCCTCATTATCTTAATGGTTTTTGAAAAAGGCCATTCCATGATAGCCTTAATTTTGTTAGGGTCCGCCTTTACTCCTTCATGATAAACTATGTGTCCCAAATACTCCACCTCCTTAAGAACAAAAGCACACTTGGACGGCTTAGCATAGAGTTTATGATCTTCAAGTATTTGTAATGCTTGATCCACGTGTTTCAAATTTTCTTCCCCAGTCTAGCTATAAATCAATATATCATCAAAGAATACTAACACAAACTTTCCCAAGAAATTCTTAAAAATGGAATTCATCAAACTTTGGAATGTAGATGGTGCATTGGTAAGACCAAATGGAATCACCAAAAAATCATAATGAACCTCATGATTCTGAAATGTTGTCTTACAAATATCTTCCTTCTTAATCTGAATTTGGTGATAACCATATCTAAGATCTAACTTGGTAAAATACATTACTCCATTCAATTCATCTAGCAAATCATCAATGAATGGAATAGGAAACTTATCTTTAATGGTGTACATGTTGAGCACTCTATAATTTTGGCACATGCACCAAGTATCATCCTTCTTACATACAAACACCATAGGCGAGTAGTAAGCAATTTGGCTATGCTTGATAACTCTTGCCTCTAGCATCTCCTCAACAATTTTTTCTATCTCTCTTTTGTATATGTGGATACCTATAAGGCTTGATGTTTAGTGGTTGGCTACATGGAACTAACTATATGGAATGATCATGATACCTCTTAGGAGGAAGTCCTTTAGGTATATATCTAAGAACAACTAAGTGACAATCAATTATAGCTTGCAAATTTGGATGAGTAGGAGCATTAGATTGAGAGACTTCTAATGAACATAGCTAGGCCACAAATCCATCCACTCCTTTCTTAAGGAAACTTTTAATTTATGGGAGCTTACAATTTCTTGGGATTTTTACTTCAATCCCCTTAGCTCTATTACCCTTCCTTCTAATTGAAATCTCATGAATAGTTCTTGGAAGTTCATCTCAATCGTTCCCAATGTAGTAAGCCATTGTACTCCTAAAATAATATCTGCTACACCCATGGATATCACATACATTGGGGTATCAAGTTGGTAATATTCCATGGATAATTTAATGCTATGAAAATTCCCTAAACAACTAATTGTACCACCATCTACAATAAAAACCTAAAACTTAGGAGCTGGATATATAATTTTTTTTAGATGAGTAGCTAATTTTTTGTTGATGAAATTATGAGTACTAACCAAGTCGATCAACATTGTTACCTTTTGTTTCTTTAAGAATCCCACCACCTTTAGAGTTTGTGAAGAATTAAAACCTCAGAGTGCATGACTAGAAATGATTAGTTGAGAATCATGTGACTCCTCATTTGACTCCCTTTCATCCTCTAGTATGTGTTCCTCCTCTTCTTCCTCACTTGGACCTTCAATATAGAACAACTTATTTTCATTGCATTTATGTCCTCGACTGTATTTTCTATCACAATTGCAACACAACCCTTTTTCTCTTTTCTCCTCAATTTGTTGTGGTTTCAACCTAGTAGGTTGTATTAAATATCCTTTCTCTCTTGTCACATTAGCCCCTTGCTTAGGAATCAAATACTTCTCCTCTACCCTGCGTGCTAAGATAAAAGACTCATTTATGGAGCTAGGTCTAAACATGCATACCTCATGTTGAATTTGATCCTTGAGACCTACCAAGAATAAATCATTCAAGTTTTCCTTTGTAATTGTATCCACTCTTAAGGATAGATTTTGAAATTGCTGAATATAATCCTTAAGTAATCCTGTTTGTTGAAGTTTAGTTAGTTGGCTAAAGAAGTTATCTGTCATGCTATTGCTATATTGTGCTTGAAGTTCCTCCATAAAAATCGACCATGAGATGGTAAGCCTCTTTTTCCTTCGATGAGTGCAAAGACAACGATACCAAATTAATCGATATGGTTCTAGATATAGGGAAGCCATTGTGACTTTTTGTCTATTTGGGATTTGGTGTACTTAAAAAAAATTCTCCATTTGATTTATTCATGTTAGAGGATCCTTGCCATTGAACTTGCACATATCCACCTTTGTAAATAAATTCCTAGATCTCATAGGAGTACTAAAGCTTGTGTCAATGTTAGCTGACCTAGAATTTTCACCTTAGTCACTTTAGAGCTCCTTTCTTGGATAAATCATGTAGGTGCTTAACATGTTTCTTATGTTTGATATATCTCCTCTTAGGTCACACATATCCATCTTCATTGAGGAAATTTCTTCCTTTACCTTACTAATTTCCTCATTAGGATTAATATCCTCTATTTTTTACCCCATCCTTATCAGGAGTCTTCCCCGGAGTGACCACATTCTTTTTGCTCCTTATAGCAGGCCCCATCATTATGGGAACCACTAATTTTGAAATAAATCACCCAAATGAAACTTAAATTCTCTAAAAATTTTACTATAATATCCTTTATTATTTCTTTAAAATCCAAATAAAAATTAGACTCCAATTCAACAAGATGTGTGAGATATGTAGATTCCAAAAAAAAAGTGTAGAAACCCTAATTCTGCAATAATTCGCTTACTTCTCCAATTATTCTAAAATATGGACTATATCTTCTTTAATATTTTCTTCAAAAACCATTTAAAAATTAGAAAAAAATTCACCAAAATTTGAAAGATATGCTCTTCCCAAAATCGCCTCCAAAATTGATAAAAACCTTGCCTCTACAGTGCTAAGATCATGCTCTGATACCACTTGTTATGAAATAACTTGCATAATAGAAGAATATGATTTGAAATATTGTGCAATACTTGATAATAACTGAGAATAACAAGTCACTTTGCAAGGGAAATCCTCCATATATCTCTAATGAGAAACACTTCACAACTTGATGCAGAAACAAGACTCACAACCTCCTGTATATACCTATTTATGCCTAGGATATCACCTAGGCAGACCTAAACAATTAAATAACTATATAATAATGATAATATGACTTAATAGAGAGTTAAGATAGCCACAAGATGACTATTATGAACCCGATATACACTAATATTAAGGGTGTAGCACAATATGTAGGTTCACTAAAATGAACCATATAATTTTGGGCATGAGGTTTATAGGCCACTCTTGCACTCTTAGGATCTTTCACTTAAAAGGAGAGAGATAAAACCAATAAAAATCTAGGTGGTTCACTCAAATTATGAAATTTACGATGTGATTAAGGCTAAATGAGATGATGTAAATTCAACTAAAAGAAATAATTGATTGATTATGAATGAAAAACCTAAGAAATATGCAATGCTTGAAAAGACAATGTGATATGCAAGCATGAAATAAAATATGAATGAATGAATTTTTTTTTGAAAAAGGCTGAATCAGAGTGCACTTGGGAATTTGATGACGAATTTGGAGTGTCCTAAATGCTGACAAAGACCACTAAAAATCACCAATGGGACTCATTCATAAGTGATGGTGAATCAATCCAGCTATTGGAAAAAAGTCCTAGGAATTGGTTTCTAAGTGTTAGGATATTGAATATAACAAAATATAACTTTCCAACCTTAAGGTGGAACTCATTCACCATTGATGGAAAATTATTCCTCTCCTAAAATTTTGTGAAATCAAGGAGCAATTCTGTACTTCTAGATCTACAATTATCTTCTTGTTAGGTTGATAGAGTCAAATCTGTAGAAAACGGACTGTAGGTTGTCTCCAATCTTGAAATAGGTTTTATTTGACTTGAAACACTTTGCTAACTTCTTGACCACCTTTCAACACCTAATTTCTTGACAAATATACTTACACAAGTCACAACCTTGTTGAAGAAATGTAAAGATATGTCAATGGCTGCTCCAAGATACTTGATTGATGCTTGATTGAATCATGCAAAGTTCTTGAATTCTAATTGATGAATACAAAATGAACTTGATGATTGAATGATTGTAGGAGATCTAAAATGAGGAGATAAACACTTATTTATACACACTTGTGCCTTACTAACCCAATAATACAACATCATAGGCCAACATAAGGAAATTTTGAATAAAAAACTAAAAGAAAATTTGAAATATTTTGAATTTGGAGCCAAGAGGGACTCATTTGCCACCCATGGAAAATGGGTCCCACCTTGGGCTTGAAAGTGGGTGTTAGAAATTATCTTGCATTTAATATTGTTTGTGAGGTTTACATTAATAAATACACTTAATTAAGCCTTAGGAGTTCATAAAGGGGTCAAATATAGCATGAGAAATGTGTAAATAGTGAAAAAAAGCCTAGAAAAGCATGAAATATTGTTACAAGACTTTACAACACTTCAAAATAGGACTCAATAAGTGATGAAAAGGTGATATTTAGGTGAATTATAATGAATAGAGTTTAGAAAAGTCTAGAAATTCTTTACAAAACTTCATAACACCTTCACAAGACATCATAATTTGAATGTTTAGGACCTAATGTGAATGTTTAAGTCACATTAAAAAATTAAATCAAATAAAAATAGACCAACAATCATGAGAGAAAGGCCTTAAATACCATGAAAATGTCCAAGTGCCATTTTTCTATGGTATACTTGGAAAGCTCTGTGCCAAGTCATATGTTTCTGACTTTAAAGATATGTTATGTGAGAAAAAGAAAAGGGAGGAGTTTCCCCCAAAATTAAAACACCAAACACATAAGGGATCTATGGATTTGGGGTCAGTATGTTCTTTGCTACAATGTTTTTAGAGAACTTGGAATTGTCATCATCCCCTAAATACACATAGAACTTGAAGAATGACACAAAGAGAGTGAAAAAAAAGAAAACCTTTAGGGTTAGCATGGAAGATACATAGGGTGTGTCTTGTGTCATCCCCAAAAATAAAATAAAAAAGACAAATTAAAAAGAAAAGGCAAAAAAAAAGGAAAATATTTTGGATCAACATGAAAGAGACATGAATGTCTCAATTCCTTGCATCATCCCCAAAAGGAAAACACAAGAAAAATATAAAGATGAAATGAAAAGGGAAAAAAAAAATCCTTTTGGGTCAACATGAAGGAGAAAGGAATGTCTCAATTCCTTGTGACATCCCCAAAAGGAAAATGCAAGCAAAAGATAAAGATAAAGACTGAAAGTGATGCAAAACATAGAGAAGAATGAAGGTACACATAGAGAAAAGGCACAAAGAAAGAGAACATCAAATATAACATCATGAGGGATCACATTACCCACATGCAATCACACAAAAGAAAATGAAAAAGAAATAATGCAAAAGACTAGTAAGGAAAATGCAAGTCAACCAATGAGCAAGTCATCCGCCTTCCACTCTCATCTTTATAAGCGAAAGGTAAACGATGAGCATAAGGGAAAATGAAAAATGCATTACTAGGACAAGGCTAACAATTGCTTGCCCCCATTGAGTGCGAGAAAAGAATGAGCTGAGGTAGGTGATGGGAAAGGTCATGTGGGTATGTGCAAGATCATCATGGAAAAAAAAGACCCTTAAGTGGCAAAAAATTCAGAAAAATTGGAGTTAGAAAACTTGATGTAAAAATTTGAATAAGTTATCTATATTATTTAAAAAATATGTAAGAATAGAATCTATAGAAAATTGAATGTAATTCTAAACTACTAGGTTTTTTTAAAAAAAAAATCTATTTGGTGAAAACTTGAAATTTCAGTACAGTGGTACTTAAATTTCAGGGAAAAAATAAGAAGTAGGTGTCTGTCTGACCACCCTAACCACAATAAAATGATAATTATTTTTTATAAGATTCTATATATAAATAGAGCACTCATTCCTTGATGTTATGTATATTTTTTTGTAATTTTTTTCTAAGTAAATAATTAATTATAATTTTTTATTATAACATTTTCAAAAATATAAAAACTCATATTTTTGACCACCTTAACTTGGTCAAACTTCATGAAATTAAATTTTTCTTTTTGTAATCTTATAGTATGCAAAGCATAGAATGTGATGCATGTTTTGGATTCCAAAAATTTGATACCGTTTGAAAGCTATAAATGTTTTTCAATCAACCTATCAATCAGGAATTTAGTCATAATTTGAATAGAAAATAAATTATAATTACTTATTAAATTCAAAGTAAAGCATAATTTATATTGGTGGAAATCTAAGAATATCCTTTAAAAAACCTTTTCATTTCATCAATTTTTGGTAAAAAATAGTCATCTGCCACATACCCATCATATTGCCACTTTTTGGCCCATCATGATCCTGCACATACCCATGCAATAATGAGAATAGAATATTTTACATTTATTACATGACAAGGGGTGAATCAATATTAATCTAGGCAATCACATGATGGAAATCATTGCCATCAAAGTGAAACTTTTTCAATACTAACTGAAATGAATGACATTCATCAATAATATGTTTGAGAACTTGATGATATGCACAATGTAGGACTTTTGAATTTTTAGGATATAGAACTAATAAATTCATAGGTGGTAATGTTATCAATTCTTTTTTTGAAATAAATTGTAATTTCCTTTCACTTTTGGGTGGTGGGCAAGGAGACTTTAGTTTTACTAACTTGTAAGGCCTCTTATGCCTGCTAGATTAACTAACTTCTCTAGATAGGATTAGGGTAGGATGTCCTGGGATAATCCTATATTTATGCTTGTTATTGTTATGATCTATTGGTTGTTCTTTAGCAAGAAGGACATTCAAATCAGGAGGGGAATCAAAGATCACCACACCATCATCTTAGAGCCTTAGATATTCTCTAGGAGGCTTGTTGTTATGAGAGGGATCTTGATATCCCAACCTCTTTGTGTTTTCATTTGTTGGTTTTTACTATAAGAGTTGATGAATTTCATGTTCATTTGTTGTGTCGCATCCTTTTCTACTCAATATTGTGAAACCTTTTCCATATGTTTCTTCAAGATTGATGGGAGTGTTTGTTACTTTGTTATCATAAAATGGTTGAGTGTTTGCTTGTCTAGATGAACTAGATTAACCTATTGTAGGGAACATAGGTTCAACTTTTATTTCAAGATGTAAGTAACCAAACATCTCAAAAGGTGGTATTGTAGGAGGATTTGGTTGATTCATGGATGGATAAAATGATTCATTATCCTCAAGGTTGTCAAGACAATTGTTTAGGAACTTATTCATGATGTCATCATCTTCTCCAATGATGTCAACATCATGAGGAGGACATGCATTAGAAGTTGAGTGAGCATGAGTGATTTCAACTTCATTAGGGTCATTGCCAAAGGTACAACTTGACATATCTACTAAGGAATTTAATGACATACAAATCTTATTAAAACACATATCCATGATGCAAATATGAGATTCTAAACTATGCAACAATGTTGTAAATGCAATTTTGATTTTTTTAGCAATGCACAAAATGAATAAATGTATGCTAAATGCAATGAATTAAATGAAACTTAAATTATGAAAACTGAAATAGAGAGATAACAACAACAAATAGAAACTTAGAAAATGAACTATCAATGCCACAAAATGTAGTATAAAATATGCAATGAGACTGATTTTCCCATGGTGGCGAATGAGTCCAGGTACTTATTTTTTTGAAAATTTTATAAATTTTTGAATTGAATTTTATGATTTTTATTATTTTTGATGCAAATTTGAGATGAAAATGTAGAATTTTTAATAATTTTTAATCAAATTAGATGCAACAATGCAAGCCAAATGAGCTTTTCACTAATGCAAATTTTGAAACCCTAGAATGCAAATTAAATAATACAAAACCTAATGCAATGTTAATATAAGCTAAACCTAGGATGAAAATTTACTCCAAATTAGAAATATGATGCTCTATATGTAGGTTTACCAAAATGAAATAAAGATAATTGTTGGGGCTCTTTCTTTTGCTTCTAGGGTTTTGGACCTAGAAGGAGATAGACCAATTTCCAACCTTTCACTCAAGAACAAACCCTTGATATTTCAATGCAAAGGAGATTTAAATATAGTAAATGGAAGGTTCTAGGAAATGTAATAATGTTTAATGAAGCATTACACACCAAGTATAAACTTGGAAAAGAAATTTTTTGAAAACATAGTGTGATATGCAAAATACCTAGAAATGCAAGTAAAATGTAATAGAAAACTATGAAACTAGAAATGTGCACTTTGGAAACTAAAGGAGGTAGAATTGAGGTTTGGAATGTTGAAAAATCTACTATTGATGCTAATTGGGACTCATACGCCAAGTTGGGTGAATCGGTCCAATTTCGGGTAAACTGTGTTAGAATAAGTTTTGGACAAATGGGTACTTAGATCTACAAAAAAACTTGATAGATAGGTACAATGAGACTCATTCTCTAGTAGTGGTGAATCAGTCCACTTCTAGATTTTTTGGATTTCAAAACTATAATTTGTAGCTCTTAGTCTACTTTTCTATTCCTGATTTAGATGCGGGTATGAAATTGTAAAATTTAGCCTATAGACCTTCTCTAAGCTTCTACAAGGCTTGTTTACAACTATGAAAACTTTTAGGAGCCTGAAATTTTTTCTCCACATTTGCTTCTTGGAAAATCTACAACCTAGCTTTGCAAATCACACAAAATAAGAGGGAAAAATGTTGTGGGGGTTAGTGAATAGGGTTTTTCCTTGGTCAAACCCCTTGTTGGTAATCAAACCCTTGAAATAGAATGAAATGGAATAGAAGATGATGAATGAAAAAATAATGATGTTGCAACTCATGAAAACCTTACCATAAGATGTTGGAAACATGTAAGTAATGGATCCAATGGATGTGGAATTGGAATTGAGCTTGATGTTGGTAGATATTGAATGCAATGCTTGCTTGAATCACACACTCCTACACCATAATTGTTAGCTCTAAAACAACATCATGCAAACAATCTTTGACATGATGAATGAAACTTGAAAGATGCTCTAGATTGCTTAATAATCTACTCTTCAAATGTCTTGGATGCTCTTGTGAACTCTTGAATGCTTGTAAAATTTGCTAGGTGTTGAATATGAGTGAAAGAACCTTTTATTTGTAGACACTAAAAATGTCTTGATTGATACTATGCATCTGATTCTAATCAACTAACACCATTTCTTCTAAAAATCACTTCATGTTGATCAATTAATTGAATAATCAACATTATTTAATTAAAATTAGAAAATTCAACTATTAATCAAATAATTAAATTTATTGATTAATTCACCCTTCTTCTAACTAATTATCTAGCTTATTTAATTAAATCAAATCATTTAATTAAATCTTCTCTGAATCCTCTCATTTAATTAAAAATATATCAAATCAAATGTCACATCTTCTAATCCTCTCTAATTAATTAATTCTAGATTAATTAATCCTAAATTATCTTTCTAATCATCATTATCAAATCCTCCAGTTTTAACTCTTTAAAAGTTAAATCAACTCATGGTCAACTAACTAGGTTGTACATAAAATCAGTTTCTTCTAATTATCTAATTACCTCAATTATCCTCACAAAGGCATATTTTGAGGAATATTCCTCTCAACAAACCCTAGATCAATTTCCCTCCAAAGGTTTTCAAAAACCTATTACATCCTCTTAGGGTGATCCCACAATAGTAGTTTACAATTTTTAGCCAAACTAGACACTGAAATTATTATTTTTAACTAAATCTTCACATTCAGGCACCTATCATGGCTAAACCATGAGGAATTTGAAGATTATGCAAACTACAATCTAGTCACACTTTTTTTTTATATTCTAAAAATATTTTTATCAAAAATTTTGGAACTTGTTTGCATTTCTTTTTTCATCTCCCACAAAAATTGGTTTTTTTCAAAAACAACATTTTTAAAAAGTGACAAACTGTATAACACAACTTTTTTTCTATGAAGGATAAAATTATAATTCTTTCAAATTTAGATTTGTAACTTCGATATCTAGTTCTTCCACTTGGTTAGATAGTTTTTTATTGAATATTTTTTCTTTAATCAAGTTTTGAAGTCAAACCAATTACAATTTAGACATCGCACAACTGTATAACATGTAACTTTTTTGTATATATCAAAATTCTTTTTTTTTTTGTTGGATCAAGGACTTCAATGTCTGGTGCACACATATTTTTTAATTTTTATTTTTGATAATCTGCTATTTTTCCACCTTTATGGAACAAAGACCTTCATTTTTGATGAAAAACCTATGTTTAATAATAATAATAATAAAATACACAATAAAACCAAAAACATATTAAAATTATATTCATTGCATAGCTCATTCTGAGGACTACCTGATTCCAGTTGGGTTTGTGAAGAATCCTCTATTTTCATGTTCAAACCAAGCTTTGAAGCATAAAATTTTAGCTTTTTTTTGTGTTTCAGGGGCAGGATGTGGAATTAGAGAGGTTAAAGGGAACCCCTAGGGGTTCGTTTGAACCAGGGTTCATTCGAACCCCCTTTAATATGAAATTTTCTTTTGTTTTTTTGGGTGGGAAATGTGGGCCCAATAATTAAGGGGTTCAATCGAACCTTAGTTTGTTCGAACCCCTTTTGGGTTTGACCAAACTTATACGTTCATTCAAACCCCTAAAACCATTTTTTTTGCTATGGGGTCATTTTTTCTCATTTTTACCTCCTCCATCAAATTGTAAACCACTATTGTGGCTTCACCCCTTACATTTGCAATAAATTCTCTCACAACCTTTCAAATCTTCTTACATCCTATCAAATCTCTTTCAATTCTTCTTACACCAATTTCAAATTCTCAACCAACAACATTTACTTCTCTTCCATCCTCCTCCACTCACACATTTCCCAAAATGTGCTCCAACTTCCTCCAATAGAATTGTGACACTTGGAACATTCTCATTGGCTCTCAAATTATCCCACATTCAACAAATCCTCTCATTCTTCAACCATTGGCTTCTATAAATAGAGGCATCCTTTTCATAATATGGATCCACAACTTCATACATTATCACTATAGCCATTTGAGTTCTTAGTTTTCCATCACTTTCAAGTTTCATAGCTAGATTATAGTCAATTTTCTCTTTGGATCATCTTCAACTTCATCAAGCTTATCAAATACCTATTGGGAAAGAGCTTCTTTCCACATCAAAGGAGCACCAATCCCCCTATGGGATGAAGGTTTTTCTAGTTTAGATTAGATTACTTGTTTCAATTATGTTATTTCCTTGTTTGTTTCATGTTTTGTCTTAAATTAGTTGAAGAATCTCATAGGGAGAATTATGTTACTAACATTTTTGACATTGTTTTGTTGATCTTCTATTAGTCTATGTAGGTTTTGTGCTCACATTCTAGCACTAGAAGGAGGGCTAACCATTTAATTTTTTGACATTTTGGCTTAGAAATCACATTTTTTGTAGACACAGGAATACGACGCCGCAAAGAGCCACTTTTGTCATCATAGAGTCGCATTTGAGGTCCCTAGTTTAGCATAGAGCATCACCTTTTGCAAATGAAAACCTGTAGATCATTTCTTTTGACACCTTTTTGTAAGTCCGAGCCCACAAAGCATCACATTTAAAATATAGCATCACCTTTTTTTTCTTGCTTTTGTACTCAATCTTAAAATGGTCATATCTTGGTCATATTTTGGTCTTTTTTAGAGATTTTTTTGAAATGGGGTATAATTTCATAAGCTATCTAATGGAATAGGTGTTTATGTACTTTGATAGAGTTAATTTTTTTAAATTTTCACCTAAATTCAAATCACATTATAGCTTTGTCTAAGTTTTAGGGTTTTTATGCTTAATCATTTATCTAACTCCCATGTCTTCTTATTTCTTGATTTCATCTAACATTTGGAGCTTGGATTGTAGGTTCTAAAGGATCATGGAGCATGAAAGTGAAATAAAAAGTATTTGATACTCATTGTAATAGTGTTTTTAAACACTCATGGAAAAAATAACCCATCATATGTTATTTTTCATTCATGCTGTAGGACCAACTAGAATTATTTTGGGCATAAAATTTACAAACAACTCAAGCTTTGTCAAATTTGGTTAAAATTGAATATTAGGAACTTACAAGAAATTGATTTGTGGGCTAACATTGAACAAGACAAACTCATATTTAAGCTTGGTGCTCTGAAAAGAATTCATCTTTATTTGGAGTTAAAATGAACATGTGCCTTCCTTGCTTTGTAATCTTTTTTTTCAACTTGTGTCATTTGAATGCACATGCAATTCTCTCACACTTCACGGTGATATTGAGAATAAAAATCATTTTTGTGGCATTAGGTTTTCAAAAATATTGTCTCCACATTTCAAATTGGATTTTTTAAAATTGAACAAATCTTGCTAGGGTGAGAAAAGACATCGTGTATGTTCTCTCTTTGTTCATGCAAACAAGGATTGATCAAACTACAAATGTATTTACTCACTATTTTTTTATCTTTAGAGGGCCTACCTTGGTGGGAAAAAAAATCACCCCAAGGGAATGAACCAAACAATAACAAGAATAAGCCAAGCTCTTCCAAACCGCTATATAAATTTTTGGTTACAATGAAAATCATAAACAATGGGAAGTGGTGCATGATAACTCTCCCCTAGTGTATTTATGATGCGTAAATCCCTTGTTCCAAGGGTTGGGAGATCTCTCACAAGGATTTTATCATTGCACCCCCTAAACTGGATGCCCTTATTACAAACCTTTGTTTAGAATCTAAAATCCCAATATTTGTTGGCGTCAGGAGGTCAGACCTCTTGAGCCATCCCACATATTTGTGGTTCTTTGTAGAGATGAAAATTTTTTCATGGGAGATTCATGAGAACTGAAGCTTGGCTGACCCATAGAAGTGAGTGTCATGGAGGGGAGCCAGTTTGGTCAAGCTTCTAATTATCCACTCTAAATAAGTGAAAAATTGGTGAAATCCAAGTGGGAATTCAACAAATATTTTCTTTTCCATTCTAGGATTGTGCAATATTTGAGTCAGTTAAATAATTTTCATAGATGCAAAATCTTGAAAACAAACATTCAAAAAGGTCATCAAACTTCAAACCCTTTGGAAGAACAAATATCTTTGAAGTGTCCACATACTATTGCTTGTCCCTAGGGGTTCTATCCTTAGAGGCTTCTAAGTATTTGGGCCCATTTCTCAATTTGTTTTCTCCAAAGTCAACATAAGGAAACTATGGATTTGAATTCTTGATTCTTACATAATGGACCTTATGGAATGAAATAAGGCCTTGGCATAGAAATTTAGTTTGAAACTTAAGCAAGACAAGTGGATGTGGTAAAAATCAAGTCATTAATCAAGATTAACTCAAATTTAACTCCACACATGTTTTTGGTCTCTTTTGGTCATATTGTTTTCCATGCAAACATTGGTCTTTTGTTTTGAACCACTCTTGGGGAAAATCATTTTCTTCACTATCTTTGTCTTGTAAACAAGGTCCCTATTAGGTTCATCTAGGATCAAAACCAAAACTTCATGTATCCCAAACATTTATAATATCCATCTAAAACATTTATAATATCCATCCCACAAACAAATTTAGAGCTTTGGAAACATCATTATCTAGACTTGGGTACATCCTTAAACCAAATTAAAATCATCTGTTTAGTTAGGTGTGTGTGGATGAATCCTTCCTAACACAGTTAAATTATCACCCTTTTGAATGAGTTCATCGTAAGATAACATCTAACATTTTGGGATCTATAAGTTCATTATCCAAATCAAACCAATCAAAATCAAATCCTAAAGTCTAGCATTGATCCAAAGTTCCTAAAATTTCAACACCCATATCATTCACCCCTTTCATCCTTAATCTCATCATTGTTCCTAAATCCCTTAGAGGGAAACAAGGTAAAAACACAAGAAGAACATGGAATATAAACTTAATTCATACATCATGAGTGATCTAAGTCAATAGAACTATCAAAGCCTCACAATGATAGTTGATTATCAAAATTCACATTTATACAATCCATAAATGGGATCATTATCTCCTACAAAACTCAATGATAAAAAAATGTGAATATATCCAATCTAAGTTTTGGAAGAAATTTCCCTATGGTAAATTTAAGTCAAAGTCCAAACCTACTAATATATCAATCAAACAATCAATGCATGAGTATTCAAAACAACATTATCCCATCCAATCCATACATGAAAAATATACCAAGTACAATTTTACCAAACATGAACATTTCAAATCCACACTTGGTAAACTTTGGGATATATATGTTTACAAATCATACCAATGCTACTCAAAGTCCAAGCAATATACTAACAACTCCATGTATTGATCCAAATAAAGGTAACATTATGCAAAATAAAAGTTACCTAAATTAAAGCAATGTGTTTTCAAACCAAAACAATATACAATGTATACCTATAATGCCAAATCTAAACATTGCCCCAAATTAGTGCTAAGAAAGATAGTTAATGCAAAAATCATTACTTTTCGAAAATAAAGTTCTTTCAACTTTTTCCTAAACTTCCCTTAGAATAGGGGTGGATCTTATTGTGAGTACCATAGAGAAAATATTCATAAAACATAAAATTGTATTCAACTCAAAAATATCATCCAAGACTTTATTGATTAATAAATAATAATTATTGAGGACAAATATCATGATTCAACCACTAGTGATAGCAGTGACAATATTTCCACCACAATTATTGAAAAAAATGATCAAGATCTATCCATCAATGAGAACCTTGAGTATGTTTCTACCTCATCCAATGATCAAATCAACATACATCACTTTCTAATCATGATCAAAACCCCCCAACAATATCCAACAATGACCCAATTCAAGAAATGTTAATGTCATTTGATCCTATGGTTGAAAACATTGACAATATCTCGACCACAATTGTTGAAAACAATTATCAAAATCTATCCATCAATGAGCACCTTGAATATGTTTCTACCTCATGAATGATTAACTCAACATACATCAAGATTCACATTTTATTGATGATCAAAATCACTGAACAATATTCAACAATGATCTATTTCAAGGAGTGTTAGAATTATTTGATCCTATTGACATAATCCATGATCCATCGATCAATGATCATGGTGAAAATGTCTCTACATCACCTAATGAGTTAGAGAACATATCTCAAGAATTCATTCTGAAGCATGATCGACATCTTTCATCAAAGTCTTGCAATGGTCCTTTCCAAGACATATTGACATCCTTTGACCTCATGGTTACAAATATTTAAGGAATGCTTGACTCAAAATTTGATCCAAGTCCACTCAAAGATCAAAAGGATATTGAACCACTTCCTATGCCTAATGAAGATATCCAAGAACCCTTTGTAAGCAATCCATCCTTTGAAATTGACCCATGCCAAGAACTTGATCCAAAGCATATTAAAAGCAACTCCAAAATTAATCAAGATCAAGAATTCATATCTCCAAGATACTATAATGACCTAATGGACACTCTCCAATCTATACAAGATGTCACAAATGATGATCGTATCCATATAACACATATTCCTCCATCCACCCATGAGATGCTTACTCCTAATGGACATGTAGATTATCTTCATTGAAAACAAGAGTCTCATAATCTTGATATCATTACCAAGGAACAAGAGTCTCCTACTCTTAACATTTGTACACATGATCAAGATACAAAAAAATATAGATACATACAAAAATGGGTCATGAAGAAGGCTTCTATAGAAGTTGTGAATCAGAAACATCCTGTGAAGGCATATATCAAGAATGAATCATGAGGAAGACTTTTACATGGATAGTGAATCGTCAACACCTCTTGAAGAGGCATTAAAATATGATATTTCACAAGATCAGGCCAAAGATATGAATTAGGAAGTTATCCCACTTATGGAGGATTCTATAACTTATAAAATTGGATCAATTACCTTTTTTAGGGTAAGCTATCTTACCAATGAAGATGCTATCACCTTTGAAGATCCAAAATAGAGAAGGATTAGTACCTTCTTTCCAAGGTTAATCATATCCTATTAAAAATAAAATGTTTCAACAGATGAATTATCAAGGAAGAGGATTAGGCCTACATGAACAGGGTATCCTAGAACTAGTGTAAATTATTGGAAATCCTAAGCATCAAGGTCTTGGTTATTCGACAATTAAGGGATCTAAAAATATTAGTGATACCTATATAATACTGGGGGAAATTTTATCTAGTGTAAACATCAACATAAGGAGCAAAAATAATCCTTATGGTGAAACCAATGCCAATACTACAACTAGCCATGTTAGAAATCTTCATCCACCTATCACCCCACCCATGAATTGGGACCAACATCAAAAGAAAGATATGAATGAAAGTAAGAAGAACATTATTAAAACAAATGAAGTTGTAAAGCATTAAGGACATTAAAATACAAATGGATACCAAAGAATACAAATAATTATTATCCCTATCAAACTCCATCATGAAAGAAACTATGGGGAAAAATTAAAAAAAAAGGAAAAGTATCCATCAAAGATGTCCACAAAGGAAAAAGTAGGATTCTAAAGAAACGTACAAAGTATATCAAGCTATTGATCCTAATTCCATACACACTTCCATATCCACTCATTATTGCTCATATTCCCAAGTTTGGAGAGTCAAACGTTCCAAACTACCAACCAATCCATCTTCTATTCCTAAACACACTCCACCATCCACACCTCTACGCATGATATCCAATTCTCATATTGACCATGTATTGGCAACAACCCTTCAACATAAGGATTTAGAATGCATTCTATTGCGATGTGTGCACAAAGACATAGTTAACTCTGGTATCAACAAAGTAGATCAGGAATCTCAATTTTTTTTATTTAAGTGCACATATCTTAGCAAACAAGCTTCTTCAAGCAGGTTATCGATGGAACATTATGATAGAAGCATCTACATCAACACCGCTAGGTGTTCAGCATGATCTTAAAATCTTTCTCAAAAATGAAAAAAATAAAAAAAATCATGAAAATAGTAAAAATAAAAAATTGTCCTCTAGTGAAAACCACTATGGTGGCGCTTTGGACATGTACCATGATGAAATCCTCAAAAACAGGTGTCATGTGTAGAATTGAGCATCTATGTGCACTAGTTTAGGTTAAATCATCTTATCTCATCCATAATAAATCCAACATTCCATATATCTTATCCATAATAAATCCATTCATCCATGAACCATTTATCCAATCCATTTTCATCCATTTACATACATCTTCCAAATTATATTGATCTTGGAAAAGTTTGGTGCATACTTTGCACTTGCTTATGGTAAAAATCTTGACATGAGCCATTTTCATTGATCATATCCTACCTAGCATTATCCAAGCCATGAAGCATTATCCAAATGATAATTATTTATTTGAACACCTTATCTTATCACAAGATAATTCATAGCCATCCATCCATGCATCTATCCAAGCATCCACCCATGAAATTCCATAGATTACTAGAAATTGGGGGCAAATATTTACATCTTGCTTTGGAAAGAAATCTTGATCTATATCTTCCAACTTATGTGGTGATCCAAAAATTACCAAACGTAAAATAAAATTTGTCAAAACACTTGTAAGAAAAAAATCCAAATCACTAGCCCATGGCACATTTTGACAAGAAGACATTCCTTATCAAGCTTCATTTATCATCAAACATTAATCCAAATAATCAATATTAGTTGCATCTAATTGGTACTTCAATGTCATATCAAAACATTGAAAATAGTTTTTTTCCAAAATCAAGCTTCAAAATGTTGATCAATCAAATCCAATCAATCCATCTCAGGATATCCTTCCCAGTCCTTGTGTTGCTTAGCACTATCCTTGCATTGTTGTGTATCCTCAAAATGTTATCATCATCAATCCATCAATCAAATCCAATCGATCGATTGATCATCTTAGGATATACTTCCCAGTCCTTGTGGTGCTTACCACTATCCTTGCATTGTTGGGTATCCTCAACAATGTTATCATCATTAATCAATCAATCCGAGTAATCAACCTTAGCTTGGTTTTCAACAAAATCCCAAAAAGATCACTGATATCATCACACATTTCCATAGCCAAATTGTCAAAATCATGTGAAAATTCAAAAACATTCAAAACATATCAAAATCTAAAAAATAGGTCAAAAAGTAAAAAAAATTCATAAACATGGTGTCTGAACTACATTGTATTGTATTTGATCTAAAATGTAGACAAGGAAAATCTTTGATCAACCCTCAAGACACAAAAATAAAAATAAAAATAAAATAACCTAAAAAACCAAAAGAAAACAAATAGCCTCATAACATTTCAAAAACATCAAAAATATCCAAATATTTGAAAAAGTCCATCCTTCTCATTTCACTTCACCCAAAATAATCAATCATCCATAATAAATTAACCATCACCTTCATCCTTTGGAAAAACAAAGAGAAACAACCAAAACAATCAGGAAAAGAAAAGCTTCAAACACAAAATCAAAATCAAAACAACAAAATCTTAAACGCAAAATCAAACTCTTGATCTTTTTCACAAACATGTTAGTCAACCTTATATCAGCAACCTTCCGAACAACCTATCAACTTTCCACCATCCACTAGCATTTCCTAGGATGCATCCTTCCTACAATGGGAATTATCTATAGGTAAAACACTTTGGATACTTATCCTAAACAAAAAAACTTGCCACCATCCACTAACATGTCCTAGCATGCATCCTTCCTACAATGGGCATTATCTATTGGAAATCACTTTGGATTATTATCCTAAACAAAACACATCCCCTTGGCTAGAGGTATGAAGAACATTGGCTTTTTTTTTGCTTGATCTTTTCTTTGATTTATCTTATTGCACTCATTCCAATGACCTCTCAATGATGTCTAATTAAAATGATTTAGAGAGAAAGGAATGGGGCATTGATCATTATCTTTCATTTGTTGTGCTTGTTGGATGTTCTTGTAATATAACTTGGTGAATACTTACTTTGTTAGGTATGCATGGAATGTATTTTAGGCAGCTTGTTGACTATTTCATTGATAGGTTATACCTTTCCATGTTTTGGTTTCAGATGTTTAAAACTTCTAAAGTGCATCCTAGCAAGGTTTCCATATGTCAAGTGTGAATGAGAATACTCTTATCTATTTTTAAGTGAAATTCCATCTCACTAGATACAATGCCATCCTGGTTGTTTGTACCTTGATGCATCGTATCCATGTGTGCTATCAAAATAAAGGAAAGTTATACTCTTTACATCCCCAATCCCTGGATAAGCAATACATCATCATCACTCATCACCATATCTAATAAAGTCTTGGTGACTCATGGACTACTTGTATTTTTAGATCTTCTTAGAACCAAGGGTTCATCCATCTTATTCTTCTACTTTTATCCATCTTATTCTTCTAATTCTTATATCCCTACTAACGTTTCTATGCAAGTATTGAATATGTGTGTTATATCAAAATGTACATGAGGCTACCCATGGTTGATGACTATCTATACATTACTAAAATTGACTACATCAAACATTTGAGCTTTCTAGTCCTCTTTGAGCTTAATTGATCTTGAATCTTTATCGTGAGCTTGACCCAAAATTGAAAATTTTCTCCTGATCTCTTGAGGGCGTAGTGTAACAGTGTAATTCTTCTCCTGAGGTAGTAGTGGGGTATAAAAAATAATTATTTTTTTTGAATTTTAATCATGGTAGTGTTATTCTTTGAATTGATGTAGCAAGTGCTTCACTTCAAAGAGGGGAAAAATGCAGACACTAAAAAATTCTTGTTTGATACTTTGCATCTGATTCTAATCAACTAACACCATTTCTTCTAAAAATCACTTCACATTCATCAATTAATTGAATAATCAACATTATTTAATTAAAAAAAAAAAATTCAACTATTAATCAAATAATTAAATTAATTGATTAATTCACCCTTCTTCTAACTAATTATTCATCTTATTTAATTAAATCCTCCCTTAATGCTCTCATTTGATTAAAAATCAATCAAATCAAATGTTGCATCTCCTAATCCTCTCCAATTAATTAATTCTTGATTAATTAATCCTAAATTAGCTTTCTAATCATCATTATCAAATCATCTAGCTTTTAACTCTTCAAGAGTTAAATCAACTCATGGTCAACTAACAAAGTTGCACATAAAATCATTTTCTTCTAATTATCTAATTACCTCAATTATCCTCATAAAGGAATAATTTGAGGAATATTCCTCTCAACAACCCCTAAATTAATTTCCCTCCAAAGGTTTTCAAAAACCTGTCACATCCTCTTACATTTGCAATAAATTCTCTTAAAACCTCTCAAATCCTCTTACATCCTCTCAAATCTCATTTAATTCTTCTTATACCAATTTCAAATTCTTAACCAACAACATTTACTTCTCTTCCATCCTCCTCCACTCACACATTTCCAAAAATGTACTCCAATTTCCTCTAATAGAATTTTGACACTTGGCACATTCATATTGGCTCTCAAATTATCCCACATTCATCAAATCCTCTCATTCTTCAACCGTTGGCTTCTATAAATAGATACGTCATTTTCATAATATGGATCCACAACTTCATGCATTATCACTATAGCCATTTTAGTTCTTATTTTTCCACCACTTTCAAGTTTCATAGCTAGATTATAGTCAATTTCCTCTTTGGATCATCTTGAACTTCATCAAGCTTATCAAGGGATTGGTAAAGAGCTTCTTTCCACATCAAAGGAGCACCACTCCCCCTATGGGATGAAGTTTTTGCTAGTTTAGATTAGATTACATGCTTCAATTATGTTATTTCCTTGTTTGTTTCATGTTTTCTCTTTAATTAATTGAAGAATCTCATAGGGATCATTAGATTTGTTTTACTAACATGTTTGGCATTGTTTTGTTGATCTTTTTTTAGTCTATGTAAATTTTGGGCTCATAGTATTTATATTGAATTATGCAAGAATTCTTGAAATTATAACACTATAAGCCAACATTAGATCTAAGAGAATAAAATCCCACTAGAAATTTGATTTAAATTTAAATTATGGTCACATAGGATTCATTCACCCAAAGTGGAAAATGAGTCCCACCACACATAATTTATGGGACCAAAAATCAAAAGTGTCTAGATGTGTGAAACCTACATTGGGGCCAAAAATACCTAGGTGGAACTCATTCACCCAAGGTGGCGAATGAGTCCCAAACTCTAAATATGGGTTACAAAATCTAGGGACACCTAAATTATGATTGGTTACTTATTAGTGTTAGGATTATCCTTAAAAGGATGCAATAAATGAGGCTTTTGGATGCAAAATAGGGATAATTAAAGAATAAGCAAGTGAAATTACTAATGAAAAGCCTAGAGGAATGTGAAAGTGTTTTACAACACCTTACAACACTCCAAATAATGTGAGGTTAAGATTAATTATGATTAAAATTATGTTTAGGTTCATAAAACCCTAGAAAAGCGTGAAAGTGTGTCATAACACTTCACAACACTTTTCCAAGGCACCATTAAATTCCATTAGTTCACAAGGGACCAAGACCTAATGTGAATGTGTCATCCACATTATGAAACTAAATCAAGGAAACATTAAGCCAAAATCCACAAGGAGGATCCAAATGAGTGAGAAAAATGTTGAATGATCCTTTTTTCGACCTTACAATGACAAACCATTTACTCCTAAAAGGAAATGGGTTACAGGCACTATGATTATTACTAAGAAAGAAGACAAAGAAAAGGAAAGTAATGGGATTGATAAGGACAATGAAGAATATAATCTTGAATTCCCTATACAAACTGCACTTCATTTGGGAGATGCAACTGACACGCCAATGAATATTAACAATAAGGAAAAAGTGATAAAGATAGCAAAAGTGCCTTGATGAAGATGAACAAGAAGACCATGCAACTTTACTTAATGAATTTCTTGAACTTCTTTGTTGGACTTATTTTCACATAACAAGAATTCATGCTAAGATAGTAACATACAACATAGTCCTTGTTGAAAATGCTAAACTAGTAAGAAGAAAGATACAAAAAATAAATCTTAAGATAGCATTACTAGTTAAGGCTAAGATTGAAAAACTCCTTGATGTCGGGTTTATCTGACCTAATGATTATTCTTCTTGGATCTCAAACATTGTTGTAGTCACAAAACCTAATAATTGTATTAGGATGTGTATTGACTTTCATTATTTGAATAAAGCATCTTTAAAAATATGTTTTCCCTCTTCCTAATATTGACATGATAGTGGAATTGATTGTAGGAAATGTTTTTCTTTCATTCATGGATGGATTTTCTAGATATATTCAAATCTTTATCAACCCTCAATATCAGTACAAAACAACATTTACAACAACTTGGGAAATATTTTGTTGGCTAATGATGCCCTTTGGATTAAAGAATGTGGGTGCAATATATCAATTAGCTATGACATTGATATTTTATGATTAAATACATAATAGTTTGGAGGATTATGTTGATGATATTCTAGCCAAATTTTTAACTCTAGAAGATAATGTGAATATCCTTTGAAAGATCTTTGAATGGATGCAAAAATATAACATGATATTGAATCCAAAAAAAAATGTGATTGGCACAGATAGTGGTATTTTTTTAGGTTTTATAGTATCTCACAAAGGAATTAAGGTAGACATGAAGAAAATTGATGTTGTATTTAACATGCCACCTCCTAGAAATGTTTCTAAATTGCATACTTTACAAGGAATAATTTAGGCTATCCATAGCATCTCTAGTGGATCAAACATTACCTTTCACAGATATCCTTTAGAAAGGCATTAGTTTAGTTGGAATGAGGATTGTAAATAGGATTTTGAGAGTTTGAAATATTATCTTGCCATTCCACTTGTTTTACAACCCATTATGCAGGACAAACCATTTATTCTTTATATAGTAGCATCGACTCATGCTCTCACAACATTGTTGGCTCAATAAGATGAAAGTGGTAAAGAACATCT
Source organism: Sequoia sempervirens (assembly GCA_007258455.2). Taxonomy (NCBI): domain Eukaryota; kingdom Viridiplantae; phylum Streptophyta; class Pinopsida; order Cupressales; family Cupressaceae; genus Sequoia; species Sequoia sempervirens. The sequence continues at coordinate 194,801,579 of VDFB02086081.1, read as the reverse complement.
TGTTTATTACATTAGTCAAACTTTGATTGATTATGAGAAATGATACAAATGATAGAGAAATAATTTTTGCCTCCTGTATTTACTACTAGTAAATTGAGACATTTCCTATTAAATGCTGAAATACATGTGATGATGAAATCTAATCCTTTAAAATATATTTTCACTAAAACAAATTTATTAGGGTGCTTAGCTAAATGGGTTATGTTGTTAGCCAAGTTTGACCTTAAGTTTTATTCACAAAAATAAATTAAAGGACAAACCTTGACCAACCAATTAGTTGATGCTCCTCATTTAGTGTTACCTAATAATGATTCATTCCCTGATGATATTGTGTTGACGATTGAAACTAATACATGGGAGTTCTATTTCAATGAATCTAAGTGTAGAACTGGCTCTAGTGTAGGGGTTATAATAACCCATCCCATGGGAGATCCTATTTACTTATCGCTTAAAATTCCTATGCACAAACAACACTGTAGAGTATGAAGCATTACTAGCTAGACTAGGTGTCGTTTTAATTATGGGATCTCAAGAAATTAAGATATTTGGTGATTCATAATTATTCATTAAAAAAATAAATAGAATGTATCAAGAAAAACATGAAAAATTATCAAAATACAAGGATCTTGCAATGACTTTGTTAGACAAGTTTGATTTGTACACCATTGAAAACATTTCATGAAAAGATAATCGACACGCAGATGCAATGGTGAGTGTGGATAACCTTATATCACCTCAAGAACCTTCAAAATAATTCACATTTATTATGCATACAATTGTGAAACCATCAATAGAAGATAAAATGAGAGAAGTATTATCAGCCACCATGGAATGCTCTAGTGAATGGTACACATTAATATTTAATTATTTAAAATATGGTACCTTCCTTGTGCTGACGACCAAGAAAATTTGAGCTCTCCTTCAAAAGCTTGTGTCTAAATATATAATTCTTGTTGACATGTTGTATTACAGGCCCTTTGATTGTTTCTTACTTAGATTTCATAAACAATCTGAAATCCCCTATCGCACTTGAACAAGCGCATGCAGGTGCTTGTGGATGTCATTTTGGAGGAAGAACATTAGTTAAAAAAAATCTCTTCATAAGATACTATTGGAGACATATGGAACAAGATTGCTTTTCATATGTTAAAAAATTTCACAAATTTCAAGAACATAACAATTTGATTCATGCTCCTACTTTCAAAATTCATGCTCAATTTCTTATTTAGCCCTTTTCGGTATGGGGTTTGGATCTTATTGGAAAAATATCACCACATTCCTTCACTAGGCATACATTCATAATCATTGCAACAAATTATTTCAAAAAATGGGTAGAATCTATTCCCCTTTGTTCAACAACTGTCGATGTAATATGTTGTTTCATATTGGAACATATTATTGCTCACTTTGGACTTCCTTCCACATTAGTTTCAGATGATGGGACATCATTCAAGAATAATGACATGAAGAAGTTCTTTGAGATGTTTAACATCCAACACCATTTTTTGACACCCTACTACCCACAATCTAGTAGTCAAGCTGAATCAACTAATAAAACCCTTGAACAAATCTTAAAGAAAATGATAAGAAACCATTATAAAGATTGGCACACAAAGCTAACATATGCATTATGGGCTATCATACAAATGTTAGATTTTCCACTTGGATTACCCAAGTTATAACCTTGTCTATGGCACCAAGGAAATAATTCCCTTGGAGTTAGAGATTCCTATATATTAAGAATCACTCTTCAAGGACTTATTGATGATCATACTTATAGGGAACAAAGATTACATTAGCTTGAAATGCTTGACTAATATTGCATTAACACTCTTGAGAAACTTCAAGCTTACTCTAGAAGAAATAAATTTAGTTATAATGATATTTTTCTCCCTCAAACATTTAATATAGGTGATTTAGTGTTATGTGAGAATCAAAGTAACATCAATGCCACACCAACTAAAAAAGGAAAGTTCAGCCATAATTGGCTAGGACCTTACAAAATTGATGAAAGTTATGGGTCTAGAGTATACATGTTAATAGAAACGGATGGTACACCTATTAAAGAACCTACTAATGCTACTAATTTGTGTTGGTACTATGCATAACCTTCTTGAATAATGTGAATAATAAAGCAGTGGTGTTAGATTTAGTAGATGGTATTCTATATTCTCTCACATTGCTCCATTCTTGACCAACAATTATCAATGTGTCTTGAATGCTAAAGTAATTATTTAAATTAAGTTCTAGATGGTTACTTTAGGTTTCATACTATTCAAGTTCATCTTATATGTTTTATTAGATTATATCCTTATATGCATTTAATGAACTCTTAATTAAATCATAGGTGCATTTAATTTAACATAACATGCTTAATCATAATGTTGTATCTAAAAGAAACTAAGATAGTTTTGATTACATCACATAAAAAATGTTAGATCATGGATAAATTTATTAAATAGCCTTACAAATATTATTTGATAAATCACATTCCCATCTAACTCAAACACATAAGAATAAACAATCAACTCAATGTAAATAATCATATATATATCACAAAGTTTTGTTTCATAGAAAAACAAGGTTCACCAAAATGAATCAACAAGATGATGAACCACTAATTTTTATAGGGAATGAAACATACAATTATGAGGGCCAAAACATGCAAATAACAATAAAAAACTAACCCTAACTATTATAGCAATGAAAAGGGAAGTTTTTAGAGCTCAAAATGATGTGTACCTTGCTACAAAAAGATTGTTTTTAGGGCACAAAGGACTCATTCGCCTTCAGTGGTGAATGGATCCCTATTAGGGGTTTTGAAACTGATATCTATGTTATTTTCCTTGATTTATACACTCTTAGATCCTTGCTTGTTAGCTCTTGAAAACCTATAATAAATTTTGTAGCTTTAATTCTATCTTCTTGCACTATGAAGGTCAACTTTGCAACTTGAAATTTTTTGTAATTTTTCTTTAAACTTCACCTCCTCTTTATCTTCAACCTTTAAATTTGCAAGTAAAAACTTAAGGGGGGGAAAACTTGTTGATTGTTAGTGAATAAGGGTTTTCCTTGGTCAAACTCCTCTTATGTATTTAAACCTAATGATGAGGTAATGAAATTGAACCATGAAACATGAAATATGTAATTGATGATACCTTGGATGTTGTCTTGGAGTATAAATCTGCAAACTAACATGATGTGGCCATGAAGAATGTAGATCTTGATCCTTGAATAAGATGTGAAACAATGCTTGCAAGTAGATATTCAATGCTACATCAACTATCTTAGTTCAACAACATGCATGAATGCACTATTCCTTAAACATGATGGAATAATCTTGAATTTCTGCAATAAAATCTTGATAATCTACCTTGAAGTACCTTTGAAATGCTCTAATGCTTGAAAATTTGAATGCTTAGGCCTCTTGTAAACTTTCTAGGAGAAACTAAGTGAATTAACCCCTTATTTATACTAAATCTAGAGCTTAACCTAAAATTCAAATAATTCAAGCTAACACTAGATTTGGAAATTCAAAATTTATTAAAATATTGTTAGAATTAAATTCAAAAAGGGGATCCTTATTAAGGGAGAACCAATTCGCTGCCTAGGGTGAATGGGTCTTAGCATAAGTTTCTAAGACCTTGCATTCTGGGGGTGAAATAACATAAAAAACCCATGTCAAATATGTAAAGAAAGGGGGGTCCTATAGAGGGAGGACCCATTTTCCACCTAGGGTGAGTGGGTCCTAGCACCATTTTCTAGAACCTCAATTTTTCCAAATTATTTTTTTTAGAATTTGAATATTGGGTTTCAGGATAGATCCTTCGAAAGGTGTTATAAATAAGGCTTAAATTTTAATTAAAGGGGCTAATTAACTCTAATTAACCACAATAATTAATGAGACCATAGGCAAGTGTGAAATCATGTTATGTACAACACTTTACAACACCTTAAATAAGGTATATTTTAGGTGAATTTTATTTGAAAAGGGGCCCATTAGGTTCCATTAATTAAAGAAACCCTTGAAAAGTGTGAAAGTGTGTTACAACACTTTAACAAGGTGCAATTTAATACTTTTAGTTTAAAAGGGGGCCCTATATTAATGTGAATGTGGACAAAACATTACAACATTAATCCAAGTCACAATTAAGTTAATTCAATGACAATTATTTCCAAATTAAGTGAGAAAAAAGGGCTAATTTTTTCATCACTACAAGTTTTATAGTACATGTCATCAAATATACAATTCTAGTGCGGCTTGTGGCTACTAGATCCATCAAGATCTAGTGACCACATCTCTCTAGAGATATTTCATCAAGAGACAATAGTATGCGATTTTGATCATGAGCTAATAAGAGAATCCAATGCATATTGAAGGCCCTATGCTCATCCAACAACCTTGGTCTCCTGTCTAATGGCCTCTATGTGCTCTCACTCTATATGGTCTATGTCTACCTATAGCCTATCTACCTTTGTATGAAGTCACTCAACCTCCATTGGATCTCAAGATGATCAAATCTCCTCATATGGAGCCTTGAATTGATTATCATGCCTAGCAGAGCCCTCATATGTTGCTCTCAATATGACATAAGACTCAAATAGCTCTAGGTCTTGATTTATGATGAGTGGGTCCATGTAGTCTACATTGATAGCCCAATCGAAGACTGAAGGAGACACTATCTCTAAAGCCACCTATCGGTAGAGATCCTAACAATCTCTCACAGACCCTACAAGATAGAAATCATATACATAATCAGTACACATCATGGTATATATATAAATTAAAAGAGTAAGCATAGAAATAATTATAAGCATAACACTACATAAAATGTCAACACCTAGATCTCTGACTAGCTATGTAAAGAAAGACTCATCCTATGTAGGATGCATCAAGGATGTGCTAGCCTCTCCATGCTCATAAGTTTTGGTTCATGCCATGAATACTAACTATGATCTTGTAACACGGGTGGGAGTAAAATCTCTCCACTCATGGGCTACTTGACCCTTATCCACCTTGTCACTACCCTCACTCATTGGATCATCCTCCTCCTCCTTATCTTCCTCCTCTCCCTCATAGTCTAGGTCTTCTTCCTCATCATATTCCTCATCTATCTTATCTACAAATAGATCTGATGACTTGAGCCCTATATCCTTAGTAGTCTCATCCTCTTTATCCCTCTCATCTAGAAGTGGTCCTAAAAATCCTATAGGATGATCCATCAAAGATATAGGAGCTATTCATGTTGTTTCCTACCACTCCTCATATGCATTAGTACCACCAACATCATCAACATCAAATACTAGGGGCATGTTAATATTTAGGTCCTCTAAATCATTAGATCTAGCATCATCCACTGTTAGTCATATAGTATCTCCTAGCCTCTAAGTACTCTACACTTACTGCCTATAAAAAGGGTGTGCTACTAGTGGTACTTGTATCTAAAAAAACTCTTGCATGACATGATTGTAGTAGAATGGTCTTACTACATAATCATGCCTCCTCCAAAGAAACCTATCCCTTTGCATCCTCCTCAACCGTTGGGTATCATCTAGCCACTATGGTATCAATTGGTATGGTCTCGAAAGGACTTCCTCCTATTCTAGTTAGTAAATAAAACTCTCCAAAAATGTGAATCCCCATACTACCATGATCACCTCAGTGGATAAATAAATGTGTGTGAATATCCAAGGGTACATATAGATGGAAACCCTATCTTTGTGGTGGATATGATATGATCTAAACACTACACCTATAGTAGCGTACAAGGTACCATTCTATGCACCTCACAATGCATGAATTACCTTAGATCATAATATAAATCTGTAAGGATGTTGTGGCCCCAGGAATATACAGTAATGTGGTACTCCATGTGTCTGATCATGTGAATAAGACCTCCATCTAGGTGTGCTCCCTGACCATTAGGGATGAGTACTAGTGCCACTGTTAAAATCATGATCCATCACAAGATTGGTGATTGTTAATAGAGTAGCCATGCTAGTTCAATACATGGCCCTATGATCTCATCCCAAACTAGTCCTACTATGCAATATCCCATATCTACTCACATTTATACATATGAATGATCCCCTACAAAACACATGATCTTGCCTCGAACAAGAACTTGAAGGATGTGATGTACCTCCTCTAGGGTGATCATCATTTTGTTGATGGGTAGGAAAAATGTGCAAATATCAGCATAACATCTCTTCATCAGAGCCATCAACATGGCATCATGGTACCTCATGGGAGGAATGAGGTACACCCAGTATAATATATTGGTCTATAAAATCTGAGTATCTACCTCTGATAATGTCGAGATAAGGTATCGTAAGCAACAAAATTGTCTATTGCCAAGATGCTATCACGACCGAGGTGGAATCTAAGAAAAAGTAAAATATGTCCTATAATTATTCTAAAATATTAAATCTATACATCAACTATCAAAATGTGTGCTAAAGTTGTTCTAGGATACTTTTCTAAGGGTTTTAGACACTTTATTTCATATTTAGTTCACTTTGTGAAGAAATGGGACACTTTAGGAAAAAGTGGGACACTTCACCAAAAAGTGGGACACTTTATGAAAAAAGGGGACACTTTGTAATTCTTTCTACTAGGGTCCTAAATCTATCTATAAATGCATAAAACATAGCATACATGCATAAAAATGAATCTAAGGTAGAGAAGAATTGACTCATCTGATGTTGAAGGTCACCTCGAGCTACCTCCTCATATAGGCTCTTGAGTCTTGGACGCATGCACTCTCGAATGCTCAACATTCTCACTCGCTCTCCAACCAAGTCAAATTGCAAGAAATTAAAAGGAAAATTTATTACAAATTACTTCACTTTTTACTATTATATATCTCTAAATTAGGTCTTTTGCATATTATGGTTAAAAGTGTTGTCATTCAAACTAGCATACCAGGGGCTAGAGAACTCCATTTTCAATATTGTTTGTGTGTTGGATTCATGATTCCATACCCATCCTCATCATTTTTCTATCATTATGTGGTATGATACTTGGAAATACCCTACAATACAACTTATCTAATTTGATGTAGTTAGATTGCTACCTTGATTCCACCTCCATAAAGCAAGTAGAATCAAGGGGTGGCATATATCTACTCTCGAATTTGATTTCTAGAAGAAGTTACATAAGAGGATTTTTGAACAACTAATGAATCTATTTTGTAGGAGGAAGTTCCTAACATTGAGGTTATACAAATAGCTATAGTGGGTTCTTCATTCTCCCATGCTTGTAAATGAATCCATATGAGTATCCTTTTATGAAACAAAGTTTATTGTTCATAGTCCTTTAGCTTACATATGCATGTAGAGTCATATGGGTGCTAAAGTGGGGGCTAAATGTGGAAATGGAAATTGTACTCCCTTCTTGGAGACGGTATAATTCCTTAATTTGGACCCATTTTGGTACCCTTGCTTTCATGATCCCTTTAAATCATCATTAATAGGCCCCTAAGAGCCTTTATCTTAGATGTTAAGGCTTATTTCAACTAAAATCCTAACAAAATCAACAAAAAGTATTAAATTTTCAAACAACCCATCATTAAACCATCCCAAAAAACTAGGGTGGGACTCATATTCCACCTTCGTCATATGAGTCTCCCTAGGTGGGATCTATATGCCACAAGTGGCATATGAGTTCTATGTGGCCTATTTTTTAGGGTTTGAGAAAGAAATTCAATTTTTTAATTCAAATTTTGGTTGAATTTGGAATTTGAGATCTAAATCATGGTAAATTAGATGAAGTTCCTATATAGACAAGCTTATAAGTCATTATTTTCATCTAGAGAAAATAATTCAAGATCTAAGCATTCACAAGTACTCAAGAATTCTTTCACAAGAGCATTCAAGCTTTCAAGAGCAAGAATGGTTAAAGTCTTGGAGCAACATAACTATGTTTTTGCATGTCTTCAAGCTCACTTTCATTCAAGATCTAACATTTTAAAAGATTGATTATGGTGGTCTATGGTTAATTATGATGGATTCTAGGTTGGGGAGATGCAACTATCCATCAAGCCAAGCCTGATGACTTGTTTCATAAGTTATTCCATCCTCAATTATCACTCTACTTTTAGCCTAAGGAAGTGTGCCATAGAAAAGAATACCTCTTTCTTGATATAGGAATAACTGATGCTAAATTGGACTTAATGAGGCCTTGATTCAAGTGTTGTGAGGCATTTTATGCATCCACACTAGGTATTGGACCCTTACAAACTAAATAAAATGCATTTAATGGTGTCTTGTGAAGGTGTTGTAAAGTGTTGTAATACATTTCTACACTTTTCTAGACTCTTCTCATTACAATTCATCTAAATATTCCCTTTCCATCACTTACCAAGTCCTATTTTGAACTGTTGTAAACTCTTGTAACAAGATTTCATGTTTTTCTAGGCTTGTTTTCACTATTTACACCTTTCTTATGCTTTATTTGACCCCTTTATGCCCTTATAAGCTTTAATTAAGTTCATTTTTTAATGCAAACCTAACAAAAAATATTAAATATTGTTGGTATGTGGAGATTGATCATGCTATACTATCATCACCAAAAAAGGAAAAAATAATGAAAAAGGAAAAATCTAACTTTTTAGAACCCAAATCTAGAAGCTTCTAAGCTTGTGAAAAATGGGTTTGGATGGGTGTTACAATATGATAAAAAACGTGATTATTCACAAGATTGTAATAGATTTTTGCATTGGATAATAAAATCATTGGATGGATATGGTTTGGTGGATGTAGCCCAGATTGGGTGAACCACTTTAAATTCTTTGTGTTATAATTTATTCTGTGTGTTATAGTTTCTCTATTTATTACTTAAATATGCATTTAATTATGAGATATCTTCCTTTCTAACCATAACAAGTGGTATTAGAGTGGGTTGTGTTTCGATTATCGTCTATAGGAAGGTCTCATAATTGAGTGGGAGTAATAGTAGATGAGGGTAAGAAGGTTGAGAAGTTTAATGGGAAGAACTATTAGTTATGGAAGATGTAGATGGACGACTACCTTTATTAAAAGGGTTTATGGTAGCCATTGGAAGGGAAAACCAAGAAACCCCATGCAATGTCTGATGAGGACTGGGAGATTTTGGATAGAAAGGATCTTGGTAGTATTTGTTTATGCTTGGCACAATCGGTGGTGTTTAATATTATGAAAGAAAAGACAACTCAAGAGCTGATGGAAACCTTGGTGAAGTTATATGAAAAGCCTTCCACTTTGAATAAGTTATTTCTTATGAAGTGTTTATTTAATATGAAAATGGTAGAAGGTGGGTTAGTTACTAATCATTTAAATGAGTTTAATACGGTCACCAGTCAATTAACTTTTGTAAAAGTAAAATTTGATGAAGAATTTAGTGCTCTTTTGATTCTTTGTTCTTTTCTTGAAAGCCAAAATAGCTTGGTAATGGCTATTAGCAATTCTATTTCTAGTTTGAATACATTGAAATTTGATGATGTTGTTGGTGTTATTTTGAGTGAGGAAATTCATAGGAAAACCTCAGGTGGAACATCCACATCAGGCAATGTTTTGAATGCAAAAAGAAGGGGTAGAAAAAAGGAGAAAGGAAACAATTCTAGAAGTTGTGGGAAGTCACAAGGAAAATCAAAGCAAAAAACATCCCAATCTAGAGACAAGAGGGATTGTTGGTACTATGGTAAGCCAGGTCATTTAAAGAAATATTGTTGACCTTAGAAAAATAAAGGAGACAAAAAGGAAGGAGGTAAAGAGGCAAATGTGGTAAGTAATAAATTTGATGAGGATGCTTTGATTATTTCCCTTGATAATGCTAATAATTTTTGGGTGTTAGATTTACGGGTTTCATTTCATGCTACCCCCCATAGAAGTTATTTTCTTGATTATGTCCAAGGGGATTTTGGGCTGGTTTATTTAGTAGATAATGAACCCTGTTAGATTGTTGGAAAGGGAAGAATCAAGATTAAGTTGTAGAATGGGAATCATTGGCTACTACATGAGGTAAGGCATATTCCAAAGTTAAGCAAAAATTTAATTTCAGCAGGGAAACTAGATGATGAAGGTTGTGTTGTTACATTTAGTGATAAAAATTGGAAGGTCACAAAGGGTACCTTAGTGGTAGAAAAAGATGTGAAAGTAGGCACCTTATATCTTTGTACAGATCATATTGTTCCTTCTACTTTAATTGTTACAGAAAAAGGTCAATGTTTAGGAAAAGTTGCTATAGTTCAATAGGTAGAAGATGATATAGTTGTCATGGACTTTGAATTAGCACTGTGGCATAATAGACTTGGGCATATGAGTGAAAAGGGTATGGAAATACTTCATTCAAATAATGTTTTACTAGGTCTAAAGTGTGTTAATATGAATTTCTGTGAAAGTTGTGTATGGAAAACAAAAGAGAGTAAGTTTTCTCAAGGATGGGAAGCAAAAGAAAGATAAGAAATTGGAGCTTGTGCATATGGATGTATGGGGACTGGCTTAGGTATCATCTTGGTGGATCTCTAAATTATGTTACATTCATTGATGATGCAACTATGAAGGTATGGATTTATTTCCTTCGGTAGAAATCTGACGTATTTGAAACTTCTAAAAAATGGAGAAGCTTGGCTGCAAATGAGATGGGTAAAAGGATAAAATGTCTCAAATTTGATAATGGTGGTGAGTATTGCAGAAAAGAGTTTGAAGATTATTGTTCCTCTAATGGTATTCGTCAGTAGAAAATGGTTCCAAGGACGCCATAGAAAAATGAAGTGGCTGAGCGCATGAATAGAACAATAATGGAGTGTGCACAGACTATGAGATTGCATGTTGGGTTTCCTTTAAAAATACAGGCAAAGACTATAAACATTTATTTTTATTTAATTAATAGAGGTCCCTCTAATCCTTTGAGTTGTGGTATTGAAGAGGAAGCATGGAAAGGTAATAAGGTGAGTTATTCTTTTCTCAAAACCTTCGGTTGTGAAGCATTTGCACATGTAGATTATGAAAATAGAACCAAGCTTGATGCAAAATCAAAGAAACATATATTTGTTGGATATGGCATTTATGAATTTGGTTATAGGCTTTGGGATTTTGAAAATAAAAAAATTATGAGGAGGGATGTCATATTAAATGATAAAGTATTGTACAAAGATCTATTGTTGCAACATGAGAAGAAAGAAAATGATTATATAGTGTTGGATGATATTCTAAACAATGATGTTTCAGTGGTTCCTCATGCTCCACAACAAAAACAACAACAAATACCACAAACTCCTATTAGATGATCTTCAAGGATAAGTAGACCTCTGGAAATATTCTCTCCCTCTTTGTATACTATTTTGTTAACTGATGCAGGTGAACCAAAATATTATGATGAAGTTATGTAGGTGGATACCAAGGTTCAGTGGGAGCATGGAATGGAAGAAGAAATGGACTCCTTGATGAAAAATAAGACTTGGGAATTATGCAAGTTGCTTGCAGGTAAAAAGTCTTTACCAAAAAAATGGGTTTATAGGCTAAAAGAGGAGGATGGAGGTAAGAAGGGATTTAAAGCTAGATTAGTTGTAAAGGATTTGCACGAAAAAAAGGTATTGATTTTGATGAGATTTTTTCTTCAGTTGTTAAAATGACTTCTATTCATATTGTTTTAAGTATTGTGGCTGCTAAATATTTGCATTTAGAACAACTTGTTAAAATAGCCTTTCTCCATGGTGATTTGGAAGAGGAAATATATGTGGAACAACCATAAGGATTTGAGGTCAAAGGTAAGGATAAACTAGTGTGCAAATTGAATAAAAGCTTATATGGCTTGAAGCAAGCACCTTGGCAATGGTACTTGAAATTTGATAGTTTTATGGCTAACCAAGGCTACAACAGGTGTAATTATGACTATTGTGTTTATTTTAGGAGGTTGGATAATGAAAGCAACATTATTTTATGTTTATATGTTGATGACATGCTTGTAGAAGGGTCTAACATGGATCACATAAGTAAGCAAAAACAACAGTTAGCAAAATATTTTGCTATGAAGGATTTGGGGGAAACAAAAAAAATCCTTGGTATGAAAATTTGTAGAGATAGGAAAAAAAGAAAGTTGTTTTTATCTCAGGCTAATTATGTTGAAAAGGTGTTGTAGAGATTTCATATGGAGAATGCAAAAGCAATCAGGGCACCTTTTCCTAGTCATGTTAAATTGACTAAGGATATGTGTCCAAAGACACAAGAGGAGGAAGAAAAAATGTCCAAGATACCATATGCTTCAAGTGTAGGTAGTTTAATGTATTCCATGGTATGCACGAGACTGGATATTGCACATGTTGTAGGAGTTGTTAGTAGGCATTTGAGTCATTCCAGAGTTGAGCATTGGAATATAGTAAAATGGATTCTCATGTACTTGAGAGGTACATCCAATAAATGTTTATATTTTGGGGGCTCTAATACTAATTTAAAAGGCTATTTTGACTCAGATTTGGTAGGGAATATAGATACCAAGTGGAGTACCATAGGTTATGTAATTATAGTTGGTGAGACAGTAGTGAATTGGATTTCTTGATTGAAAAAGGTGGTTACTTTATCCACCATAGAGGTAGAGTTGTTGCAACAAAGGCGGCAAAGGAGATGATATGGCTACAACTTTTCATGCATGAGTTGAGAAAACTACAAGCTAGAAATTAATTTTTTACATATAGCCAAAGTGTTATACATCTTGCAAAGAAATTTTCCTTGCATTCTAAAACAAAACACATACAGTTGAGATATCATTTGATTTAGCCAATGTTGGAGGATGGACATGTCAAGTTAGACAAGATACATATAGATGTCAATCTAGTGGATATGTTTACAAAGGAAGTGACAAGGGAGAAGTTGAGCTCCTCTTCAGCTTCAGTTGGCCTTCAAGGTTGAATTCAAGTATAATATAGCAGTAGGGTCAAATGAACTTATTTCCAGTGGGAGCTGTAAGTGCAGTAATGTCATCTAGGATCAGTCTCCAAGTGGGAGATTGTGTTGGTGTGGAGCCTGATTAGTCTCCAAGTGGGATATTTTTGATATGTGGTGACTGATTATGCTATATTGTACACCTTGGCATGTATCCTTTCCATGGTCCAGGGCTATGCTGGGCCCCAGGTGAGGGTTTGTGGGTGGCAACCCCTGAGAAAATTTTTCCTCCTAGTTTTTTGCATCGTCACTAAAAAAAGGAAAAAATCAATGAAAAGGAAAATTCTAAATTTGTAGAACCCAAATTTGGAAGCTTCTAAGCTGGCTAAAAAGGGGTTTAGATGGGTGTTACAATATGATGAAAAATGTGATTATTCACAAGATTGTAATAGGTTTTTGCACTAGATAATAAAATCATTGGATGGCTGCAGTTTAGTGGATGTATCCCAGATTGGGTGAACCATGTTAAATTCTCTACATTATAATTTATTCTATGTGTTTTAGTTTCTCTTTTTATTACTTAAATTTGCATTTAATTGTTAGATATCTACCTATCTAACCCTTAAAAATGTGACTTAATTCTTGACACCCATTTTTAGGTCCTAGGTGGGACCAATTCTACATGGGTGGCAAATGAGTCCCCCTTGGCTCCAAATTCAAAATGTTTCAAATTTTCTTTCGGGTTTTTATTCAAAAACACTTGATGTCGGCCTATGATGAGGTAATTAATAGGTTACTAAGGAACAAGTGTGTATAAATACGTGTTTTTCTCCTCATTTGACATCCCCTATAATCTCCTCATCCATTCTTCACTATTCATCCACCAATCTTCCATCTCAATTCAAGCAACTTGGAGTTTTTACATTACAAGTCATTCAAGATCAATTTTCAGACATTCAAGCATAGATTCTTCATGTTTTGCTGCATAATTTCAAGATAAAACATCATGAAAAGTTAATAAACTCCATTATTGCATGTCTCATTACTTTCTTTCATCATTTGGTTTAATTACCTAAAAGGGGTTTGACCAAGTGAAGCCCACGTGCCCTAACATTCAACATCTCTCTCTTTTACCTTATGTTTTTTATAGAGTTAGGACTCTTAGAAGCTTGGAAATCATTAAGAATCAAGTTGCAAAGTTGTTTAGATCTTTTGTTCATTCAAAAATTAAAAATATCAACAAAAACCCATTTTTAGACCCGTAAATTAGAGTTTTAGATGTGGACACCTGTTGGAAGTCAAAGTGTAGATCAAAAGCTCTAGATTCCCCTTTTCAAAATTCAAAATTCAAAATTGGACTCATTCACCACCCATGGTGAATGAGTTCCACTCCAAGGTCAGTCTTGTGTTTTTCACATTTTTAGATACCCCTTTGTCAGAAATGGGTTTCAGCTTAGTTTTGCAAAACAGGGACTGATTCAGCAGGAATGGTGAATGAGTCCCACTAGGCTTGAAAATCAAGATCATCAGCATTTCAAAAGCTATTTCCATTCATCATCCACATTCTAGGTGCACACATTTAGTTTGATTCATTTATGTTGCAGTTTTTTATTCATTTTTAGGTGATTTTGAATTACATAATGTGTTTTCAAACAAGTTGTTTTCTTTTATTTTCTATTCATTATTCAATCAATCTTATTAGTTTCTTGCATTCAAACATTACATCTAGGCATATCACAACCATTTTCCATCCATATTGTATTGAATTTGAATGTGACATAAGTATTTTTAGCCCTTCTTACTTCTTTTAGTTGAAAAAACCCTATAAGCGTTATAAAGGATTAGGGTTCCAAAAAACCATGTTCCAGGAAGGTACATGCATTATGAATTATTAGGGTGATTAGGGATATCCCAAAGTGAGTCATTCATCTTCATGTTTCATTCATGCATCTCATTCTAGCACATTAGAATAGGGTTGCATTGAATTTCAGATTTCATAATGTTAGATACACTTAAGGTTAGGGTTTATGTTCACAATTACATTCAAAATTCATTTTTTCTATGAAGGTTTAACTATTGAACTAGGGGTTTGACCAAGGAAAACCACCCATAAGCAAATCAACACTATATTATGTTTTTCATGTCTTCTTATAGGTTCAGATCCATAAACCAAGTTGAGAAGACATGGTAGAGGTTGAAGAGTAGATTCAAAATTTTATCCTCTGAAAAGGCTAAGCAAGAATCAAATTCCACTTCTAGCATGTGAGTCCCAATATAGGCGATTTTCCAGAATTATGAAAATATAGACTTTCCATTATTAGTTTTTTGCTTTATCCTAGAAACCTTAATTTGGGACATATACGCCCAACCTAGCGTATGAGTCCCAGTGTGCATCAAACTCAATGTTTTTAGCATTTCAAGTCTCCATTCAAGTTTCTATAGGTTTCCATGTGCACCTCTGTACTTTTCCAAATTTCTATATTTTTTTGCATTCATTCCTAGGTCATCTATTCAACTATTGCATATAATTAAGTTTCATAATTAGGCCTTACATATTATTAGTCTTTCCAAGCCCTAGCTTGGTGTTGAACCCTTATTTAGTCATTAATCATACCCTAGGACAACCTTTGGTAGATCTTTTTCTCTAATTCTATCCTTGGATTGAGATCTCTAGAGTTTCCTTGACTGAACCAAAAGTGTCAAGAAGGAACCTTATCTCCTAAAAGATAAGGCTCTCTATTTCTATTGTTTCAAATATATAGTTTAATAAGAACTCTATTTTTTTTACTATCTCATACATTCTAAGTCATGATTGTAGATCACACTTCTTGTTTTTGTAATTGAATACTTTTTTTTAATTTTAGATAATGCATGTAGAGAATCCTCCTAATGTTGATAGGGAAATGGAGCATGGTGTCTCTATTATAATAGATAGATCAATATGCATATGTGCAGGATCATGATGGGCCAAAAAGTAGCAATATGATGGTTATGTGGCTCACAAATTTTTTCTTGCCCAAAATTGATGAAACGAAAAGGGCTTTTAAAGGAGATTCTCAAATTTCCACCAATATAAATTATGTTTTACTTTGAATTTAATAAGTAATTATTATTCATTTTCTATTCAAATTATGACTAAATTCCAAATTGATAGACTGATTGAAAAACATCTATAGATTTCAAATGGTATCACATTTTTTGAATCCAAAAAATGCATCACATTCTATGCTTCACACACTATAGGATTAAAAAAGAAAATTTGAATTTAATGAAGTTTTGACCAAGTTAAGGTGGTCAAACATACGAGTTTTTATATTTTTTAAAAAGTTGTAATAAAAAAATCATAATTAATTATTCACTTGAAAAAAAATTACAAAAAAATATGCATCACATCAGGACATTAGTCCTCTACTTATATCTAAAATATTATAAAAAAGTATTATCATTTTGTTATGGTTAAGGTGGTTAGACAGAAACCTACTTCTTATTTTTTCCCTAAAATCTAAGTACTACTAAATTGAAATTTCAAATTTTCACCAAATAGATTTTTTTTTAAACAAACTTAGTAGTTTAAAAACTAAATTACATTTTCTACAAATTCTATTTGTAGATATTTTTGAAATAATATAGATAACTTATTCAAATTTTTATGTCAAGTTTCCTAACTTTGATATTTCTAATTTTTTTTCCACTTAAGGGCCTATTTTTTCCATGATGATCCTACATATACCCATATGTTTGATGGGTGTATGAGGTAGATTAGTAAATTTCAAATTAGACTTTTTTTATAGTTGTTTATTACTGAAAAATCAAATGATTATTGATTTGTAGTTTAATTTCTATCTAGATGGTTTCTATAGGGATTTGAAATGCCACCACCTAAGCATGTCATTTTACAAATGAGGAGAGAGATCATTTGATAGTGGTTAGTGATTATTTTTTAAAATATTTCATTTTTTATAACATAATTTCTTTGTATTAATGTCTATACTTTTTATTGTAATAGGTAAAGCTTCATGAAGAATTAAATAGGAGTAGCCCTCAAGTTTGAAGTAGACCACTATCATATTCATCTCCATCCCCTTAGTGATCTAAGGAAACCTATGATCTATTTTCTTCACCTATAGGGGAATGAATTTTTATTGGGGTCCTTTGTTTTATGCATATATGGCATTTTTGGACATATATTTTGTATTGCTTTTATGTGACATTCTATGTATGCTTATATGAAATTATTGTAAATCTATATGGATGTTTTGTATATATGTTATACATATATTCTCATATATTGATGAATACCTATATGGCTATTTGGTTAATACACATCTCTTTTATTGATGATGTCCATATTTGAATTATAAATCCACACTTCAATGGATATTTGTAGATGTTTTACTTCAAATATTTAAATTTTAAACTTTATAAAGTTCTACCATAGAAAAATGGCCCCTTGTCATTTTAATGGACTTTTAGGTCTTGTTTCATGGTGTTGGAATCATTTTTCTCTGATTTTATGTTGCAACATGGCTTGAACATGCTTATTTAGGTACTAAAATTCAAAGAACGACATCTTGTGAAGGTGTTCTGAAGTGTTGTAAAACATTTCTACATTCTTCTAGACTCTATTAATTACAATTCACCTAAAAATCACCATTTTATTCACCAACAAGTCCTATTTTAAAGTGTTGTAAAGTCTTGTAACAAGCTTTCATGCTTTTCTAGGTACATCTTCACTATTTATCCCTTTCTCATGCTTTATTTGACCCCTTTATGCTCTTATATGCTTAATTAAGTGTATTCTTGAGTATTATCCCTACAAACAACATTAAATACAACATATTTCCTAACACATGTGTAGGTCCTAGGTGGGACCCATTCACCATGGGTCGCAAATGAGTCCCCCTTGGTCCAAAATTTAAAATATTTTAAATTTCCTTTTGGAATTTGATTCAAAAACACTTGATGTCATCCTGTGATGAGGTATGAATGGGTAACTAAGGCACAAGTGTGTATAAATATGTGATTTTCACCTCATTTTACATCTCCTCACTCATTAAAGCATTCCATCTCACATCTCAAGCATTCAAGCATTTTATAACATCTTTTCAAGCACTATTCAAGCACTTTGAAGCAACCATTGACATTACTTTAGACTTGCATAATCAAGGGTTTGGTAAGTTAATAGCAATTGCATGTTGTTAGTTTATCATTCCTTTGCATTTCATTATTTTATTAAGGGTTTGACCAAGGAAAACCCCTATTTACTAACCTTAAACCATTTTCCCCCTATTGCATGTTTGTTTGCAACTTTTTGTGTGTAGATTTGACAAGATTTTTTGTGTTGAAGATTAGTTTGCAATTCAAATAGGTGCTTCAAGTCAACTTAAGTATATTTCAATCTTAGAGAAGGTTTTCTGTCTGTTTCCTCTAGAATTGACTTCAGTAACCCGACAAGCAGTGATTTCCAGATCTGGTGTTGTATAGATGTCTCCTAATTTTTTAGAAATTTGGGAGAGGACTGATTTTCCACATGTGGCTAATGAGTCCCACCTTAGGACTGAAAATCTAAATTTTGTAAGATTTCGGATCCCGACAAACTAAAACTTGCTTTTGATAGTTTTTCACCACGAGGAGGACTAATTCACCACCCTGGGTGAATGAGTCCCACTGTGAAAAAGTAGTGATTTCAACCAACATCCAAAACATTATAGATTCATCACACTTCACCTAGGTGCACTCAGATTCATCTTTTTTCTTTCTATTTTGCATATTTTCTTCATTTAGTTCATTGTTGCATTACATAATGTGTTTTCATTCATTTAGACTAGTCAATTCATTTAGTTAACACCATTTAGGTTAGAAAACATAACACATTGTATAATTTGAATGAACCATTAACACTTTGCTCCTATCTCTCTCCTTTTAGGTGAAAAACCCTAGAAGAGCAAGAGTTGTCCATAGGAGCCAAAAAAATCAATAGTTCATTTTGGTTAACATGTCTTTTGAGAACTTTGAATTTTTTTATTTCATTTACATATTTCATCCTAGTTTACTTTTACATTAACATTCAATAATTATTTGTTTTTTTTTTGCATTCTAGGACATTTTTCTTGCATTAGTGAAACCTTCATTTAGATTTCATTTTTGCATTGCATCTCATTGAAAAACCTAAAAATTTGCATTTTCATCCTTGATTGCATTCTATAGAACATTAAAATCATCTTAATTTTTTTGAAAAACACACAAAAAGATCATACTGGGACTCATTTGCTACCTAGGGTGAATCAGTCCCTCTACACTTTTTACACAACATTTTTGGAACCCTTTTAGCATTTTTTTTGCATTACTATTCCTTGTTTCTACATTCTGTTATAATTTTCAGAATCTCTATTTTTCCTTATTTACTACATCTTAGTTTATTTGCATCATGGAATTTTCTTTCAATAAGTTTTGGAATTCCTTAAGATCATTGGTAGACATGTCTAATTTTTCCTTTGGCTATGACCCTAATGACCTTGAACAACCTCATGCTCCTTTAATTCCTCATGATTGTCCTCCACATAAAGTAGAAAACATTGGAGAAGATAATTCTATCATGAAAAAGTTCTACAATGATTGCCTTGATAACCTAGAAGCAAATGCAACCTTTTATCCCTCCATGAGCTCACAAGACCTTCCCACTGTTGCATCTCCTAATCACTTTGCATATTTACATCCTGAAATCAATCTAGGACCTAAGGTTCCTCCCTCAAGTGAACCTAGTTCCTCTAAAACACCACAATCTCAACCTTTTTACGATCACAAAGTCATAAAAACTCCTATCAACCTTGAAGAAACATATGGTAAAGGATTCAATATCTTAAGTAAACAAGGTTGTGATACAAAACATGAACATGACATCCATCAACTTCTTGAAAAAAATCAACTGAAACACACACAACAGGACTAGGATATCAAGATCCTTCTCATCTTGATAGACATCCTCTTAAACCTAGGAGACTTTGGGATGCTTGAACAGTAATATTGAATGGTCCTCCTAACTTAAACATTCTCCATCCACATGAACAACCATTATCTCTTGCTAATGAAAAGGATGTTAGTATCTCTATGGGTCCTCTTCCTCCTATTCATGAAAAGGGTGAATCTAACAAGCAAAAATGACCTTACAAACTCAAAAAGATCAAGTTTCCAACACATCCTCCACCTGAATGTGAAAGGATACTTCAACTAATCTTAAATAAAAGGTCTTATACTCTTACCGCCTATGAATAGGTTGGTTATTCGTTCGAATGAATCTAGCATCCCATTTTTCAAATATCATCGCATCCTTGGCCATCACACTAAAGAATGTCATCCATTGAAGGAAATACTCAATACGTATCACTTCACTAATACTGATTGTTTCCCCATCATACCTTAAAGAAACCAAATACTATCATCATGCCATAGTTGTAGAATTCCCTATTCTCACTATTGCATGATCCTTTCACATCACCCACCTTGACTCATTCTTCCCTTTACACTTTGTGGAGGGAAAGACGTTGTTAGCCTTGTCCTTGTAATGTACTTTTCTTTGTCTCTTAACTATGTTATTCCTTTTCTGCTTATCTATTTAAGATTGAGAAACCAATAAATTAGTTAATGGTTTACTTACATTTGCATTACTTGTCCCTTTGTCCTTCTTTCATTTTCATGTGTGTATTGTGTTCCCCTGTATCATGTATTTGGTGTTCCGTCTCTTTGTACACTTCTTCTATTTGTCATGCCTTGTATTTTTCACTTTTTTTTTGTGTTCCTCTTTTGGGGATGA
This sequence comes from Sequoia sempervirens, assembly GCA_007258455.2. Lineage (NCBI taxonomy): Eukaryota > Viridiplantae > Streptophyta > Pinopsida > Cupressales > Cupressaceae > Sequoia > Sequoia sempervirens. The sequence goes on along the minus strand of VDFB02086081.1, from coordinate 194,780,911 downwards.
TGTAAAGTATAGATATGCCCTATGTCTCTTTCATGTTAACCCAATTGGTCCTTTTTATTTTGTTTTGTTTGATTTTGTTTGGTTTTTTCCATTTGGGGATGACACAACACATCAAGACATAAATGTCTCCTTCATGTTGACCCAAAATATTTTTCATTTTCTTTCACCTTTTCATTTTTTGCTTTGCTTGCATTTTCCTTTTTGGGATGATGCAAAGCATTGAGACTGCAATGTATCTTCCATGTTGACCCAAAATGGACTTTTGTTTTCCTTTATTTTTTCTCTCCTTGTGTCATTCTTCCAGTTCTATGTGCTTTGGGGAATGATGACAATTCCGAGCTCTTTCATAAAAACATTGTAGCAACGAACATACTGACCCAAAATCCATAGATCCCTTATGTGTTTTGTGTGCTTTCTTTTCTGGGGGCCAACTCCCTTTCTTTGTTTTTCATTTTTCCTTGACATGACACAGCCTACCTTCAAAACATATGACTTGGCATAGGTATTTTCAAGTTGGCTCTCATGTCTTATTTTCCTTTTTCTTTTTCCTTTCTTTTCTAATTTAAAGTAATTTCTCATAGAATGATGTGTAGAAATTCCTTTAAAGTGGGGGCCATACATTACCATAATTCATTTGTATTCCTAGTTCCTAGTGTATCCTTGTCATTTGCATGATGCATTTGTCATTTTTTGGATGACATTGGGTGTGATGTCCTTCATAAGTGTGATCTTTCTAAGCATATTACATTCCTCTTAGTGGCCTGATGTGACACACTACATCCCCTAAGTTGTGGATTTTCTATTATTTTAATTGTCCTCTCTTGGAGACATTAGACACAATGTTCCTTAAGTGACTGAACTTGCATAAACTGAACAAGACTCCTTTGAACACACTTACCACTTTTGAATTTTACATTTTTACCTTTTTTTCACCTTACATAACACAACTTGCATGACTGTGATACCTTTGTCTTTTTTTTCATATCTTTTTTCCTTGTGGTGCCTTGTTAAAGTTATCAATAGGTATAACTTTAATATGGTTGAGTAGGAAGCCCACCTAGTGGCATGACTTTTCACTAGAGCCACTTTTGTGTTTGTAAGTGCATACCAACTAGCATATGTATCTTACCTTTTTGGGATTCCTCACAACACAGACAACTAGTTCTATGGCCCTAGAGTGAGTACATTTGGGCCTTCTCACCCCATGAATAGCCTAAAGTTCCATAGCCCCAAAGTGAGTACACATTCTCTTTTTCAAACAATCATCTTAGATCTAATCCACAACTAGTTGGATTAACAATCAAAGCTTCATCTAATTCATCTCAACACTTGTGCGTTCCTTTTTTTTTATGCTTAGTTTCCCATGGGATCTTCATCCTGGGGGCTTGATCACCCTTCTTGATTGTTTTCATTCCATCTTGCTAGCGTAAGTGCATTTGAACTCTTCCCTAAATGTTCATGGCTACTTTAGTGTGAGTTTGAAGCAAGTTCTTCCTCTCACTAAAGTTGGGGCTAAATGTGCCATAGAAAAATGCCCCCTTGTCATCATCATCACCTTTTAGGTCTTGTTTCATGGTATTGGAACTATTTTTCTCTAATTTTATGTTGCAACATGGCTTGAACATCCTTATTTAGGTACTAAAATTCAAAGAACAACATCTTGTGAATGTGTTCTGAAGTGTTGTAAGACATTTCTACATTCTTCTAGAATCTATTAATTACAATTCACCTAAAAATCACATTTTTCTTCTTGAACAAGTCCTATTTTGAAGTGTTGTACGGACTTGTAATAAGCTTTCATGCTTTTCTAGGCACATCTTCACCATTTATCCCTTTCTCATGCTTTATTTGACCCCTTTATACTCTCATATTCTTAATTAAGTGTATTTTTTAGTATTATCTCTACAAACAATGTTAAATACAACATATTTCTTGACACACATTTTTAGGTCCAAGGTGGAACCAATTTGCCATGGGTGGAAAATGAGTCCCCCTTGGCCCCAAATTAAAAATATTTTAAATTTCCTTTTGGGATTTTATTCAAAAACACTTGATGTCAACCTATGATGAGGTATGGACAGGTAATTAAGGCACAAGTGTCTATAAATATGTGATTTTCACCTCATTTTACATCTCCTCACTCATTCAAGCATTCAAGCATTTTACAACATCTTTTCAAGCACTATTCAAGCACTTTGAAGCAACCACTAACATTACTTTAGATTTGCATCATCAAGGGTTTGGTAAATTAATAGCAATTTCATGTTGTTAGTTTATCATTTTGTTGCATTTCATTATTTTACTAAGGGTTTGATTACCAAAAGTGGGGTTTGACTAAGGAAAACCCCTATTCACTAAACTTAAACCATTTTTCCCCTATTGTGTGTTTGTTTGCAACCTTTTATGTGTATATTTGACAATATTTTTGGTGTTCGAGATTTGTTTACAAGTCAACTAGGTGCTTCAAGTCAACTTAAGTCTATTTCAAGCTTGGAGAAGGTTTTATGTTTATTTCCTATAGAATTGACTTCGACAACTTGACAAGAAGTTATTTCGAGATTTGGTGTTGTAGAGTTGATTTTTTAGAAATTTGGGAGAGGACTGATTTTCCACCTCTAGTGAATGAGTCCCACCTTAGGATTGAAAATCTAAAATTTGTCAGATTTTGGATCCCGATGGACATAAACTTTCTTTCGATCATTTTTCACGAAGAGGAGGACTAATTCGCCACCCTGGGTGAATGAGTCCCATTGTGAAAAAGAAATGACTTCAACCAGCATCCACAACATTCCAAATTCATCAAACTTTACCTAGGTTCACTGAGATTCATCCCTTTTCTTTTTGTTCTGCATGTTTTCTTCATTTAGTTCATTATTGCATTACATAATGTGTTTTCAAGTAAAGCTTAAATTTCACTTTTGCATTAGTTTTCATTCATTTAGACTAGTCAATCTAATTTAGTTAACTTCATTTAGGTTATAAAATTTCATACATTGCATCATTTGAATGAACCATTAGCACTTTTGCTCATATCTCTCTCCTTTTAGGTGAAAAACCTTAGAAGATCAAGAGTTGTTCATAGGAGCCAAAAATCAACGGTTCAAAAGTAAAAATGAAACTATTAGGTGAATTGAAAACCTAGCCATGTCAACATTGAAATCATCAATCTTATGAATATCATAATACATGATGCAATCTAACACCTAGGTCTCTCCACCACTACACATCTAAGCCTATACTCTAGGATAATTATCGCATGGTAAGGAAATTCATATAATTATACAATGCACTTTCAAGTATGCAACTAAAAATGAGCAAGGTATTATTACATGTGACCTCATACCTCTAGATGTTTGTAATATAACTCATGGAATAAATATACCATTCCAGACCCTAACAATGGATGCTATGAGTCATAAGATAATATTTTGACCTCAAAAAGTCTAAAATATAAGACAAAATAGCTTGGTCTCTACTAAATAATTTTATAACATTGATAATATACAAAAATTCTTGCTTCTTATTGTCTACTTAGAGATGTTGTATAGACAATCTCACAATAAATAGCATTGATGACTCATGCATCTTCTCTATTACAACAATAGATGCTTGAAAATATACTATTATAGGATGAATATATCTTTATAAATTGCAAAAGTAATCCAAAAAATAATTCATGGTAAAAAATCAAACCAATTGGTTATTGAATTCCGTTTCCTAAATAGATCATTATATCATAGGTACACTTAGGAGAAGGATGAAATTTATAAAAAATCTAAGAGCTACTTTATCAAGGAAAGAGTTCACCTAGCTATTTTTCATGTGGCACCTTAGAAGAATTAAGAATGATGTAGGAGCACTTGCAATAAAACTAGAGTTCATGTGGCATAACCTACAACCATTATAGTTTTATTAATTATAAATTAAGTTATCACATGTATTTATAAGTAAAGTTATGTTTGTGTTTGCTACCATAAGGAGGTAGTAGTGATTGTTATATTCTAAATGTGTATGTATATAAAAATATTAACGATATAACTATTTCTTCATAGCATGTGGTAGAAATTGCATATTTAAGGTGATTATTCACATAGAAACATCATAATTAGTGATATGTGTGGTATGTTGATGTAATTTATTAACTTCATAACTTATTTCACATTAATTTGACCTATATTTATTTGTTAAATTTTATTAAATTTCCTATTCTAGTATGTGTTTGTGGTCTTCGATGACATTTTTAGCAATATAGTTATGGAATCAAGTTTTAATCAAGAAAAATTACAAATAGTTTAAACTACATTTCTAATAATTTTATTCAAGCATATTCAAGTACCCATCCTCTAGGTAGATGAACTTGCACTTCAAATTTAGAGACATATTCTTCATGCCGACACTTTCCTTCATCTGAAAAAAAGTTTTACTATATTGATCAAAATATTTATGACTTCATTGTGTTGAAGCAATAAACAAGACTAGTTCTTTGGTGTAGATTATTCAGTCATAATATTATAAAGAAACCTACAAAGACCCAAAATCATAAAGTTGACTTACTCTATAGGCACCCCAACATGTCTAAATTATTGATTTACCCATAGGAGATGGAGAATGTAAACAATGTCTCTTGAAAACTTTTAGTAAATGCAATTGACAATTTTTGGAACATTTGAAACATTGTTGCCATGGTGGAATGACTTGGATATATGAAAAAATAAGTGAGGCTATTGTAGAGAGACCCTACATGACCTTTTACCTTTAGAAACAATTTTTTTAAGACCTACAGTTTCCAAGCAATAGGTCATCATTTTTTTTTCCCTTTTTTAATTTGGTCTCTTAAGAGAAATCACTGGCAAAATGTAATTTGAAACATTTTGGCATGTTGAGGTACAAAAAATGACCTTTACACAAATAAAATTTCCCACCCTGATGTGTTGGAACTATCATTTGGTCGCACAATGAACATAATGAAAATTACACCACATTGCAACTTTACATTGCATTCATTTGAAACTTTTTCCATTGATTGAAAACTTGTCACCACAAGAAATGGATCAAAGATATGAAAAAATGAGAGAGGTTATTGTAGAGGGGCCCTATGTGATCCTATACCTTTAGATGGAATGTTTCTAATTTCCATGGTTTCTAAGTAACAGCTCATCAAAGTTTACTACCCTTTTACATTGTATTCTCTTAAGAGATATCAGCAGTGCAATGTAGCTTGAAAGGTTCCAAAATGTTGGGGTGAAAAAAATTACCTTACCTATCCTAAAACTACCCATTGAGATGTGTTGGAACTATTGGTTCCATTGCATGATGAATAAAACAAAAATTACACCACTTTGTAACTTTACATTGCATGCATCTGACGCTTTTTCCATCAAATAAAAAAATGTCAGTATAGGAAAATGGATCAGAGATATGAAAAACTAAGATAGGTTATTGTAGAGGGTCCCTTGATCATGCACCTTATATGGAATTTTTCTAACTACTACGGTTTCTAAGTAACATCTCATCAAAGTTTGCTGCCTTTTGCACTTTGGTCTCTTAAGAGATATCATTAGTGTAATGTAGCTCAAAAGAATCTGACATTATGGGGCGTGAAACAAGACCTTTCCTAACATAAACGTACCTATCCAAATTTGTTTCTACTTTCAGTTTGGTTGAATGAAAAATAAAATGAAAATTGCACAACCTTGAAACTTTACACTACATGTTTAAAGCTTTTCTAATGAATGAAAACTTGTCACCACAGGAAAATGGATCAGATATATGGAAAAATAAGAGAGGTGATTGTAGAGGGTTCCTACATGATACTGTAACTTTATCTGGAATGTTTCCAAGTTCCATGGTTTTTGAGTAATAGATCTTCATAGTTTTCTACCCTTTTGCACTTTAGTCTCTTAAGAGATATTGTCAGTGCAATGCAACTCAAAATGTTTTGACACGTTGGGGTGAAAACAAAGATATTTCCTAGTGTAAAACTACCCATCTAGATGTGTTGCAATTTTTGGTTTGGTCAGATAACAAACAAAATGAAAATTACACCACCTTGCAACTTTGCACTGCATGCATTTAACATTTTATCAATCAACTAAAAACTTGTCACCACGAGCAAATGGATCATAGATATGAAAAATTAAGAAAGGTCATTGTAGAATGAACTCATAATTCTCAGCCTAGAGTTGAAGAATATTTGGAAAAGATAGAATACTTCAAATATCCAAAAAACTTTAGAAAATATAACCACCAATTTTAATGGGAGTATTTTTGAAACTAAGGCTAAATATTGAATAGGTAGGAAGTGATGGTGATTTGAGCTTTACAATGTGAAAAATGTTAAGAATTATTGGCTATTTATATACCATCTCATTAATAAAGTTGCACTATGGTGGGACAATCAAGATAGTGTGCTAGAATCGAAAGTGATGTTGTGATGTGGGAATTATTCTAGGAGTAGTTTTGAAAAAACTATTTAATATATTATCATTATCAAACTACTCTAATGAATAAATTCAACCCTTTTAAGTAACAAAAAATGAGATTAATGCAATTTCAATACCCCAGGGATTCATTTTTAAATATTTGTTAGAATTTGAAGATCTATTCACTTATTTCCAATCCTATTAGTATTTTTATTTGATGCTTGTGAGTATTGACTACTTAGATCAGACCTATAATTTCATATAAAAGGGTGTTAAGATGGCTGCACATTTCATATAAAACCTTAACCAACATGTTTATTTGGATTATTTGTCATCTATAAATGAATTTTTCTAGTTTGGGGTGAAGTTGAAGTTGTTTCTTAGCCATAGAGGTTTAGAGGTTTGACAAAATTTTTCCAATGATTAGTTTCATTTTGAAGTTGAAGTGAAACCCATAAGTTTCAAAAAATTGAAGTGTGTGACATGATTTCACAAGAAGCATACAAAAATTGTAAATGGAGCATAACAAAATCAAAGCAGTCTATTAAACATGTATGATACTTCAAATGATAAAGAAACATAAGAGAATGAAGGAAAATGTAAATAACATGTACAAAGACTTGACATACCTTAAAATCAAAGATTCTATTGGAGAAAGTACCCAATTATGTGTAGTCTTTTTTCTTCTTGCATCAAACTCAATAATTTGATCTTTTCATGAACTTACTTCCTTTTCAACATTCACTTCTATATAACTCTAATAGATTACTAAAACCTATAGAATTAACCAATGTATAATGTTAAATTATAAAAATTCAATAATAATTAACATTGCAACACTACAAACATGAAAATTTGAGTTCATATAATCAAATGTGAAGTAAAAACTCTATAATTTATGACTTCCTAAGTTCAAAAACTAGAAAAAGGTGGTGTAAATTTGATGAAAAGGTGGTGGAATGTGTAAAAATTGCATGTGCTTTCCCCAACAACATGTGTAGTGTCAAAAATTATACTCCCTTCTCGGAGATGTACAATTTTACACTTATTTTGGACCTATTTTAGCAACCTTGCATTGATGACCCTATAAATTATCATTAATAGGCCCATAAGACCCTTGATTTAGAATCTCAAGGATTATTTCAACTAAAATCTCAACAAAATCAAAGAAGGCATTCAAATTTCTAGCAACCCAATATTTACTCACCTCAAAAAAGCTAGGGTGGGACTCATACGTCACCTTGGACGTATGTGTACCCCTAGTTGGGACCCATATGCCACAAGTGGCATATGAGTCCCGTGTGGCCCCTTTTTAGGGTTTGAGGGGGAAATTAAGGTTTTCAATTCAAATTTTTTGTTGATGTCAATATTTGAGATCTAATAAATGGTAAATTAGATGAAGTTCCTATATAAACAAGGTTTCAAATCATTATTTTCATCTAAAAAAGTAATCTAAGATCTAAGATGATGACGGCGCAGCTCGAGACTTAGAAAATAACCCACAAACAAGAGAATAATTTTATTATTCAAAAAATGGAGTTTCTTACATGCAGAGGATCTCAAATTCCCAAGTTCCACAACACATGCAAGCTACAGAAAGCCACAGAATAACCCTTTCACAATATGTGAGCTTGTCCCCGAAAAATAAACCCAAAAATTAGAAACCCGCCCATAAATAGAGATCCTCATTAGTTTGGAGCCAAAAAAATATTCAAATTTGAGTTTAGGTGGTTTGGCGTTGAAAATTACAACTTGAAGTTCAAATTTCAAAAGAACATTTGCAATTGTATCTTTTAGAAAGTGTGCCAACTTCCCGGGGCCATAACTTTTGACCTAGGACTCCGATTTGTGAACGGTTTGAACCATTGGAAAGCTCTCAAAGTAAATAATGTGCTAGAAATCCACTACACCAATTTTGTCAAGTTTTGGGGTGATCCAGGAACTCTAAGTGCCTCAAATCTAACTTGGAAGATTTTCAGGTTCAAATCTAGGAAACTAAAACTGCAATATCTTTCAACCCAAGAATAGAAAATAAAAACCGTAAATTGGGAATTTTATTATGATGAAAAGGGTATCCAAAAATGTAAAAACATCTAAAAATTTGAGAAACTTGAAATTTAACTATTTTTGGGTGATGCAAGATTGCCCTTACACCACTGGATGCTCCTGCATCATAAGAACTCACAAGCACTCAAGCATTCTTTCACAAGAGCATTCAAGAGCAAGTAGAAAGCAAAGTTGAAGTCTTGGAGCAACATAATACTATTTTTTTGGGTCTTCAAGCTCACTTTCATTCAAGATCTAGCACTGCCAAGGATTCATGATGGTTGGCTATGGTGAAACATCATGGATTCTAGGTTGGGGAGATGCAACTAGCCATTCAGCCAAGCCTAATGACATTTTTCCTAAGTGATTCCATCCTCCATTATCACTCTAATTTTTTCCTAAAGTAAGGTATATGCATTATTATGACTTAATAGGGTGATTAGAGATCTCCTAAAGTGATTCATCATCTCTATGTTTGATTCATGCATCTTATTCTAGCACATTAGAATAGTTTTTCATTGAATTTTAAATCTCCTAATCTTAGATGCACATAAGATTAGGGATTGCACTCGCATTTTCTTTCAAGATCCATCATTTATTTCAAGATTTAAATTCCAAACTAGGGGTTTGACCAAGGTAAACCCTGCAAGAAAATCGATACAATATTCTATTTTGTAGGCTTTTTAAAAGGTTTAGATGTAGAAATGAAGTCAAGAAGGAAGAGAGAAGAGAGAAGGATAGATCTAGACTTTAATTTTTAAAAAAATAAAAATGGGATTGATACACCACTTGTGGTGTATGAGTCCTAGTATAGCCGATCTTTTAGGTTTTGAAGGATTCATACTTGTCACTTTTAGGTTCTAGTTTCTACCTAGAAACCCTAATCTGGGACTAAATAACCCTAATCTGGGACTAAATCACCCAACCTAGCATATAAGTCCCAATGATCATTAAGTCAGCATTTCCAAGATTTCAGACCTTGTTCCAAGAACATTCAAATTTCTAGGTGCACCTCTATACTTTTCTAGTTTAATGTTCTAATTTGAGTCAATTTCTAGGTCATTTATTTAATTTTTGCATATCATTTACATTTCTATTCTTCCCAAGCCCTAGTTTAACAGTGAACCCCTTTTATCCCTTAAATCACACCCTAGGAAACCTTATTGCAGATCTCTTTCCCTCATTAATCCCTTGATTGAGATCTCTAAGGTTTCCTTGAGTGAAACTTGTAGGAAATTGGTTATCCTATCTCCTAAAAGATTAGAGAACCGCTATTTCTAGGTTTCATTTTGGTGAGCCTCACTTTTAAAACACCTTATTTTTTGATTTAGAGTAAATCATATTCCTAGATCTATCTTGCATTAAATTTGCATTAGGTCTTGCACTAATGAATTTGCGTCTAAGGTTTTAAAATATTGCATTAGTGAAAATGCATATAGGATGCATTTATGCATTTTTCATCATTAAATTTCATTTGAGAATTGTAATTGCACTTAGTCTAGACATCATTAAAAACCCTATTTCTATGTTTTAGTTTGTTGTTGTTAGATTTTTGTTCTAGTTTATTGAATTTTTGTTTCATGAATTTCATTAGATCTAGCTTAATTTAGATTGATTTCAATTTTATATAAAATTATATTGTTGTACTTTTCATTCCTAGGATTAGTTGATAGTTCAATCAAATTATATTACATTTGGCATTCGTTACAAAACAAAACCAAAACACCTATAAATCGATGAATGACTTGGAGAAAGCATAGTTATTTGAGTATGTCAAAAATATTTTTCTAGGTCAACATAACCCTCAATCCTTTTAGTAGTGATGAATTTGAAATGTTCGATGAAGCCCTTGAGAATTTCATCTTGCAAGGTTCATCCACTAAGGCTTGTTACAAGAAATCAAAATAAAGAGAAGTTAATGTCATTCAACCTCAACTCATCCTTTACCCACCTTCACCCAAACCTCAAACTCAAAAAAAACCATTTTTTACCCTTGAACCACCTAAAAATAATGTTTCACGACAATCAAATTATAATACCATTTCTCATACATATAACAATAGAAACAATCCACAACCAAAACAACCAACTCTAACATCCTACCTTTTCCTAACCTTGTATTACCTAGTGCTCCTCATTTGCCTTCAAATAGTGGGAAGGAGTATGATCTAGTTGAAAAAATTAAGGCTCCTCCTATAAAAATATCCCTATGGGATCTAATTTAAAATTCATCTAATTGTCACACTATGCTTTAAACCACCTTGCAACAAGTAGTGGTTCCTTCTAGTAAAAATACAAATGATGTGGTAGCTTTGATTCAAGGAATGAATGCAGTTAACATAGACTTTACTTTCCATCAACATGCGTTACCCCCTTTGTAAATAGAAAGAGAAATGATCCCTTCATGGTAAGAGCTACCTATGATGGGTGTGGAATAAAAATAACCCTTGGGTATGTCTAGGATCATGATGAGCCAAAAAGTGGCAATATGATGGGTATGTGGCTAACGACTATTTTTTTACCCAAAATTGATGAAATGAAAAGGTTTTTTAAAGAATATTCTCAACTTTCCACCAATATACATTGTGCTTTGCTTTGAATTTAATAAGTAATTATTACTCATTTTCTATTCAAATTATGACTAAAGTCCTAATTGATAGGCTAATTGAAAAATATCTATAGCTTTCAAACGTTATCACATTTTTTGAATCCAAAACATGCATCACATTCTATGCTTTGCATAATATAGGATTAAAAGAATAGAAATTGAATTTCATGAATTTTTGACGAAGTTAAGGTGGTCAAACATATGAGTTTTTGTATTTTTAAAAAATTATTAATAAAAAATTCATAATTAATTATTTAATTAGAAATAAATTACAAAAAAATATGCATCACATCGGGGCATGAGTCCTCTACTTATATCTAAAATCTTATAAAAAAAATTATCATTTTATTGTGGTTAGGGTGGTCAGACAGACACCTACTTCTTATTTTTTCCTTGAAATTTAACTACCATTGCATTAAAATTTCAAATTTTCACCAAATAGATTTTTTTTTTAAAGAAACCTAGTAGTTTAGAAACTAAATTCAATTTTCTCGAGGTTCTATTCTTACATATTTTTGAAATAATATAGATAAATTATTCAAATTTTTACATCAAGTTGCTTAACTTTGATTTTTCTAAACTTTTTTCCACTTAATGGCTTGTTTTTTCCATGATGATCCTACACATACCCCCTTGTTGACAATGTCCCCACCCTTAATGTGTGTAGTGTGACCCTTTTGGATAGACTTGGTATGGATAAATCAAGAATTGCACCTGACTCCTTATTGATTTGAGGAATTGATAATGTACGAAAGGAACCACTCAAAGTGGTGTGATTACTTTTCCTATTATAGTTGAGAAGGCTACCTTACAAACTCCTACTCATGTTATCCCTCATGATCTTTCATAAAATATTCTTTTAGGGAGACCTTATATTTATGAGATGCATGTGGTTCCTTCAACTCTTCATCATATCATGAAGTATGTCTATCAAAATAAATTATACCAAGTTCAAGTAGATCCTGAGCCTGAAAGTTGCTTTCAAGTTGAAAAAGGAATGGCAAGTCCTTTGAACACATTAATTCCAAAATTGAACATAGAACCTATGAAAGAAAAGAAACAAGATTTATAAAAAAGTGTCAAACTTATTGGGAGATGATTTGGATTTCTTAGAGTTCACATCTTCGTTTATAGGAGAAAACACAATCACAACAAAAGAAACTAAAAAAAAAAGCAACTAATGGTAATGTTAATGTAGAATTTGGAAGAAAACTCACAAGCATCTACCTCATCTAGTCTAGAAGAATACATAAGGTATAATTTTTTTTTGATGATATGGATTATCAACAACCACCAAACCCAAAAAAAATGGAGAGCCTTTATAAAGGAGGTTATGAGCTTATGAAACAACTTGTATATAGTGGAAAAGGATGTGGAAAGAAAGAACAAGGAATCCATGTTCCTATAGAGCCTAAAAAACAAGAAGCAAAAAGTGGTTTGGGATATTACCCTTCTTAGATAATACAAGAAATGAAAATACCCTCACTAAACATCAACACCATCATGTGTAACCCTATAAAAACTCTCATCTTAAAGCATCATGAACTAATTGATACAAATTGTGAAGCATCATGAATACTTTAAAGATGATGAAGCCTTGAAATAAATTCTAGTATTTTATGATAAACCATTTAATCTTCCTAAAAAGGAATGGGTTACATGTGCTATGATTAGTGCTAAGCAAGAAGACGAAGACAAGGAAAGTAGTTAGATTGAGAAATATGATGGAGAATACAACCCTAAATTCCCAAAATAAATTAGACTTCCTTTGGGAGATACAATCAAAATACTGATGGATATCACTAATGAAGAAAAAGTGATTAAGATAGGAACGTTCCTAGATGAAGATGAACAAGAAGACAATGGAACTTTACTTCATGACTTTCCTAAACTTTTTTCTTGGAATTATTTGGATATGCTAGGAATTGATGCTAAAATAGTAACACACAACATAGTCCTTGCTAAAAATTCTAAACCAATTAGGAAAAAGATACAAAAGATGAATCCTAAGATAACCTTATTAGTTAAGGCTAAGATTGAAAAACTCCTTGAAGCTGGTTTTATATGCCCTATAAATTATTCCCCTTGGATCTTGAACATTGTAGCAGTTGTGAAACCTGATAATCATATTGGGATGTGTACAAACTTTTGTGAGATAAATAACGCATAAAAGATGATTTTCCCTTCCTAATATTGAAATGATAGTGGACGCACCTATAGGACACGCTTTGTTGTCATTCATGGATGGATTTTTTTGGATATAATAAAATCTTTATTAACCATCAAGATCAATACAAAACAACATTTACTATAGATTGGGGAATTTTTTTTGGGTAGTCATGCCTTTTGGATTAGAATGCAGGCACAACATATCAATGAGCTATGACATTGATATTTCATGATTACATACATAAAATTATAGAAGATTATGTTGATGATATTTTAGCCAAATCTTTAAATTGACAAGACAATGTGAATATCCTTCAAAAAATGTTTGAATGGATGCAAAAATAAAACATGATATTGAATCAAAAAAAGTGTCTTTGGCAGAGATAGTGGAAAACTTTTAGGTTTTAGAGTATCTGATAGAGGCCTTGAGGTGGACATGAAGAAAATTGATGCTATAGTTAACATGCCACCTCCTCGAAGCATTTCTCAATTGCACACTTTACAAGGAATAATTCAAGCTATCCATCATTTCTAGCATCCCTAGTAGATCAAACATTACCCTTTACATATCTTCTTAAGAACGAGACTCGGTTTAATTGTAATAAAGATTGCAAATAGGCTTTTGAGAGTTTGAAATATTACTTGTTTACTTCACCTATTTTACAAACTTCTATGCAAGAGAAACCATTAATGCTTTACAAAAAAACATCAACCCATGCTCTCATAGGATTGTTGGCTTAATAAGATGAAAATGGTAAAGAACATGTTTATTACATTGGCCAAACTTTTATTGATTATGAAACATGATACACAATGATAGAAAAAAAATGTTTTGATCTTCTATTTGCTACTAGTATATTGAGACATTAGTTACCAAATGCTGAAATAATTGTGATGATAAAATTTGATCCTTTAAAACATATTTTCACTAAAATAGATTTATTAGGACATTTAGCCAAATGGGTTATGTTGTTAACTGAATTTTACCTTAAATTTTTCTCACAAAATGCAATTAAAGAACAAGCCTTGACCAACCAGTTAGCTGACAGCCCCTCTCCCCTTGCGTTACCTAATAATAATTCATTCCCTAACGATAATGTGTTGACAATTGAAATGGAAACATGGGAGTTATACTTTGATGGCTCTAAGTGTAGAATTGGTTCTAGTCCGGGGGCTATAATAATCTCGCTTGAAGGAAAGCCTATTCCCTTGTATTATCACTTAAAATTCCTATACACAAATAATACAACAACTTATGAAGCGTTAATTGCTAGACTACATTCTAGTTTAAACATGGGAGCATGAGACATTAAGATATTTGGTGGTTGATAATTATTTATTAAGAAAATAAATAAAACATATCAAGAGAAACATGAAATTTTATCAAAATATACGAATCTCACAATGACTTTGTTAGACAAGTTTTATTTGTACACCATTGATATAATCCCCTGAAAAGATAATTGACATATGAATGCAATGGAATGTGTAGCTTCCTTGATATCTCCTCAAGATCCTTCAAAATATTTCACATTAATTGTACATACAATTACGAAACCATCAATAGAATCTAAATTTGAAGTGTTATCAACCACTAGAGAAAGCTCCAGTGAATGGTATGCATTGATATTTAATTATTTAAAATAAGGTACCTTTCCTAAGATGACAACTAAGAATATTCAAGCTCGCCTTCGAAAAATCAAGTCTAGATATATAATCCTCACTGGTGTGCTATATAGAAGGTCCTTCAATGGTATTTTACTTAGATTCCTTAAACAATTTGAAATCCCCATAGCACTTGTGGAAGCTCATGTAGGTGCTTGTGGAGGTCATTTTGGAGGAAGATCATTAGTTCAAAAGTTAGTCTGCATAGGATACTATTGGAGTAATATGGAACAAGATTGATTTGAATAGGTTAAGAAAAGTCACAAATGTTAAGAGCATAGTAGTTTGATTCACACTCTCGCTTCTAAGCTTCATGCCCAAATTCCTATTTGGCCTTTCCCAGTGTGGGGTCTAGATCTTATTGGAAATATTTCACCTCCTTCTTCTATTGGACATACCTTTATAATTACTGCAATAGATTATTTTATGAAATGGGTAGAAGCCATTCATCTTCATTCAACAACTATTGATGTAATATATCATTTCATATTGGAACACATTATTGCTTGCTTTGGACTTCCTTTCGCATTAGTTTTAGATAATGGGACATTATTTAAGAATAATGATTTGAAGACCTTAGAGACATTCAACATTCAAAATATTTTTTCAACACCCGACTACCCATAATCTAATGGTCAAGCTAAATCAATTAATAAGACTCTTGAAAAAATCTTTAGGAAAATAGTAAGAAAACATAATAAGGATTGGCACACATAGTTCACATACGTGTTATGGGCTTATCATAATAGTATTAGAACATCAACTTAGAATACTCATTATTATCTTTTCTATGGTACTGAGGAAATAATGCCCTTGGAGTTAGAGATTCCTTCATTAAGGCTCACTCTTCAAGGACTTTTTGATGATAATATTTATAATGAACAATGACTGCATGATATTGAAATGCTTGATGAACAGTGCATCAACCTTCTTAAACATCTCCAAGCTTACTCTTGAAATTAATTTGTTTGTCTTGAATACTAAATTAATTATTTAAATTAACTTTAGGTGATTACTTTAGGTTTCATACTATTCAAGTTCATCTTGTAGGTTATGTTAGATTAGATCCTTATATGCATTTAATGTTCTTTCATTAGATCAATTTAGCATAGAATACTTAATCATGATGTTGCATCTAAAAGAAACTAGGGTAGGGGTATGTGCAAGATCATCATGGAAAAAATAGGCCCTTAAGTGGCAACAAATTCAGAAAAATCAGAGTTAGGAAACTTGACGTAAAAATTTGAATAAGTTATCTATATTATTTCAAAAATATGTAAGAATAGAATCTGTAGCAAATTGAATGTAGTTTCTAAACTACTAGTTTTTTTTTTTTAAATGTATTTGGTGAAAATTTGAAATTTCAATGTAGTAGTACTTCAATTTCAAGGAAAAAATAGGAAGTAGGTGTCTGTCTGACCACCCTAACCACAATAAAATGATAATATTTTAGACACAAGTAGATGAATCTTGTTTGGATGTTATGCATACTTTTTTGTAATTATTTTCTAAGTAAATAATTAATTATTATTTTTTATTACAACTTTTAAAAAATATAAAAACTTGTATATCTGACCACCTTAACTTGGTTAAAACTTCATGAAATTCAAGTTTTTATTTTTTTAATCCTATAGTATGTGAAGCATAGAATATGATGCATGTTTTGGATTCCAAAAATGTGATACCATTTGAAAGCTATAGATGTTTTTCAATTAGCTTATCAGTTAGGACTTTAGTCGTAATTCAAATAGAAAATGAATAATAATTATATATTAAATTCAAAGTAAAGCATAATTTATATTGGTAGAAAGCTAAGAATCTCCTCTAAAAAACCTTTTTATTTGGTCAATTTTGGGTTAAAACAACTCATCAGCCACATACCCTACAATTACCCATCAGATTGCCACTTTTTGGCCCATCATGATCTTGCACATCCCTATAGTTTGAATTAGATAACATGTAAAACATGTTAGATCATGGACACATTTATTAAATAGCCTCACAAATATTATTTTTTAAATCACATCAAGCCATCTAACTTAAACACAAGCATAAATAATCAACTATAAATGAGCATATATATATCACATAGTTTTAAAGTACATGCATTAAAATATACAATGCTAGTGTCTCTTGTGCCTACTAGATCCCTCAGGACCTAGTGATCACACCCATCTAGAGATGGTCCATCAAGGAATAAGAATATGCAATTGTGAACTAATAAGAGAATCTAGTGCATACTGTAGGCCCCCTCCTCGTTCAACAGTCATGGCCTCCCGTCCAATGACTTCTAGGTGCTCTCACTCACTCTATGTGGTCTCTATCTACCTATAGCTTGGCAATCTCTGCATGAATTCAACTGGGAATATCATACTAATATGGGCTTATCATACTAGTATTAGAACATCAACTAGGAATATTCATTATAACATTTTCTATGGTACCGATGAAATAATTCCCTTAGAGTTCGAGAATCCTTCATTAAGGCTCACTCTTCAAGGACTTGTTGATGATAATAATTATAAAGAACAATGATTGCATCATCTTGAAATGCTTGACAATCAGTGCATCAACCTTCTTGAACATATCCAAGCTTACTCTAGAAAATGCAACATAGCTACAATGATAATGTCATCCCTAATGCATTTACTAAAGGTGATTTGGTGCTATTTGAGAATCAATGTAACTTCAATGTTGCTTTTACTAAAAAAGGAAAATTCAGCCCTAATTGGTTAGAACCTCACATAATTGATGAAATTTATGGGTTTGGAGCATACACATTAATAGAAATGGATGGTACACCTCTTAAAGAACCTATTAATGTCACACATTTGAACTAATACTATATCTAATCTTCTTGAATAGTGTGAATGATAAAGTAGTGGTGTTAGAGTTAGTAGATGAAATTCTATATTCTCTCACATTGTTTCATTTATGAAAAATAGTCATTTGTGTGTCTTGAATACTAAAGTAATTATTTAAATTAATCTTACATGATTCCTTTAGTTTTCATACTATTCAATTTCATCTTGTAGGTTATGTTAGATTAGATTCTTATATGCATGTACTATTCTTTAATTAAATCAATTTAGCATAACACACTTAATCATAATGTTGCATCTAAAAGAAACTAGGGTAGTTTTAATTAGATCACATGTAAAACATGTTAGATCATGGAAACATTTATTAAATAGTATTATAAATATTATTTGTTAAATCACATTGCCATCTAATTTAAACAAATAAGCATAAAAAATCAACTGTAAATGAGCATATATATATCATATAGTTTTAAAGTACATGCATTAAAATATACAATACCTGTGTGGCTTGTGCCTACTAGAGACCTCGAAACCTAGTGATCACACCCATCTAGAGATGGTCTGTTGAGAAATAACAGTATGTGATCATGAACTAATAAGAGAATCTAGAGCATACTGTAGCCCCCCTGCTCATCCAACAGTCATGGCCTCCCATCCAACGACCTCTAGGTCCTATCACTCTATGTAGTTTCTATCCACCTATAGCTTGGAAATCTTTGCATGAGGGCTCTTGACCTCCACTAGATCTTGAGATGACTAAAGCTCCTCATATGTAGCCTCAACTCAATCAGGGCACCTAGTAGCACCCTTGTATGTTGCTCTCAATCTAACATAAGGCCTAAACAGCTTTGGGTGCTGCTCCATGATAGGTGGGTGCACATAGTATATGTTGATAGCCTGATCTAAGACTAAAGGAGGTATTATCTTTGTACTTGCTTTCTGGTAGAGATCTTGCAACTCTCTCATAGACCATGCAAGATAGAAATCATAAAGATAATCAATGCACATCATGATATATATACATAAACCAAAAGCATAATCATAAATAACATGTCATCACAAAGATCTCCAACCAACTATGTAAGAACAACCTCATCTTTTGTACAAGGCATAGAAGATGTGTTAACCTCTCCATGCTCATATGTGTTGGCACATGCCACGACTACTGACTATGATCTACTAAAAAGGGTGGGAGTTGAATCTCTCCACTCATGGGTAACTAGGCTCTCACCTATTATATCACTATCATCACCCCTTAGCTAGCCCTTATCCTCCTCATCCCCCTTGTCCTCCTCCTTTTCCTCCTCCCCCTCACAATCTAATTTTTCCTCCTTGTCATATTCCTTCACTACCTCATCTATAAATAGGTCTATTACCCTAACCCCTGTATCTTCACATGTCTCCTCCTCATCATCCCTCTAATTTGGAAGAGACCCCACAAATCCTATAGGCTAATCCATAGGAAATACTAGAGTTGGTCATGATATGGACCACCACTCCTCATATGCATTTGTAGCACTAACATCATCAATGTCAGAGACTACGGGAATGTTTAAATTTGAGTCATCTCAGTCACTGGGTACAACATCATCCACTATCAATCATCTCATATCTCATGGCCTCCCAACACTCCACACTAATCACCTACAAAATGGTCATGCTACTAGTGGCACCTGTACCTATCTAAACTATCTCATGACATGATTGAAGTAGAATGGTCTTACTACATTATCATGCCTCCCTAGTAAAATCTTGTCCCTCTGCATCCTCCTCAACTATCAAGCCTCATCTGGATTTTGTAGTATCAATTGGTAGGGTCTCCTCAAGATATCCTCTTGATCTAGTTAGTTAAATCTGACTCTCCAAAAATGCAAATCTCCATACTACCATGCTTATCTAAGTGGATAACTGAATGACCATGGATATCCTAGAGCACATATAGATAGAAATATTGTCAACCTAGTGCATGTGATATGCTTTAGGCACCAAATATATAGAAGTGTACAATGCACCATGCTCTTGACCTCATGATAAGTGAATCATCCTAAATTGTACTATAGATTTGCAAGCATGCTTTGAACCCATGCATAGATGGTCTTGTGATGCTCCCTCTCATATCATGTGAACTAGGCCTCCATCCAAGTGTGCTCCCTAACCATCTGAGACTAGTACTAGTGCTATTGTGAAAATCATAATATGTCTCACAAGTGGAAATAATGTATAGACTAGCCACTATAGCTCAATATGTGGCCCCATGTTCTCACCTTGAACTAGTCCTCCAAGAAAATACCCTATATCTACTTGCATCTACTTGTATGTACAGTCCTCGATGAAATGGACTCTCTTGCCTAAAATGGGAACTCAAAGGATGTGATGTACATCCTCTAGAGTGATTGTCATCTCACTAGTTGGTAGACAAAATGTGCATGTCTACATCCCATCTCTCTACTAATGACATGAGCATGGCATCATGGTGTCTCATCAATGGCATGAGATACACCAAATATAATCTTATAGCCTACAAGGTATATCTACCATCCTTTGATAATGTCACGATGAGGTCTTGTAAGTTACATGAGACTCTACCACTGAGACACTATCAAGATTGCAAATGAATCTAATAAAAAGGAAAAATATATCACCTATAAGCATTCAAAAATCTTAAATCTATATATCAACAATCAAAAAGTGTGCTAAATTTTCTCTAGGATAACTTTCTAGGGGTTTTAGAAACTTTATTCCCTTTTAGAGACATTTCACGAATAGACAAGACACTTTGTGAAAAAGTGGGACACATCACAAAAAAATGGATGATTTATGAATTTTTCTTCTGATGCAGGAGCATCTAGTTGTGTAAGGGCAATCTTGCATCACCCAAAAATAGTTAAATTTCAAGTTTCTCAGTTTTTAGATGTTTTTACATTTTTGGATACCCTTTTCGTCATAATGAAATTCCCAATTTATTGTTTTTATTTTCTATTCTTGGGTTGGAAGCTATTGCAGTTTTAGTTTCATAGATTTGCACTTGAAAATCTTTCAGGTTAGATTTGAGGCACTTAGAGTTGCTGGAACGGCCCTGAAACTTGCCAAAATTGGTGTAGCAACTTTCTAGCATGTTATTGACTTCAAGACCTTTCCAACAGTTCAAACAGTTCACGAATCAGAGTCTCGGATCAAAAGTTATGGCCCCAAGAAGTTTGCGCACTTTCTAGAAGATACAATTGCAAATGTTCTTTTGAAATTTGAACTTCAAGTTGTAATTTTCAGCACCAAACTGCCTAAACTCAAATTTGAATTTTTTTTGGCTCCAAACTAAAGAGGAGCTCTATTTATGGGTGGGTTTCTAATTTTTGGGTAGCTTTTTGGGGACAAGCTCGCATAATGCGAAAAGGTTATTCTGTAACTTTTTGTAACTTGCATGTGTTGTAGAACTTGGGGATTTGAGATCCTCTACATGTAAGAAGCTCCATTTTCTAAATAATAAAATTATTCTCTTATTTTTGGGTTATTTTCTATGTCTCGGGCTATGCCCTCATCAAGTGGTATCAGGGCGAGGTTTTCTTGAGCATGTGGACAGATCGTTGATCGTGAGGCAGTTTGCACCAGAACCATGGTTGTGGGTCGAGGTCAAGAAAGATGCCTCCAAGAGTGATGCCTGGTAGGCATTACGGTGCTAGAGGTGGTCGAGGTGGCAGAAATACTGGTGGAAGAGATGCACTAGCAACCCTCCAGAGACTGATTGATGCATTACAAGAGCAGTTGAGAAGATGTTTAAACCTGAGGGAGGAAAGTGAGGATGAAGGAGAGGAAGAAGGTTCAAATGTAGAAGAGGAAGAAGAAGCAATTGATCAAGACCAAATGCGGCTAATAAGGGCCATTTTGAAGATCAGAAAAAGACCCAGAGTAGAAGTCACCAGTTATTTTGGAAGTCTGAACCCGGAAGAGTTGATCGACTAGATCAACGAGCTAGATGAATATTTTGAGTATGAGGAAATAGAGGACCCAGATCGGGTTAAGTTTTCAAAAATGAAGTTGAAAGGCTATGCTAGTATTTGGTGGAAAGAGGTCCAATTGGAAAGAAATTGAAGAGGAAAAGGCAAGATCACTAGATGGGATCGCATGGTAGAGAAACTAAAGAAACAGTTCATACTAGTGGACTACGAGTTAGAATTGTTGAAGAAATTGCAAGAGTTGAAGCAAGGAAGTAGATCTATGAAAGAATATACTAAAGATTTTTACAAGATAATCATCAGAACGGGTCACATAGAGGCCAATAAAGAGAAGGTAGCTTGATATCTTAATGGGTTATGACTGAGCATTCAGGAGGAGTTAAGCCTAGTCAGAATGACCACCAATGAGGATGTGTATCAGTTTGCTCTAAAGGTGGAAGAGAAGTTGAACAAAAGATTTGATGGCAAACAAAATGGACAAGGAGGTCAAAGTGGAAGGGGCAATGGAAGACCTTCAAGAAGCTGAAATGATGATGAAAATAAAAGTGAAGATGTGGGTACCAGCTGAAGCAAAAGGAACGACAACTTCTATAGCCCTCGTGATCAAAATAGTGGTGATCAAAGAGGTAGAGGATGAGGGAGATATGGACAAGGATCTGGAAGAGGCGGTTTTAGAAGAATGTGTTTCCAACGTGGTGAAGAAGGGCATCGAGCCTATGAATTTCTACAACACCAAGGAAGGGCCGACAAAAGGCCAAAATGTTGTGGAAGGGTTGTGCATACAGATGAGGAGACCCAATCTAAGCATTTAGATGATGCTGAAAGGGGAGAAGCCCTAGTGATTAGGAGAGCCCTAGTGACTAAGGAAAAGGAACCAGAATAGAAGAAGAATCTATTTTGCATAAGGTGCAAGTGTGAAGGAAGATGTTGTGATGTCATTATTGATGGTGGGAGCACCAATAATCTGGTGTTAGAGGAGATGGTCACAAAGTTGAAGTTGAAGAGGGAAAGGTACCTACATCCGTATCGGATTTCCTGGTTGTAGAAAGACCAAATTTTTTTTGTCAATAAGCAGTGCCTAGTAAAGTTCAAGATCGAGAGCTACCATGATGAGGTACTATGTGATATAATCCCCATGGATGCATGTCACAGTTGTTGGGGAGGCCATGACAGTTTGATAGGCGAGCTATACATGATGGCCATGCAAACACTTATTCCTTGACAAAGGATGGGGTTCGTCACAAGTTGAAACCCCTATGCAGTAGTGCTATAATTTGTTATGTAAATGGAAGAAATTTTTTAGAAGGTATGAAGCATGATCGTGTGTGTTATGCATTGATTCCTAGAGTGAGTAAGGAGGATAGTGAGAAGGTTCCAGAAGAAGTTTCTAGGGTGTTGGATGAGTTTCAGGATATTATTTCTGATAATGTACCTAAAGGTTTACCACCAATAAGGAAGATCAGTCATTAGATTGACTTGATTCTTACAACCAGTTTTCCAAATAAGGCAGCTCATAGAATGACTCCAACAGAAAATGAGGAGTTGAATAGACAAGTTCAAGAGTTTTTGAGAAATAATTTGATACAAGAGAGTTTGAGTCCATGTGTAGTACCTGCAGTACTAGCACCAAAGAAGGATGGGGAGTGGAGGATGTGTATAGATTCCTGAGCCATAAAAAAAATAACAATCAAGTATAGATTTCCCCTCCCAAGGATGGATGACCTGATGGACTATTTGAGTGGAGCTCAGTACTTCACAAAGATTGATCTGAAGAATGGATATCACCAGATCCAGATTCGAGAGGGAGATGAATGGAAGACTACCTTCAAGACCAAAGAGGGCCTATACGAGTAGTTAGTCATTGAGCCTATGAATTTCCACAACACCAATGAAGAGCAGACAAAAGGCCAGAAAGTCATGGAAGGGTTGTGCATGCAAATGAGGAGGCCCAATCTAAATATTCAGATGATGTTGAAATGGGAGAAGCCCTAGTGATTAGGAGAGCCCTAGTGACTGAGGAAAATGAACCAAAACAGAGGAAGAATGTGTTTCGCACAAGGTGCAAGTGTGAAGGAAGATGTTGTGATGTCATTATTGATGGTGGGAGCACCGATAATCTAGTGTCAGAGGAGATGGTAACAAATTTGAAGCTAAAGAGGGAAAGGCACCTGCATCCATATCGGATTGCCTGGTTGTAGAAAGACCAAAAAGTTTTTGTCAATGAGTAGTGCCTAGTAAAGTTCAAGACTGAGAGCTACCATGATGAGGTACTCTATGATATCATCCCCATGGATGCATATCACATGTTGTTGGGGAGGCCATGGCAGTTCGATAGGTGAGCTATACATGGTGGCCATGCAAACACTTATTCTTTGACAAAGGATGGGGTTCATCACAAGTTGAAACCCCTATGCAGTAGTGCTAGAATTTGTTATGTAGATGGAAGAAATTTTTTAGAAGTTATGAAGCATGATCGTGTGTGTTATGCATTGATTCCTAAAGTGAGTAAGGAGAATAGTGAGAAGGTTCTAGAAGAAGTTTTTGGGATGTTGGATGAGTTTCAGGATATTATTTATGATAATGTACCTAAGGGTTTACCACCAATAAGGAAGATTAGTCATCATATTGACTTGATTCCTGGAGCTAGTTTTCCAAATAGGGTAGCTCATAGAATGACTCCAACAGAAAATGAGGAGTTGAACATACAAGTTCAAGAGTTTTTGAGAAAGAGTTTGATACAAGAGAGTTTGATTCCATGTGCAGTACCTACAATACTAGCACTAAAGAAGAATGGGGAGTGGAGGATGTGTACAGATTCCAGAGCCATAAAAAAGATAACAATCAAGTACAGATTTCCCCTACCAAGGATGGATGACTTGATGGCCTATTTGAGTGGAGCTCAGTACTTCACAAAAATTGATCTAAAGATTAGATATCACCAGATCCGAATTCGAGAGGGAGATGAATGGAAGACTACTTTCAAGACCAAACAGGCCTGTACGAGTGGTTAGTCATGCCTTTTGGGCTAACCAATGCACTGAGCACATTCATGCGGCTCATGAACGAGGTACTAAAAGAATTTTTGGGATGTTTTGTTATTGTGTATTTAGATGATATTTTTTATTTTTAGTAAGACATTGGATGAGCATCTAATGCATATTCAGAGAGCCTTTGAGAAGTTAAGAGAAGAGAAACTATTGATTAATCTGAAGAAGTGCAGTTTTGTGAAGAGGGGGTTAGTGTACTTGGGGTTTGTAGTCTCAGCAGAAGGTCTCAAGATGGACCCAGAGAAAGTGAAGGCTATTCTGGAATGGCCTACTCCAAGAACTACTACCGAGGTGAGATCTTTCCATGGTCTGGCTAGTTTTTATAGAAAGTTCATTAAAAAATTCAATAGTATTTGTAGATCCCTGATTAAAACAATGAGAGGGGATAGAAAAGAATTCAAGTGAAGCACTGTAGCAGCAAAAAGTTTTGAACTGTTGAAGCAGAAGGTAACAAAGCAACCTATTCTAGCCCTCTTAGATTTCAACAAGGTGTTTCAGGTGGATTGTGATGCTAGTGGTTGTGCCATTGGAGCAGTGTTGAGCCAAGAAGGTAAGCCCATTGCCTATTTTAGTGAAAATTTAAATGATTCCAAGAGAAAGTATTCTATATATGATCAATAATTTTATGCAATAGTTCAAGCATTAAAGAAATGGAGACATTATTTGTTGCCAAAGGAATTTGTTCTATATATTGATCATTAGGACTTGCAGTACCTAAATAGTCAGGGAAAATTAAATAAGAGGCATATGAACTAGGTAGAGTTTTTGCAGAGTTATACCTTTATTTTGAAATATAGGAGTGGGAAGTCAAATAGGGTTGTAGATGATTTAAGTAGGGGGCATACATTGATGACAAAGATGCAAATTGAAGTGGTTGGGTTCAATGAACTCAAAACACTATATGCAGAAGATCTTGATTTTGCAGAGGCTTGGAAAGCTTGCAAGGAACCTATTACAGTGGACAAGACAAGGTGGCTAGATTTCATAATCCAGGATGGCATGTTATTTAAGGGAAGTCAATTGTGTATCTCAAGGAGTTCCATGAGGGAGAACCTAATAAAGGAGAAGCATAGTGGAGGAATGGTAGGACATTTTGGTCAGGATAAAACCATTGCCATTATCAATGAACATTATTATTGGCCTCAGTTGTCATAGGATGTGAAGAAGTTTGTACAAAGTTGTAGGATATGTCAGATGGCTAAAGGAGTGAGCGAGAATAAAGGCTTATATTAGCCCTTACCTGTACTAGAGAGGCCATGGGAGGATATAAGTATGGACTTTGTTCTTGGTTTGGGAAGGACACAATGAGGGAATGATTCAGTCTTTGTGGTGGTTGATAGGTTTTTGAAGATGGCACATTTCATTCCATGTCAAAAGACCTATGATGCAGTCTACATTACTGACTTGTTCTTCAAAGAGGTGGTGAGGCTGCATGGTGTGCCCAAGAGTATTGTTTCAGATCATGACACCAAATTTGTGGGGTACTTTTGGAGGACCTTGTGGAAGAAGCTGAAGACAGAGTTGAAGTTCAGTTCTGCACACCATCGAAAAATAGATGGGTAGACAGAGGTTGTTAACAGGAGTCTGGGTAACCTACTGAGATGTGTGGTAGGAGATAAACCCAAGGGATGGGACTTGATCCTACCCCAGGCAGAAATTTCTTACAACAATTCTGTCAACAGAAGCACTGGTAGATCACTGTTCCAGATTGTGTATGGAGGTAGCCCTAGAATAGCTCCAGAATTGAGGAAGATGGACCAAGAGAAGAAAATAAGTGTTGAAGCTGAAGATTTTTAGAACACATCAATAATATACATGAGAAGGTACAAGAACACATAATAAGATGAATATGCAATATAAGGCTAAGGCAGATCAGAAAAGGAGGAATAAGGAGTTTCAGATTGGCGATGAAGTAATGGTCCACTTGAGGAAACAAATATTTCCTATGGGAACCTATAACAAATTGAAGATGAAGAAATTCGCCCCCTGTAAGATTTTGAAGAAGCATGATTCAAGGAATGCATATGAGGTAGAGTTTCCTGATAGAATCAACATTTCCCCTGTGTTCAACATTTCAGATTTGATATAGTATTATGAAGTTGGAATGGAGGAAGCACCAACAATAGGGCTGTATGGCATTCCAACACCTACTTCAAAAAGGGAGGATATTGAAGCAATCTTGGATAGTCATGTGGGGAGTACCAAAAACAGGAAGTATGAAGAATATCTAGTGAAATGAAGAGGAAGGCCTATGGAAGATTCATCCTAGCTATCTAAGGCAGTGGTTGACTAGTTGGGTTTTCCTCAACCATCTGAGACATGATGGGGTCACTTTTCAAATTACCCTGGGTGTCTAATGCAGGAGCATCCAGTGGTGTAAGGGCAAACTTGCATCACCCAAAAATAGTTAAATTTTAATTTTCTCTATTTTTATATGTCTTTACATTTTTGGATACCCTTTTTTTCATAACGAAATTCCCAATTTACGGTTTTTATTTTCTATTCAAGTTGTAATTTTCAGTGCCAAACTGCCTAAACTCAAATTTGAATGTTGTTTTGGCTCCAAACTAAAGAGGAGCTCTATTTATGGGCGGGTTTCTAATTTTTGGGTAGCTTTATGGGGACAAGCTCACATGTTGCGAAAGGGTTATTCTATAACTTTTTGTAACTTGCATGTGTTGTAGAACTTGGGGATTTGAGATTCTCTGTATGTAAGAAGCTCCATTTTTTGAATAATAAAATTATTCTCTTGTTTGTGGGTTATTTTCTATGTCTTGGGTTACACCCTCATCATCTTCCCAAGTCCTGAATCTATCTAGAAATGTATAAAAACAAAGCTAAGGAAGAGAAGAATCCACTCGCCATACGTTGTAGTTCACCTTGCGCTACCTCTTCATGTAGGCTATCAAGTCTCAGGGTGAGGTATGCTTGAACACTCAACATTATCACTCACTCTCCACTAAAATCATGGTATGTGCAAGATCATGGAAAAAAAAGGCCCTTCAGTGGCAAAAAATTCACAAAAATTAGAGTTAGGAAACTTGACGTAAAAATTTGAATAAGTTAACTATATTATTTCAAACTATGTAACAATAGAATTTGTAGTAAATTGAATGTAGTTTCTAAACTACTAGGTTTATTTTTTTTTTAAATCTATTTGGTGAAATTTTTAAATTTCAATGTAGTAGTACTTAAATTTCAGGGAAAAAATAAGTCGGTGTATGTCTAACCACCCTAACCACAATAAAATGATAATATTTTTGTATAACATTTTAGACATAAGTAGAGGACTCATATCCAGATGTTATGCATATTTTTTTGTAACTTTTTCCCATGTAAATAATTAATTATGAATTTTTTATTACAACTTAAAAAAAAAAAAAAAACTTTTATGTCTGACCACCTTAACTTGGTCAAAACTTCATGAAATTCAATTTTTATTTTTTTAATCCTATAGTATGCAAAGCATAGAATGTGATGCATCTTTTTTATTCAAAAACTATGATACTATTTAAAAGCTACTAATTTTTTTCAATCAACCTATCAATGAGGACTTTAGTAATAATTCAAATAGAAAATAAATAATAGTTCTTTATTAAATTCAAAGTAAAACATAATTTATATTGGTGGAAATCTGAGAATCTTCTTTAGAAACCCTTTTCATTTCAACAATTTTGGGTAAAAAAAAAAATCGTTAGCCACATACCCTACAAATACCCATCATATCGCCACTTTTTGGCCCATCATGTTCTTGCACACACCTATCAAGCTACAAGAAGGTAAATGACAAAATGATTACAAATTACTTCACTTTTTACTCTTACATGTTTAAATTAGGTCATTTGCATATTAGGGTTCAAAGTGTTTTTTTACTCAAACTAGCATATTAGGGGCTAGAGAACTCTATTTTTGACATCGTTTGTTGCATTGGATTCGTGATTTCACTCCCATTCTCATCAAGCATCTATTTTTATGTGGTATAGTACTTGGAAATACCCTTTAATATGACTTATGCAAGAAATTCAATGCAATTAGACTACTACGTTGATTCCAACTCCATAAAGCAAGTGGAATCAAGGGGGGCCATATATCTACCCTTGAATTTGATATCTATAAGTTAGATAAAAGGATTTTTAAATGAATAATTATGAATTTGTTTTGTAGGATGTGGTTCCTAACATTTTGGTTATACAGATAACTACAATGGGTGCTTCATTCCCTTGTGTTTGCAAATGAATCCATATGAGTATCCTTGTATGAAATGAAGATTATTTTTCATATTCCTTTCACTTGCATATGCACATAGAGTCATATGGGTGCTAAAGTGGGTGCTAAATATAGTGTAGAAAATTGCACTTGCTTCTTGGAGATGGTACAATTTCACACTTACTTTGGAGCTATTTTAGCACCCTTAGATTTATGAACCTCTAAATCATCATTAATAGGCCCCTAAGACACTTTATTTTGGATCTCCAGGCTTATTTTAACTGAAATCCTAACAAGATCAACAAATGAATTCAAATTTCTAATAACTCGACATTTACTCAAACCAAAAAGCTAGGGTGGGACTCATATGCCACCTTGGGCATATGAGTCCCCCTAGATGGGATCCATACACCACCTATATGGCCCCTTTTTAGGGTTTGAGTATGAAATTAAGGTTTTCAATTCAAATTTTTGGCTTATGTCAGCATTTGAGATTTAATAAATGGTAAGTGTGATGAAGTGCCTATATAAACAAGGTTTCAAATCATTATTTTCATTTAGAAAAGTAATTTAAGATTTGAGCACTCAAAAGCTGCGCTAATCATTATTTCACAATAGCATTCAAGATAAAGTAGCAAGAAAAGTTGAAGTCTTGGAGTAGCATAATAGTGTTTTTATAGGTCTTCAAGCTCACTTTCATTCAAGATCTAGCATTTTCAAGGATTGGTGATGGTTTCCAATGGTGAATTATGATGGATTATAGGTTGGGGAAATGCAACTAGCCATTGAGCCAAGCCTAATGACTTGTTTCCTAAGTGATTCCATCCTCCATTATCACTCTACTTTCTACCTAAAATAAGGTACATGCATTATTATGAATTATTATGGTGATTAAAGATCTCCCAAAGTGATTCATCATCTCTACATTTCAGTCATACATCTTATTCTAGCACATTAGAATAGGGTTTCACTACATTCTAGATCTCCTAATCTTAGATGCACATAAGATTAGGGCTTTTACTCACACTTTCTTTCAAGATCTATCATTTATATCAAGGTTTAATTACCAAACTAGGGGTTTGACTGAGGCAAACCCCCAACAAGCAAATCAATACAATATTCCATTTTGTAGGCTTTTTAATAGGTATAGATTTGGAAATGAAGTTGAGAAGGAGGAGCAGAGATAGAAGGATAGATCCCGACCTTAAAATTTTAAAAAACCAGAATAGGACTAATACACCACTTGTGGTTAATGAGTCCTACTATAGCATATTTTCTAAACTTCAAAGCATTTAGACTTGTCATTGCCAAATTCTAGTTTTTTGCACAGGAACCCTAATCCAAGACAAAATTGCCCAACCTAGTGTATGAATCGTAGTGAACCCTAAAGTATATTTTTTTAGGATTTTAGACCTTTTTCCAAGCACATTAAATTTTATAGGTGCACCTCTGTACTAGGTATGTGTAGGATCATCATGGAAAAAAAGTCCCTTAAGTGGCAAAAAATTTAGAAAAATCATAGTTAGACAACTTGATGTAAAAATTTGAATAAGTTATCTATATTATTTAAAAAATATGTAAGAATAGAATCTATGGAAAATTGAATGTAGTTTCTAAACTACTAGGTTTTCTCTAAAAAAAATCTATTTGGTGAAAATTTGAAATTTCAATGCGAATACTTAAATTTCAGGGAAAAATAAGAAGTAGGTGTCTATCACCACCTAACCACAATAAAATGATAATATTTTAAAAAAAAAACTTTAGATATAAGTAGAGGACTCATGTCTCGATGTGATGCATATTTTTTTTGTAATTTATTTCCAAGTAAATAATTGATTATGAATTTTTTATTACAACTTTTAAAATATATAAAAACTAGTATGTCTGACCACCATAACTTGGTCAAAACTTCATGAAATTCAATTTTTCATTTTTTAATCCAATATTATGTGAAGCATAGAATTTGAAACATATTTTGGATTCAAAAAATGTGATACCATTTGAAAGCTATAGAATTTTTTCAATCATCCTATCAATCAGGACTTTAGTTATAATTCAAATAGAAAATGAATAATAATTACTTATTAAATTCAAAGTAAAGAATAATTTATATTGGTGGAAATCTAAGAATCTCCTAGAAAAACCCTTTTTGTTTCATCAATTTCGGGTAACAAAAAAGTCATCAGCCACATACCCATCATATTGCCACTTTGTGGCCCATCATGATCCTGCACATACCCTACTTTTCTAGTTTATTGTTATGATTTGAGTCCATTTCTCAGTCATTTTTTAAAATTTTTGCATATTATTTACATTTATAGTCTTTCCAAGCCCTATCTTGGTGGTGAACCCCTTTTATACCTTAAATCACACCCTAGCACACCTTACTACAACTCTCTTTTCCTCATTATATCACTTAATTGAGACCTCTAAGGTTTCCTTAAGTGAAACTTGTAGGAAATTGGTTATCGTATCTCCAAAAAGATTAAAGAACCACTATTTATAGGTTTTATCATGAAAATGTTGTGTTATGGAGACCAATTAGACTCTGATAAAATCTTCATCTTTATCTTGTTTTATTCGATTTTATTTATATGTTGCATTTGTATTTAAAAGGTGGTTACATACAAATATTAAATGCTAGAAGTGATTAGTTACAATATTTTTTATTATAAATTCATAAGACAATTGCAAATATTAAATATAGGTTCCCAAAGAAAATGTTTTATTGGGTGCATGAGGCACAAACAATGGCCACACTTCATTTGTAACTAATTGGACATGTGTAGGAGCCTATAAAAATACTTGGAACCGATGAGTTTTAAGGGTAGTAGGTTGTGAAAAACATTAGCATAAATTTGCAAAGTAGTGGCTAGAAAAACATAGGAAGCACCTTGAGTACCCTAACAATGGTTGTGTAAAAACAAGTGAAAAATGTGATGTAAAAAAATATTGCTATAGGTTGTAGATGTTACTACATGAATTTTAAAGGTTATTTATTGCAAGTTTAATATATATTGGACCCTATTTTGGTGGATGTAGCCCGGTTTTGGGTGAACCACATTAAATCTTGTGTTCTTCTTTTGTTGTCAAGAATTTTGGCATGTTTTATTTCTATGGCTTTTTTATCAAATATGCATTTAACTATTTGAAATCTACCTTCTAACCCTAAAAATTGGTATCAAAATGGGTTGTATTCAATTTTCCTTTGGAGGAAGGTCTTATGGTTGGGTGAGAGTTATGGAAGATGAGGGTAAGTTGAAGGTTGGCAAGTTCAATGGGTAGAAATTTTAGTTATGGAAGATGGAGATGGAGGACTATTTTTATCAAAAGAATTTATGGTGGCCATTAGAAGGGAAATCAAGAAACCCTCAGCTATGTCTGATGAGGACTAGGATATTCTTAATAGAATGGAACTTGGCATTATTCATTTATGCTTGGCAGAATTAGAGGTGTTTAATATTTTAGAAGAAAAGATGAATAAAGATTTGATGAAGACCCTGGAAAAGTTATATGAAAATCCTTCTACTTCAAAAAAGGTATTTCTTATGAAGCATTTATTTAATATGAAAATGGTAGAAGGTGGGTTATTTTTTTATCATTTAAATGAGTTTAATATAGTTACTAGTCAATTGACTTCTGTTAATGTAAATTTTGATGAAGAAGTTAGGGCTCTTTTGATTCTATGTTCTTTTCTTGCAAGTTGGAACAACTTGGTAATGGAAATTGGTAATTCTATTTTTGATTCAAATAAGATGAAATTTGATGATCTTGTTAGTGTTATTTTGAGTGAGGAAATTTGTAGGAAAAGCTCAGGTGGTAGATCCACATCAAATAGTGTTTTGAATGTAGAAAGCAAGGGAAAAACAAAGGAGAGAGGAAAAAATTATGGAGCTTGTGGGAAGTCACAAGGAAAGTCAAAGGATGAGAGGTCACAATCTAGAGATAAGATGGATTGTTGGTATTGTAGTAAGCTAGGTCATTTAAAGAAAGATTGTTCATCTCAAAAGAATAAAGGAGACAAAAAGGAAGGAAATAAAGAGAAAAATGTGGTAAGTAATAAATCTAATGAGGATGCTTTGATTCTTTCCCTTGATAATGTTGATGATTCTTGTGTGTTAGAATCAAGGGCTTTATTTCATGCTACACCCCATATAAGTTATTTTCTTGATTGTCCTAGGGGATTTTGGGCAAGTTTATTTGGGAGATAACAAACCCTGTCAAATTGTTGGAAAGGGAATAATTAATATCAAGTTATAGAATGAAAATCATTGGCTACTACATGAGGCAACCTGAATGTTCCAAGGTTAAGGGTATGTGCAAGATTATCATGGAAAAAGTAGGCCCTTAAGTGGCAAAAAAATTAGAAAAATCAGAGTTAGGAAACTTGACATAAAAATTTGAATAAGTTATCTATATTATTTCAAAAATATGTAAGAATAGAATTTGTAGCAAACTAAATGTAGTTTCTAAACTACTAGGTTTTTTTGTTTTTTTTTTTTAAATCTATTTGGTGAAAATTTGAAATTTCAATGCAATGGTACTTAAATTTCAGGGAAAAAGAAGAAGTAGGTGTATGTTTGACCACCCTAACCACAATAAAATGATAATATTTTTTATAAAATTTTAGATATAAGTAGAGGACTCATGCCCTAATGTGATGCATATATTTTTGTTTTTTTTTTCTATGTAAATAATTAATTATGAATTTTTTATTACAATTTTTTTTAAATATAAAAACTCGTACGTCTGACCACCTTAACTTGGTCAAAACATAATGAAATTCAATTTTTATTTTTTTAATCCTATATTATGCAAAGCATAGAATGTGACACATGTTTTGGATAGAAAGAATGTGATACCGTTTGAAAGCTATATATGTTTTTCAATTAGCCTATCAATCACGACTTTAGTCATAATTTCAATGGAAAATGAATAATAGTTACTTATTAAATTCAAAGTAAATCATAATCTATATCGATGGAAAGATGAGAATCTCCTTTAAAAACCCTTTTTCGTTTCATCAATTTTGGGTAAAAAAATAGTTGTCAGCCACATACCCATCATATTGCCACTTTTTGGCTCATCATGATCCCGCACATACCCTTATGTAGAAATTTAATTTCAGCATGGCAACTAGATGATGAAGGTTGTGTTGTTATATTTAGTAATAAAAATTGGAAGGTTACAAAATGTGCCTTAGTGGTAGCAAAAGGTGTGAAAGTAGGCACCTTATATCTTTGTATAGGTCATAATGTTCTGTCTACTTTAGCTATTGCAGATAAAAATCAATGTTCAAGAATAGTTGCTATGGTTCTACATGCAGAAAATTAGGAAATTGTTGTGGGCTTTGAATTGACACTGTGGCATAATAGACATGGGAATATGAGTACAAAAGGTGTGAAATTAATTCAATCAAAGAATGTTTTACGAGGTTTAAAATATGTTAATATGGATTTCTATGAATGTTGTGGGTATGGAAAACACAAGAGAGTTAGTTTTATCTCGAGATGGGAAGCAAAAGAAAGATGAGAAATTGGAGCTTGTGCATATGGATGTATGGGGACTAGCTCAAGTATCTTCTCTTGGTGGCTCTTAGTATTATATTACATTCATAGATGATGCAATAAGGAAGGTATGGATTTATTTCCTTAGGCAGAAATCTAATGTATTTGAAATTTTTAAAAAATGGAGAAGTTTGGTTAAGAATGAGACAGGTAAAAAGTTGAAATGTCTCAAATTTGATAATGGTGGTGAGTATTGCAGAAAATGGTTTGAATATTATTGTTCCTCTAATAATATTTGTAGGTAGAAAATGGTTCCAAGGACTCCAAAAGAAAATAGAGTGGTTGAGCACATGAATAGAACAATAATGGAACATGCACATACTATGAGATTCCACATTAGGTTACCTTTAAACATGTGGGTAGAGGTTGCAAACATTGTTATTTATTTGATTAATAGAGGTCCCTATAATCCTTTGGGTTATGGTATTCCAAAGGAAGCATGGATAGGTGAGAAGGCGAGTTATTCTTTTCTCAAAACCTTCAGTTATGAAGCATTTGCACATATAGATTATGAAAATAGAACCAGGATTGATGAAAAATCAAAAAAATGTATATTTGTTGGATATGGCATTAATGAATTTTATTTTAGGCTTTAAAATTTTGAAATTTTTTTTTTTTTGAGAATCAAGGATGTCATATTCAACGAGAAAGTGTTGTACAAGGATCAATTGCAACATCATGAGAAGAAAGAAATTGATTATGTAGTTCTAGACGATACTCCAAACAATGATGTTCCAATGGTTCCTCATGCTCTACAACAACAAATACCACAAAATCTAGTGAATGTTAAGCGAACTTCAAGGATTAGTAGACCTATGAAAATATTTTCTCCCTCTTTGTATTCTATTTTATTGACTGATGTTGGTGAACCAAAATGTTATGATGAAGCTATGCAGGTGGATGCCAAGGTTTGGTGGGAGCATGGAATGGAATAAGAAATGGACTCCTTGTTGAAAAATCAGACTTGGGAATTTTACAAATTGTCTGCATGTAAAAATACTTTATCAATAAATGGGCTTATAGGTTGGAAGAGGAAGATGGAGGTAAGAAAATATTTAAATCTAGAGTAGTTGTAAAGGGATTTGCATAGAAAAGGGCATTGATTTTGATGAAATATTTTCTCCAGTTGTTAAAATGACTTCTATTCATATTGTTTTGATTATTGTGGTTGTTGAAGATTTTCTTTTAGAATATCTTGATGTTAAAACAACCTTTCTCCATGATGATTTGGAAGAAGAAATGTATGTGGAACAACTACAAGGATTTGAGGTCAAAGGTAAGGAGAAACTAGTGTGCAGATTGAAGAAAAGTTTATATGGCTTGAAGCAAGCACCTCAACAATGGTATATTAAATTTTATAGTTTTATTGTTGAGCAAGGCTACAGTTAGTGTAATTCAAACCATTTTGTTTACTTTAAGAGGTTAGATGATGATAGCTCTAACATTATTTTATATTTATATGTTGATGAAATGGATCACATAAGGGAGTTAAAACAACAATTATCAAATTCATTTGATATGAAGGATTTGGGGGAAACAAAGAAAATCCTTGTTATTCAAAAGATTACAAGAGATAAGAACAATAATTTTTTTTATTATCCCAAGTTGATTATGTTGAAAAGGTGTTGTAGAGATTTCATATAAAGAATACAAAAGCTATCAGCACACCTTTTCCTAGTCGTATCAAATTTACTAAGGATATGTGTCCAAAGACACAATAGGAGGAAGAAAAAATGTCCAAAGTACCATATGCTTCAATTATCAGTAGTTTAATGTACACCATGGTATGCACAAGGCCGGATATGGCACATACCATAGGATTTGTTAGTAGGTATATGATTTATTCTATTGTTGAGCATTGGAATGTGATAAAATAGATTCTTAGGTACTTGATAGGTACACCAATAAATTTTTATGTTTTGGGGGCTCTATATTGATTTTAAAGGATATGTTGACTCAGATTTGGTAGGGGACATTGATTCTAGGTGTAGTACCATGGACTATGTATTTACAGTTGGTGGGACAAAAGTGTGTTAGATTTCTTAGTTGCAAAAGTTGGTTTCTTTATCCACCATGGAGGCAGAGTATGTAGTTGCAACAGAGGTAGCAAAGGAGATAATATGGCTAAAACTTTTCATGGAAGATTTGAGAAAATAGTACTGTGAAATCTACTTGTCTATGAATAGTCAAAGTGCTATAGATCTTGCAAAAAAAATTCCTTGTACTCTAAAACCAAACACATATAGTTGAGATATCATTTCATTTGATTGGTATTGGAGGATGGACAAATTAACCTAGAAAAGATAGATATACATGACAATCCATTGGATATATTTACAAAGACGGTGATAAGGGAGAAGTTGAGCTTCTCTTCAGCTTCGGTTGGCCTTCAAGGTTTAATTTAAGTAAAAGGGAATTATGGGGTCCAAGGTGTTGATTTCTAGTGGGAGTTGCAGGGGCAATGGTGTTATGATCAGTCTCCAAGTGGGAGACATTATGGAGTGGATTTTGACTTGTCTCCAAGTGGGAGATTGTTTTGTTATGGAGACCAATTAGACTCAAATAAAATATTCATCTTAATCTTATTTTATTTTATTTGCTAAACTTATTAAAGCTTTATGCTAAATTTATATCTAAAAGGTGGTTATAAAAAATATTAAATGATGGAAGTGATTAGTTATAATATTCTTTATTATAAAGTCATAAGACAATTGAAAATATTAAATGTAGCCACCCAAAGAAAATGTTTTGTTGGGTGCATGAGGCACAACCAATGGCCACACTTCATTTGTATGTAATGGGACATGTGTGGGAATTTATAAAAATACTTTGGGATGAGTTTTGAGGGAAGAAGATCATGAAAAACAATAACAGAAATTTGCAAAGAAGCTGCTGAAAAAATGCAAGAAGCGCAATGGGTAACTATAGCAATGGCTATGTAGAAACAACAAGTGAAAAATATAATGAAAAAGAATTTCTACAGGTTACAAATGTTGTTGCATGCATTGTAAAGGTTATTTACTAGAATTTTAATATATACCAGACCTTGTGTTGGTGGATGTAACCTAGTTTTGGGTGAACCACATTAAATTTGTGTTCTTCTTTTGCTTTCCAAATTTTTTTTGTTTTTTATTTCCTTGTTTTATTGATTAAATCTATATTTAAATATTTGAAATCTACCTTCTAACCCCTTTTTTTTTTTTTTTTTTTCACATTCACAAGCAGGAGAATAACAAAGCATACGGACCTGGATCAAGGGTTTCCTACCCATTTTACAATTTTTAGAGAAATATAAAAAGTTCTGACATTAAAATGTAAGTGCATTTTTTCTTGCTCTTTAAATGATCATATTGCAACTTTTCCAAAGCACACTCACATTTTGAAAAATTTGATTTTGTAAAGGTTTTTCAACTCTTATCATTGAGACCATTTTTGGATAGATTATGAAATCTTCTAAGTGCTATGTATGTCTCATTTTATATGTGATGCAATGTTTCACCACAATACCCTATACTCTCAAGCATGTACATTAACCCTAAACCATAATCCTAAACACTATACCCTATACTCTACAAACTCAACCCTATACCTTAAACCCTAAACCCTACAACCTAAAATCTCAACACTAATCCCTCAATCCTATACCCTAAACCCTCAACCCTTGACCCTAATCCCTCAACTGCCTTAACCCTTAAAACCTAATTCCTCAACCCTCTACAATATACATTAAACACTCAAACATAATCCCTTGACCCTATACATTAAACCATTAATGCATTAATTCCTTAACTCTAAAACCTTTAAAACCTCAACCCATAAACCCTAATCTCTTAACCATCAAACCTAAAACCCTATCCCTAAACCCTCAACCCCCAACCCTTGACCCTTAAACCCTATACCCTATACCCTCAACCTTTAAACCCTTAATCCCTCAACCCATAAACCCTTAATCCCTCAACCCTCAAGCCTCAACTATAAACCCTCAACTCTAATACCTTAACTCTATACCCTAAACCATCAACCCTAACCCATAATCCCTCAACAGTCAACCTTTAAACCCTGAACCCTTAAACCCTAAGCCCTCAACCATCAACTCTCTACTCTCTACCATATAAATTAGATCCTCAACCCTAATCCCTCAACCCTCAACCCTCAACCCTTAAACCCTATACTGTCAACCCTTAAACCCTTACACCCTATACACTCTACTCTCATACTTATAAATAAACCCTCAACCCTAATACTTCAAACTTTAAACACTAATCCCTTACCCTCAACCCTTGAACCCTAAACCCTAATCCATCAACCATAAAAATTATACCCTCAACCCTTAATCCCTCCATCCCTCAACACAACCATCAGCCCTTTACCCTCTACCCTATTTATTAAACCCTCATCCCTCAACCTTTAAACCCTATACCCTCAACCCTTAAACCCTAAACCCTTAAACCATATACCCTTAACCCTCAACCCTATAGCCTATATCCCATGTCGTCAACCCTGAACCCTGAACCCTTAATCCCTCAACTGTCAATCCTTAAATCCTAATCCCTCAACCCTCAACCCTATACCCTCTACCTCTACCCTATACATTAAACCATCAACCCTAATTCTTAAACTATAATCCATCAAATGTCAACCATTATCCCTCAATAGTCAAACATTAAATCCTCAACCCTCTACTCTCTACCCTATACATTAAACCCTCAACCCTAATCCCTCAACCCTTAAGCCTTAAACTTTTATCTCTTAAACACTAATCTCTTAAACCATCAACCTAATTCATCAACCCTAAACCCTATACCCTCAACCCTAATTCCTCAACCGTATACCTTAAATTATTAATCCCTCAACCCTCAACCCTCAAATATAAACCCTATACCCTATACATTATACCTTTAACCCGAATCCCTCAACACTATACCTTAAGCCCTTAATACATTAATCCCTTGAAACCATTAAAACCAAAACCCATAAAACCTATTCCCTTAAAACTTAAACTCTAAACCCTATACCCTCAACTCTTAAATACTTAATCCCTCAAACCATAAACCACTTAATCCATGAACCCATAAACACTTAATCCATTAATATTTAACCCTTAAACTCCCAATCCTTAAAACCTAATCCCTTAATCCCTCAAACCATAAACCACTTAATTCCTCAACCCTCAACCCTCAACTATAAACCCTCAACCCTTAATCCATTAACCCATAAAAAATTAATCCATTAATATTAAACCCTTAAACTCCCAATCCTTAAACCCTAATCCCTCAACCCTCAACCCTCAACCATCAACCCTCAACCCTTAACCCAACCCTTTACCTTTGACCCTTAAACCCCAAACCCTTAAACCCTCAACCCTTAAACCCTTAAAACGTCAACCCATAAACCCTAATCCCTTAATCCTCAACCCTAACCCCCTTAAACCTTAAAACCTAAACCCTCAACCATAAAACCCTTAATCCCTTAACCTATAAGCCCTTAATCCCTCAATCCTCAACCTTGAACTGTTAATCTATCAACCCATAAACCCTTAATCCCTCAACCCTCTACCCTATACATTAAAACCTCAACCCCTATCTCTCAACCCTCAACCTTAATCTCTATTCCTAAACCTTCAACCCTCAACCCTTACACTCTAATCCCTTGACCCTTAAACCCTGAACCCTTAAACCATCAACCCTTAAACCCTAATCCCTTAAGCCTTAACCCTAACCCTATCCCTATCCCTAAAGTCTCAAGCCTCAACCCTAATTTGTGGTGTTCTTTTTTACCCTAATGTCATGTTTTATATGTTGTTTTATGCTTTTGTAAAGTTTGGATTTGATCATAAAACACAACAAACACTTGAAAAATAGATTTTTCTAATTTTGACTCTTTGAATTCTTGGTAAGAAATATTTGCATGTTTTCTTCCACAAAACTCACTTGGAATTTGTTCACAAACAATGAAGACAAGTACAACATAAGTAATAAT
The DNA here is from genome assembly GCA_007258455.2 of Sequoia sempervirens. Lineage (NCBI taxonomy): Eukaryota > Viridiplantae > Streptophyta > Pinopsida > Cupressales > Cupressaceae > Sequoia > Sequoia sempervirens. Next base: position 194,740,430 of record VDFB02086081.1, on the reverse strand, counting down.
AGGGTTTTTATAATAAAGTTGGGCTTACCTCAACCCAGGAGGAGTGATATGGTATGTGAATAAGAAGTGGGTGAAGATAGAGTATTCCAAGATCATGAACCACCTTAACACCTCTTTCCTTGAAAGGAGTAACTCCAAATAAGGAACCTTTCCACATCAACCAAGAAAAAAATGTTGCAACTTCTTAGGATGATGCTATCCTGATGCACCAATCATAGAAGACAACCAAAAAATTCTAGCTTCTAATAACAATGGATTTCTAGGAGGCTAGTGACATTGGATGTGTACTTCAGACTGAGACACTTAATCCTCTAGTCAATGTGAGTGTGGTCAATTGTTCCAAACCAATATTGAGACTTAAGTTATAATTTCCCTAGATAGTTATACTAACTTTCCCTTTCACGCCTTTAATATAGACCACCCAAAAAATGTGCTTAGAGGTCGTTCCCCTTGAGTTCTCCATTAAGATGTGGCTCAAAGATAGGCCTCCTAAAAAATAAAAGAGATTTATATTTGTTTCTCTTACAGCCAAGATCATAGGAAGTGCAAGGAGAGAGGATATGTACATGCCAATTTGGGATTTAACACAATGTGCCAATGTAACAAACATAAAAGAAATTTATTCTTTTTAAACATCAATTCCAAATGTTGCTAATTTAAAAATCACAAACATAGAATGAAACCCTACAAAGAGTTGGATTAGTATTTTAGATCAAAAGGTATTCTGCCAACGATTGCCACAAGATAAAGATCATATATTAGTAACATAGGGAACCTCTTCCCTAATGAATATGAAAAAGAAAAAAATGAAAATCTCATATTTATACCTATTTTACTATGACAATCAATTGTGGTGCCCAAAGGCTCAAATGTGTCACATGAATCTCGTGTAGAAATAAACAATTATAGTGAATAAAATAGTGATTTTGGTGAACAAAATAGTGAAAATAATACACTGATAAACAATTGTGGCAAAATGTTAAATGATTGCAACACAAAAACACTAGGTTGCAAAAACATGGATTTGGAAAAAATAATCAAACTTGATGATGGATATGATATTAGCAAACTGTTAATATGCCAGAATTAAAACTAAAAACCCATAGAATTCCCTAAAACAACAATAATTGATTGATTTAAACTCTTGGAAATAATTGACAGTCAGATACATCATTCTAGGAGATGATTGTGACTTTGTGATAAATGATTATGACACACTATACAATGATTGTGAATCTATGATAAATTATTGCAACATGTTGTACAAAATTTGCAAAATTTTTAAGGTTAGTTATGTCATTCTACAAATTGATTGTGACAAACTCCTAAAAATGAATTTTTTCTCAAATTTTTGAAAAATTCAGTTAGTTCATGCTAGGTTCACCAAATGTAAATTGGGTTTAGTATTCAAGGAATAAGCACTAATGAATAATAACAACTACAAAACTACCCATTTCAAGCAATGAAGACCCCAATCCAACAATGAAACACAAATGAACATAGAAATCACAATAATAAAGTAATATAACCTCAATTCCTATGACATAACTGAATCAAGTCCATTTCTTTTCTCCATTTTGCTTTATTTTTTCTCAAATGTGTAGTATGCAATATACTCAAAGAGCTTGATTTTGACAACTTAATAGTTTGATCTCTTGATAGAAAAACTTCAAATATTGTGGTTAACCTTGAGATGAAGATGATGTATTGCTTATATAGAAATCACAATTCAAATGAAGGGATAGGATTAGATAATGAGGTAGCATGCTCAATGGATGAGGTTGATTGAGACAAGGATAAATATGAATGGACCAAAACTCAAGAAAGTGGTTGAGATTTAGGGCTTTGCTAAGAAGAAATTCAAATTAAATAATGACAATTATTTAATTTAGGAGAGGGAAAATGAATAATTAAATAATTAAAAACAATTATTTAATAAAAAAAAAGGTGGAGTGTTAAATATTAAATAATTAAAAAATAATTATGTACTAAAGGAAAAACACAAATGTTAAATAATTAAATAATAAAAAATAATTATTTAATTATGGAAGAGGGAAAATGATAAATAAATAATTAAACAAATAAAATTTACTTAATTTTAGTGTAGAAAAATGTTGTTGCTTACATTTTCACACTTAATTTGGGAATGATTAACACTAATATGGACCTAATGCTTCCTTGATCTAGTGTTCCAATGTGTTTTCCGCATTCACAGTGGATTTAGGGTCCATTTAAGCTAAAGAGACCTAATTTTTCCTTAATTTAATGTTGTAAAGCATATTTTTTTACATCTTCACATTGAGTTTTGGTCCCTCTTGAATTTATCGCCTTCATATCTTCATTAATATGCCCCTTCTATTATGCATCCTAAGGCTTCTTTCATCTGAAATCCCAACAAGATCAATAAATAAACATAATTTTCCAACTCACTAACATTTCCTCCACCTAAAAAGGCCTAGTGGGACCCATACACCACCTTAGGTGTATGAGTCCCATCCAAATGGGAAATATATGCCACAAGTGGTGTATGAGTCCCATTTGGCCCCTTTTTAGGGTTTTTGGCATGTGCATGATCATCATGGAAAAACAGGCCCTTAAGTGGTAAAAAATCTAGAAAATTCAAAGTTAGGCAAGTTGATGTAAAAATTTGAATAAGTTATCTATATTATTTCACAAATATGTAAGAATAGAATCTATAGAAAATTGAATTTAGTTTCTAAACTACTAAGTTTATTTGAAAAAAAATCTATTTGGTCAAAATTTGAAATTTCAATGCAGTAGTACTTAAATTCTAGGGAAAAAATAAGTAGATGTTTGTCTAACCACCCTAAGCATAATAAAATGATAATATTTTTTTATAATATTTTAGATATAAGTAGAGGACTCGTGTCCCGATGTGATGCATATTTTTTTGTAATTTTTTTCCAAGTAAATAATTAGTTATAATTTTTTTACTACAAATTTTAAAAAATATAAAAAAATCATATGTTTGGCACCTTAACTTGGTCAAAACTTCATGAATTTTATTTTTTTTAATCCTATAGTATGAAAAGCATAGAATGTGATGCAAGTTTCAGATTCAAAAAATGTGATACCATTTGAAAGCTATAGATGTCTATCAATGAACCTATCAATCAGGACATTAGTCATAATTCAAATTACAGAAAATAAATAATAATTATCTATTAAATTAAAATTAAAGCATAATTTATATTGGTGGAAAGCTAAGAATCTACTTTAAAAACCCTTTTTGTTTCATCAATTTTGTGTAAAAAAAAAGTCGTCAGCCACATACCCATCATATCACCACTTTTTGGCCCATCATGATCCTGTACATACCCTTTTGAGTGGGAAATTAGGGTTTTAAGTTCAAATTTCATAAATGTCAGCCTTTGGGATCTAATAAACATTAAGTTGGATGGGTTTCCTATATAAAAATACTTTTAAATTGTTAGTTAACCTAAGCATTAATGATATCTATAGAAGCTATCAAGAGTTAAGCATTCCAAGACTTCACAAGAGTGTGAAAAGAGTTTACAAGAGCATAAGGAATTCAAGGGAAAATTATTCATCATTTGTTGCACCAATTCAAGATCCATCATCATGTCAAGATCATCAAGCATCAAGCATGTTGTTGAGCTAGTGTTGTGATTAGCATTGAAGATCCATTTGCAAGTATTGTTTCACATCAAGATCTACATTCTATATTTCCACTTCATGTTAGATTGTTGATTTGCATCTCACAACATCACTCAATGTATCATTGTTGATATTTCATGTTCACATTTTATTGTTTCATCATAAGTGTGGACACCAAAAAAAGTACTCCTTTTTCCTTGCTTGATTTGAGAATAATTAATGATAAATTAGACTTAATGTTTCCTTAATATAGTGCTGTGATGTGCTTACACATCCACAATAGGTCTTGGGCATGTTTTAAACTAAATTAACTTAGATTTTCCCTAATTCAATGTTGTAAAATGTATTTAATTGTATGCTCACATTAACCTAGGAGGCTTGTAAATTAAATCTAGTTTCAATCTAGTGTTGTAATGTGTTTTACACATTCACATTGGATTATGTGCCTTTCTATGCTAAGTGGACCTCATTTTAATATTGTAAAGTGTATTTAATTACACGTTCACATTGAAATTTGTGTCCCTAGCCCTAATTACCCTTTATATAGTCATTAATAGGCCCCTATGACCCCATATTGCGCACCTCGAGCCTTACTTTGATCAAAGACCTCACAAAATCAACATATAAACTTGATTTTTTCATTCCCCAACATCCCAGCTAGAAAAATAGCCCCTGTGGAACCCATTCACCACTTTGGGCAAATGAGTCCCATTTGGGCAATTTTTTGGGGTTTTAGTAGGAAAAAATTGGTTTTAAGTTTAATTTTCTTCAATGTCAACCTTGGGGATCAAATTAATGACCATTTGAGTGGATTGCTTATATAAATGAGCTCTAAAACCATTATTTCACTCATTCATTAGGAATTCAAGTCAAGCGAGCTAGGGTTAGGCATTTTAAGTCTTCACAAGGTCATCAAGAAAGCATTCAAGATCATTTTTTAGACATTCAAGGGTAGATTCTTCATGCATTTTTGCAACAATTCAACATCTATAATAATGGAAATGTTCTAATTCCATTACTTCATGTTCATGCTTCATCTTATTTCTTCATTTGGTTTAATTACCTAAATGAGGAAAATCCCTATTCCCTAACATTCAACATTTCTCTCTCTTTCTTTGTGTGGTTGTAGATTTAGGTACTTTGAATGCTTAGAGATCATTGAAGAATAAGTTGAAAACTTTTTTAAGTCATCTTCCTATTGGAAAGGTCAAAATATTCACAAAAAGTCACTTACAATGCCAAAAATCAGGGTTTTAGATCCAGACACCTGGAGGAACATAAAGAGTAGAACGAGAGTTTCTAATTCCACTTTCAAGTTTTTAGAAAAGTAAAAGTGGACTCATTCACCACTATACCCATCTTTCAAATTTTTTTGTGGATTTATATACCCATTTGGCCAAAATAGGCTCTGGAGTATTTTTTCAAAACTGGGACTAATTCGCCTAGAATGGTGAATGAGTCCCACCAAGCCTAAATATCAACATCTTCAAAATTTTAGAGCTATTTCCAGTCTTCAACACATTTCCATGTGCACACCATTTAATTTTACATTTTCTTGTTATGTTTTGATTGTATTTTATAGGTCATTTAGTATATGTTTGCATATTATAGTATGTTTTCAAACATCTTGCATTCTCCAACTTTTGCATTAGTAGTGAACCCCTTTATCAATTTTTAGCCTTGAGGACAATCCCCTTTGATAGATTTCAATCTCCCTTGCATTGGAATCTCAATGGTTTGTTCTTGAGTGTGAGCACTATGAAATCGGATCCCTCTTCCTTCATTCCACTTTTGGTGTGAGTAAGGAAGTTGTGCATTCCATTTCCATTGTCCACAATAAGGCTTAAGTGGGGTTTGAATAAGGAGAAACCCTATTTCCTAACAATCAAAAAGTTTTTTTTTTCTTTCTCTCTACATGTGTGATTGTAGATCTAAGTGTCTTGGATCTTGAATATCCTTTGAATATTACATTGCAAGGTTGAAGAAAGTCATCAATTTTTCACAAGGTTTTCATCTTCACGAAAAGTCACCTATAGGTTGCAAATAAGGGTTTTAGATCCAGAAATGAATTGTGGAAGGAAGAGTAGAGATTGGGGACTTGATTTAGATCTTAACCCTTTGAAAAAGTAGAGTGGGATTGATATGCCACTTGTAGTGTATGAGTCCTAATACAGGGCTTTTTTCATATTTTAGGAGATTTAGACTGACCATTGTTAGATTCCTATTTCCACCTGGAAACCCTAGTCTGGGACTAAATCACCAAGACTAGCATATGAGTCCTAGTGAGCATTTAACAACAAGATTTTAGGTTTTTAAATCTTGTTTTGACCTCGTCCTTCTTCTAGGTGCACCTCTGTTCATTCTTAGTTTGTTATTCTACATTTTAGTTTCATTTCCTAGGTCATTTAGTTAGGTTTTGCATGGTACTTTGCATGTCATTTACATTTCTTGTCTTTCCAAGCCCTAGCTTGGTGATGAACCCTTCTTTAGTCATTAATCATACCTCAGGGAACCCTATTACAAGATCTATTTCCCTCACTTTTTTAATTATGGAGGAAATACTAATGAATAATTAAATAATTAAAACAATTATTTAATTACAGAAGAAAATGAAAATAAATAATTAAATAAATAAAATTTATTTAATTATGAGGGGACAAGGGGTTGTTAATGATGTAATTTAAATAAAATTGATAAAGTGAATTAATTAAATAATTAAGAATTATTTAAATAATAATGGAAAATGAGATTAGAGAATAATTAAATAAGTAAAATTATTTAATTATACATGAAATAAGGCGAATCAATGATATAATGTTGCTTGCAAGCTCATGACACTTTTTAATGTCTACACTTCCCATGACTTGATTCTTTGATTAGCTCCATTTGAACGTTCCTACACATAGAGAAATGAGAAAACTATTGGGTTGTGTTTGAGGTTTTCCTTAGTCAAACCACTGTTTTGGTGTTCCTACCTCCACAGATAGCCAAGATTCCACAAGATATATAAATAAATAGAGAAATTAGAAAGGAAGTATTGCAACTAGATAGAAATAAAAGACAATTTAAATGCTATCCAATAAGCACGATGATGCTTGACCAAATAGAAAGATACCAAGTTACCTTCCGAACTATGAGCTCTCAAGGAAAAGAGTGGGAGGAATAGTTTTACACCACCACATAGAGAAGATGAAGCTTGATAATAATATAATGAGAGTGGTGTTGCAATGAGAGTACATTGTTGGAGATAAATGAGGATCTTGCAACAAGAAGAACAATCGTGCAGAAGCAAAAAATGAAGTGAGAATGAGAGAATGAAGTGTTAGAATGTGAGGGAGAGCATGAGAGAATGAAATTAATTGGAATGAATTTAGTTTCAAATGAAAAAAGGAGGGAAGAGGTCAAATTTCATTAGTCAAGGGAGCCAGGGAATGTTACTCTTCATAGCCAATGGAAAACATAACATTTTTGTAGATCCCAAGGGCAACAATCTTGTCACGATGGAAGTGCAACACACGAACGTCCACATGGAACATGCTTGTCCTTGAAAAAAATTCCTCCACCAACACAAAAAGACATGACTAGGTGGAGGGACAAGGTGGTGGTGGTGAATTTTGCATCATTGAATTTATGTTTTCAAAGATAGGGGAAATTAAATGGGGAATTTTCCTAGGGTGCAAATTCACACCATTACAAGAATTATTTTTTCTTATTCATTATTCTTCCATGAGCATAATTTTGTATATGTTATGATTCATTTAACTTTCTAAACATGCTTATAGACCTTTCTGTATGCTTCATGCAATGGCGCTTCTTCATATGTGGAATTATTTTTTATTCATCTTTATTATTCCATGAGAGATTTTTTATGCTTCATGCTTTCTTTTGTAAATATCATCTGTTTAACATCTCATTTGATGAACCCTTTTTAGGTGACTCTAGGTCCATATCCATTTATATATACATCCTATAACTCCTTCACCCCTTTCCATTTTCTACCATAAAATCATTTACATACTTTTGATTTATGTAGTTATTTAAGGGGGGGGAATATTTCCACTTTCATATGTGCATCCACACATATTCACATGCCCCACATAAATGATAGATTATGGTCCTACATATAGAGATTTTCTTGGAATTACTACACTTATTAGGATACTCGAGCAATGGAGCATGTTATTCCATTCAATATGTAGTATTATATTTGTATATGAGCTACTTAGTAACAAAATATAATGGTTCATGAGATTCATATTAGATACTTGTTTACTCTTTATGAATCACCAATATATAGATCATGCTATTCCTTGTGATTTATAACTATATTGTATGGTTCCTAATAACAATGAACACTACTTCTTGAACTATCACTCACAATTTTTATATAATAAACCATGCTAGAGAATACTTATTTTTATTATCTTCTTCATTTTTATTGTCTCATATTTTATTAATATTTGTATTCACACGTGTATTTTGTGTATCATATATATACGAAATTCTTATTTTGTAGCCTATATTTTTTCTAATGCTTTTATGTTGTAGGGTTCATGTTATTCTAACATTGCCTATTGTGTAGGTTTCTATTGTCTAACATATTTTTTGTGGTTTCTCAATTGGTGGCATGATTCCCTTGCTTTGAGAGTTAGTACATCCTCTACACTAATATTTTTTATTGTGTTATTTATTTTCTACTTGTAATATAGCTTACTACCTAGTGCTATCAACTAGCTAAATTGTGGGCCAAATGCAATCTCAAAAGTCCCATACTATTAAAAAAACTATTTTATGTTTTTGTTTTAGTTTACTATTGTATTCCCTTAGTGTAATCTTAGGTTCATTTGATATTTCCTTAGCCTTTCCCCTCTCCACTTTGAACTCATGTTATGTTTTTTCATAAAAAAAATCCTTTCAATGTAAACTAATGTTATTTCTACATACATCTATTGTTTCAAGCTTTTTGTACTTGGATGCTAGTGTGACACATTTAAATTTAGATGAAATGTTGGCATCAACTAAATTTTTATTCATACACTAGTAATTTTCTTCAAATTTTGCCACCTTCTCTTGATGATTAGGCTTTATAGCTGAATTGGGATCCTAATGGCTAGTTCTTGCTTCCACTCATGGTGTGAGGTGATGGTGTTCATGCATTTTCATATCTTTTTCCATTTTTAATATCATTATGAACTATTTCAAGTTGTTGGCACTTATTGGATTCCTTATTCGCACATGCACACTAGTTTTTTTTGCATATTTTAGACATAAAAGTAATAATCACTGTATTTAAATGTATTATTCTTACTCCATAAACACTTGGGATAGGTTTCACAAAAATTCTCTATTTTTGTACATAGACTACATATGGGATCTAAAAGGTAAATAGAGGCTTGACCATTTTTAGGAAGCTCCGCAACATTATAAACCTCTTATTTCAAGCTAAATGTTTTAAAGGTATTTGAATGTATGGAGGTTTGATCAAATTCTCCCCTTCTCTTTGTCATTCGATTACTTCACATGCTCTTATAATCTTAACATTATATATATCATTTCTATATCATATGTTATCCCTTAGGTTGCTACTATTCTTATGATTTGTTTTGTCCCTTGTTATATAAGAGAGTTGGCTATATAATTGAATTCTATAATTTTTCAATATGACACTACATCATATAGATGATAACATATTTTTTCAATTATAAATAATATATTTCACTAATTACAATAAAAAATAATTATAAGATAAAATATAATTATATTAAAAAGAGAAATAATTTCATAAACTCTTTCATTTAAAATGTATTCATACAAATACTATAAAAACAACTTTTTACAGTCCTTTTTTAAAGAAAATACTATAAATAATATGGTTCTATGAAAATTCATCGTCAGCAATTCATTGTTAGCAAAATTCACCATAAGAAAATTCACCGTCATCAGCAATTTACCGTCATGGAAAATTAACTACCAAAAATTTATGCAATTAATTTTTCGTGTGATAAATTTTCATAACAGTGAATTGTTAACAGTTTTGCTGACCATGAATTTGTCGTATGCCAAATAATATTATAATAAAAAATATTTAATTGACAACACTTAGTCAACCATACTTAAAAAGTAAACCATAAACACTTGATTATAAATTTCGAATGTTGGATGCACAACAAACAAACAATAAACTGGCTCACCACACGAGGGACTTCATTTTTTTAAGCACAAATACTCAAATGACAATCTATACATGTTTTGACACGCCCATTATATCTTGTTTCTAGTAGTAGCAACCATACGGACTATTGTAAACGTCAAGACTGCCTCAATTATTTAGGATCAAAATTTTGTCTTGTTCCATTCATTACACTATTCCACATACTGCCTACATTATTCAACTCTTACTCACAGACTTTACACATGAGCTTTTTCTTCGATTTATGGACCAACATTGTCTTCCTCTCTGTCATTTCATGCTCACAGCCTTGACTTCACATGGCCACCAACAAGTGCAACTGGAGATGGGTCACCAAGAAGAACTAGAATCAGAGATAGTAACCATGAGAAAAATAGTGCGAATGGAGTAGCTTTCTTAGGAGCTTTGACACCCAGCTTATGGTAGTCTAAGTCGACGAAAAGGGCGAAGAAAGTGGCGTAAATCTCCAGGAGGATGGAAAACCATGCCTTATATCATAAGTAAATGATCAATCCATTGGAGGAGTTATATAATAAATCTCTGCTCTGACATGAATAGCGAAAGCCATCTTATTCTTTGGAATCCCAAAGGGTCTCTCGTGTCACAAGGGAGGATTTAATTATCCTTGTTTGTCTATCAGCCATTAACATTAACTGCGTTGACAATTCTTCTTAATGTTAGGGGCTACATAAAATGACTTGCAATATAGAACACATATTCCTTCATATAATAGTAGATATTCAAAAAATCCTTTGTGAATGACAACCATAAAATATTCATGTGGTTTCTCTTAATCCTAAAAGATGTCTAAGAATAACAAGCTTAATATCATATAGCCTTGGTGAAATGATTAGCTCTTTGGTCAATTATCTTGCCATAGTGAAAATGAATCACAAACTACCAAATGAGATACTTGATACAATGATAATAGACGTCTATATGCATTTCTAGCATGAAACACTAAATTCTTTCACAGCAAAATAGTTCTTTGATTGTCACAACAAAGTAAAAAAGGCCCTACATGATGTTCTAGTACTAAGAGAATATCCTATAACAAGTAAGGCTACAACATATTGATCTTAGTCTAAGTATATATGTTAGTGCTTAACAATGGTATTACTTGTATATTAGGCCAAAACAAAAGACTCAAATTTTGGCACACCATTATTCATAATAGTAGAGGCCTATTATTTAAAAGAGAAAGCCTCATAATCAGCGACATCCATGTTAAACCCTCAAACAATAGTTGGCCAACATACGTCACTATCGCATATAGTGATGCATTTGATGTTCAAATCACACACTTGATCCACATCATTATCACTATCAACATAAAAATCACTATAATGATACAACTCAAATGAAGAACCATGTTCTTCATAGTGTCTCTTTATTTCATTCTCACTTTAACAATTCAATATGTAATATGCAATGCTAAAATTATACCTATGACACACTTCCTCTTCCCAATTCACTACTATAATAACACCCTTTTGTGAACTTTTTGAAGCATACTTTATATTAGGAAGACTAAATTTCTTGTGTGAAATAAATATGCTTTCATATGTTTTCATGTAATCATTATCTTTTCAATATTTAAGGGAAATGTATTCAAATTGAAAACCATTGGCTACACAGTTTTTTGCAATTTTATCATGTAGTTTAGTTGTTTTCATGATATACTCGTACAAAAATTTATTTACAACTTCAAAATAGGAAATAAGGATAAAAGACAATATAATATCAAATAAGAAAGATGCTTCTTGATCACTCTTTACATTGTTTTCATGCATATTTTCTATATAATCAACATCAAGATTTAATTTATTTGATTGTTCACCAATACATACATTCTCATCTTTGTTAATATTCCTATAAGAAATAGTAGTCATTTATCTCAACATCAAACTATAGGTTAACATTCATTTCCTCATTACAATCACTCACAAATTACCTATCTAGTTGAATGTAGGTACAGACAATGTCTTCACCATCTATATTACTATCATAAGATTCACCAATGCATTCATCTATGTACCTATAAACACAATCACTATTTGATGGTGTTCTTACTCTATTTGTGACATCCATTTGGAAAATATGAAATAAATTATTCATTACTAGGCACAAAAATATTCTTGGATGAAGATTCAATAATGTATTCATTTGTCATCTTCTCCATAGAATCAAGGTATCTATAAGCATGTTGCATATCTATTATTAAGAATTCTACTTGCATTTAACTCAAACCAATTGCATAGGCTTAAAATAACATGTCAATGTAAGCAATTATGTCGGGTCTAAAATGTGTTAGGATATTTGAGAGGGAAACCAAAAAATTATGGTGAAGGTCCATTCTTGACTCTTTACCTTACCTTTTGATATTTTTCAAGTCTTGAACAAGAACAACATAGTAAATTTTTATTACAAACTCATCTTCAAATGTAGCAATAAGGTCATTCCAAGAAGCAATGATATGTTTTAAGAAATTCTTGTACTATTCATATGCCTTTCTATGTAGTTATATAATAAAATTCTCATTCAAATATCCACATATCTAAAAATTCAATGATAAGTGCATACCCTTTATTTTTATCACACCTATCCAACCTAGGCACCTAGTTAAATATCATGGATTTCATGGTTTTCTGTTTATAAATATCCCAATAGAGGTCTATTTGATTGTAAATAGGGTCAAGAGAAATAACAAGTGATTGAGAAAATTAATCTCTTCTTTAATAGTAGGGTGATCTTGGGAGTACAATAGCATACTTTTTCCATTATATTTCTTTTCAATCCTAGCAAGCTCACTAAGTTATTATATATTCTTATTTATGGTTTTTTTTGTAAATTTGATCATGAGTTTTTATACGTTGGACATTGAAAAAGTAACCCTTCTACTTTTTTTGTCTCGTTTGGGTCCTCCTTGTGACTTTGGCTTAATTGTGCCTTGATTTAATTGTGTAATGTGGATAACACATTCACATTAGGTCTTGGGCTCTAGCAAACTAAAAGAATTCAATTGGTACCTTACTTAAGTGTTGTAAAGTGTTGTAACAGACTTTCAGACTTTTCTAGGGTCTTGTTAATATATTTCACTTAAATAACCTCTTTTTATCACTTACCAAGCCTTGTTTCAAAGTGTTGTAATGTTTTGTAACAAACTTTCATGTTTTTCTAGGCTTGTCATCAATGATTTAACCCTTTCTTATACTTTAATTTGATTTTACACTTACAGGCCTTAGGTGTATTTTTGAAAATAATCTTGATAAACATCAATTAATACATCTTAATTTCTGTACCCACTTAAAATTCCTAAGTGGGACACATTCACCACTAGGGGAAAATGAGTCCCTTTTGGCTCAAAAATCAAAATAATTCCAAATTTCTGGTGGTTTATTATTTTCTAAGACCTAAGGTTAGCCTGTGATGTGGTATTTTCAGGAAATATTTCATAATCAAGTATAAATATAGGATTTTTCCTCTCATTTCACCCCCATTCATTCAGTCAAGCATTCCATCAATTACCAAGCATTTTAAACATTTTGAAGTCTACATCCATTGGAGCTTCTACTTGCATGTCTTTAGATTTCTACTTCAAGGGTTTGGTGAGTTGTAGCATTGCATGTTGTTGATTCATCATTCTCTTTTCATTTCATTTCATTTTCAATGGTTTAATTACCAAACCGAGGTTTGACCAAGGCAAACCCCTATTCACTAACCCTTAACCATTTTCCCCCCTCTTTACATGTGTCTTACAGGTCTTGTTTGCAAATTTTTTAAAGAGAAAGATTGGAAAAGTTGTTAGTAATTTATCAAAGTCATTCAAAGTGGTCAAATCAATAAAATATGCTTGGAGAACACCTATAGGTCAAATTCTACAATTTTGGATCTTAAAACTTATAAGGAACTTAGAAGTGAAAACTGGGAGCTAAAGATTGTACTTTTGAATTTCTAGAAATATTGAAGTGGAATAAGTTTCCATGAGTGGGGTATGAGTCCCACTACTAGACCAAAAATAGATATTTTATAGTTTTGAGTACCTAGTTGTTTGAAACCTATTCCGTTAAAATCTCTCTGAAAGAGGACTAAGTCACCCAGCTTGGCGTATAACTCCTAGTGGCATTGAACAATGAATTTTGTAGGATTCCAAAGCTCATTTCTATGAATTTTTGGTTTCTAGGTGCAAATCTTCATTCTCATTAATTTTTGTTAAAGTTTGTTTGCATATTTAGGTCATTTTGCATATCATGGTATATTTTCAAACATTTTTCATTTCCTTAGTTTCACATTATTATTTAATCAAGATTCTATATCAATTTCCAACCCTAAGAATAATGTCCTTTGATATATTTCAATCTCTTTTTCATTGGAATCTCAAGGATTTTTTCTTTAGTGTAAACTTTATGAAATTAGATTCCTTTTTCTGCATTCCCCTTTTAGGTATGGATAAGGGAAGTTGTCCACTCCATTTCCATAGTCCACATTTTGGTGAACCCAAAATTTGATCATATTTATGATCCCAAGTACATTTACATCCTAGGAATAGCTTACATTAACATTGCATTGAATTTTTCATTGTATAAATTAAATTCTAGGGTTTCCAAATTTGTATTAGTAAAAAGCTCATATACCTTGCATTGTTGCATTTTATTTCATTAAAAATCAATAAAAATCACCATTTTCATATCATATCTGCATCAAAAAACATAACAAGCACAAAAAAATTCAAATTTTTTGAAAATTTTCAAAAAATCACTCCTCGGACTCATTCTCCACCTTGGATGACTTAGTCTACTTCACATTTTGTGCTACATTTTCTCTTATTTCTAGTTCATTCTTTTCCTTTCTATTTGTTGTTGTCACATTTTTGTTGTTGTTTCTAGATTTAATGTTTCTTGCATCTAGTTTTACTTTCATTCATTTGCATCATGGATATGTGTTTTAATAAAATTTGGATGTCATTGAAATCCTTAGTTGATATGTCAAGTTGTTCCTTTGCCAGAACTGATCCTAATGAAATTGAACTTCCTCATGCTCCTTCATCTCATCATGAATTTCCTCCTCATGATGTTGAAATCATTGGAGTAGATTACAATGGCATGAATAAGTTCCTAAACAATTTCCTTGACAAAATTAAATCCAATGCATCCTTTTATCCTTCCATGAAGCAATAAGACCTTCCTACATTAAGATGTTTGGTTACTTACATCCTGAAACAAATATAAAACTTAAGTTCTTGACACAAGGTGAACCTAGTTCTTCTAAACAAACAACCACTCAACCATTTTATGATAACAAATCAATGAAAACTTTGATCAACCTTGAAGAAACATATGGAAAAGGTTTCAAAATTTTGAACAAACAAGATGTGACACAACAACTGAACATGGAATTCATCAACTCTTAGAGAAAAATCCAAAAAATGACAACATAATACGGTTAGGATATCAAGATCCCTCACATAACAATGCGCCTCCTAGAGAATATCTAAGGCTTTGTGATGATGGCATGGTGATCTTTGATTCCCCTCTTGATCTGAATGTCCTACTTTCTTGCAAGAAATCCTTGACTGATAACAATGACAAGGATAATATAATCACTTTCAGTCCTCCTTCAATTCAAGAAAATGGTGAATCTAGCAAACCCAAAAAGACCTTACAAATTACAAAAACTAAATTTTCCTCTTTGTCCACCACCTGAATGTGAAAAGAAATTACAAATACTTTTAAACAAAGGACTCATACTAATACAGCCTATGAACAAGTTGGTGATATAACCTAAAGATGTCAATGTTCCATATTATGCATATCATCATGTTCATGGACATCGTAGTGATGAGTGTTGTCAATTGAAATAAATACTAAGCAAGTATCATTTCGATGGCGATAATTGCTATCCACTAAACCCATAAAACACTCTCCAACTCTTGTCATGTCATAGTTGTAGAACACTCCCCTTTGACTATCACATGACCTTTATGATCACCTACCTCGTCTCATTCTTTCCTTGCACCTAGTGGGGGCAAGAAGTTAACACCCTTGCCATAGTAATGCATTTTTCATTGTCCCTTAGCTATGTTATTTGCATTCTGCTTATACTGACTCAGATTGGGAGGCATTTGTCATTGTAAAGTGTTGTAACACACTTTCACACTTTTCTAGGGTCTTGTTAATATATTTCACTTAAATAACCTCTTTTTATCACTTATCGAGCCTTGTTCCAAAGTGTTGTTAATTTTTGTAACAAACTTTAACACTTTTCTAGGCTTTTCATCAAGAATTTAACCCTTTATTATGCTTTTATTAGCCCCATTTACACTTACAGGATTTACTTAAGTGTATTTTTCAAAATAATATCAATAAACATCAATTAATACATCTTAATTTTTGACACTCACTTAAAATTCCCAAGAGGGACCCATTCTCCACTAGGGAAAATGAGTCTCTTTTGGCTCAAAAATCAAAATAATTTCACATTTCTAGTGGTTTATTATTTTCTAAGACCTAAGGTCATCCTGTGATGTATTTTTAGGATATATTTCAAAATCAAGTATAAATATAGGGATTTTTCTCTGATTTCACCCTCATTCTTTCACTCAACCATTCCATCAATTACCAAGCATTCACTTAAGAATTTTAGGAATTTTCAAGACTACATCCATTGGAGCTTCTACTTGCATGTATTTAGATTTCTACTTCAAGGGTTTGGTGAGTTGTATCATTTCATGTTGTCGATTCATAATTCACTTTTCATTTCATTTTCAAGGGTTTAATTACCAAACCAGGGTTTGACCAAGGAAAGCCCCTATTCACTAACCCTTAACCATTTTCCCCCTTCTTTGCATGTGTTTTGTAGGTCTTGTGTGCATATTTTTCAAGCAGAAAGGTTGGAAAAGTTATCAAAAATTTATCAAGGTCATTCAAAGTAATCAAAGCCCTAAAAGAAGCTTGGAGAAAACCTACAAGTCAAATTCTATAGTCTTAGATTTGGAAACTCATCAAGAGTAGAAGTGTAGATTGGGAGCTATAGATTGCACTTTTGAATTTCTCAAAATCTAGAAGTGGACTAAGTCACCATTACTAGTTTATGAGTCCCACTCCTAGGCCTAGAACAATTATTTTGTAGTTCTCAGTACCCAATTGTCTGAAACCTATTCTGGTAGAGTCTCACACAAATTGGACTAAGTCATCTAGCTTAGTGTATGAGTCCTAGTGGGCTTCAACAGTGAGTTTTGTAGGATTCTAGAGCTCATCTCCATCACTTTCTAGTTCCAAGTGCACATCTTCAGTGTCATGAATTTTGTTGATAGTTTGTTTGCATATTTAGGTCATTTTACATTTCCTTCATTTTTCATTATTAATTAATCTTCTTTATAAATTTCCAACCTGAAGAAAAATCTTCTTTTACATATTTCAATCTCTTTTGCATTGGAATCTCAAGGATTTGTTCTTGAGTGTGAACTTTGCAAAATTATATTCTTCTTCCTTCATTCCCATTTTAGGTGTGGATAAGGGATGTTTTCCACTCCATTTGAATAGTCCAAAATAGGATGTAGTGCTACTTGAATAACCCAATTATGTATCTTCATAATAGTCATAAGTAGCTGATTAACACATTTCATAAGCCTCTAATTTGATAGAATTCCCAAAGGAGTATAAAAGCTTACTAGTCAATCATGACTAGTCATGCACCACTATTTAGGATAGAAAATAAATGTAATAAAGTAACATGCTTCGTAAATTTTGGGTGAAATAATGTACTTTAATAATAAACAACTACAAATTTAGTTTTTATTCTTATAGCATTGATCAATAATAAGCTATAATGAAAAGTTTTGTTTTTGGATACTAAAGTTGCTATGTCTTTCAATAAAAGAGATCCTTGAAGCACATAAATATCTAAGGAAAGTAAAAAACTATTGGCTTTAACCTCTAGAAATTTCTTCAATCATTTTAAACCAAATTGCTTCAAGTTTGTATCACAAACAAATTTATACAATTTTAAATTTTCTTCCTTAGTTACTAGGGTCTTCAAGATAACACTAAAATCATTATATCCTTAGTAGTGGTAACATTGCTAGGTGTTGAAACCTTAAGGCCAAAATCATAGAGTTGTTGGTAAATTTACAAGGCTAGGGTGTGTCATTAAGAATAAAAATAGGAGCTCATCAATAGATTGAGGATAGGCGAATTTATACAATTAGAGTGGATAAACTCTCTTACTCTTTTAGCTTAGCTTAAATTAAGGTCATTCCCAAAGGTTTCCTTACTAATATGTTAACATCAATTTAAAATATAACAATGAATAGAAGAAACAATATACCCAAATATACACCCTAAAATGTGGGGAAATGGGCACAGTGCTATCCTATGGTTTTAGGACATATAGCACATCAACTTTCCAATTTCATCCAAGGATAACCCTAGAGATCTCAATGCAAAGGAGAAAGAGATCTTGCAATAGGGCTATGCTAGGGGACGATTGTAAACTAATGAAGGGGTTCACCACCAAGTTAAGACTTGGAAAAAAAATGGAATGAAAAGTATAATGCAAGATGAAATGAAAAACCCTAGTAGAATGTAAAGCTTCACTAAATGACCTAGAAATGCAAATGAAACAGAACATAAAATTACATAATGGAATGTATGCACCTAGAAATATGGAGATGGTTGAATGGAGCTCTAAAACACTATAAATTCTAATTTTAATATTGAGTGGGACTCATTCACCAAGTTGGGTGAATCAATCCAAAATTTGGGTTTCTTTGTGGGAACATGAATCTTGCAAGTGGGTATACAAATTTGCAAAAAATCTAAAGTTTGACCAAAACTGGGACTCATTCACTAGAAGTGGAGAATTAGTCCAATTAAGGTTTTCTAAAACTTTAATATCTAAATCTACTCTTCTTAGTATACTCAATCTACTTCTTTAGGTTTCTGGATCCAAATCTTTGTAAATCAGTTTGTAGGTGTTCTCTAATGTTCTTTAAGGCTTGATGACAACTTTATGCACTTTGAAAACTTCTTCCAATATTTCTCTTTAATGTGCCTTCTACCTAAACTTGCAAATCACATGCAAAAGAGAGGGAATATTTTTTTTTGTTAGTGAATATGGGTTTGCCTTGGTCAAACCTTGTTTTGGTAATCAAACCTTGAAATAGAATGAAATAGGAATAGAGAATGATGAATGAAAAATATATGATGTTGAAACTCACCAAACCCTATCAATGAAGTGCCAAAAACATGTGTGAGATGGCTCCAATGGATGTAGATCTTGAATCTTGCTTGAAGGTGAGAGATCTTGAGTGAAATGCTAGCTTGAATCATGAAACCCCACATCACAATTGCTAGCTCAAAAACAAAAATGATGTATGGAATCTTTGACATGATGCTTGATGCTTGAATGATGCTCTTAAATTCTTGATAATCTTCCCTTGAGTTCTCTTGAATGCTCTTGTGAACTCAAGCTTGCTAGAAGGATTAATACTTGAATTCTTGGGGTGAAAATAAGTAAAAGAAACTTGTATTTATACTCAATAATGAAATAATTACAACAGTACAAGCCAACATTAAATCTAGGAGGATAAGAGTGTATCTACAGGATCATGATGGGCCAAAAAGTGGCAATATGATGGGTATGTGGTTGACGAATTTGTTTTACACAAAATTGATGAAACAAAAAGGGTTTTTAAAGGAGATTCCCAGCTTTCCACCAATATAAATTATGCTTTACTTTGAATTTAATAAGTAATTATTATTCATTTTCTATTCAAATTATGACTAATATCCTAATTCATAGGATGATTGAAAAACATCTATAGCTTTCAAATGGTATGACATTTTTTGAATCCAAAAAAAGTCTCACATTTTATGCTTCGTATACTATAGGATTAAAGAAAGAAAAATTGAATTTCATGAAGTTTTGACCAAGTTTTAAGGAGGTCAGACATATGAGTTTTATATTTTTTAAAATTTGTAATAAAAAATTCATAATTAATTATTTACTTGGAAACAAGTTATAAGAAAATATGCATCACATTGGGACATGAGTCCTATATTTATATCTAAAATATTATAAAAATAATTATTATTTAATTGTGGTTAGGGTGTTCAGACAAACACCTACTGCATTGAAATTTCAATTTTTTATCAAATAGATTTCTTTTTCTTTAAACAAACCTAGTAGTTTAGAAACTACATTCAATTTGATACAAATTCTATTTGTTACTTATTTTTGAAATAATATAGATAACTTATTCAAATTTCTATGTCAAGTTGCCTAACTCTGATTTTTCTAATTTTTTTGCCACTTAAGGGCTTATTTTTTCCACGATGATCCTGACATACCCAAGATCAGGCCAAAAATTTGAATTAATTTTGATTGTGGGCCACACGAGACTCATTCACCCAAGGTAGTGGATGAGTCCCATCAGGGATAATTTTTGGGACCATTCCTAAAAATGCTTAGAAAGGTGTGAAACCTAGTTCGGGACCAAAACATATAGGTGGGACTCATTCACCCAAGGTGGTGAATGAGTCCTAGATCACTAAATCTAGGCCCCAAAAGCTAAAAACACCTGAATTATTATTGGGTATTTATTTGTGTTAGGATTATGCTCGAAAAGATAATTTAAATGAGGATTGTGGGTGTAAAATAAGACCAATTAAAGCATAAGAAAGCCAAATTATTAAATAAAACTCTATAAAAGTGTGAAAGTGTGTTACAACACTTTACAACACTCCAAATAAGACACTAATAAGCTCATTTAGTTCACAAGGGCCCAAGACCTAATGTGAATATGTTAGATACATTGCAACATTAAATCAAGGCCATGTTAGGGGGACCTTTTTCCATTGTTACACACCTAACATTCAGTTTTTCATCATTATATCAAGTGTAACTTGCTGTAAAATACCTCTATATAGTTGATCATACACCTTGCATATGCAGCTAAATATATCATAAATATTTTTGTCCTTTAAGATGGTTTCTTTTATCATTATTTACATAATTGCAAGCTGCAAACATATTTTTTAGAGCCTCTAATCATTTAACAATTGTATTTCATTTAAGATTTATCCTTATTTTATAAAATTAAATATGGAATAGCATTAAATACTACATAATCTAAACCAATATCTAATTAAAACACAAGTATTATCAAAATAGGAGTTCTCAATCTTGAACCAAAAAAGAGCATTTTTTATTCTATTGGGCAATGGATTCATGAATGTATGATGAGGACCACACTACTTGAAACACACACAAACCACAATAATAGATATTGTTGAACCCAAATCCTAACACTTGTAAAACAATAAGAACAAACACATTAAGTTAGAGATTACAAGCAAGAACGAGGATTTCCCATGAAATCCATTCACCAAGCTCAAATTAGGAAAAAAATCAATGAAGAACACAATGAAAAAAAAAAATAAAGATTCAATCCTAATTAGGGTATGTGCAGGATAATGATGGGCCAAAAAGTGGCAATATGATTGGTAAATGTAGCTGACAACTTTTTTTTAACCCAAAATTGATGAAACGAAAAGAGTTTTTAAAGGAGATTCTCAGATTTCCACCAATATAAATTATACTTTACTTTGAATTTAATAAGTAACTAATATTCATTTTCTATTCAGATTACGACTAAAGTTCTGATTGATATGATTGATAGACTGATTGAAACACATCTATATCTTTCAAATGGTATCACATTTTTTGAATCCAAAACATGCATCACATTCTATGATTCACATACTATAGGATTAAAAAAAAAAATTGAATTTCATAAAGTTTTAATCAAGTTAAAGTGGTCAGACATACAAGTTTTTTATATTTTATAAAAGTTGTAATAAAAAATTATAATTAATTATTTACTTGGAAAAAAATTACAAAAAAATATGCATCACACCCAGACATGAGTCCTATACTTATATCTACTCTTATTAAAAAATATTTTCATTTTATTGTGGTTAGGGTGGTCAGACAAACACCTACTTCTTATTTTTTCCCTAAAATTTAAGTGCTACTACATTGAAATTTCAAATTTTCATCAAAAGAGAAAAAACTTAGTAGTTTAGAAACTACATTCAATTTCCTACAAATTATATTCTTACATATTTTTGAAATAATATAGATAACTTATTCAAATGTTTACGTCAAGTTGTCTAACTCTGATTTTTTTTTAATTTTTTGACACTTAAGGCCTTGTTTTTTCCATGATGATCCTGTACATACCCATTCAAATAGAAAACTCATGATCCCATGGGGGAATTGGTGCCAATTTAATATGAAAATTGGCCTTTTCCCAATTCCTATGATGCAAGCTTGATGTGTTGATGACAATTGATCCACTTTGATGATATTGAAGAGTGATCCAAGCTAAAAACCTGCATAACCTAGCTAAGATTCAATGATGATGGATGGAATTTTGATAGATATTTGAGCATAGTAACTTTGCATGATTTTTTGGATGATCAAATGAGGAAATGAGCTATTTATTTATAGATGATATTTAAGGATAGATGTCCAAAATTGAGCAATGTGGGACTAACATTCATCCAATCGCAAGATGCCACTTGTCAACCTATGAGTGGATGGATGAAGTGCAAGTTTTGAGGATTGTGCCAATAAACATTGCCTATTTTTGAATTTTGAATTTTGTTGAAATGACTTGCAAGAGGGAAGAAAGAATGCATTAAATGCCACTTCGATCAAGGCAAAGGACATATAAGATAGAGTAAATGCCTTGTTGGGTGTACATGTCAATTTGGATTTTTGAATTCAAACTTCAAGAATATTCCAAAAATGCCTTGTTGAGGAAAATAGGAGATTTAACAAATCAATTAAATCTATTTTTATGTGCAATTGGTAAATGCTAGAGGATGGGACATGATAGAAGATTAAATTAATCAAGGTTAATTAATTTAATGAAGGGGATTAGATGATGTGACCTATTTGACTTAGATTTTAGGATTTATTTAAATCAAATAATGAGAAGAATGTGACAAAGGGATTAATGAAATAAAGATCTTAATTTATTTAATTTAAAAGAGATGATTGTTAGATTAAATTAAATAAGGTTTTGATTTATTTAATTTAATAGATAGACTTTAGAGATTTAATCAAATAACATTAATTATTTAATTAAATCGGATAATTAGATAAAAAATGGTTAATTTAAATAATCGAGAAGAGGTGACTTAACTAGATATTTGATTTATTTAATTAAGAGAGGAAATAAGATGAATTTAATCAAATAAGGGAATTTGATTAAACAATTAGAATGAAGGATGATTCAAGATGAAATGATGTTAGTAGTCAGGATCAGATGCACAATGTCAATCAGTATATTTTATGTGTCTTTGAAGCAATGCACTTGTTGCATTGGTTTAAAGAACAAAAAATCTTGATCAAAGCCAAAAAAATTGGATCTTTAAAGTCTTGTCCCACTGTTGCCTAGCGAGAAAAAATGCCAATATATTACCCCCTCGAGAGAGGACGAAAATTTCAATTTTTGGGTGATCTTGTGAAAGAAAAAGAGGACAAGGTGCGTGACAGGTCCAAAAAGGCTCGAGGAGGCCAAAAATGTGTCTAAATGCAGTAAAATGATGTAAAACATGCCTCACCTAGTCAAAAATAGGCTTGAGGGTCCAAAACCCTAGCAAGAGAGCCAATTAGGTTGAAAAAACCCTAATTTTCAAGATTAAAAGGGGCCCGAGGAGTCACTTTCAAGTCATTTTCACACATAGCCATCTAGCAACCTTGAGATTTGAGCTCTGATCTCCTTATGATATGGTGCAATGACAGCTCCCGATGCACATTTCTGATCGAGTGTAGACGTACCAGTGGGCATCTAACATTGGGGCACCTGTAAGTGATCCTTACTTGAGCTCCGTTTCTTATTTTTCATGCTTAATTAATGCTTTCAAAGTTAGTCCTTCTGCAATGGAGCTATATAGCACTGCTCAGAAATCAAACTGCACTGCTTGGTGTCGAATTGTGCCATGACGGTGGATTTTGGAGTTTGAAAATAAACTCCAAACTCTGATGCTAAGCTCATGGGGCCGATAGGGTGATTTGCAAAGTGTCACGCAGTAGTCCCACATTTTTTCAAAGTGCACCGTTTGGAGGGAAAGTGCACTATGGCGGTATGATTTTGGCCTTTTGTGCCCTAGCATCAGAGTTTGATTAAAAATCAAACTATGATGCCTTCACGGATTGCAACGTTAGAGTGGTTTTTTGGATGCCAGCCAAAGAATTTTTCAAGAATTTTAACACGATGACCCTTCCTGATGCAAGACGCGGGGAGGGAGCTCTACTCCCGAGAGCATAGGTTGTAGGATTTGTTCGGCTATTTATGGGACTTGAGTGACAAAGATTAGGATCAATGTTGAGACATGGGGCTATGGTACATCACCTTCTCAACACCCATTCACACCCACCTAGGGATGACATCAACGCTTACCGAGAGATAACACAGCGAGAGATCTTCTTTCCACCTTCCCACCATTGAGGCCACCATCACCTTGGAGGATTTTTAGTGTATCCTAAGATTGTTGATTCATGGTCAACATGTCATATTTGATATGGATGAGAGGAAGAATGTTTGCCACAAAGTCCTTGCTATAGAGGACATTGTTATTTGTGATGGGCAAATCAAGTTGGAGTGACACATGGCCCTAGGACCTCCCTTCCTCTTGGTTGTTGTAGTAGTTATTTAAGGTCTCGTTACCCTAGATTGCTGAGGCCAATACTTTGGTCCCGGTTGGGGACTTTTCTAGGAATGCATGGTTCACAACAAACGAGTCTGTTTTGCTTAAGGGCTGATTCTTCTTGCCTCTTTCTACAGAGATCTGAACAAGTACATCTACATGGATGGTAGAGCACTCAGAGTAGGTGTTACACTCCTCCACATATGGGCATGCGAGCACTTTGGTGTCCTTCTGTCATGGGTCATTCCAATTTTGATGGTTCTAGATGATCCCCTCGTATGGTGTTATAGAGGCGGTGTGTCCTTTACACACATAGGTGAGCATGGGATTCCCTATTGGAGGAGAGTCTTGGACAAGATGCAGGTGTTCACATGGTGACCATACCTTGGTCGACCTGGATGGGTCGATGATACAAAACAACTTTTCTTTGCCCACCAGGACCACTTCATGCAGGGGTGAGAACATTCCATGATAGAGAGATATCTACCTGGGCGTGTGCAGTTCCAATTTGGTGAGCCTCAAGATTGTCCTGACGATGATTGTGTTTCCATATTTTCTTGCACCATGTCATAGGTTTCATGAAGCGGTATATTCGTACCTCGGAGGCTATCGATAGCTTTAGATAGTTGGTGGCCTAACTGTGGGCTTATGATCAGGGGCCTGTAGATCTAGGCATGACACAGGCATACAGGGATTGGTTTCGGCCTCCCCTATGATTGACTATTCTAGGTGTAGTCCCCGATTGGTGGAGAGTGAGAGGTAGAGGGGACGGATGAGGACTGAGGGATGATGCACAATAGGACTAGCTACTCAAGCCCTTAATGTAGCCAGACGTGCATATGCAGGATTAGGAGCAAGTGCTAGTAGGTCCACTACCATGCATTGGGCGTGAGGATTAGCCTTAGGTACAACCCCCACGAGCATAGCTAGTAGGGCAGCCAATAGGGTAGGTGGATCCTTGAGATACATTGATTGCATAGTTGTAGGCCTAGGTGAAGACTGTGACAACCGAGAGGGATCAGGCTAGGATTGAGAGGGACTATGACATGGTTGAGAGGGACCAGGCCATCCAACAAAGATAGGCTATAGATTTATAGGTAGCCATAGAGCTAGGTTTGAGACAACAGTTAGAGAGCATGGCATCCTTCTCCTCTCAGGGTATAGTGTCGATTTGGTCTCATCTGAGAGGCCAAGTACTATTGTTTGCACTATCATGAGGCTGTACCTAGAGCATAATGGGTCCTAGAGTACTCACAGCAGACCAGCTTCAAACCAACAGAGGGTCATGGGGACAAAGTTGAGGCAATAGACAGGAGGGTTATGCCTCCTTTTGATGAAGATGATATCATTTTTTATGCCTTATAGGCCAATGGGCCTTTTTGTACTGATTGACACATATGCACAGTGATCTAATTATTTTGTACTATGACAATTATATTATTGATGATATATATGAGTTAATGATTCTGATTATGATGTGATGTGATGTGATGTGATGTGTACAATTTATTTATTCATGTGTGGATGACTCTACTTCTATATGTTGTGAAATGATGTTTATGATGTTATATGATGTAATTATAGATGCTTTTCCTTTTGATGATGGATGCGTTATGAGATGATTATTACTAACAGATCTATATTATGTTCTTAATTTATGATATGCAAATATATTTATGTGAATGGGTGGTATATGATGATACATTTATGATGATGGAAATGATCTATGGTGAATATGCAAAAATGATTTGAATCATGCTTATATGATTTTTTTATGGATGGATGCACACTTTGCATGTGATGGATTTCTTTTTTTTACGTTTCTATTTATGTTTATAATGATGTGGTATGATTTATGTAATGAAATCAAAAAATTATTGCGATGCTATTTATGAGATGGTATGGATGATTAATGGATGATATAATGCAATGTAGATGCAATGGTCATGTTTTATATGATATGTATTGATGATGCAAAATGAGATAGTTTCTCAAGATGCTTAGGATAACAAATTTTATCTTAAACATGTGTTAAATGTATGTAATGTATGTGATGTATTTACTGTGATGTGATGCAATGATATGCTAATGAATACAATATGGGAGATGGCCTTATAATGTTATATGAGTATGTATGCAATGGATTATATATAATGTTTATGTACTTATTATGTATGATTATGCAATAGGTGGTAATTTTTATGCAAATGTTTATGTAAATGAATGTTTATGCAATGATTTATGTGATGAATGCAATGTGATGCAAAAAATGGATGCAATGTAATGAGAAAGGGATGTACTAATCTATAACATGTTTATATGTTGATGGAAATGCAATGCATGTGTTTCCTATATGACATGTTTATGCAATATGCTAATGATTTGTGGATGCAGGATCGATGAAGATGATGACGATGCTGATGATTAACTATCATAGTACCTTGTTAGTGCGATGAGCAAGAAGAGAAGAAGTCATTTCAACAAGACAAAAGATGATGAAAATGCAAATGATGATGATTACTTGCTGAGGAATTGGGATTTTCAAAGGGCCAATTTTCTTATTGTTTGATGAAACATGTGCTACGGTGCATCAAGGTATAGAAAAATAGGATGGCATGGCCCCCAATGTGATTGACTTTGACTTGGAAAATAGATAGGAGTATCCTTGTTCACACCTGACATATGGAAACCTTGCCAGGCTACACTTTAGAAGTTTCAAACACCTTGGACCAAAACATAGAAAGGTATAACCTAACAAAGCAAGTATTCACAAGGTTATATTACAAGAGCGTCCAACAAGCACAATAGACAAAAGATATTGATTGTTGCCCCATTCCTATTTCTCTAAATCCTTTGTTCAGATATCATTGAGAAGTCCTTGGAATGAGCACAATAAGATAAGTCAAAAGATAAAGAAAAAGTAAACAAACAAGCTGATGTTCTTCAATACTGCTAAACAAAAGGAAATGTGTTTTTAAGGATAAGAACTAAAATTATTGCCAAAAGATAATGTCCATTGTAGGAAGGATGCATCCTAGGACATGTTAGTGGATGGAGACATGTCATTTCATTTATCCTAAGGTGTTCTTTCAAATGATTGATATGGGACCAAATGGATGATAGGTTATCGATACCAAGAGTTGACCAACTTGCTTATGTACTAAGTTAAACTTGAGACTTGACGTTTTGAGTTTTCACTTTTCACCTGCTAGATTTCTTTCTGATTGTCTTACCAAAGATTGGAGATGATGATCATTTATTGTGAATGATGTTATTGTGGGTGCAAGCAAAATGAGACAGATTAATTTTTTCAAATATTTGGATGTTTTTTAAGTTTTTTGCAATGTTTTGAGGCTATTTTTGGATTTTATTTTTTTGAAGATTTTACAAATGTTTTGATTTTCCAATACCCTTAAATGTTTTCGGGTTTTGTAATGATTTTGGATTTTGTGTTTTTTGAATTTTTTTTATTTTATTGCTTTTAAAATGTTTTGGATTTTTTTGTCTTTGGGGCTAATCAAAGTTAGCCTTTCCTACATTTAAGCTTAGAGATGACATAGTTCGGATGCCATTTTTTTGACATTTTCTGTTGTATGAGTGTTTTTGGATTTTTTGATGTTTTTGATTTTTTCGCATGATTTTGACGATTTGGATATGGATATGTGTGATGATATCAATTATCTGTTTGGTATTTTGTTGAAAACCAAGCTAATGTTGATCGATCGAGTTGATGGATTGATGATGATGATAACATTGTTGAAGATACACAACAATGTAAGGATAGTGTTAAGCAACACAAGGACTAGGATGGATATCCTAAGGTGATGATGGATTGATGATGATAACATTGTTGAGGATACACAACAATGCAAGGATAGTGTTAATCAACACAAGGATATCCTGAGATGATTTTTTATTACATTTGATTGATCATGATTTTGAAGCTTGATTTGGAACTAAAGTTGCTCGAATGATTTGATGTGAAGTTTGAAGTGAAAATTAGATGCAAATGATAGTGATTGTTTGGATTGGCGTTTGATGAAAGATGAATATTGATAAGGAATATCTTCTCATCAAAATATGCCATGGGCTAGTGATTTGGATTCTTTCTCACAAATTTTTTGACCAATTTGATTTTACATTTATTAATGTTTAGATCACCTCATAAGTTGGAGGATATAGATCAAGATTTATTCCTAAAGAAAGATGTAGATATTTGTCCCCAGTGTCTAGCAATGTATGGAATGTGATGTGTGGATGCTCATATAGGTGTATAGATGGATAGGGATTATCTCATGATAAAATAAGGTGTTTGAATGGAGGAATAATTCATTGGACAATGCTTCATGGCTTAGATAATACTGGATAGGATAGGATCAATGAAAATGGCCCATGTCAAGATATTTACCATAAGCAAGCGTAAAGTGTGCACCAAACTTTGTCAAGATCAAGATAACTTGGACTATGTATGTAGATGGATTAAAATGGATTGGATAAATGGTTTATGGATGAATAGATTTATTATGGCTAAGATGGATGGAATGTTGGATTTAATATGGTTGAGATGGATGGAATGATGGATTTATTATGGATGAGATGGATGGAATGTTTGATTTTTTATGGATGGGATGAGATGCTTTCACTTGAACTAGCACACGTAGATGCTTGATTATAAACATGACACCCATTTTCCAGGTTTTCATCATGGTACTTGCCCAAAGTGCTACCCATGTGGTTTTCACTAGAGGCTGATTTTTTTCTTTACTATTTTCAATCCTTTTTTTAAATTTTTTTGAATTTTCATATATATATATATATATATATAAATATATATATAGGTTTTTCTAAAAGATTCATGTTAACCCACCTAGTGGTGTTGATGTAGATGCTTACGTCATAATGTGCCATCAGTATCCTACCTAAAGAAGTTGCTTTGCTAAAATGTGTGCACTTGAATGCAACTTTTGGGATTCATAATCTACTTTGTCGATATTGGAGTTAACTTTCTCTTTGTGTGCACATCATGATAGAGTTCCTTCTGAATCCTTATGATGAAAGGTCATTTCCAATACATGGTCAATGTAAGAATTAGATATCATGTGTGGAGGCATGGATGGAGTGTGTTTAGAGATAAACAATGGATTGGTTGATAGTTTGGAACCTTTTACTCTCCAAACTTGGGAAGATGAGCAATGATGGGTGGATACAGAAGTGTGCATGAAATTAGGATCAATTGCTCAGGGTATACTTTGTACATCACTTGAAAAGATTGTTTTTTCTTTTGTGGACATCTTTGATGGATACTTTTCCCTTTTTTATTTTTCCCCATAGTTTCTTTCACTGATGGAGTTTGATAGGGATGACATTTCTTTGTATTCTTTGGTATCCATGTGTATTTGATTTTTCCATTATGATTCTCAGCTTCTTTTTCTTTGATAATGTTCTTTGTACTTTGATTCAAATCTTTCTTTCGAAGGTTGTTCCAATTCATGGATGGGGTGATGGGTGGAAGAAGATTCATGATGTGACTGGTTGTAGTATTGACATCAGTTTCATCATAAGGATTCTTCATGCTCCCTATGTTGAAATTTACTTGAGATGAAGTTACCCCTAGTATGGTGGTAGTAGTGCCTTCATGCTTTGATTCTGCCTATTCTGAGAGCTCTTGTTTAGAATGCATTCTTTGATAAATGACCATTGTATATGATGTTATTGAAACTTTCTACTCTACTGACTTTGAAATATCTTGTTTTCTCTAACCTATTTCCTTGAGTGGATATTGTTAGATATCTTCATACATGATGTCCTTAGTTTGAATTTGAGATATGTCTAATCTTGATGTTGTCAACTCAATAACCTTCTTTTTTTTGTGTAATAATGTTAGGAGTAAAAGAATCTTATTCTGAATGAAGATCATCTATGTGTCCATCCATAGAAAGAATCTCATGGGTAGATGGAGGAGTATGTTCATCTCGTATAGATAGGAGAGTGACCATTAGATCATTGGAGTATCTTGGAGATACAAATTCTTGATCTTGAATGATTTCAGAATTACTTTCGACATGCTTTGGATCAAGTTCTTGACATGGGTCAATTTCAAAGGATGGATTTCTTACAAAGGGTTCTTGGATATCTTCATTAGGCTTAGGAAGTGGCTCAATATCCTTTTGATCTTTGAGTGAATTTGGATCAAGTGTTGAGTTGAAGATTCCTTCAATACTGGCAATGATGAGGTCGAAGGATGTCAATATGTCTTGGAAAGGACAATTGCTAGAATTTGGTGGGAGATGTTGATCATACTTTGGAATAAATTTTTGAGATATGTCCTCTAACTTATTCTAGGTGATTTAGAGACATTTTCAACATGATCATTGGTCTATGGATTGTTGATTACATGATCAAATAATGTTAACACTCCTTGAAATGGATCATTGTCAAATATTGTTGAAGGATTTTTATCATGATAAAAAATTGACTCTTGATGTATGTTGATTTGATCTTTGGATGAGGTAGAAATATATTCCTTGTGTTCATTGATGGATAGGTCTTGATTATGTGATCGTTGACTTGGATCGATACATGGAGTTGTTAACATTTTGTTGGGATTTTGAACAACATTTACTTGTTGGGCTTGGTATTGTGCTTGAGCTTGCACTTGCACTTGCACTTGAGCTTGGGCTTGTGCTTGTTGGGCTTCTAGTGTGGCTTGGGCAACTTGAGTAGCTTGTGCAGCTTACTAACCAGCTAGTTGTGCAGCTTTCCAGTTTTGGTTTTGTTTGTGTGCCTTCTGATAAGCAGCCTACTGAGCGGCTTGAAATGTAATGCTATATTGGTTTGATGTGTTTGGTTTGGGTGGTGGTGGTGGCAAAGGTGGTTTTGGAATAGTGCTTGTTGTGGTGATAAGAGATGTCATCATATTGATGATTGGTATTTGAGTGGTGGATGGTGTAATTGATGTGATTGGTCCTTGAGAGACCATGTTTTGAGATATTATGGGGGTGGTTGATGATATTGTGATTGCTTGTGTATTTTTCATCTATTGTTGTGATGTCAACGACAAGTTTTGAAAGTTTGGCGTGATGTTTTGATTGATGTTTGGGATGTTGGTTTGATTGATACTTGGTGAAGGGGGAAGCCCTAAGCCAAGGAGTGGTGAGGGTAATGATGGCAATGGTGGTTTTGGAATCATGTTGGATGTAGTGACAAGTCATTGAGATACATTTGGAGTGATCAAGGTGATAGGAATGGTCGGAATGACTGAGGTGATAGATCCTTGGGAGACCATATTTTGATTTGGTAGGATTGATGTTGTCATTTTATTAGATACCATTCATTGGTGCGATGTCGATGGTACATATTAAAAGGATTTGATGTGATGGCTTGATTGGTGCTAGATGGATTGATTTGGATGGAGTGATTGGTGCTAGGTAAAGGGGGAAGCCCTAAACCAATGAATGATGTTGATATGGGTAATGGTGGTGGAGATGTCTCTTGGCGTAATGACTCAACTATTTTGGTAAGTGTAGCAATTTGATCTTGCCAAATTTGATTTGATTTCAATCTTGACTCCCTTGATATAGTTGATTTGGTTCAAGTAGATTTGGGATGCATACTTGTGGTTTTTGAATGGGATCATAGAAAATTTGATTTTGGAAAATGTTTAGATTTGGGATGATGTTTAGATTTGGCATGATAGGTTGAAATTGAACATTGTTGGTGTTGGGAATCACACTGCCTTGATTTAGGTAACTTTGATTTTGCATGATGTTACCTTGACTTGGATTAATACATGGAGGTGTTAACATCTTGTTTGGACTTTGAACAACATTCATATGATTCGCAAACATATTTATCCAAATTTTTTCCAAGTGTGGATTCATGTTTGGTAATCTTGTACTTGGTATATTCAGTTTTGGCATGTATGGATTTGGTGGGATAATGTTGTTTTGTTGAAGACTCATGCATTGAGTATTTGGTTGCACTGTTGGACTTGGATTTAAATCTACCATCAGAAAAGGTGTTCCAAGATTTAGATTGGGTAGACTCACATTTTTTGTACCATCAAGGTTTGTAGGAGATAATGATCCCATGTATGGATTGTGTAAATGTGAGTTTTGAAAATAAATTGGCATTATAAGGCTTTGATAGTTTGGTTTACTTGGATTACTCATGATGTCCGGATCAAGTTTATATTCCTTCTTCCTCTTCTATTTTGACCTTGTTGTACAAGTGACCTCTAAGGTGTTCAGTACCAATGATGAGATGAAGGATGAAAAGGGGCGAATGATATGAGTGTTAAACATTTAGGAACTTTGTATCAATGCTAGACTTAGGGCTTCATTTTGATTGTTTGAGTTGGATATTGAACTTGTAAACCCTAATATGTTAGATATTATCTTTAGGATGTAATTGTTCAAAGGGGTGCTAATTTAACTAGATGTATGAGAAAGGATGCATTCCCATACTCCTAACTAAACAAGATTATTTACCCAAGTCTAGAATGATGTTTCCAAATCTCTAAAGTTTTTTGGTGGGATGGGATGATAAATGTTTGAAATGGATGAAGTGATTTATTTTAATCCTAAATGAACCTAAGAAGCGCTTGTTTACAAGGCCAAGGTTTTGAAGAACATGATTTTCCCTTCAAACCAAAAGATCAATGTTTTCTCAAAAGACCATAAGACAAAAGATCCACAAGCACATGTGTGGGGTTCAAATGATTTCATCTTGACTAGTGAAATTATTTTACCACAAACACTTCTTTGATTAGGTTTCCCAAACTAGACGTCCAATGTCCTAATTTCTTCAAATCCCACAAAGTATGTTATATGGAAATTTGATGAATCCAAGGCAAGGGTTACCTATTGTTGATCTTTAGTAGGAAAATTGAGATGTAAGTTCAAGTGTTTAGAAACCTCTAAGGATGTGAATCCCAAGGGAAAGCAATAACACATGAATTTGGTCAATTGTATTTTACTCCTAAAGGGTTTGAAATTTTGATGAGGATGTTAAGTGTTTGTTTCCAAATGTTTTTGAACAAGCAAAGTGTTTTGACTCATAAGCAACATAACATCCTAGCTCAATTGGTACATTTTTCTTGCTGGTCTTTCCTCATGCCCTTTGTAGTAGAAGAGATGATTTTAAATGCAATCAAGGAAAGAGTATAAAAGTATGTTAAGAATGAAGTCCTAACCTCTATACTTTAACCAAGATCGTACATGGCAAGTAACTTCTTGGAATCTAAGTTCCAATGGACCACTTTGATAAACTCATTGGATGGACTATTGGTTACTACAAGCAAGGGTTTTAGTATTGAATTTCTATTCATGGAGATTAACCCATATGACGAGAGTCCCTCTTTAGATCCATCTCATCGGAGACAACCGTGTGATATTGGTGTTTACTCCAATACCCATATTTATATCCCAGTTGGAAATACCCTTGGCTTTAAAGTGTTACTGGTTGAGTCATTCCCTTGGGTGAGTACTTTTTCCCCAAGGCAAGCCTTCTAAGATAAACAAAAGTGAGTAAAGACAATATCCGTAACTTGATCAATCCTTGTTTGCAACACAAAGAGAGAGTCTATGCAATAATGCTCTACTCACACTCGTACAATGTTTTGTTCAATTTTTAAACCCAAAATGAAGTGTGGAGGTGATTACTTTATCTCAACCTAAGATCACAGAAAAGGCCTTTTGATTCTCAAGATCGCTATAAAGCGTGAGAGAAGTGCATATGTCATTTTTCGATGATGTTAGTTTAAGTAATAAATCACAAAAAAAAGTTGCACTTGTTCATTTTAAGTCTACAAAGCAATTATGAGTTCTTTTTAAAGCACCAAAGGATAAATGAGAGTTGTTCTGTTCAATTTTTAATCCCAAAAACAAACATTAGTAGATTTGAGTCCTAATGTTCATTTTAAACCCTTTGTAGCAAAAATTGAAAGATTCTTTTTAGAGCCCAAACTAAATTAGTAGATTCTAAAAGCTTGAAAGATATCAAATCCTTAAAAGAGGGATTATAATTTCTTCCCAAAGTGTTTAAAAACAATTGTTACAATGATGTGATAATTGTTTTTCTTTGAATTTAATGTTCCCTTATCCTTCAAAACCTACAACACAAGCTACAAATTTCAAATTAAATCAAGAAATAAGAAGATATGATGGTTGGATAGAAGAGTAAGCATAAAAACCCTAAAAGTTAGACCAAGTTTCATTATGATTTGATATTAAGTAAAAATTTGAAAATTTTGAATCTATCAAAATTGATAATAACCTACACCATTGGATAATTTATGAAATTCTACCCCATTTCAAAAAAAAACTTCAAAAAAGACCAGAAAATACCAAGATATGGCCATTTTAAGTTTGCATGACAAAGAAAGAAATTCAAGTGGTTCTGTTTGTGATGGCGACTATGTTTGATTTTGTAGCGGTGCTATATGGAAATGTTGGAGACTTCAACAATGCAGTTTAATTTTTGAGCATTGCAATTTGAATTTTCGAGTGGTTCTATATGATAATGTTGGACCGTGAGCGGTTTTCTTTGCTATAAACACCAAAAACATCAAAAACCACATATTTTTCTCAAAAAAATTGATTTGATCTTCCAATAGGCCCTCCTACCACCAAAATGTTGAATCCAAATCCTAGCAACTACAAAACAATAAGAACAAAGACATTAAATTAGAGATTGCAAGCAAGAATAAGGATTCCCCATGAAATCCATTCACCAAGCTCAAATTAGGGAAAAAAGCAATGAAGAACACAATGAAAACACAAAATAAAGATTGAATCCTAATTAAACTAGCAAACTAATGATCCCATGGGGAAAGTTTTTGCCAATTTGATGTGAAAATTGGTCCATCTGAATTCCTATGATGTAATCTTGATGTGTTTATGACAATTGATCCACTTTTATGATATTGAAGAGTGATCCAAGCTAAAAACCTCCATAACCTAGCTAACATTCAATGATGATGGATGGAATTTTGATAGATATTTGAGCATGGTAACTTTGCATGATTTTGTGGATGATCAAATGAGGAAATGAGCTCTTTATTTATAGATGAGATTGAAGGATGAATGTCCAAAATTGAGCAATGTGGGACTAACATTCATCCAATTGAAAGATGCCACTTGTCAACCTATGAGTGGATGGAGGATGTGCAAATTGTGAGGATTGTGCCAATAAATGCCTATTTTTGAATTTTGAATTTTGTTAAAATGACTTGCAAGAGGGAAGAAAGAATGCATTAAATGCCACTTGGCTCAAGGCAAAGGACATGTAAGATAGAGTAAATTCCTTGTTGGGTGTACATGTCAACTTGTATTTTTGGATTCAAACTTGAAGAATATTCCAAAAGATTCCTTGTTGAGGAAAATAGGAGATTTAACAAATCAATTAAATCTATTTTTATGTGCAATTGGTAAATGCTAGAGGATGGGACATGATAGGAGATTAAATTATTCAAGGTTAATTAATTTAATGAAGGGGATTAGATGATGTGACCTATTTGACTTAGATTTTAGGATTTATTTAAATCAAATAATGAGAAGAATGTGACAAAGGGATTAATTAAATAAAGATCTTAATTTATTTAATTTAAAAGAGATGATTATTAGATTAAATTAAATAAGGTTTTAATTTATTTAATTTAATAGATAGACTTTAGAGATTTAATCAAATAGCATTAATTATTTAATTAAATTGGATAAATAGATCAAAAGTGGTTAATTTAATTATCCAGAAGAGGTGACTTAACTAGATAACTGATTTATTTAATTAAGAGAGGAAATAATGATGAATTTAATCAAATAAGGGAATTTGATTAAACAATTATATCAAAGGATGATTTAGGATGAAACGATGTTAGTAGTCTGGATCAAATGCACAATGTCAATCAAAATATTTTACGTGTCTACAGATACCGACATAGAAGATGTGAGACAATAAAATAACTCACCTTCAATTATTTTTAGAAAATGAACTTACATATTCAAAAATTACATGCTACAACCTCACAGGCTTGATTCATTATAGCAAAATCAACTTTGAAAAAGAAATATATTATTTGAAGCCACAATATGCACTAATGGAGCCACCTTCTACAACTGCCAACTTAACCCCTTTATTTTACCCCAATAACCACCCTAGAATGTTCTAGAAAGTTCAACTTTCCATTTTGATTTGGTGCCAAAAGTTTTACTGTTTGATTTCTTGCCTAGGAAGAAATTTTAATGAAATTCACTTTTTAGAGGGGTAACTTCATGAGGCCATAACTTTTGATCTAGGTGTTCGATTTTCTATTATAACATATTTTTGGAAAACTTTCGAAGAGATCTACAACACCGAACCTACCAAAGTTAGGTTCATCAACTTTTTGAGCTGTTTCAAGGCATCTAAGGTTTCCATATTTGAATTTGACTCTAACTTGGAGAAATTTCTCAGAATGAAAAACTTATATCTCCCAAACTGTGTAGGGCATTGAGATGATTTTTCCATGACCAAAAATGTTTTTTTAGTTCTACTCCTTGGGGTAAATTTTCAAGTCCATACAAACCCATTTAAGCTGACTCACTAAAAATAGTAAGTGACTATTTTCACCTTCTTTGAATCTTGACTATCTTACACCCCTTAAGTACCATCATGAAACTCAAAAAAACTAAATAAATTAAGGAAAAACAAATTTTTGGGTGATGGAAAATTTCCCTACATCACTAGATGCTCTTCCATCAGAGCAACAAAGAGGAAAGAAGTGAAGTCAATTAGAGTATCAACAAAAATAGTTATGCATTTATATAAAAATTAGAGTTTATATTTCATCAAATAAGCATAATTATCAATTACAAAACTACAAAGACCCACATGAAGGAAAGAAATGATTATTAGAAATCATTTACAATATATTATGTTATGTCACATACACACATACCAAACCCTATATACATTCACACTAGAATAATTTTCGTGAGTGTAATTATATGTCTACAAATATATAATCCCTATATAGATTTATATGTTTACAAACCCTTTCTACACTCTACAAGATACTTTCATTCATTTATTATTTAGATGTGTATCATTTTGTGCCCTATAATATTCTAAAAACTTTAATAGGTTTAAAAAATGTTTCAATGACCATCCCTTTGCATAAATACCTCATTAGTATTTGTATATATATTGTTTTGGTACCTAGATTACCCAAGGAATCCTCAAGATGATAAAATATTTCATAGATTGAGAAAACCCATCATCCATTTGTTGAGAAAATTTGTTTGAACCTTGCAATTACATAAGGTATTATTTAGTTGATGATGACAAGGAGGGGGGAAATGGGGGGGATCCCCCATGAGAGGTTTCCCCCAAAACGAAAATTTTATATATATTTTATTATTGTAAATGTGGATCGTCCATCATTATGTCTCATACCTGATGACTAATATTTTATTAACTTGAATTTACCAAGAAGGAAACCCTAATTTTATGAGGGAATTGTATTATGGTTGTGTATTGTAATGTATTCTGAGAGTTTGATAGTGGTTGTGTTGCCTCTAGATCTTGGCGTGGTGATACTCTTGTGAGAAGCTTTCTCCACAAGTATATTGCAATCTTTGTGATTTCTAAATAATATATTGGGTATCTTTTGGACTATGGGGTTTCTCTCCCGAAAGGTTTTCCCCCATGTAAATCATTGTGTTGTGGTATGTATGATATTAGTGTTTATTTTTGTTTAACTTTTTGTAACCATTAAATATCTATAAAAGTTTTGCGTTATTTTACTCTCAAGATTAGTGTAGGAAGTTGTTCCTCTATCTTAGCTTCCTTACACCATTGACTACAACCATCCACACATCACAACTCATATTTAAAATCATGTGAAAACTACCAAGAAATACGTTGAAATAAAAGTGGAAGTAATAGATAAAGTACATGTGAAGACCTATAAATATTGGCTACATTAATGATGCCTCTAGATGTAGAGAAAAGCTAGTGCAAGGACACCTAAAAAATCTACTGTAGACAAGATGTAGACAATGCTTGAGTGAATTGAGATCTACAATAGTAAGCATGACACTAATTAGGGAACAACTCATTTTTCATTTAATTTTTTTCTTAAATTTGTTCCCTTTTGTTTAAAATATGTTGTCTAGGCACTTACAAAATCAAATTTAGCAATTACAAAGGCTTATCGACCACCAATAGTAAACTTGGCATTGGAAAAAGGTAGTTAGGGCTTACTATGGTATTGGTACACTATTTTTCATTGGTATCCTTTTTGTAATTAAAATAATCAATTTTATTTCCCTCACTTGTTATGCAAGAGATTCCCACTTTTTGCAAACCATGTCATATTATTGGTAGAATTATGAATTTTTGAACTATGTCACACTTTTGCATGGATTTCAAAGTCATTAACCATGTGACATTTAAAACATAGAAAATTTCTTTCACCCCTCTTTGTTTCATTTTTCAATGATTTAGGCCTTACATGAACCATGTTGACAAGTTCAAGAAACTATGAACTCACCAACACTCATTCAAACACTATCTTTAGGTTAGATATTATTTCCTCCATGGAATCATGTGATACATGGATGGTTTCAACTACCTATCAATCAATTTTTTTGACATCAATACTTAATCATTGTGTATGTGTTCAAAGTTAATCATGTTAAATATCTCATGGGTACCAAGACTCTTATTTAAAGTCACTAATGGATTAGTATATGCCAACAAAAAATAATTCTAGCACTGCATGGGGACATAAAGCAAGAAATATTTTGCAGCTTTGATGATTATATAAAGAAGATGATAAAGAAAGAGGATAAGAAAAAAATTAAAGGGGAAAATTAAATTTTCATAGAAAATAGGGAATTAAAAATGATAAATAGACTTTAATAATAAAAAAATAATACAATTCATCACTGGTGGGGAAGTATAAGAGGTATGAATGCAATAGTTAGATATGATAAAATTTAGAACCCCATGGTTTGAATTTCAAAGATGAATACCTAAATACATAGCCACCATACCATTGAAAATACATAAATTAGAAGAATGTGAAATAAAATCACCTCTTAGAGAACGTGGACATCGAAAAAGTAACCCTCTACTTTTTTTTGTCTCATTTGGGTCCTCCTTGTGACTTTGGCCTAATTGTTCCTTCATTTAATGTTGTAATGTGGATAACACATTCACACTAGGTCTTGGGCCCTGACAAACTAAAAGAATTCAAGTGGTACCTTACTTAAGTGTTGAAAATTTTTTGTAACACACTTTCACACTTTTCTAGCATCTTGTCAATATATTTCACTTTAATAACCTCTTTTTATCACTTATGAAGCCTTATTTCAAATCTTTGTAAATTATTGTAATAAACTAAGTTCACACTTTTCTAGGCTTATTATCAATAATTCAACCCTTTCTTATGCTTCAATTGACTCCATTTTACACTTATAGGCCTTACGTAGGTGTATTTTTAAAAATAATATTGATAAACATCAACTAATACATCTTAATTTATAACACCCACTTAAAATGCCTAAGTGGGACCCATTCGCCACTAGGGGCGAATGAGTCCCTTTGGCTTAAAAATCAAAATAATTTCAAATTTTTGGCGGTTTATTATTTTCTAAGACCTAAGGTCAGCCTCTAATGTGGTATTTTTGGGAAATATTTCATAATCAAGTATAAATATAGTTTTTTACCTTTGATTTCACCCCCATTGATTCACTCAAGCATTCCATCAATTAACAAGCATTCACTTAAGAATTTTAGGCATTTTCAAGTCTACATCCAGTGGAAGCTTATACTTGCATGTATTTACATTTCTACTTCAAGGGTTTGGTGAGTTGTAGCATTACATGTTAATTCATCATTCTCTTTTCATTTCATATAATTTTCAAGGGTTTAATTATGAAATTGGGGTTTGACCAAGGAAAATCCTTATTCACTAACCCTTAACCATTTCCCCCCCTCTTTGCATGTGTTTTGTAGGTCTTGTGTGTAGTTTTGTAAAAGATAAAGGTTGGTAAAGTTTTCAAAAATTTATGGAAGTCATTCAAAGTGATCAAATCCCTAAAAGAAGCTTAGAGAACACCTAGAGGTCAAATTCTACAATTTTAGATCTAGAAACCTATTAGGAGTAGAAGTGCAAACCAGGATCTACATATTTCACTTTTAAATTTCCTAAAATCTAGAAGTGGTCTAAGTCACCATTAGTGGAATATGATTCCCACTTCTAGGAACAAAATAAATATTTTGTAGTTTTGAGTACCTAGTTGTTTGAAACCTGTTCTAGCAGAATCTCCCCAAAATAGGACTAAGTTGCCTAGCTTGGTGTATGAGTCCCAGTGGGATTAAATAGTGAATTCTATAGGATTCTAGAGCTCATCTCCATCACTTTCTATTTTTCAAGTGCACCTCTTTAGTCTCATTAATTTTTTTTACAATTTGTTTGCATATTTAGGTCATTTTCTAGATCACAATGTGTTTTCAAACATTTTGCATTTCCTTAGTTTTGCATTATTGGTTAATTTTCTTTATCAATTTCTAGCCTTATGAACAATCTTCTTTGATATATATTTCAATCTCTTTTGCATTGGAATCTCAAGGATTTTTTCTTGAGTGTGAACTTTGCAAAATTGAATTCATCTTCCTTCATTCCCCTTTTAGATGTGGATAAGGGAAGTTGTGCACTCCATTTCCATAGTCCACATTTTGGTGAATCCAACATTTGAACATCATATTTCTGATTTCAAGTGTATTTACATCCTAGGAATAAATTGCATTAACATTGCATTGTATTTTGCATCATTTAAATTGCATCCTAGGGTTTCCAAATTTGTATTAGTGAAAAGCTCATATACCTTGCATTGTTCCATTTCATTTCATTAAAAAATTAGTAGAAATCTATATTTTCATATCATATATACATCAAAAATCATAAAAATCATAAAAAAAATTCTTAAATTCTTAAAAAAAAAAAAAAATAACTCCCTGGACTCATTCGCCACCCTGGGCGACTTAGTCCAATTGTTCATTTTGTACTACATTTTATGTTATTTCCAGTTCATTCTCTTTCTTTCTGTTTGTTGTTACATTTATGTTTTTGTTTCTAGATTGATTGTTTCTTTCATCTAGTTTAATTTCATTCATTTGCATCATGGATATGTGTTTTAGTAAACTTTAGATGTCATTGAAATCCTTGGTTGATATATCAAGTTGTGCTTTTGGAAGTGATCCTAATGACATTGAACTTCCTCATGCTCTTTCAACTCCTCATGAATGTCATCCTCGTGATGTTGACATCATTGGAGAAGAGAACAATAGCATGAATAATTTCATAAAAAAATTCCTTGACAACCTTGAAACCAATGCATCCTTTTATCCCTCCATTAAACAACAAGACCTTCCTACAACACCACCTCCTGAGATGTTTGGTTACTTACATCCTGAAACAAACAAAGAACATAAGTTCCCTACACAAGGTGAATCTAGTTCTTCTAGAAAAACAACCACTCAACCATTTTATGATAAACCTTTAAGAAACATATGGAAAAGGTTTCACAATTTTGAGCAAACAAGGATGTGACACAACAACTGAACATGGAATTCATCAACTCTTAGAGTAAAATCCGAAAAATTAAAACACAACATGGATAGGATATCAAGATCCCTCTCATAACAACACACCTCCTAGAGAATATCTGAGGCTTCATGATGATGGCACAATGATATTTGATTCCCCTCTCGATCTAAATATCCTCCTTCCTCATGAGAAACCCTTGATTGATAACAATGACAAGGATTAGAGTATCACTTTGGGTCCTCTTCCTTCAAGTGAAGAAAAGAGTGAATCTAGCAAATACAAAAAACCTTACAAATTACAAAAACTAAAGTTTCCTCTTCGTCCACCACTTGAATGTGAAAGGAAATTACAAATACTTTAAAATAAATGAATCATACTATCACTAGCTATGAACAAATTGGTGGTATATCCTAAAGATGCCAACGTTCTAGATTGTGCATATCTTCATGTTCTTGGACATTGTAGTGATGAGTGTCATCAATTGAAAGAAATACAAAAAAATATCATTTTGATGGTGATAATTGCTATCCACTAAACCCATAAAACAAGTTATCCAACTCATTTTCATGTCATAGTTATAGAACACTCCCTTCTCATGATCACATGACCTTTCCCATCACCTACCTGAGCTCATTCTTTCCTTGCACCTAGTGGGGGCAATAAGTTGACATCCTTGTCCTAGTAATACATTTGTCATTGTCCCTTAGCTGTGTTATTCATCTTCTTCTAATACCGACTAAGATTGGGAGGTGGATGACTTGCTTGATGGTTGACTTGCATTTTCCTTACTAGTTTTTTAGAATTTTATTTTCTTTCTTGTTCTTTTTCATTTGCATCTGTGTAATGTGATCCCCCATGATGTTCTTTTTGATGTTCTCTCTTTGTGACATTCCTTTATTTCCACCTTCATTATTCTCTATGTCATACATTGCTTTCACCTTTTCTTTTGTCTTTTTCTTGTGTTTTCCTTTGGGGATGATGCAAGGCATTGAAACATGAATGTCTTTTTCATGTTGACCAGAAATTACTTTCCTTTTTCTTTTCCTTTTGGAGATGACACAAGGCATTGAGACATTCGTGTCTCCTTCATGTTGACCCAAAATCATTTCCCTTTTCTTTCACCTTTTTTCTTTTCATTTGTCTTATTTTTTCCTTTTGGGGATGACACAAAGCATCAAGGCACCCTATGTCTCTTCCATATTGACCCAAAATATTGTTCT
Source organism: Sequoia sempervirens (assembly GCA_007258455.2). Taxonomy (NCBI): domain Eukaryota; kingdom Viridiplantae; phylum Streptophyta; class Pinopsida; order Cupressales; family Cupressaceae; genus Sequoia; species Sequoia sempervirens. Next base: position 194,697,068 of record VDFB02086081.1, on the reverse strand, counting down.
TTGTTTTTCCTCTCTCTGTTTCATTCTTCTAGTTCTATGTATTTGGGGGATGATGATAGTTCCAAGCTTTCTACCAAAAATTGCAGTAATGAACATACTAACCCAAAATCTATAGATACCTTATGTGTTTTTTTTTTCATTTTGGGGGAAACCCCTTTCCTTTTTTTTCCTTTCCTTCACATGACATAACCTTACTCAGAAACATATGACTTTGCATAGGGATTTTCAAGTTGGATCTCATGCCTTCCTTCTTGTTTACCTTTTTCATTTTCTACTTTAAAGTAATTGCTCATCATATGGTGTTAGCAATTCCTTTAAAGTTGGGGAATACATTGGAATTATTCTTTGAAATTTTTATTTTCTGGGTTCTTAGTATAGTCTTCTTACTTCATATGATGTGTTTTGTAACTTTGTGGATGATATCGGGTGTGATGTCATTCATAAGCACATTTTATCTTAGCATATTATAGTCCTCTTGGTGGCTTGATGCAATGTACTACATCCCCCAAGTTGTAAATATTCTATTCTTTGATTGGTCCTCTCTTGGAGAGATTAGACACAATTTTCCCTAAGTTAAAGACCTCGCATGAACTAAGCAAGAAGCCTTTGAAAATTCTTTAAATTTTTCATTTTGCATTTATTATATGGTCACCTTGCATAACACAACTTGCATGTCTATGAAGCCATCACATTTGTTCATGAACTCCAAGCATATGAAATTTTGCTTGGATCATGAAGCTTGAAAAGGTCACTTTCTTTTATGGTGCCTTATTAAAATTTTTAGAAGGTATAACTTTGACATGGTTGAGCAGGAAGCCCATTCTAAGGCATTAATTTCCCCATAGCTACCAGTGTGTGTGAGAGTACATACCAGCCATGAGTGTATGTTTCTCACCTTTTAGGCCTTCTCACTTGGTAGACAACCATGAGTTTTGTCACCTTAGAGTGAGTACACATTTTTTAGAAAAACAACCTAGATCTGATCCACATCATGTTGGAAAAATGATCAAAGCTTGATTTGATTCATTCTTCCTATATTTTCCTTTTCTCTTTCTCTCTTTTATCTTTGATGGTGTATGCTTGTTCCTTGTCATTATTCTTGATATCATTATCATAAGTGTTCTCTTTGCTCTTATGTTTGGTTTATCGTGAGATCCTAATCGTTTGGGTCCTCCTTGTGACTTTGGCTTAATTGTGACTTGATTTAATGTTGTAATGTCAATAACACATTCATATTAGGTCTTCAACCATAGCAAACTAAAAGAATTCAAGTGGTACCTTACTTAAGTGTTGTAAAGTGTTGTAACAAACTTTCACACTTTTCTAGGGTCTTGCTAATATATTTCACTTAAATACCCTCTTTTTTATCACTTTCCAAACCTTATTTAAAAGTGTTGTAAATTTTTTTTTTGCTTTTCTAGGCTTGCCATAAATAACTTAACCCTTTCTTATACTTTAATTGGCCTCGTTTTATACTTATAGGCCTTAGATGTATTTTTTAAAATAATCCTGATAAACTTCAATTAGTACATCTTGATTTCTAACACCCACTTAAAATGTCTAAGTGGGACCCATTCGCTAATAGGGGTGAATGAGTCCCTTTTTGGCTTAAAAATCAAAATAATTCCAATTTTTTGGCCGTTTATTATTTTCTAAGACCTAAGGTCAGCTTGTGATGTGGTATTTTCAAGAAATATTTCATAACCAAGTATAAATATAGGATTTTTCCTCTCATTTAACCTAGGGAATTCATTCACTCAAGCATTCCATCAATTAATTAGAATTCATTTAAGCATTTTAGGCATTTTCAATTCTACATCTAGTGGAGCTTCTGCTTGCATGCCTTCAAATTTTTACTTCAAGGGTTTGATGATTTGTAGCATTGCATGATGTTCATGTATCATTCTCTTTTCATTTCATTTCATTTTCAACTTGGTTTAATTACCAAACCAAGGTTTGACCAAGGCAAACCCCTATTCACTAACCCTTAACTATTTTCCCCCCTTTTTGCATGTGTTTTGCAAGTCTTGTGTGAAAATTTGTCAAAGAGAAAGGTAGGAAAAGTTGTCAACAATTTATCAAAGTCATTAAAAGTGGTCAAAACCCTAAAAGAAGCTTGAAGAGAACCTACAGGTCAAATTTTGTATTTTCAGATTGAGAAACCTGTCAGGAGTAGAAGTGTAGATCGAGAGTTACAGATTGCACTTTTGAATTTCTCAAAAATTAGAAGTGAACTAAGCCTCCATTAGTGGCATATGAGTCCCACTACTAGGCCCAAAACAAATATTTTGTAGTTCTAAGTACCTAGTTGTCTGAAACCTATTTTGGTAGAATCTCCCCAAAAGAGGACTAAGTTGCCCAGCTTGGAAAATGAGTCCCATTGGGAGTCAATAGTGAATTGTGTAGGATTCTAGAGCTCCTCCCCATCACTTTCTAGTTTTCATGTACATCTCTTTAATCTCATTAATTTTTGTTACAATTTGTTTGAATATTTAGGTCATTTTTCATTTCCTTAGTTTTACATTATTAGTTAATCTTCTTTATCAATTTCTAGCCTTAAGAACAATCTACTTTGACATATTTCAATCTATTTTGCATTAGAATCTCAAGAATTTGTTCTTGAGTGTGAACTTTGTGAAATCAAATTCCTCTTCCTTCATTCCTCTTTTAGGTGTGGATAAGGGAAGCTGTGCACTCCATTTCCATAGTCCAGAAAGAAGCCACCCAATCCCCCCTACAAACATGTGTGAAAAAGGGAAAACTAGAAGAAATACTCTCATAATTAAGGGAAATTTCAAAATAAAAGGCAAAGAGAAAAATCATACAAGTTCCAAAGGAATAGAATGAAGAAGAGGTTGTGGAAGTCTTCTTGAAAGATGCATAAGAGAAAGAATGCAAAAAAAAAATGATGTCTTTGCTACTATGAATAGAATAAATTATGGAGAAAGAAAAGGAGATTATGAAAATCCAAATATTATACGTTCATTGTTGCACTAGGCATTCCTTTTCACAAAACTCAAATGTATGTGATATTATTTGAGAAGAATAAATGAGTTATCCTATAGTCCATATTAGATTACATTGCAAGAAGTCATCCCTCAATGGGGGATAATATGAATGTCATCCAAGATGAGTTAGAGGATAAGATCAGAGAGAAGAGAGAATAAGGAAAAAGAGATGTAGAAAACATAGAAGAGGATATAAGGAAAGGGGTCATTTAGAAAGAACCAATAAATATTTCTCCCACTAAAAGAGATATGTTAGTGCAAATAAAAGCCATATGATTGAGATTAAAGTAGGGATTTAACACTCTCCTATCATAGGTAGAGTTAGAAAACTATATGGCTCAATAGGAAACCCTAGAGGTAGTGTAAAAGGTCTAAAGCATATTTTTAGTAGAAGAAGGAAAATAGATAGAGCATAAAAGAATAAGTGTGGAGGAGATGGGTACAAGTTTCGACATGCACAAGAAAAGGAGGAAATGATAAAACCTAGAGATAAGATAGAAGAACAAAATAAAAGAGGCAAAGCATGAAACATTGTAGAAAGAAGAGGAAATGAGAAAAAATAAAGGGAAAACAACAATGACTAGGACACAAAAATCTCTAGAAATGTAGATGTTATTCTTCCACTAGAGTCCCCACCTTGAAATACAATATAAAATATAAAATATAAAATAATTTTCATCTTAGTAGAAGGCTGTAAATTTTGATAAATCTACATCAAAATCTATTTACACCTTCACCATTTAATCCATAAATAAACCTTACATGAATCTCCCCTTCCCAATAATATTAGGTAGGACATATACTACACAAAGAAAATCCTATTAAAAATAGCACGTCTATATATTAAACGTATACATAAATAGTGATACTTTATAACCCTCAGATCAGCAGTTGGAGTTAATAATAAGAAATATTCTTGCAAAATTCTAAACCAAGAATAGAGGAAAGGAAAATATTAAATAGGAACTATAGGTTGAACAAAACTATTAGGAAAGAAATGCACCATTACACAAATCGAGGTTAATAACATTTAAGTGTTGTCATTTCATGCCTCTTATCGTTTCTCATTGATTTTAATTGGTCTGAGAAATATTACATGGGATAGCCATGCTTGTGATGTGCCTTTGGTCCTTGCGTCATTGTTCCCCTTTCATATTTGAGTCGAGCGTCTGCCATAAACCAAATAAGCTAAGTGTGGAATTTATCTGCACAACCCATCAAATTAGACGCATCAAGGATGCCATGTGGAAAAATTTCGTGGTATTTAAATTATGTCAATCTGACAGATTTAAACGGAACGCTATTCGCTAAGGAATTTGATTTGATCTTTGGTGGAGCTTATTAATCTAAAAATAAACTCAATGATGCAGCCAGAAAGATTCAAGGGTCTCCATGCATCAAACTGGCACAGGTTTACAAGAGATGTGTCTACCACTTTCCTCGCACTGCGTCATCGTCCAAAGCGAATGCTCATCAGTCTATTTGTTGAGCGAGAAAAGCAACATGAAACCAACTACCAACGAATCCCTGGACCTCCAAACGTATGGAGTCTCTTCTTGGGGAATGGTGTTTTCCCCATGTTACATCTCCAAGGTTGAAGTTGACACATATAAAGGGTGCACCGTTGGTCAAGCCAATTGACTAGATAGGTACACTGGGGCGTACCTTTTTCAATAGTGAATGTATTACGCCTAGTGGCCCTCCTCCTAGATCTTCCACATGTCATCATGGTGTGATAAGATGAAATTCTAAAATCACATAGCCAAGGTGCGGCATTGGTTGTCAATAATGACTCATCAGGTTGGTGGGTCGAGCCTCATGGTAGATAGGAAGAGTAATAAAGGGACACATGGCATCGTCACATGATTTCAAAGAGAAACAAAATCTTGACACATTTTCCTACTATGTCATTGGCTATTCAGCACAAGGCTAGAACTGTGGGTTTGGTTTCCATCAAAGAGTCACCGGATACTCCCAATTGTCTATCTCCAACATGGAGACATGCAATGACTCATGGACCAGCAAGGATCTCATGGAGCCAAAGGGAAACAGTAATGCATGATTGGTTGTATCAAATAAAACAATTTTTCTATAGACCCTCCATGCTTCTCATGCTAGACTATGGCTTTAGGCAGATGTCTTAGCTATTTTGGGATACTTTGCATAAGAGTGTCATGTTATAGAGGATTCATGGGCTTTGATGATTCAATGTGGCTTCAATTAAGATTCCTCACTAACATAGATTGTTGACAGGCTACTCTAGAGGATGTGATCCACAATTCTAACACTCTACCTCTTGCCTATCACTCTTTAGAACCTTCAATATTCTTGTAGCACTCACCAATCAGCAAGTCTATTAAAGATCTAGAGAATTAACGATGTTGTGCTTGACCATGCTATGAACAACCTTCTCTAACAAGCACCATTTGCCTGCCCATATTTCTTAATGGATTTCTTGTGTGAATTCAATCTCATAACACAATATTAATGGGGAATTTTTCTTGTGCCTATAGGATATAAAAGGATCATCACTCTCATTGTAAAAGAGGTTCCACCTTTACTTTGTTGAGTAGAAGACTCACATTTTTTGCATTGTTCTATCATTGTAAATAGACTTTTATTTGAATTGATAACATTGCTTGTTTCACCTCTTCTCACTTCCAGTATGTTGCATAATTTCTTCTAAAATTTATACATGAATTAATTTTATACTTTTTTGAAGATATATGTTGTGTAAAAATAGTTTGTAGGAACTATGTATAGATTCTCTTTTCTCTCATAGTGACTATCAAGTCCTTTGCCTATTTATCTATCTATATGAGCTACTAAAAGGAGATATGTGTGATTTTAAGAAAGTTTGTTGGTCATCTACACTATTATGATAAAGGAGGAAACCTTTTAAGTCCTTGTGCACCACGAACTTTCATTTTTTATATTTTTCTCTCCCTTTTCGTCTCTGAGTTGTTAGAATCAAGTTGAATTTAGTTTTAATCTGTGTTGTGTTAGATGAACACATGCACTTAGGATTAGAAAAGGAACCAACCTTCTTTACATGTTTGAACTCAACCACAAGGGTCTCACACCTTGAGTTCATTCTCATTGTGTCACACTAGAGTATTAAATAAGTTTCAAGAAAGGGTATAGTTCCAAGTGAATTTTTTTTTGGCATGCCTGATAGGACTAGATTTATGACTTTTAAATCATTTTATTGAGAGATTGGTGTTTCCCTGAGCTAATTACTATTATTAAGGGAATTTGTAGGCATGTGGCAACTCTACTATTGAACAAAGGTTGTCGTTGATGTACTAAGAGGATCGATGTCAATAGAGTTCATTGTGTAAGGCTAAGTATGCATGAATTATCATTATATTCCCATGTTATATCATTTTGAGTTGTAGAGATTTGTAGAAATATATGTTACTAGAAGTATGTTGTATGTTAGAAGATTAGTGTGGTAACTACATATCTGTGTTGGTAATTGTATTGTCATATCAATCATATCATTAAATCAAGATACATTATTAGCTATATTGAGGCATGTTTGTATGACTGTTATATGCTTGCAATATCATGCTTGCATCCATTCATAGTGATAGAGGTGATCTAAAAGGTTGTACCAAAAAAATTTAGTTTAGTGTTGTTTCATGGTTTCTCAAGTCTACTTGGTGGAGGTATTGTAGGCTCTTTAGTTTCAGAGGAGAGTATTCCTACACTTGTTCTATCATATTCTAGTGTTTCCAAAGGATATGTTTAGCATGCAAAAAGTTTGAAATTAAATCTAGAAGGTATTCTATGTTTCTCTATCAACTAGTTAGTGTTTGAGACCTATGTGGTAATGGCTAGTAGCATGTAGAATTCAAATTTTGTGTATGGCATCAATATAGGATCCAATTAAGATTCTTGTGATAGTGCATGACATCATGTTCCTTTGGCAGCAACAAATTTATTTATGGACCGACTTGTTACACATTTCATGTAATTTGAATTTAGCTCCTTATGTCATCCTAGCTATTTGCAAATTCCTAGCTGACATAGAAGAATATCATGTATATATTTACCTATTGCATGGATGTACAATTTGAAGTAGAGTTACACAACTATGATGAAAAGTTGGCTACAAGTGTAAATTGAAGAGAAGTTGGTGAATATAAAAGGGAGATTTGCATTTTAGTGTGTGCGTTGGTATCAAAAGATCATATGCAATGTGGAAGAGTGTTAGTTGTAACTTTTTGTGGTGTAGAAAATTGGACACTCTTGAGAAAAGAGACAATTTCATGCCTAATTGGGCCCATTTTTTAGTCCTTTTAGGGTATGTGTAGGATCATCATGGAAAAAACAGGCCCTTAAGTGGCAAAAAAAAAAGAAAAATCACAATTAGGCAACTTGACATAAAAAATTGAATAACTTATCTATATTGTTTCAAAAATATGTAAGAATAGAATTTGTAGCAAATTGAATGTAGTTTCTAAACTGCTAGGTTTATTTTTTTTTTTTTAAAATCTATTTGGTGAAAATTTGAAATTTCAATGTAGTAGTACTTAAACTTCAAGGAAAAAAATAAGTAGGTGTCTGTCTGACCACCCTAACCATAATAAAATGATAATATTTTTAATAAGATTTTGATATAAGTAGAGGACTCATGTCCCAATGTGATGCATATTTTTTGTAATTTTTTCCAAGTAAATAATTAATTATGAATTTTTTATTACAAAATTTTAAAAATATAAAAAATCGTATGTCTGACCGCCTTAACTTGGTCAAAACTTCATAAAATTTATTTTTTTTAATCCTATAGTATGTGAAGCATAGAATGTGACACATGTTTTAGATTAAAAAATGTGATGTACTGTTTGAAAGCTATAGGTGTTTTTCAATCAGCCTATCAATCAGGACTTTAGTCGTAATTCAAATAAAAATGAATAATAATTATTTATTAAATTCAATGTAAAGCATAATTTATATTGGTGGAAAGTTGAGAATCTCCTTAAAAAACCCTTTTTGTTTTATCGATTTTGGGTTAAAAAAAAGATGTCAGTCACATGGGGCATCATATTAGTTACATATTGCCACTTTTTGGACCATCATGATCCTACACACACCCTTTACATTTTTCACCCTTCAAAACAACATTTATATTATTTTTTATCTAGAGGCTTGTTTCACTTGAGAAATCACTTAAATCCTGACAAACAGCATTCAATTTATCCATATCCTGAAAACACACCTTCAAAAACAATTGGTGGGACCCATTCGCCAAGGGAGGAAAATGAGTCCCTTTTGAGGGAAATTTCAATTTGGAGTTGGAATTCAATTAATTCAACTTAATTTTTTGGTGAATGTCAACCTCTTAGATCTAAATAATGGGAAATTAGGCGTTGTTGTTTATAAATACTCATTTTAGGTCATTTTACACATCTTTTAGTCATTTCACAAAAGCAAATTTAAAGTCAAGTCTTCTACAACAAGATTCATTAACAAAGTTAAAGTTTTAGGGCAGAAAATTAGGACTTTTTCAAGTCTTAAAGCTCACTTTTGGATCAAATTTCAACATTGCAAAGAGTTGATGATGGATTCCTATTGTGAATCATGGAGAAATCTAAGTTGAGGAGATGCAACTCGCCATCAAATCACACCTAAATACTTGTTTTCAAAGTGATACCATCTTCGATTTCTTCTCTATCTTCATATTAAGATTTACATTTCATTTACATTCCATTTGCATGTCATTTTATCTCCATTTTTGGGCTGTTGTAGAATTTGGGGTATGTGCAGGATCATGATGGAAAAAATAGTCTCTTAAGTGGCAAAAAATTTAGAAAAATCAGAGTTAGGAAACTTGATGTAAAAATTTGAATAAGTTATCTATATTATTTCAAAAATATGTAAAAATATAATCTATAGAAAATTGAAGGTAGTTTCTAAAATACTAGGTTTGTTAAAAAAATAAAAAACCTATTAAGTGAAAATTTGAAATTTCAATGTAGTAGTACTTAAATTTCAAGGAAAAAATAAGAAGTAGTTGTTTGTCTGACCACCCTAACCACAATAAAATGATAATATTTTTTTATAATATTTTAGATAAGTAGAGGACTCATGTCTAGATGTGATGCATAATTTTTTGTAATTTTTTTCCAAGTAAATAATTAATTATGAATTTTTTATTACAACTTTTAAAAAATATAAAAACTTGTATGTTTGACCACCTTAACGTTTTCAAAAATTCATGAAATTCATTTTTATTTATTTTTAATCCTATAGTATACGAAGCATAGAATGTGACACATGTTTCAGATTCAAAAAACGTGATACTGTTTGAAAGCTATAGAGTTTTTTCAATCAACCTATCAATTAGGGCTTTAGTCATAATTCAAATAAAAAATGAGTAATAATTATTTATTAAATTCAAAGTAAAACATAATCTACATTGGTGGAAAGTTGAGAATCTCCTTTGAAAACCCTTTGAGTTTCATCAATTTTGTGTAAGAAAAAAGTCGTCAGCTACATACCCTACACATACCCATCATATCACCACTTGTTGACCCATCACATGATCCTGCACATACCCATTTCCAGTGTTGAGATCCTACATTCAAATCACATTTACATTTCTCATTCTTGCGCAATAGAATAGGGTTTTGGACATACTTCAAACTTTCCTAGTCTTTAACACAGTTAAGGCTAGCGTTTTATGCGGATTTTTCTCCATTTAAGGTTTAATTACCCAACTAGGGGTTTGACCAAGGGAAATCCTCCATTAGAAAAACATATTTAAGTTGTTTTGTAGGAATTTTCTAAGATCCCGATTTGGGTTTCTGTTAGAAAGTATTGTACATGTGTCAAGGTGTAGAACAAAAAATTGAAATTACAAAAAATTGAAAGTGGACTAATTCATCATGCTTGGAAAATGAGTCCCTTCGGAGGCACCATTTTGAGTTAGATGTAGATCTAGACACATAGTTAGTAGAAAACATTTTTTGTGCAGAAAAACCCTGACCTAGGACTGATTCACCTAGGGTGGCAAATGAGTCCCAGTCAGCTCAAAATCAGATCTATTAGATTTTCAGATTGCTTTCTAGTTCTTATCAAATTTACAGGTGCACATACTATGAGAAACAACTTTCTGTTTAGTTTAATTTGCATTTTCATTCATCATTTTAAGCTTTTTGCAAACATCATTGTGTTTTTAAACATTGCATATATCTTAGATTTTGCATACATAGTCAGTTAATTTCATAGTTTAAATGCATTCATATCATCTCATTTATTCATAATCACATCATACACTTCCTAATTTGAGTGAACCACATTGATTTTTGATGAGGTTTATCTCTCTCCTTCTAGGTGAAACATCCTAAGAGTGCAAGAGTAGCCTATAAGTCTCATGCACAAAAATCTATGGTTCATTTTGGTGAACCTACATATTGAACATCATATCATTTTGATTTTCATTTATATATTTGAATCCTAGGACTTAATTGCATTGTTTTGCATCCTAGGGTTTCTTAAAATTCCATTAGTGAGAGCATCATCTAGAATTCATTATTGCATCTCATTTCATTAAATCATTCCAAAATTCTACATTTTCAATCTATATTTGCATTCTATAGACCTGAAAGCATTTAGAAAAGTCAAAAAAAGAAGAAAAGAACCTAAAATATCCCTCTTGGGACTCATTCGCCACCTTGGGCGATTCAATCCCACTACAAGTTTTGAATCAAAATTTCTAGAATTTATTTTATGCTTTGCACATTTCTTTTTTTTTTTAATTTCTTTTTTGTCATAGTTCAATTATCTTCTATTTCATTAGAATAAGCATCATTTTCTTTCATGGTATTTATGGATAGTCTTAGATTTTTGCAACTTTCCTTTTAAGTATTTTTCATAGTTCTTTTAGATTAGATTCATTGATACATACAAATACAAAAATAGAAACATCAAAACAACCTTTCAAACAAATGATTCAATTTACAAACATCTCATCCAAGCCTCTTAGTAGTGATGATGTATACAAGTTAAATGAAGTTCTTCAAGAATTTCTTTCACTCACTTCATCCTTTGACGCTTGCCATGACAAACGTAAACCACTTAACAATACTGTATCCCTCAAACCTTTTGGTGGTGATGAATTTGACTTGTTAGATGAAGCCCTTTAGGACTTCATCTTTCATAATTCATCCACTAAGATTTGTTGTGACAAACCCACAATAATGAACATTAACACTTCTAATGCTTATCCTCAATAGCTTAAACCAATTAATGATAACTTACCCCTCAAAGCTTTTAGTCATGATGACTTGGACTTGTTAGATGAATCCCTTCAAGACTTCATCTCACTCAAATCATCCACTAAGGCTTGTTGTGAGAAATCTACAACTAAGGATGTGAATGTGATTCAACATCAACTCATTCTTTACCCACCCTCGCATAAACTTCATCCTTCCAATAAAGTTGTGTACACTCTTTACCCACCTAAAACCAATGTGTTGTAGCAATCAAGTAATGTTACTATTACTCATACATATAATACCTGAAACAATCCACAACCACCACAACCAACCCCACCCTCTTTACCTTTACCCAATCCATCTAGTGCTCCTCATTTCCTCCCACACACAAAGGAGTACAATATTGTTGAAAAATTAAAGAATACTCCTACAAATATTTCCCTTTCGGATTTACTTCAAAACTCACCAAATTACCACACTATTCTTAAAACAACCCTACAACAAATTGTAGTTCCTCCTAGTACAACTCTGAATGATGTTGTAGCTTTAATCCATATAATGAATCTAGACATTACTTTCCATCAACATGAGCTCCATCCTTCGAAGTTACGAAAACAAAATGAAGCCTTTATGATAATTTCCAATTTCAATCACATAGGTATCAAAAGAACCCTTATCGATAATGGTTTTTCCCTTAATGTCTATAGTGTGAATCTCCTTGATAGATTGTGCATTGATAAGTCACAAAAAATACCTGATTTTGTATCCATTTGATGATTTAATAATACAACAAAGCAACCACTCAATATAACCACTTTAATATACTTATTATAGTTAGGGTGGATACTTTTCAAACTCCTATTCATTTCATGCCTTATGATCTTTTGTATAATCTTCTTTTAGGTACGCCATGGACTCATGAGATGAATTTAGTGCCTTCAACCCTTCATCGTATCATGAAATATGTCTATAACAATCACATTTATTAAGTTGAAATTGACCCTAGGCCTAAAATTTGCTTGCACCTTGGAAAAGGAGCTACAACTCCTCTAAAAACATTAATTCCAACATCCAATATAGACCCTCTTAAAAGTGAAAGCAATGATGAGGAATCAATATCTAAATTATTTGGTGATGATTGGGGATCATTAGAATTGACACCTTCATTTATGGTCAAATATGTAATCACACAAAGGAAAGATGAGAAACACGAACAATCAATCATCATGACAACTCAAAATTCTAAACAATCTTCTCAAACATCTATCTCTTCTACTTTGGAATAAAATGCAACATACGCAACAAATTTTGATGAGATGTATTATCAATCCATGCCTAATCCAAAAGAAATGGAAATACTTTATGGAAAAGGCTATGAACTTGAAAAACAATTAGGATATACTGGAAAATGGTGTGGAAAACATGAAAAAGTTATTCATGTTCCTATAGAACCTACTACTCAAGAGACAAAAATTGGATTGGGCTATTATTTTTCTAAGACGACAAAAGATACTCAATGACCATCTTTGAATGACAAGACTATTACATGTCAACCAAAATACAAACTCACAATCAAACATCATAAATTGCTTGATATGAACTTACTACAATCATGGCAGTATGTTGATAGTGATGAAACTCTAAAACAAACATTAGGAGTTTATGACAACACATCCTTTACTACTACCATGAAACAAGTTATGATTGTTACCAAGCAAAATGATAGTGATATCATTAAAGGATCCCATGAGTTTGAAGTTCCTAAATCTAATGCACTTCCTTTAGGAGATACAATTGATGTGCCAATGAACATCGATGATAAAGAAAAATTCATTAAGATTCGGAAGTGCCTTTATGATGAAGAACAAGAGGACACTAAAACTTTACTTCATGATTTTCCTAAAATTTTTGCTTGGAAATATTCTGATATGCCAGGAATTGACCCAAAAATTGTGACACAGAGCATTTTCCTTGTTGAAAATGCTAAACCCATTCATCAAAAGATCAGAAAAATGCACCCTAACATAGCCTTGCATGTTAAAGAAGACCTTGAAAAAATCCTTGATGTAGGCCTCATTCTACCTATTGATTATTCTCCTTGGATCTCAAACATTGTTGCAGTTGCTAAACCTAATAATTGTCTTAGGATATGTACAGATTTTCATGACTTGAATAAAGCTTCCTTAAAGGATGAATTTTCGCTTCCTAATATTGACATGATCACAGATTCAACTGTTGGACATGCTTTCTTGTCATTCATGGATGGATTTTCTAGTTATAATCAAATCCTTATTAATCCTCAAGATCAATACAAAACTTCCTTTACAACCATTTGGGGAATGCTTTGTTGGGTTGTGATGCCCTTTGGTTTAAAGAATGCTGGTGCAACTTATCAATGAGAAATGACATTGATCTTTCACAATTACATCCATAAAATTTTAGAAGATTATGTTGATGCCATCCTTGCTAAATCCTTAACAAGACAAGGCAATGTAAATGTTCTTTGGAAAATCTTTGAATCAATAGGAAAATATAATATGTGATTAAATCTTAAAAAGTGTGTCTTTAGTGTAGATAGTGGTGAAATTTTTTGGGTTTGACATATCTTACAAAGGCATTGAGGTGGATATGAAGAAAATTGATGCAATTATTAACATGCCACCCCCTAGGAACATTTCTCAATTTCAAACATTATAGGGCTAAATTCAAGCTATCCATAATTTCATTGCTTCTTTGGCTGATCACACATTACCTTTCACACATCTTATTAAAAATGGTGTACCTTTTGATTGTGATGAGGATTTCAAATAAGATTTTGAGAGTTTAAAGGAATACCTGGAAGCTCCACCTATTTTACAACCTTCCATGCCAAAAAAAACAATTTATCTTGTACATTTCTGCATTAGCCCATGCTCTTGCCACATTGTTGGATCAACAAGATGATCATGGAAAAGAACATCTTATTTATTACATCAGTTGAACCTTAACTATTTTGAAACTCAATATTCACCCATTGAAAAATAATGCTTAGTTCTTGTATTTTCTACTAGTAAATTGTGACATCATTTACTAAATGCTGAAATACAAGTCATAACAAAATTTGACCCCATTAAACATCTTTTCAAAAAAATAGACATTTGTGGACACTTAGCTAAGTGGGTGATGTTAACTGAGTTTGACCCTAAGTTTGTTTCACAAAAGGAAATCAAAGGACAATCCTTAATCGATCACTTAGCTAATGCTCCTTCTCCTCTTGCTTTACCTAATCAAAACTCCTTTCCTTTAATGGTCTCTTACTAAGATGCTTTAAGGATTCTATAATCCGTATAGCCCTTGAGTAGGCTCATGCTGGTGCCTGTGGAGGTCATTTTGGAGGACGTTTGTTATTGCAAAAACTCATTTGTATGGGATATTATTGAAGACATATAGAGAAAGAATGCTTTGCTTACATTAAAAGATGTCACAAATGTCAAGAATAAAGAAATTTGATCCATGCTCTTGCTTTTGAGCTTCATGCCCAAGTTCCCATTTGGCTATTTTCAGTATGGGGATTGGATCTTATTGGAAGAATTTCACCTCCCTCTTTTGTTGGACATATGTTTATCATCACCAAAATAGATTATTTCATGAAGTGGGTAGAAGCTATTCCTCTTCAATCTACAAAATGTTGAAGTAATTTGTTGTTTCATATTGGAACACATAATCGCTCGCTTTGGACTTCCTTCAACAATCATTATAGACAATGGAACCCAAATTAAAATAATTAAAGTAAAGAAATTTCTTGAAACGTTCAACATTAAGCATCAATTTTCAGCGTGTTGTATTATCTACAATCTAATGGACAAGTTGAAAGTACTAACAAGATTCTCAAACAAATCCTAAAGAAAAATATTAACAAATATCATAAGGATTAGCATATGCAATTACATTATGTGCTTTGGGCTTATAGAACTAGTGTTATATTATCAATAAGAACTACAACTTATAATCATGTTTATGGCACTGATGTGATCATGCCCTTGGAGTTAGAAATTCCTATGCTATGAATTTCTCTCCAAGACCTTATTGAAGATGACACTTATAAAGACCAATGATTGCACCAACTTGAGATGCTCGATGAAAAGCACATTAACGCTCTTGAGCATATCCAAGATTACATCAAACAATTACAATAAAAACATTAGACAGACGTCATTCCTAGAATGTTTCATAAAGGTGATTTTGTTCTTTATGTGAATCAATGTAATACCAATGTTGAAAACAAAGATAAAGATAAATTCATCCCTAATTGGTTAGGACCTTACATAGTTGATACCAGTTATGGGTTTGGTGATTATGTCTTAATAGAGCTTGATGGAACACCCCTTAAAGAACCTATTTATGTCAGGCATTTGCATCGATATTACCTCTAATCTCTTTGAGTAGTATTTTTGTTAAAGTCATATTATCTAAAGTTATTTGACGTCATTCTAAATAACTTTCACATTGCTTCATTTTTGACAATTGATCCCATGTTTGTCCTAAGCACTAAGGTAATTATTTAAGTTCATTTTATGATTGCTTTAGAATTCATACTATTCACCCTCATCTTATATTAAGTTAGATCATTATATGATTTATAGGTGTATTTAATTTAACATATTCTCTAATCAATAATGTTGTATCTATAGTAAAATTGAAATAGTTTTTACATTAAATCACATCAATCCTATTAAATCATGAAGACATTAATTAAATATTTTTACCATTAGTCATTCAATTAATCACATTGCATTTAACATTCACATGCATTAAGAAAAATCCTAAAAATTCTAAAAATATGAAATGCACATGTATATATATATATCAAAAAAATTAATGTACATATCATCATCTTATACAAAATCACCAAGGTTTGTGAGAACTCGACCCCTTGGGCTTTGGCACTTAGGATCCAATCCCTAGACATCGTGAGACAGTCATGTGAGATTGTGACCAGGAATTGTTGAGTCTAAGTGCATACTCCAAACCTTGTACTCAACCAACCATCACAAGATGCTCCTCTGCCATCTAATCTCTCTCCACTCCTATGTACGATAGCCTTGCATATAGTCTCTCAACCTCTTTTGAGGTCTACAATGATTGTCCTGCACTCTTAGCTCAATGGAATCATCTCCTCAAGCTCCCGTAGACTACCCGTAACCTTAGGAAAGGTCTAAGCGACTCTAACTCCTCCTCCATGATTGATGGGGGCATGTAGTTAAGATACATCTCCTCCTTGTCGATGGATGCATGCAGTATCTCCACAACATCTTGACAATAAAAATCTCACTAGTCTCTCATCACTCCTACAAAATAGACAAAGTAAAGAATCGATAAACATCATCATGATATGTATACATATAAATAAAGCATAAATACTAAAGTACATGCATAAAATAAAAAACATCATTGCCTATGTCTCCAGATGAATGAGGAATATCAACCTCATCCTCTCTGGGGGCATGGAGGATGTTCTAGCCTCTCTCTGACTCTAGGTGTTGATGCTTGTTGTAGCTACTACTTGTGATCTGGTCTTGTAAGTGTGTGAGGGCACTCCATGCTCGTACTGATCCTTAATAGCTACCTCATCACCCTCACACAAGGATGGCTCCTCGTAATACTCATGGGTAAGTGCACCAAGATGGTTCCCAAAAAGGGGGCTTAAGTGGCCACATTTTTGTTGAAATTGGGAAATGTTGACCTTGGACATGAAGTTGAGGATACTTACACTCAAAATTTTGAGATGGAACAAAACCAAGGATCGAAGTGCTCCAATTCTACTTTATAAACTACTAATTTATTTTTTAAATGGTTGAGATTAAGGTGTTCAAAAGAGGGATGTATAGAAATTGGTGTTGTTTTTTTCAGAAAAGCATAACATAGCAACTCTTGTACGACCTGAGCACGGTGAAATTTTTGGTAGTATTTTTAAAATTGCTATGTTAAAAGTTAGCTAATAGCATCTAGTTGGTGCACAATTTTTTTGATAATTTTTTGATGAATATTTAATTTTTTACTAATTTTCTAAGTGGGCACTTCCTGAAAAGCAGAATTTTGGCCGTGCTCCCCCTACAATTTTTTGAAAATAATTGATTTTTTTTTCTTTTTTTTAAAAATTTGTAGAATGGAGTCTAGTTTCTAAAAATGTAATTTATTTGAAATTTTGATGAATGGTTAATTTATAACAAAAAAAACTAAACACTGCTTTTTGGCAAAAAACAGACACACAAACAAAAGAAATTATGGATGAAAGGCTTAACTTTGTCAAAAATTGAAAACAATTACATCGTTGGATAGCTATGAGAGAACCAAACATTACCCATGTCTTTTATTTTGTAAATATTGAACTAGATGCAATCTTGATGGTGAGCACGGACCTGATTATGTGAAAAATTGTAGAATATGCAAAAACACATCTCTAGCCTTGTTGGGAATGCCCTCCAAGCCTTTGGGTTGGTATTCCAAGGAAAAAATAATTTCACTTTTTTCTTTGTTTTTAATGTGAAATAATGCGTTTGGGTTATAATGCGAGCACGTTTTTTTTAAAAAATTCATAAGTGGCCTGAAAATTGGTACCCAACTTCATGCACCCACCCTCATCCTCCATAATCATCCTCCTCCTTGTCATCCTCTCCTCCATCGTAGTCCTCATAGTTAGGGTCAACCTCTAAATGGTATTTGTCATTAATAACATCAATAAATATGTTTTCTAGTCTATATCATATCTCCTATGCTCTTTCCTCTTGCTCATCTCCCTCATTTGGTGTTGGTCCTACATCACCTATAGGGACATCCATGGGGAACACAAGAGTTGGTCATGTCATTAACCACCACTCCTCATGCTCATTTGTGTTACCAACATCATTAGTGTCAGCGACTAGTGGCTGGTCATGATCTAAATCATTGGAATCACTCTCACAAACATGATCTATAGTAAGCCGAATAGTATCACCTAGCCTTTGGGCACTCTAAGCTAATCTTCTAATGAAGTGGCACACCCTCAGTGGTGTCTGCACCTACCCAAACTATCATGTGACTCACCCATAATAGAAAGGTTATACAAAATAGTTATGCCTCCCAACTAAAATCCTATCCATCTGCATCCTCCTCAATTGTCTTGTGGGATCTGGCCACTGTAGAGTGAGTAGATAAGGTCTCCACAAGATCTTGTCTCCCTCCAACTGGTCAATCCTCATCCTCCAAAAGTGTAAAATTTTGTATTGCCACAAGCATTGTAGAGGATAGTCAAATGCTCATGGATATCCTATAGTTATAGCACAAGGGAATCTAACTAGCCTGGTGCATGTGATATGCTCAAGGCACCACACCCATGGAAGTGTACAATGCACCATACTGTTGATCTCTTAAAAAAAAATCTGCCAAGATCATAATATAAGTGTACTAGGATGTAGTAGCCCCATGCATTAACTATCCTTTGCTCATACATCCATCGAATTAAGTGTACCAATCCTCCATCTAAGTGTGCTTATCCATCATGATTGAGAACAAGAGCTATTATGTGTATCATAATTCATCTAACAATAGGAGCTCATGAATATAGAAGCATAGGAAGCTTGATCCATGCTCTAACATGCTCCACATGAACAAGTCCACCCAAGAAATACTACATATCCACCTTCTTGTGGAATGACCAATCCCCTTGGAAATATACCTACTCTCTTTGAATAGGTACTTGAAGGATGTAGTCTACATCCTAAAGAGTGATAATCATCTCCTTGATAGGAAGATGAAACGTATAGGTATCAGTATCCCAATGCTTGCACAAGGCCATAAGCATGGAATCATGGTATCTCATTGGTGGCATAAGATATTCCCAATAGATACCTATTGTCTGTGAATGCTCTGTCTATGTTCCTAATAGTACTAGAGCATAACTTCTCAAAAAAGTAAGCTACCTCTCCCTAGCCGCTGTCACACCTGGGTCAAGACCTATCAAAATCATCACAAAATGCTCTAAAATCCATCTAATATCTTCAATTTTTACATATTTCATCATGCAAATTATGTGCTAAAGTAGATCTAGTGTGCTTTTCTAATAGCCCTAGACACTTTAGAACCCTTTTAGGACATTGCACAAAGAAAAGGATACTTTGTGAAATTTTTTACAATATCATAAATTAACATATATATACATTAAAAATCATTAAATTATTACAAAACTACAAGGTAAAAGTTGTAGAAATGACTTACCTCATAATACAACTTGTCACATGCCACCTGGTCTTGAAATACATCCAGTCGTGAAGGCCTGTAATCCCATCTACTTAGCATCTTCTCATCTCACTCATCACTCTCAAGCTACAAGAAGGTAAAATCCAATAATAATTGACAAATTACTCTACTTTCCCCTTTTTTAAATATTTCCATTCTTTTTACTCTTATGGATTAACCTAGGGTTATCATACCTTAAGAGTTAATAAGGCATCTTTTTCTTCAAACCAACATAACAGGAGCTAGGGAAATCTATTTTTGATGTCATTTGATGCATTAGAAACTCTTGAGAAAAGAGACAATTTCATGCCTAATTGGACCCACTTTTGAGTCCCTTTGCATTATTCACCCTTTAAAACAACATTTATAGGCCCCTAAGACCCATTATTTTTTATCTAGAGGCCATTTTCACTTGAGAAATCACTTAAATCTTGACAAACAACATTCAATTCATCCATATCCCAAAAACCCACCTTCAAAAACCATTGGTGGGGCCCATTTGCCACATTGGGTGAATGAGTCCCTTTTGAGGGAAATTTCAATTTTGAGTGGGAATTGAATTAATTAAATTTAATTTTTTGGTGAATGTCGGCCTCTTAGGTTTAAATAATAGGAAAATTAAGGTGTTATTGCTTATAAATACTCATTTTAAGTCATTTTACACATATTTTATTTATTTCACAAAAGAAAATTCTAAATTCAAGTCTTCTACAACAAGTTTCATTGGCAAAGTTGAAGTTTTAGGGCAACAAATTAAGGTATTTTTAGGTCTTGAATCTCACTTTTATGATCAAATTTCAACATTGTAAAGAGTCGATGTTGGATTCCTATGGTGAATCATGGAGAAATATAGGTTGAGGAGATGCAACTAGCCATCAAATCACACCTAAAGACTTGTTTTCAAAGTGATTTCATCTTCCATTTATTCACTATCTTCAGATTAAGGTTTACGTTTCATTTGCATTCCATTTTCATGTCATTTTATCTCCATTTTTGGTGTGTTGTAGGATTTCTAGGGTTGAAATCTTGCATCACTCAAATCACATTTGCATTTCTCATTCTTGCATAATAGAATAGGGTTTTTGACATACTTTAGACTTTCCTAGTCTTTAACACACTTAAGGCTAGGATTTTATGCAAATTATTCTCGATTTAAGGTTTAATTACCAAACCAGGGGTTTGACCAAGGAAAAACCCCTATTAGATAAAAAAAATTAAGCTATTTTGTAGAAATTTTCTAAGATCCTGATTCAGGTTTTCAAGGTGTAGAATAGAAAATTGAAATTACAAAAATTTGAAAGTGGACTAATTCTCCATCCATGGCGAATGAGCCCCTCCTAAGGTTTAATTTTGAGTTAGATGCAGATCCAGACACCTAGTTAGTAGAAAATAGTTTTTGTGCAAAAAAACCCTAACCTAGGATTGATTCACCTAGGGTGGCGAATGAGTCCCAATCATCTTAAAATTAGATCTATTAGATTTCTAGATTTCTTTTGAGTCCTTTTCAGATTTACAGGTGCATATACTCAAAAAAAACTTTATGTTTCATTTAATTTGCATTTTCATTCATCATTTTAAGCTTTGTGCAAACATCACTGTGTTTTCAAATATTGCATATATCTTAGGTTTTGCATACATAGTTAGTCAATTTCACAATTTAAATGCATTCATATCATCTCATTTAGTCATAATCATATCATACACTTCCTGATTTGAGTGAACCACATTGATTTTTCATGAGGTTTATCCCTCTCCTTTTAGGTGAAAAATTCTAAGAGTGCAAGAGTAGCCTATAAACCTCATGCACAAAAATCTATGGTTCACTTTGGAACATGTATGAGATGTGTCCAACTATATAGAAGATCCAGAAGCTTTATCTTTGTAATCCAGTAGGACTAGTGT
Source organism: Sequoia sempervirens (assembly GCA_007258455.2). Lineage (NCBI taxonomy): Eukaryota > Viridiplantae > Streptophyta > Pinopsida > Cupressales > Cupressaceae > Sequoia > Sequoia sempervirens. The sequence goes on along the minus strand of VDFB02086081.1, from coordinate 194,675,680 downwards.
TCCACCTCTTGTGTTTTTTTGTTTAGGATTGGTGTCTCTAGTAGGTTGGTGCCTACAAATACATTAGGGGGTCAGTGTCTTCAATAGGTTGGTGCCTACTTCATATTGTAAAATTCACTTGTGTATTTCTGATTTGTGAGGCTAGATTTTGATAGTAGATCCAAGCAACTATTCTCACCATGGTATTTCCTATCTTCAGTTTCCACTTATATCTAGTGTTCAATTTTGTGAATGTGTTCTCAATGCTTGATTAGTAGTAGTGAAATTTCAAGTTGCATAATCTAATATTTTGTGTTGAAGTTAAGAGTTTTGAATTGTTTATATCTATTGATTCATCCCCCCTCTCAATAGATTGTGCTCCCCTCAATTGGTATTAGAGAAAGGTTCCTTTGAAGAAGCCTAATAGCTTAAGTTTGTTCCAAGATGGCACACTTTGTTGCTCAAGAAGGGTTATCCACAAGTAAAGCACCACTCTTTGATGTATTCAAATTTGCATTCTGGAAAGTTAAGATGCAATCCTAGACTTGATCAGTCTAGGAATTGATATCTAGATGTTATTTTTAGAGGGATATGAGATTTTTGAAAACCCTCCTATAGATCAAGACAAAAAGATGACTTGCAAAATTAATGCTAAGGCAAGGAATAATATTTTATGTTGATTGACTAACTCCAAATTTGTGAAAATGATGCAATGTGCAAAAATGAATGAAATATGGGAAAAATTACATAACATCTATGAAGGTGATGAAAATGTCAAAGAGGCTAAGCTGTAAACTTATAAATCCCAATTTGAAAGCTAGAAGATGAAGAAAATATTGTCATATTCCTACTATCGGTTGATGAGGTTGTCAACTCTATCTGAGGTCTTGTTGAGAAATTCCAAAAGAAAATAATGTTGTTGAAAAGGTACTCAAATCTCTTCCTAGAAGGTTTCATTCCAAAGTATATGCAATTGAAGAAGCTAAGAATCTGAATGTTTTCAAGAGGACTAAACTGCATGGAACTCTAACTACTTCTAAAATGAGATTTGAAAGTGAGGATTCTATGAGGAAAGAGGCAAAATTTAGAGTATCTGAGAAGCAAGTTGATGAAGATTCTAATATTGCATCCAATCTAGAGGAAGCCAATTTTGTCAAAAATCTACAAAGAGGTTCTGGTAGGTATAAAGCCAAGTTACCTTTTAAGTGTTTTAATTGCAGTGAAGTAAGATATTTTATGGCTAAGTGTCCCCATAAGGATTATAAAAATGTTGAGAAAAAGTATGGAAATAAATCATTTCAAACAAGGAATAAAGGTTAGAGAAAAAAATGAGTTTCTACACTAATGTGGAAAACTACTCTACTAATGAAGAATATGAAGATATCTTTGGAGATGAGAAAGGAAAATTAGAGAATGAAACCGAAAGAACAAATAAGGTTTTGATATCAAATAGAGGTAGAGAATTCAATTCTAACATGTATGACAAGTTCTATGAAGAGCATGGGATTTGGAGAATATTTTCCCCCTAGGACTCCATAACAAAATGGATTTGCAAAAAGGAAGAACTAGACTATATAGGATATGGAAAGAATAATATATTATGTCAAGAAAATGTATGAAATATGTACTAGAGAGAAGTAATTCAAGTTGTGGCATATATCTTGAACATATTTTAGATAAGATGCAAGACTAATAAAACACCATATGAGTTATGGAGAGGAAGATCAAATTCAATCAGACATCTCAAGATATTTAAAGAAAATGCTACATTGAAAAGGATGAAAATTTGGGAAAGTATGATTTTAGATTTGATGAAGGTATTTTTCTTGGTTACTCTTTGAAAATTAAATAATATAGATGTTATAACAAAAGATTGAAGAGGATTGTGGAAAGTGAAAATGTGAGAGTTGGTGAAACAATTCAATCTATTAGTACTCGAAAAGTAGAAAAATGGTGAAGAACCAATCCACAATAGTGATGATGATTCAAAAGTTGTTATAAAAACTACAACAAAATATGTTCAAAAGAGTCACTCTAAAGACCATATTATAGGAGATAAAGATAGTGGGGTTCAAACCTAGAGGATGCTTGTGAAGGAAAATGAGCAAGTACATTTTGCATTACTAGCAAAGATAGAACCAAAGTCTTATAAAGAATTAAGAAAAGAGAAATGTTTGATAAAACCTACGAAGGAAGAGCTAAATTAGATCAAGAATAATGAAACTTGGGAACTAATCCCAATACCTAAAGGAAAGAATGTGATTGGAACCAAGTGGGTTTTTAGAAGCAAGCTAAATGATGAAGGTGAAGTGATCTAGAATAAAGTTAGACTTGTGTGCAAAGGATATGCTCATGTTTAAGGTGTATATTTTGAAGAGACATTTCTTTGATAGCAATATTGGAAGCAATTATGATGTTTTTAGCTCTTTTAGCATTCAAGAATTTCAATATATATCAGATGGATTTTAATTCAACATTTTTTAATGGGCAACTAGAAGAAGAGGTCTACATTGAATAACCAAAATGATTTCAATGTTCTAACAATCCAGATTATGTGTACAAATTGAATAAGGCTTTGTATGGACTTAAACAAGCTCCTAGAGCTTGGTATCCAAGGTTGGATGGATACTTGCAGCAATAAGGGTTCCAGAGAGGAAGTGTAGATAGTAATCTATACATAAAAATAGAAGGTGATCAAATATTGGTAGTTGTATAGTCTAGTATATGATATCATTTTTGGTGGTAGTGGTGGTGACATGTGTAGGGCATTTCACAAGGCAATGTAGAGAAAGTTTGAAATATCAATGCTAGGTGAATTATCTTTCTTTGTAAGGTGTAGATTGCATAATTAGACAAAAGAATTTTCATTTCCCAAAACAAGTACATAAAGGGGATGCTAAGTAAGTTCAAGATGGAAGACTATAAATTGATGGGTATACCTATGGTTAGAAGATGCAAGTTGAGTAAAGATGATGAATCTTCTCCATATACCAAACCTTGTATGGATCTATGATTGGTAGTTTGTTGTATGTGACAACATCTAGACTAGATATAATACAAATAGTTGGAATGATATCTAGATTTTAGGTAGGACCTAAGGAGAATCACTTCAAAGTTATAAAGAGGATATTCAGGTATCTAAAAGCTACAATAGATTTTAGACTACGGTAATCCAAAGAGTCAAAATTTCACTTTAACTACATACGAAGATGTAGATTGGGTAGGAAGCATAAAGGATTAGAAGAGAAAAATTGGTGGATCATTCTTTCTTGGAAATATTTTGGTATCGTAGTTAAGTAAGAAACAAGACTTATTTTCCTTATCTATAGCTAAAGTAGAGTACATGTTGCAATAGCTTCATGCTGCACTCAACTATTGTGGAAGAAGAAGAACCTAAAGGAAATGAAGATTGAGTTTGATGAACCCATTTAAATTATTTATTATAAACTAGTTCCATAAATATCTTAATGCACTCAAGGACAAAGCACATTGTAATCATGTATCATTTTATGAAAAAGAAAGTTGTAGAAAAGGAGGTGAAGCTGGAGTATGTTGAGACAAAGGATAAAGTAGCAAAATTTTTTACATAACCACTTCCTAAGGATACATTTGAGTTTCTTTGATAGAAGTTATGAGTTATTGGTCCCTCCTCTTGAATCAAGAGGAAGCATAGGTTGAGGGGAAACTTGGTCTCCCTACTATACGAAGGATAGGACATCTTGCAAAATACTCTTAGAAGTAGTATAGCATGCAATCAAGGGTAGTCTATCCAAGAAAAAGGTTTTAAATTATGTAGAGTACCAGAAGTGCAAAAAAGGGAGTGTTGACCTTTGCCATTGATGTCAAAGGGGGAGAAAGTGAAGTCATTCCATAAATTGTTTCCAATTCTTTCGAAGATGGTGGGTTTTCATGATTACTCTCATCATATGTGGATGTATAATTTTCATTTTTATCTTTTTTGCTAGAAAATTTGTAGACTAAAATGCTTTTGATGACTCAGTGGTAGATTGTATTGATGTCATGACAATTTTTTTCTATTTTCTTGATTTTGGTTGTATAAGCTTGTATTTCCCATTGAATGTAGGTGTGAAATCTAGCAATCCCCAATCACCATCCAACAATTTTTTTATGGATGAAAGGCTCTCAAGTTTATCCTCAACTTGTAATGGTTCCACTTTGTAGTTGGTGTTAATGTTCCAAGAAGATTTATCATTCCTATTTTATTTTTTAAACATTGTTAAGATTTAGGATCAGATTTTATCATGTAAACCTTATTGTTTTATACGTAATTTAGTGAACGATGAACAATTAAGGGAACTATATTCATTTTATGAATCCATGGTCTTCCAAAGAGAAGATGTGTGAAATATCATAGGGAATGGTGTGGATAGGAGTTTTTAAAGTAACATATCTGACTTCAATAGATAATGTTATTATAGTAACAAAAAATGTATCCATTTTCCTTACTCAGTTTGGAAGTAATTATCATTGAATTAACCTATTTTTTCTTAGGTTGAGTGTTGTAATGTGTTGTACACATTCACATTGATCTTTGGACCCTTTTCAATAAAATGTACCTAATATTTACCTTATTTAAGGTGTTGTAAAGTGTTGTAACACATTTTCACACTTACATAAGGTATCATTAATTAATTATGGGGTATGTGCAGGATCATGATGGGCCAAAAAGTGGCGATATGATGGGTATGTGGCTAACAACTTTTTTTACCCAAAATTGATGAAAGGAAAAGTGTTTTTAAAGGAGATTCTCAACTTTCCACTAGTATAAATTATTTTTTAACTTGAATTTAATAAATAATTATTATTCAATTTCTATTTGAATTATGACTAAAGTCTTGATTGATAGGTTGATTGAAAAAAATCTATAGCTTTCAAACGGTATCACATTTTTTGAATCCGAAACATGCATCACATTCTATGCTTTGATAATATAGGATTAAAAAAAAAATCATGAAGTTTTGACCAAGTTAAGGTGGTCAGACATATAATTTTTTATATTTTTTAAAACTTGTAATAAAAATTTCATAATTAATTATTTCCTCGGAAAAAAATTTAAAAAAATATCCATCACATTGGAACATGAGTCCTCTACTTATATCTAAAATCTTAAAAAAAATATAATCATTTTATTGTTGTTAGGGTGGTCAGACAAACACGTACTTCTTATTTTTCCTCTGAAGTTTAAGTACTATTGCATTGAAATTTCAAATTTTCACCAAATAGATTTTTTTTAAAATAAATAGGTCTAGTAGTTTAGAAAGTACATTCAATTTGTTAGAAATTCTATTCTTACATATTTTTGAAATAATATATATAACTTGTTCAAATTTTTATGTCAAGTTGCCTAACTTTGATTTTTCCAAATTTTTCACCACTTAAGGGCCTATTTTTTCCATAATGATCCTATACATACCCTATAGTTAATTAGAGTTAATTAGCCCCTTAAATTCAAATTTAAGCCTTATTTATGACAATTTTCAAAGGATCTATCTCGACACCTAGTATTCAAATTGTAAAACATTTAATTTGGAAAAATTAAGGTCCTAGAAAATGGTGGTAGGAGCCACTTGCCCTAGGTGGCAAATAGGTCCTCCCTCTATAAGACCCCTCTTTCTTTACATATTTGACATGGTTTATTGGTGTTATTTCACCCCCAAAGGTAAGGTCCTGGAAACTTTTGTTATGACCTATTTGCACTAGGATGTGAATGTTTCCTCTCTTAATAAGTGTTGGATAGGAAACATGGGGTATGTGCAGGATCATGATGGGCCAAAAAGTTGCGATATGATGGGTATGTCTGGGGTATGTGGCTGACAAATTTTTTAAACCCAAAATTGATGAAATGAAAAGGGTTTTTAAAGGAGATTCTCAACTTTCTGCCAATATAAATTATGCTTTACTTTGAATTTAATAAATAATTATTATTCATTTTCTATTTGAATTATGACTAAAGTGTTGATTGATAGGATGATTGAAAAAAAATATAGCTTTCAAATGCTATCACATTTTTTGAATTTGAAACATGCATCACATTCTATGTTTCACATACAAGAGGATTAAAAAAAATGAATTTCATGAAGTTTTGACCAAGTTTTAAGGTGTCAGACATATAAGTTTTTATATTTTTAAAAAGTAATAAAAATTTCATAATTAATTATTTACTTGGAAAAAACTACAAAAAAATGTGTATCACATCGAGCCATGAGTCCTATAGTTATATCTAAAATCTTATAAAAATATATTATCATTTTATTGTGGTTAGGGTGGTCAGACAGACACCTACTTATTTTTCCCCTGAAAATTAAGTACTGTTGCATTGAAATTTCAAATTTTCACCAAATAGATTTAAAAAAAAAAAAAACGTAGTATTTTAGACACTACATTCAATTTTCTACAAATTCTATTCTTACATATTTTTGAAATAATATAGATAACTTATTCAAACTTTTACATCAAGTTCCCTAACTCTGCTTTTTAAAAAAAATTTGCCACTTAAGGGCCTATTTTTTCCATGATGATCCTACACATACCCTAGGGTTCCACCTTTTTGGGAGATGAAACATAAGGGGATATGAGATCCTCTTATTTCACTAACATAACATTCAAAGAGAGCCCTAGAGATCTCAAGCTAGGGATGAAATAAAGGAGAGCGATCTTGCAATAGGGGTGTCCTATGGTATGGAAAATGACTAAAGAGGGGTTCACCACTAGGTTAGGGATAGGAAATACTAATGAAATGCAAGACCTAATGTTTAAACCTAGTGTGATACAAAACTTCACTAAATGACCCAAAAATGCATGTAAATCAAAATAGAAAGCTAAGAGATCAAAGGTGTGCAGCTAGAAATTTGAAGAGGACTAGATGAACACATAAAATGTTGGAAACAGTGAAATTAATGCTTGTTGGCACTCATACACCATTCTTGGTGATTTAGTCCCATAATAGGGTTTTTGTGCCAAAATAGGAATCTAACATTGTATGATCTAAAACAACTAAAATATGCAAAAATCCTTGTACTGGGACTCATACGCCACAAGTGGTGTATCAGTCCCATTCAACTTTTTTAGAGGATTGAGTCCTAATTCTATTCTCCTATCTCTGCTCTTGCTTTCACACTTTTTTTTTATTTGAAACCTTGATTTGCAACCTATAGGTGACTTTTTGTGAAGATAGCAACCTTGTAATGTCTTTATGACTTTCTTCAACCTTGCAACATAATCTTCAAAGAATCCTAAAGCCTCAAGACACCAAGATCTACAATTACACATGTAGAGAAAAGAAATTGTTTATTTGTTAGTAAATGGGGGTTTACCTTAGTCAAACCCCTTTTAGGTAATTTAACGAAATGATGAGATAATTAAATAAGGACATGAAACATGAAAAATGGAACATGAAACATGAATAATGATACTTTGAATGGTGTCTTATAAATCAAGAACCTAACATGAAGTTTCCACGAAGTATGTAGATCTAGATCTTGAAATAAGTGTAGAACAATGCTTAATCTTGGATATTGAATGCAACATCACAACACTAGCTCAACAACATGTTTGATGCTTGTTAACCTTGACATGATGATGGATCTTGAATTGTTACAACAATTGATGAAGAATTCTTCCCTTAAATGCCTTAGAAATGATCTTGAATGCTCTTGTGAAGTCTTATAAACCCTTGTAATCCTAAAATTTCTATTAGGAATGCTCTCTTGAAAGTATTAGGTGAAATTAAGTAAAATAACCTTGTATTTATACTTATTTATGCTAAATTTCTTGAAATTACATCACTACAAGCTGACATTAAATCTAGGAGGATAAAATCCCACCAAGAATTTGAATTAAATTTTGATTTTGGGCCACATGGGACTCATACACTACATGTGGCATGGGAGTCCCATTAGGCCTAACTATGGGACACATTTTTCAAAAATGCTTAAAATGATGTAAAATCAGGATTAGGGCCAAAAAACCTAGTTGGAGCTCATACACCTAAGGTGGTGTATGAGTCCTAAAACACTAAATTTGGGCCACACAACCTAAGAACACCTGAATTATGATTGGTTTTTTGGTTTATGTTTGGATTATCCATGGAAAGATGTATTAATTAAGGCTTGTGGATGCAAAATAAGGCCAAATAAGGCATAAAGAAGCCTAATTATTTAATAAAACCCTAGATTATTGTGAAATTGTTAGGATATACTTTACAACACCATAAATAAGGCACCATTAAGTTCATTTAGTTTACAAGGGCCCAAAACTTAATGTGATGGTGTAAATAAATACACTTTACAACATTAAATTAAGGAAAAATTAGGTCAATTTAGCTTAAAAGGGCCCTAAATCCAATGTGAATGTAGAGAACACATTACAACACTAGATCAAGGCAACATTAGGTCCATGTTAATCACTCCCAAATTAAGAGAAATTATACCATCTCTAAGAAGGGAGTACAATTTTTGTCAAGTTACAATAAGCACCCCCTTTTTGAATTTAGTTCTAATAGGATTTTAATAATATTCATTTCCAAATTTGGTGTCAGCTTGAATTATTTGAATTTTGGGGTAAATCTCTATATTTAGTCTAAATATGGGGTTAATTCACCTTGTTTCATCTTAACAAGTCCTACAAAGTCTACTAGAGGCCTAGGTATTCAAGTTTTCAAGCATTAGAGCATTCCAAGAGAATTTCAAGGGAATTTCAAGGGTATTCAAAGGAAGATTATCAAGAGTTTATTGCAGCAATTCAAGGTCATTTCATCATGTCTAAGGCATAAAGCACTCATGCATGTTGTGCTAAGATAGCTGATGTAGCATTGAAGATCTACTTGCAAGGATTGTTTCACATCATATTTGAGATCAAGATCTATTCTTCATGGCAACTTCATGTTAGATTGCAGATTTATACTCCAAGAAAACTTGGGTATGTGCAGGGTCATGATGGGCCAAAAAGTGGCAATGTAATGGGTTGTTAGATGGACACCTACTTCTTATTTTTTCCTTGAAATTTAAGTACTACTACATTGAAATTTCAAGCTTTAACCAAATAGATTTTTTTTTAAATACACCTAGTAATTTAGAAACTATATTCAATTTGCTACAAATTCTATTCTTACATTAGTTTGAAATAATATAGATAACTTATTCAAATTTTTATGTGAAGTTGCCTACCTATAATTTTTTTGTGTTTTTTGCCACTTAAGGGCCTATTTTTTCCATGATGATCTTGCACATACCGACTTCCAAGGTATCAACATTGCATATTTCATGTTTCATTCTTCAATTACATTATTTCATCATTTGGTTTAATTATCTACAAGGGGTTTGACTTGGGAAAACCCCTATTGACTAACAATCAACAAGATTTTCTTCCCTTGAATGTGTGTGCCCGGATTCACAAGTTGAAGATCATGTGGAGAAGAAGCTTGATGAAAAATTACAAAAGTTGTAAAGTTGCATAGTTGACCTTCATAGTGGAAGAAAAAAGGAAGGAAGCTACAAAATTTATTATAGGTTTTTGGGAGCTGACAACTAGGGATCTGAGAGTGCAGTTCCTCAAGGAAAATGACCCAGATCTTAATTTCAGAAACCCTAACAAGGACCCATTCACCGCTAAAGGTGAATGAGTCCTTTGTGACCTAAAACAACTTTCTTGCAACAAGGAACACATCATTTTAAGCTCTAAAAAATCCCTTATAGTTGTTATAATAGTTAGGGTTAGTTTTTTATTGTTATTTGCATCATATCACACACAAAATCACATGTTTTAGCATGGAGAATTAGTGGTCTATCATTTGGATTTTTGTATAACATATTTTTCAATAAAATAATTAATGGTAAACTTGAGACACTGAATATTGCAAATTTCTAAGTTTGAAGTCTTTCATTTCATCCCATGTTAGATCTTGTATTCCATTTGCATTGAATTGGATCTCATTTAGGGTTTCTTGCTTTGCATTCAAAACTTGCATCTCATTTAGGGTTTAGATTTGAATTATTTTGAATTTTCTTAAATCTGAAAAATTCAAAAGCAAGTCACTCATTGTGCATATCATTTAGATATCTTAAAATTGCATTTGAATTTTTTTTAAAAAATTGCATTGCATTATCTTTTCATTGCATTTTGTGGACATTGCATTTTTGGAAAATTTGAAACTTAAACTTATTGTCTCAGACTTCAAATTGAAAGAAATTACTGAGAGCTTGTAAATAATTCAAAAATAGTTTTAAAATACCTAACCAAGACCCATTCACCTTTACTAGTAAATGATTCTCTAATCAGGTTAAACCTGAACCTTCTAGCATATGAAAAAGCATTAAAAATCACTCTCAAATCAGTAAAAGCATCTCAAAAATACCTAACCAGAACCCATTCACCCTTACTGGTGAATGAGTCCCTATGAGCTATTGATATGCATTTCTAGAAATTGAAATCTTAGTTTTAGGCTTCTAATTGTTGCTGTTATTTTCTTGTTTCAATTTTTTGAGTTGTTGTTTCATCAAATTCATTGCATATCTAGCTTAATTTGCTTCATCTAGTGCATTTTTTAGAATCCAAAATTTTCATTTACAACATTTCATTTTTTAGTTTATTGCATTTTATAATTAAAAAAATACTATTTTTAGATCTAAAATTCTTAAAATGGACAAGTGTTTAAGCAATGTGTGGAAATTCCTATTCTCTTTAATTGATGTTTCAAGTTGTGTTTTTGGAAATGAACCTAATGAAATTGAACCCACTCATGCTCACACAACTCATAATGGATGTCCTCCTCATGATTTTGAATTCATTGGAGAATATGATGACAACATGAACAACTTCATAAATAATTTCCTTAATAATCTTGAGAGTAATGCATCATTTTACCCATCCATGAGATAACCCACACCCCCCATCATCCCACCACTTGAGGTGTTTGGTTATTTACATCCTAAAGTTTAAGCACATGTTGAGCCTACATTCACTACAAAAGGTGAACCTAGCTCATCTAAACAAGTAGATATTCAACCATCCTATGTTAACAAAGTAACCAACACATCAATTAACCTTGTAGAGACACACAACAAAGGATTCATTATCTTAAGTAAACAAGGCTGTGATACAATAAGTGAAAATGAAATTTACCAACTCCTAGAGAAAATACCAATTGAAGATACAAAAGGGTTAGGATATTAAGATCCTCCTCTTGACATAAGTGTTCACCTTCCTAAAGAACAACCAATGCTTCGTAACAATGATAGGATTGTACTAGATCCTCCTCTTGGCATAAGTGTCCTCCTTCCTAAAGAGAAACATGTTAGAACACAATAGTCTACTGAGAGATGAGGTGAATCAGTAGATATAAAAAAAAATTAGCTCTCAAACCCTTAGTATTGAAATCAACTTAACATATAAATATGAAAATTATAATATGAAAATGTATGAAATCACAAGCATGTGAAAGATAAACACACAAAACAAGATATATGTAGAAAACCCAAGATGGGAAAACAATGGCGAGAAATGTTGCTAGGTCCAGCCTCACAAGCATTAAATTTCAGTTACAATTTTTAAGGGCTGCAACCCCAAGGAAGCTTCAACTCCTTGTTTAGAAGCAACAAATTTAAGGATGCTACAACACCCTGTTTTGAGCTACAACTCAGTCCAAATGGAGGCTACAACCTTTTACAAAGTTTAGAGATCATCTATGCATAAAATGGTGCTATATAAATCTAAGATGCATCAATATTTTCTGCACAATACTTCTCTCTTCTTCTCACTTTGAGCTCTCTTACATACATTGTGATGAGTAACATAATCTCATATTACTCATTGAATGTAATTTACTTCTCATAGATTGTTATTCTTTTACTCATAGACCAACTAGTTCATCTCTTTCAACTACCCTTTTATATCTTCTTTGTCACCGACCTACAATCTCACCACATTGAGATACACACCACCATCCAGATTATCCAATCTGGTTACATGCATCAAACTCTTCTAGAAGCATCTATTAGAGTTTCTAAATTTTTCTTTCGCCTTCCTATAGAGAGGATTCAAATGAAGGAAATCTGATCTCCTTTTCCCTAGTACCATAGTACTCTCCAATAAGAAACAAAATCTATGAAAAAAAATTACAAAATAATCTATTCCTAAGATCATATGCATTCATCTATATCCTCAAAATAAATTCAAATTCTATTTTTCAATTTGCAAGAATCTATGCACACAATTGGCATTCAGTTATTCCTTCTCAAATCACTGGTGGGAATTGCAATCTATTCATTAGCATACACCTCATTGGATTGAACAGATTCATCATAAGTTTTGTGTACATAGGAAATTGTGCTAGCACCTGTGTCTTCTTGCATTGAGAAAACATTCCTTTACTGTTTCAATCACCATCATCAACATCTTTCCTTGACCAAGTGTTGTTTTGTGACAAGGATGCAAAAAAATGAACCATTGATCACTAAATGTCATCCTTTCATTTTCCTTCACTAAGCACATCACCAATTAACTTTTTTCTTATACACAATCCAGTCATGTCTTCATCATTCTATCAAAGGGACTCAATAAGAACTCTCTTCAATATTTATAGGTCTCTTCACCATGTATTACTTGTTTGAGCAATATGTCCCACATATCACTACCATCCACCATGGATAACATTCCACCAAGCACTATTGTCATCATGCTTTGCCATCATCCATTCTACCAGGCCCACTATCATCGGTCTATCAAAGGGATTGGGAATAGACTCCCTTCAAATTTTTTGTATCAATTCAACAAAATCTATAGCCACATAACCCAAGACTAGAAACATCACTTTCCACATGGCATCCATCATCATCATCATCATCATCATCATCATCATCATCATCATCATCATCATCATCACCATTTACCACCATTGTCACTATCCTTATCATCCCATTGAAGGGATTGTAAACACAGTCTCTCCAAAACACCAAATTCTCCCTAATGAGAGAGTCATGGAGCTATGGAGGGGACTCCAAATCAAGACCCACTGAATGATTCTTGTCACTTTGACTAAGTGCACACACACTGTTGAGGTACACACTTCACTTTTCCTTGTTCAAAGGTAAGTTAGACATGTTCCTGAAAACACTACCATCCTTAAAATTGTGATGTTCAAAAGTTCATCAAATTGAACAAAAGACCACCAATGCTATAGAGCAAGGAGTTATGAAACATAGAAAAATACTTCCCAAGTTAGACCATGTGCCAAAAATAGTTCCAAGGCAATACTTAGTCAAAAGCATTGAAGTGGTAAGTTAGAGAAACTTAGAAAAACACTACCCAAGATATGAGCTAGCTGAATTTTTTTTTTCTTCTGGCACTAAATGGATTGTCAAGGGTACCAAAAAAACTATCCCACTGAAGCAAAAATGTCTCACCAATGAGACATGTAGACACTACTAGCCTAGGAAATGGGGTCGGTCACTTCATGAAATGAATGACATAAGTTGTTACTTATGTGACCTGCAACACCAAGTCATAATGAAATGCAAATTTCTTGAATTATATGAATGAAATTTTTGCACATGTAGGGTTTAACTCACAAACCCTAGACCAAGAGCATGAACAAATGAATGATGGCATCTCCACTAACAACAAGACCTAAAAAATACCTTTTTGGAAATCTCTCGAGAAACCTAGATCGAATCTAGCATTATTTTTCACATACAAACATCTAGAAATTATAATCACTACAATTCTTATCACAACCTTGTCATCAATGACACATATTGATCATTTTTACATAAATGGAAATATTTATCCAACAATCTCCCCCTTTGGCATTGATGGGAAAACCTATTTCTTAATCATTTGAGTAAACGTCTTCCAAATTATCATCTATAACATCTTCTTCACAACCTTGCTCCCATGCTCGGTACTCTACTCCCCTTTTGACATCAATGGAAAAGGGTGTACTCTTTTTGAAAGTATTCTCCCCCTTTGACCAATACTACAAAGAGAACAACAATGTTGAAGTCTTGAAATATGTAACCATCAAATCATTAGAAATTTGTACAATAAGCTTACCTGAATTGATCACACAGTCCTTGTCTAGGGATAATAAATAGCAAGTGAAAATCCCCCTAGATGTATGCCTTATCACTAACATTTAGTGATATGATGTGGGAGAAACCACTCCCAAGTATTGCCTTAGATATTCAAATTGCACTATGGGAATAGGCTTAGTAAATATATTAGCTAATTGTTCCTTTGTAGGAACATAATCCATACTAACTTCTCCATATGCAACATTTTCTTTGATGAAGTGATACTTGATTGTTATATACTTAGTTCTGGAGTGCATGACTGGATTCTTTGATATATTGATGGCACTTGAATTGTCACAAAGAATCAAGATATAGGCTCACTATACTCTACCTTGATGTCCTTTAATGCCTACTTCATCCATAGGACTTGAGTATAACATGTAGCTACTGCAACATATTTTTCTTTTTCTATAGAAAGAGTGACATACTCTTGGTTTTACTCATCCAAGAAACTAATCTATTTCCCAAAAATAAATCTCCTCCACTATTACTCTTTATGTCATCCACACTTCCTACCCAAACTACATTTGTGTATGCTATTAAAGTGAAATATAATTTTCTTTTGGGATACCATAAACCATAGTCAATAGTGCTTTTGATGTATCTAAATATTATTTTCACTACATTTTGGTGCTGCTTGAAATCTAGCTACCATACAAACCACTTACATTATATCAGGCTTAGATGTAGTTAGATATAGTAGACTTCCAATCATAGATCTACATGTAATCTGATTTGCATCAAGTGACTCATCAAATTTGCTCAATTTGCAGCCTATAATAATGGGCATACTAACTAGCCTACTCTCTTCCATGCCAAATTTCTTGAGCATTTCCTTAGCATAGGGTATGTGCAGGATTATCGTGGAAAAAATAGGCCCTTAAGTGGCAAAAATTTTAAAAAAATCAACATTAGGAAACTTGATGTAAAAATTTGAATAAGTTATCTATATTATTTCAAAAATATGTAAGAATAGAATCTATAGTAAATTGAATGTACTTTCTAAACTACTAGGTTTTTTTTTTTCAAATCTATTTGGTGAAAATTTGAAATTTTAATGCAATAGTACTTAAATTTCAAGGAAAAAATAAAAAGTAGGTGTTTTTCTAACCACCCTAACCACAATAAAATGATAATATTTTTTATAATATTTTATATATAAGTAGATGACTCATGTCCGATGTGATGCATATTTTTTATAATTTTTTTCCAAGTAAATAATTAATTATGAATTTTTATTACAAATTTTAAAAAATATAAAACTTGTATGTCTGACCACGAACTTGGTCAAAACTTCATGAAATTCAATTTTTCTTTTTTAATTCCATATTATGTGAAGCATAGAATGTGATGCATGTTTTGGATTCAAAAAATGTGATACTATTTGAAAGCTATAGATTTTTTTCAATGAGCCTATCAATCAGGACATTAATCGTAATTCAAATAGAAAATTAATAATAATTATTTATTAAATTCAAAGTAAAGCATAATTTATATTGGTGGAAAGTTGAGAATATCCTTTAAAAACCCTTTTTGTTTCATCAAATTTGGGTTAAAAAAGTCATCAACCACATACCCATCATATTGCCACTTTTTGGCCCATCATGATCTTGCACATACCCCATACTTAGTTTGAGATATAAATATCCCCTTTTCTAATTTTTTTTTTTTGTAGACCAAGGAAAAATGACATCTCTCCTAGCATTGACATTTCAAATTCTTCTTGCATGTGAGTAGAAAATATCTTACACATTTTATCATGGCTACCACCAAATATAATATCATCTACATATACTACCACAACAATCATGTGCTCACTTTCATATTTGAAATAAAAATTTCTATTTGCACATCATTTCTTAAATCCTTGTTGTAGGTACTAATCTACCTTGAATAAAAAGCCCTTGGGGCTTGCTTCAAACCATACAATGCTATTCTCAATCTACAGACATAATCATCATCCTCTGACAGCTAAAAACCTTCTAGTTGCTCAATATATACTTCCTCTTCAAGGTTTCCATTTAGAAACACATATTTTACATCCATTTGATATACTTTAAATCCTTTATACATAGAAAATGCAAGAAACATACTAATAGCTTCTAATGTTGCAACTAGATCAAAATTTTCTTCAAAATCAATACCTTCTACTTGAGCATATCATTTGCATACTAACCTTGCTTTATTCCTAACCACTGCTCCATATTCATTCAAATTATTTTTGAATACCCATTTTGGTGCCTATTACATTCTTGATTGATGGTTTAGGAACCAATTCCCAAGTTTTTTTCTTTTCAATCCAATTGAATTCCTCTTCCATTGCTTTTAACCAGATTTCATCCTTACTAGCTTCATCAAAGCTTTTTAGTTCAATTTGAGATAAGAGGGTAAAGTTCACTTATTCCTTGTCCTTTGCAAGTCTTCTTCTAGTTTGCACACCTACATGCTTGTCACCAATTATTTGTGCTACAAGATGGTCCTTTTGAACATATTTTGTAGAACATTCAACATCTTTCTCATTCTCTTCTTCTTGTTCTTGTTCTTCTTTTGCTGTTACACCTATATCCTCATCATCTAATTCAATTTCAAGATTGTTTCCACTAAACTTGGCTTGATTTACATTTTCATCAACCTTAACATGTATGCTCTCTATAATTTTATGTAATTATCTCTTGTTGTAACATTTATAAGATTTTATTTGGTTGGAATACCTCAAGAATATCCCTTCATCACATCTTGAATCAAAGCTTCATAACTTTTCGTCCTCTCGCTTAATATAAAATTTATTGTTGAATACTTTGAAGTGATTGACTAAGGTGGGCCTACCAAACCACAATTCATATGGTGTTGTACGACTATTAAATATTATAAGTTCTCTTTTCTAAATATATACACAATAGTTTGGACTACTCCTTTCCAAAATGTATCTATCAAGTTTGTCTCATTTAACATGGCTCTAGCCATCCCCTTCACGATCTTGTTTCTTCTCTCCATCACACCATTTTTCTATGGTGTTCTTGGAGCCAAGTACTAGTGTTTGATTCCATGATTTTCACAGAACTGTTTGAATCCACTTGATGCAAAATCTCCACATCTGTCTGATTTGAGACATTTGATTCTTCTCCTAGTCTCATTTTCTACCAATATCTTATAGTGTTTAAACTTTTCAAATGCTTCATCCTTCTCTTTCAAAAACGTGACACATTCCATTCTAGTATAATCATCAATCAATAGTATGAAATATCTTTCTCCTTCAAATTCCCTTGTCCTCATGGGACCACATAGATCAGTATGAATTATCTTTAATGGTTTTGTAGTAGAATAATCCTTTGTAGGGAACTTGAACTTTGTATGCTTTCCTTGTTGGCATCCTTTGCAGATTATATTTTTAGGCTTTGCAACCTTAGGCATATTTCTAACTAGACCTTTTGAACTTATCTTTACTAAATTGTCAAATTTGGAATGTCCTAGTCTTTTATGCCATAGCCAACTCTCATCTATTTGGTTGATTAAACATGTTTGACCTTTTAACTCACATAGATTATAGAGATTATTTTTTGTCCTTTTTCCTTTAGCAATTGTCTTTTCATTCTTCCTTATTTTGCATCCTTTTTAACTAAAAAAAAACTTTGTATCCATTGTCACATAAATGGTTGACACTCAAAAGATTATGTTTTAGACCTTCAATGTACAACACATCCTTAGTATTATTCTTCCCATCTATTCTTAGAATTCGTTTTCCATAGATCTTGAAAGTTGTATTATCACCTAAAATTATTGATCCTTCCTTCTTCATCTTGAGTTCAAGAAATTTTCTTTTATCTCCAGTCATATTTATAGAGTATCCACTATCAATAACCCATGTATCTATTTCTTTACATGAAAATTTGTTTGAGCAAGCATAGATTAAGTAGCACCAAAATTCCGCTCATTCTCCTTCCATACTTTCTTAGGCTTCTTCTCAGTCTTCTTTTCTTTTTTCTTAGAAGTCTTATTTTATTTTTCTTCTTTAGGAGGTGAGGATTTCTTCTTCTTAGATTTTACATTTGGTCTTATAAATCTTGCTCTATAGTTTCTAGCTACATGACCAAGGTTATTGCAATTATAACAAACTATATTCATGTCAACAAATGGAGCAAATACATTCATGCTTACAAAATTTGTTTTCTTCCTTGGAATGAATCTACATTCTCTAGCCCTATGATCAAAATTGTTACAAGTATAGTAATACCCATTGAAGTATGATGAGTACTTGGTGATGGAGTTTCCTTCAACTGGATGAGGAGATCTTCTTTTTCTAGGTCTCCTTGGATTGTGTACCCTTTTGAATCCATCATTATATACTCTTTGCATGTTTTGCATCCTCT
Source organism: Sequoia sempervirens (assembly GCA_007258455.2). Classification (NCBI taxonomy): domain Eukaryota; kingdom Viridiplantae; phylum Streptophyta; class Pinopsida; order Cupressales; family Cupressaceae; genus Sequoia; species Sequoia sempervirens. Next base: position 194,657,247 of record VDFB02086081.1, on the reverse strand, counting down.
TCTGTTGATTAGGAACTATCTGGTTGTCCTTTTTGTCTTCAACCAATTTCTTTTCTTTATACAATTTCTATTCATCTTTAGAGGCTTCCTCTTTGTCATATTTTTCATCACTTGGGACTAACTTTTCTCTTGTTCTAAATATTTCATAGAGATTTGTTGATGTATCAACAAATGAACTTATTCCTTTTTCCAATCCCAAGCTAGATTTATCTTTGCTTGCAGGCTTTTGTGTGCTTATCAATCCATCTGAAATGTTTCAACCGCCTTTTAGTTTTAGCCCTTTACTCTGCTCATTGTCTTTCTCCAATTCTTTTCTTAAGGAAACTTTTTTTTCCTCAAGCTTCATGCTCCTATCAATCTTAGATTGTAGCTTAGATTTCATAATGTATTCAACTCTTTTGAGCTCTTCTACATGAACCTTTAGAGAAACTATCACCTTATTGGATTCCTCAAGTTCTTGAGTTAATCTATTAGTCTCCTTTTGAGCATTCTTTTTCAATTTCCTTTTTTCTCTCTTGAGATCATCAAATTTATCTCTTAGTTCATCATGATCTTCAAGAGCACTAGTTAATTCTCCTTCAAGATCAACAAATTCCTCCTCTTCTCCTTCATGTGAGTCCTCAATTTGTGCATCTTTCTAATCCTTATTTTCTTTAGCCATAAAACAAAAATTCTCTTCAATATTCTTTCATTACAAAAGCTCAATCTTTATCATCCTCTTCTGAACTATCACTAGCATTAGATACTTCACTTTCTTCATTGATGTATAGGATCTTCTTCTTCTTTACAAAATTATTTCTCTTTGGATAAACCATTTTCTTCTTTTTACTATCTTCTTCTTTCTTGGAGGTATCATCTTAACTAGATGGACACTTTGAAGCAAAATGACCTATTCTTCCGTAGTTAAAACACTTGAAAGGAAGCTTATCTTTATACTTGTCAGATCCTCTCCTTAGTATTCTTATGAATTTTTATTATTCTTCATCAGTTTCTTCATGATTATATGCAATGACAATAGCTTTGTCTTTCTTATTAGCTTCATCATTTTCTTTCTTGAAAACATTCAATGTAGCTTCTCTCTTAGAAGACTCAACATCTGGAATTCTCATCACATATGCAGTAATTATACAATACACCTCATCAAGAGTAAGTTAATCAATTTATCTTCCTTCTTCAATAGTGGAAATATAGGAATCATATTTAGTTGTCATAGACCTAAGAACTTTCAGCACAACCTCTTCTTCTTTTAGTTCTACACCATATCCTTCGATGGAATTTACCACATCATCAACTCTCTAAAGATAGTTTATAATACTCTTCTTCAGTCTTCTTCAAGCCTTCAAATTCTTCTCTCAACACTTGTAACTTTTCCAACTTCACTTTGGTGTCACCTTCATAGATCTTTTTCAATTTTTCCTAGACATCATAAGCAGTTTTACAATGCATAACTTTTCCATGCACAAAATCAAATAAATTTTTCATAATAGCAAACCAAGCTTTCTTATTGCTCTCATAATCCTTCTTTCCTATGGGATTACTAGGAATAGTAGCAGGAATAGTATATTTGGTCTTTATAGACATCCAAACTTTAGTTCCTAGAGAACCCAAGTATCCTTCCATTAATGAGCTCCACTTAGCATAATTTGTTCCATCAAATCTGGGTGGCTTGCATGAACCTTCCTAACTAGCCATTGTGTTCACTTATCCAAGATCTACCATGACCTGATAAAGCTTTCTCCTAGGGAGCCTAGTGATCTGATACCAATTGTTAGAACACAATAGTCTACTAAGAGGGGGAGTGAATCAGTAGATATCAAAAAAAATTAGCTCTCAAACCCTTAGTGTTGAAACCAACTTAACATGTAAATGTGCAGATTATAATATGAACAAGTATGAAAGAGCAACACACCAACAAATATACATGAAAAACCTAAGATGGGAAAACACAGAGTGAGAAATGCTACTAGGATCTACTATCCTAATCCATCCTCACAAGCATCAAAGTTCAGTTACAAGTTTTAAGAGCTACAACCCAAAGGAAGCTTCAATTCCCTATTTAGAATCATCAAATTCAAGGATGCTACAACACCCTATTCTAAGCTACAACTCGGTGCAAATGGAGGATAACACCTCTTACAAAGTTTAGGAATTAGCTATGCATTAAATGGTTCTATATAAACTTGAGATGGATCAATATTTTCTACACAATAATTCTCTCTTCCTCTCACTCTTCTCTCTCACATACAATGTGATCAATAACAAAATTTCATTTACTATAATTTAATTCTCATGGAATGCTATTCTTTCACTCATAGACTAACTAGTTCATCTCTTTGAACTACTCTTTTATATCTTTTTTTGCACTAACCCACAATCTCACCACATCAAGATACACACCACCATCTAGATTATCCAATCTAGTTACATGAATGAAACCCTTCTCGAAGCATTTGTTAGAGTTTCTAAATCATTCTTTCATCTTCATGTGTAGAAGATTCAAATTCAAGCAATCTATTCTCCTTTTCCCTAGTACCACCTTACTCTCTAATTAGCAACAAAATTTATGCAAAATAGTTAAAAAATAATTTGTACCTAAGATCCCATGTGTTCATCTATATCCTTAGATCAAATTCACATTCTATTTGTCAATTTTAGAATCTATGCACATAGCTAGCATTGTAATATATACAAAAACATACACCTCATTGGATCAAACAAATTCATCATAAGTTTCATGTACATATGAAATCATGCCAACACCTGTGTCTTCTTGCATTGAGAAAAAATTCCTTTATTGTGTCGATCATCATAATCAATGTCTCACCTTGACCAAGTGGTTTTTTGAAACAAGGATGCAAAAAAATGAACCATCAATCTCCAAATGTCATCCTTTCATTTACCTTCACTGAGCATGTCACCAGTCAACATTTTATCTTATATGTATGGTTGGGTCACATCTTTATTGTTTTATCAAAGGGACTCAATAAGAACTCTTTTTAATATCGATAAGTCTCTTTTCCATGTATTACTTGCTCGAGCAATGTGTCCCACATATTGCTACCATCCATTGTGGAAAACATTGCAACAAACACTATTGTCATCATGCTCTATCATCATCCATACTGTTGGGTCCATGACTATTAGTCTGTCGAAGGGACTAGGAATAAAATCCCTTCAAAATCTATGTGTTAGTTTGACAAACTCTACAACCACATCACCCAAGACTACACACGTCACTATCCACATGTTATCCAACATCAGCATCATCGTCATCAACATCGTCACTATTTTCACTATCCTTATCATCCCATCGAAGGGACTATAAACACAATCTCTCCAAAAAAATGAAGTCTCCTTGATGAGATGGTTATCGAGCTATCAAGGGGACTCCAAACGAAGTCTCATTGAACCCTTGTCACATCAACAAAGCACACACACACACTGTGGAGGTCCACACTTCACTTTTCTTTGCTAAGCAGTAAGTTAGACATGTTCTTGAAAACACCACCAGCCTTAAAGCATGATCTTCATAAGTTAATCAAACTATACAAAATACTTCCAGTGCTATAGGGTAGGGAGTTTTGTGAAACCTAGCAAAACATTGCTTGAGTTAGACCATGTTCCAAAAACACCACCAGAGCAATATTTTTTCAAAATCCTTGAAGCAGTATGTTAGATAAACTTAGAAAAACTCCTCCCAAGATATCAATTAGTCAATTTTTTCTTTTCTTTTGGCTCTCAACAGACTATCAAGGGGACTGAAGAAACTATCCCACTGAAGCTTTCTATTTTGCATATCACACTATGTTTTCAAGCATTTTCTTTTCCAAGTTTACACTTGGTGGTGAACCCCTTATTATACATCATTCAATCCCTAGAACCTTCCCTTTGTTAGGTGTCAATCTCCTTTACATTGAGATCTGAAGATTTTATTCTTGAGTGAAAGGATGAAAATTGTTGTCTCTCTCCTTTTATGTCCAAAACCCTAGAAGTGAAAGAGAGACCTCTATTTTCTTCATTTCATTTTTGTGAGCCTACATTTAGAATAAATTACAAGTTCCTTATTTGGATTGCATTTACATCCTAGACTTAGCTTGCATTAACTTTTCATTATGGTTTGCATTAGTTAATTGGTATTCTAGGGTTTCAAAAATTTGCATTAGTGAAAGTGCATATACATTGCATTTTTTCATCTAAAATAATTTCAAATCATTTAAAAATTTCATTTTAACTTAGGATACATATCATACACCATATAAAGCATCAAAATCCATTCAAAATTCTTGAAAATTTTGAAAAAAATCCCCACCAGGACTTATTTGCCACCTTGGAAAAATCGGTCCTTGAACAGATCTAAAATAGCCTTTTACAACACTCAAAACCTTGTTTCTAAGCTTTTTTTTTGCTGCCATTGGTTAGTATTTTCATTGGGTTGTTTTTTACATGCATTTCACTAAAACTAGTTTCAATTTTTCCATTTCATGCACTGCTTCATTTCAAATTTGCATTTACAACATCCCATTTTCATATCATTGCATAGTGTAATTAGTAAATTACCTTGTTTAAAACTTGAAACTTGCATTTAAACATTTCACTTTAATTCATTGCATAGCACTTCATTTACTTTCTCATGTTAGCATGTGTTCTTTTCAAGCATTTAGTGTTTCTATAATATCAAGTGGCTTGTATGATTCTATTTTCTCTACTCATGGGCATAATCTAGGAAAGCAAAGTAAAACCTTTGATAAGCATGTTGGATACCCTCCTAGTATCTACTAGATTTGTAAGAATTTCATAGCACAAGAGCATGCAAGTGTAGAAAATCATAACAATCATACTTTTTCTTCTCCCAATACCTCTCTTATTAGTGACAAAGATATCTTGGTGAAAGAAGATACAAGCATTGAGATTCTTGATTGTCCCCCCCCCCCTTGGAAGATATTAGGAAACAAGAAGATGAGATTATAGAAACATTTTTAAGTATCTCCTTGCCTAATCTCCATTCATCCTTTACTTGTGTAAAGTTTTTAGCCAAAGAGGATGATATCATAGATGACCATTACAATCAAAGTTTCCTTCTCCTAATATCCCTCCTCGATGCAAAGATGATAGGTTTTTGTTAGAAGATGCACCTATTGAGAGTCATGGGAATCTTTCTCCTCCCTTACCTAATGCTCATACTAGTTGGGAAGATCTACTTGGTAACCATGCAAATCATAGTTGTCCTTGTCTTGATGCCTCCCCTACTTGTGATGAAGCTACTTTAAAAAATCTAAATATGGATTGTGATGAACATCTTAAAATCTCTCCTACTAGGAAAGGTAATATGGTACAAGAGAATGAGACCTTAAAGAAAAAGGACAATGAAATAAAGCCTTCTCTTGATATCCCCACTATCAATTTAAACAAGAAAATCCAACTATTCATAACTCCCTTACATGCGATGAAGTTATTTTAGAAAAACCAAGATTTGAATGTCATGAACATCTAGTTTGTATGTCTCCTAAAAAATATCCTCCTAGGGAGGATATCATGGTGCAACAAAAGGAAAAAATTTAAAATAATGATATTATTCCCTTAGATGAAGATGATGAAGTAACAGTAGACTCTCCTTCACCAAGGGGTGCTAATATTATTAAAAATCAACTCATTCTTTACCCCACTTCACACAAAACAAAAAACTCAAAACAAACCCGAACTTATCCTTTATCCACCTAAGAATAATGTGTCATAGTAGCCAAGTCATAATATTGTTGCTCATACATATAACACAAGAAATAATCAACAACCAATACAATCAACCCAAACATCCCTCCCATTTCCTAATCCTATCTTACCCAGTCCTCCTTGTTTAACTTCGTATAGTGGGAATGAGTATGATCTTGTTGAACAACTTAAGAATAATCCTGCAAAGATATCCCTATGCGACCTAATTCAAAATTCACCTAATTATTACACTATGCTTCAAAGAACCTTGCAACAAGTTGTGGTCCCCTCTAGCACAAACCCAAATGACATAGCAACCATTATTCAAGAAATAAATGCTTACATTTTTTTCCACCAAAGTGAACTACCCCCTTTGGAATTGGCAAAAAAGTGATGCTTTCATGATCATAGCTCAATACAATAGAAAAAGGATAAAGCAAACCCTTGTTGAAAATGGCTCAACCCTTAATGTGTTGAGTGTTTCCCTTTTGGATAGGGTTGGAATGGATAGATCAAAAATTCAACCTACCCCATTATCTACTACTTGATTTGACAATGTAGGAAAGAAAGCACTCGGTGTGATTACTTTTCCTATTACAACTAAAAAAGCTACAATAGAAACACCTATTCATGTTATGCCTGATAATATTTCATACAATATTATTTTAGGAAGACCTTGGATTCATGAGATGCATGCAATTCCTTCTACTTTTCATCATAAAATGAAGTATGTATACAACAACATAGTGCAGACACTTGATGCTAATCATTAGACTTATATTTTCTTACAACCTAAGAAAAACAAGGAAAATCTTTTGAAAAAATTAACACCAACAACACAAGTAGAACCCATGCAATAGGAAGACAAAGAAAAACACATTGAAGAAGTCAAAAATCTATTAGATGATTATTTGGGTTCCTTAGACTTCGAACCAACATTCATGGGAGAATACAAGATCATAAATAAAGATTCAAACAAGGGAAAAGAAAAAGCAGTATTGTCAACATAAAATTTGGAAGACGCTTCAAAAGCATTCACCTCAACCACTTTAGAACAAAATAAAAAATATTACACAACAAAATTTGATGAACTCAACCATTAACATCCACCAAATTCAAAAGAGATGACGAAGCTTTATGGAAAAGGTTACGAACTTATGAGACAACTTGGGAATAGTGGAAAAGGATGTGGTGCTAGAGAACAAGGTATCGATGTCCCTATAGATCCTAACATGCAAGAAACAACTCATTGTCTTGGTTATTGTCCCATGATAGAAATAAAACCATCAAACAATCCTTCACTTATCATAAACACTATTACAAAACATCCTTCTAAGCCAACTTTAACAATAGTGCATCCAGAACTAATAAACACTAGTGTTCTTGATCATCATCATTTGCAAGAAACAAAAAAACCAAAAAAATCCTCACTTAATGTACATTTCATCTTGCAAAACACTAATGATTTGAATTTGTTAGATTTTACATCCTCCTTTCAAGGAGGGAACCAAATATTGCAATCTAAAGAGTCTTGCACAGGTATGACACCTTGTGCTAATAAAGAGATATCCTTTTCTCAAAATAAAGAAACATCCTCAACTTTTGACCAAGAGAGTATCTTGACAAGACTCCTCCAAGATTGTTTGATCTTTATTCCTTTAACAACATGAAAAAAAATTTATTACAAGACTTCATTCTGTGCATATCATCGAGTTCATGGTCATGCCACTAATGAATGTAAGGCTTTGAGTAACAAAATTAAAAATATTAAGGATCGTGGTGCTCTTCCTTGTGTTGAAGCACCTATTTCCACTAACTGAAGCTTACTTTTATCCTATTCAACTCATCCTTGTCCTACACTAGGTGGGGGAAAGCGGTTAGTTAGCCTTGTCCTCATATGTCACTTGTTGTTGCCTCTTTCCACTAGTTAATCACCCTTCATTAACATATAAGAGAAAGCTTGGGATGTGGACGACATACCTTAAGTTGGCTTGCATACATGACATGCTATCTTTTTCATGTCATAGCTTATTGAAAACATATGACTTGGCATAGGGCTTTTAGAATAAACTCTCATGTCTTCTTCTACTTTAAAGCAATTACTCATAGTAATGTTGTTAGCAACCACTTTAAAGTGGGGGTATACATCAACACTCATATTTCATTGTGCAATTTTCTTTCTTCTTGTGATGCATCCTTTTCTTGGTTTTCATTGGGCTTCCTTTGGTAGGGTTGAGTAGGAAGCCCAATCCAAGGCATGACTTTCCCCATAGCCACACATTTGTGTGTGTGTGAGTGCATACCAACCATGATTGTATGTTTCTCACCTTTTAGAACTTCTCACTTGATGGAAAACCAAGAGTTTCATTGCTTCAAAGTGAGTATGCATTTTTTAGACAAACAACCTAGATCTAATCCATGTGTTGGATTAGATCCACAAGAGTTTTGTCACCTCATAGTAAGTATGCATTTTTTGGAAAGCCAAGAGTTTTGTTACCTTAGAGTGAGTATGTAGTTTTTGGACAAACAACCTAGATCTGATCCACGTGTTGGACAAATGGTCATAGCTTAATCCACCTTTTTATTTTTTCTCATTTTTACTTCTCTTCCTTCTAGTTATTGTCAATGCATGATCGCATATCTCATTTTGTTGTATATTATTCACCTTGTGTGTTTCCTTTTGTACTCATATTGGTTTGACTTAGGATGTTAAATCCTATGGGTTTGGTTACCTCCTTCGTCTTCTTTATTCTAGACCATCCACATTGGTATGATTGGACCCCTCTTGAATGTCTACTTTAGTGTGAGTTTGAAGCAAGTTCATCCTCTCACTAAAGTGAGGGCTAAATGTAGTGTTGAAAATCATTGTCGAGATATTTTCACACTTTTTTGGCCCTTCTTGTGGATTTTTGGATTTGATATCACCTTTATCTAGTATTCTGAGATGTTTTCAAATCCACATTAGGTCTTGGGTCCTTGTAAAATGAATAAAATACATGTCTTCTAAAGGTGTTGTAAAGTGTTGTAAATCACTTTCACATTTTTCTAGACTTTTATTAAGCATTTACGTCTCATGGACCGATTTTTCCCTTAATTCAGTGTTGTAAAATGCATTTAATTGTATTCTCACATTAATATAGAAGGCTTGTAACTTAAACTTGAACTTAATCTAGTGTTCTAATGTGTTTTACACATTCACATTAGATTTTGTACCTTTCTAGGCTAATTGGACCTCATTTTAATGTTGTAGAGTGTATTTAGCCACACTTTCACATTGAAATTTGTGTCCCTAGCCTTAATCACCCTTTATATAATCATTAATAGGCCCCTAAGCCCCTTATTTTTTCATCTCGAGGCATATACTTTGACTAATATCTTGAAAAAAACCCTTTGAAACCTCAAAATCTTGAAGATCCACCTCCAAAACCTCAAGGTGGGACTCATTCTCCACCCTTGGAAAATGAGTACCCTTGGGTGGGACCCATTCACCAAGGGTGGCAAATGAGTCCCTTTAGGGGATTTTATCAAAATTGAGCAAGAAAATTCCAATTCTAACTTGATTTTTGATGAATCACTACCTTAGGGATCAAAATAATAGCCATTTGAGTGCCTTTCCTATATAAAAAAGCTCTCAAATCATTATTTCATAATGTATTCAAGTTTTCTAGTCAAGCAAGCAGTAGTTAGGGCATTTCAAGTCTTCACAAGTTCATCAAGGTGGATTTCAAGATCAATTCTATGGTATTCAAGGGAAATATTATTCATCAATTGTTGCAACAACTCAAGATCCATCAATATGGCAAGGTTATAATTGCATTATCTCATGTTCATGCTTAATTATCTTATTTTGAACCATTTTGATCTAATTACCTAAAAGGGGTTTGACCAAGGCAAACCCCTATTCCCTAACAATCAACTTTTTCTCTCTATCTTTGTGTGATAGTAGATCTAGGTGCTTTGAAGGCTTGGAGATAATTGAATATTAGGTTTCAAACTTGTTGGAGTTGTCTCCCTATTGGAAAGATCAAAATTGTCACAAAAAGACACTTATAGTTTGAAAATCAAGGTTTCACATTTGAACACTTAGAGGTATAGATTGAGCAGACCAAGAAGAGTAGATCCGAGCTTTGAATTTCTAGGAAAGTCAAACTAGACTCATTCACCACAAGTGGTGAATGACCCCCATTTTTGGTCAAATTTGAGATTTTGGCATTTTTGGATACCCTTTTTTGAGAAACTTGTTCTTGTGCAGAAACCCTGATCTAGGACTGATTTTCCCAAATTGTTCAATGAGTCCCAATGGGCCAAAATTTTAGAATTAGTAGTATTTCCAGTGTTCAACATACTTCTAGGTGCACACATTTTGTTATGTGGCTTTATGTTTTGTTTTTCCTATATTTATAGGTCATTTAGTTTAATTTTACATATCATGTTGTGTTTTCAAACTTTTTCTTTTGGGTATGTGCAGGATCATCATGGAAAAAACAGGCCCTTAAGTGGCAAAAAATTCAAAAAAATTAGTGTTAGGCAACTTGACGTAAAAATTTGAATAAGTTACTTATATTATTTTAAAAATATGTAAGAATAGAATATGTAGAAAATTAAATATAGTTTCTAAACTACTAGGTTTATTTAAAAATAAATAAAATCTATTTGGTGAAAATTTGAAATTTCAATGTAGTAGTACTTAAATTTTAGGGAAAAAATAAGAAGTAGGTGTCCTGACCACCCTAACCATAATAAAATGATAATATTTTCATATAATATTTCATATATAAGTAGAGGACTCATGTCCAAATGTGATGCATATTTTGTAATTTTTTCCAAGTAAATAATTAATTATGAATTTTTATTACAAATTTTAAGAAATATATTAACTCTATGTTACCACCTTAACTTGGTCAAAAATTCATGAAATTTTTTTTTATTTTTTTAATCCTATAGTATGTGAAGCATAGAATGTGACGCATGTTTCAGACTCAAAAAATGTGATAGCATTTGAAAGTTATAGATGTTTTTCAATCAGCCTATCGATCAATACTTTAGTTGTAATTCTAATGAAAATGAATAATAATTATTTATTAAATTCAAATTAAAGTATAATTTATATTGGTGGAAAGCTGAGAATATCCTCTAAAAACCCTTTTCATTTCATTAATTTTGCGTTAAAAAAAGTCGTCAGCCACATACCCTACAAATACCCATAATATTGCCACTTTTTGGCCCCTCATGATCCTCCACATACCCTCTTCCAAGTTTACACTTGGTGGTGAACCCCTCATTATACATCATTCAATCCCTAAAAGATTCCCTTTGTTAGGTTTCAATCTTTTTTGCATTAAATCTCAAGGGTTTGTTCTTGAGTGAAAGGATGAAAATTGTTGTCTCTCTCCTTTTAGGTCCAAAACCCTACAAGCAAAACACATACCTCTATTTTCTTCATTTCAATGGCATAAGTTTATACTTATGTGACCTGCAACCTAGGTAAAAGTGCAAGGTTGTGTCACACTTTTAGTTAACTTATCAGTTGACATAAGTGAATTTATGTATTTCTAACTAAATATCAGTTTTGGTCAAACATATGATCTAGTAAGATTCATTCTAGCTAAGTTAGATATTTGCACAACTTTTTCAACTAAAATTGTTGGCTAAAAATATATGGAGCACCACTTTGAGCCCAATTTAACAAAAAGATAAAATTATTTGAAAACATGAAGTTTCAATAACTTCTACTAATGTAAATAACATTTTAAAAAATATATAAAAATTACCCTTTTGTAGATCCATTTATGTCGTTTTCAAAAATATATTTATTTTAGTAGTTTAATTATTATTTATATTTTATTTTTTATTTCTACTAAAAGTGGTTATCAACACAAAACATTAGGTTCATTACCATGCCAAGGAAAAATACTAAAACTTATTTTAAATAATTTGAAAAAATAATGATGCTCTATCTATAAAAGAATCTATTTCAAGATGGTATATTTTTTTTTCCATTTTAGATAAATATTTAATATGAAAGTTGGCGTCCCATGGAAACAACTATTTTTTGATTCACACACATTTTAATATTTATTTTAAAATATATATATATCAAAATTGGGAAAAAATATATTCAAGCACTAAAAGGTATGTGCAAGATCATGATGGGCTAAAAAGTGGCAATATGATGGGTATGTGGTTGATGACTTTCTTTTACCCAAAATTCATGAAATGAAAAAGGTTTTTAAAGGAAATTCTCATATTCCACCAATATAAATTATGCTTTACTTTGATTTTAATAATTAATTATTATTCATTTTCTATTTTAATTATGACTAAAGTCCTGATTGATAGGTTGATTGAAAACCATCTATAGCTTTGAAACAATATCACATTTTTTGAATAAAAAAAATGCATCACATTCTATGATTCCCATACTATAGGATTAAAAAAGGAAAAATTGAATTTCATGAAGTTTTGACCAAGTTAAGGTGGTGAGACATACAATTTTTTATATTTTTTAAGATTTGTAGTAAAAAATTCTTAATTAATTATTTACTTGGAAAAAAATTACAAAAAAATATGCATCACATTAGGACATGAGTCCTCTACTTATATCTAAAATATTATTATTTTATTATGGTTAGGATGGTCATATAGACACCTACTTCTTATTTTTTCCCTGAAAATTAAAGTACTACTACATTTAAATTTCAAATTTTCACCAAATAGATTTTTTTTTTTAAACAAGCCAAGTAGTTTAGAAACTACATTCAATTTTCTACAGGTTCTATTCTTACATATTTTTGAAATAATATAGATAACTTATTCAAATTTTTAATGTCAAGTTGCCTAACTTTGATTTTCCTAAATTCTTTGCCACTTAAGGGCCTAGTTTTTTCCATGATAATCTTGCACATACCCTAAAATTTCAAGTTAGAAATACCCACAAAAAATTTGAAAGAAAAAAAAAAATTACTATAAAAAGTTTGGCATCCCATGCAACTTCATTTTTCACCATTTTATTAGCAACTAAATTATAGAGTTAATTTATTAAAAACTACTTTAAAATAACTTTTTAATTTTATTTTTTAAATACCAACATAAAATATACTAAAAAGTACATATTTTACTAGTTTACATCATTTCAAAATTAAAAAAATATAAGCCACTTTTTAGTGATTCAAGTTTAAAAGTTGGATTAGTGTTGGTCATTTCCTTTATAAAGTGTGACATGGCTTTGTACTTTTACCCACCTATAACACCAAGTCATCGATGAAATAGAAATTTCTTGGATGTTGTGACTAAAATTTCTACACGTGTAGGGTTTAACTGATAAACCCTAGACCAAGAGCATGAACAAATGAATGTTAACATCTCCATTGATAGTAAGACCTGCAAAATACCTTTCTAGAAAGTTTTCGAGAAACCTAGATCCAATCTAGCATTAGTTTTCACATACAAACATCTAGAAATCAACATCACTGCAATTATGCTCCCACCCTTATCATCAATAATAACATTTATCCAACACAACCAAGGCCTCCTAATGACAATGATAAAGAATATATTTCATCTCAATTCCTCCTGCCCTATATCCACATAGGTAAATTGGTGAATCTAGCAAGCGTAGAAGGCCTTACAAATTAAAGAAACTACACTTTCCTTATCCACCACTTGCAATTGAAAGGAATTTAATGTTTCCTTGATTTAATGTTGTAATTTGGTTAACACATTCACATTATGTCTTGAGCCCTTCTCAACTAATGGAATTTTAATAGCACCTTATAAAAGCGTTGTGAAGTGTTGTAACACACTTTGACACTTTTGAGGGGTTTCATCAAATGAATAAACATAATCAACCTTAGTCTTTCCTTATTTTGAGTGTTGTAAAGTTTTATAATGCACTTTCACATTTTTCTAGTCTTTTCATTAATAATTGGGCTTTCTTATGCTTTAATTGGCCCTATTTTCCATCCACAAGCCTCATTTATTGCATCTTTTCAATGATAATCCTTACACCAATCAATAAACAATCATAATTCAGGTGTTTTTGGCTTGTGTGGCCAATATTTAGGGATCTTGGACTCATTTTCCACCTTGAGAAAATGGGTTCCACCTAGATCTTTTGGCCCTAAACTATTTTTTACACATTTCTAAGCACTTTTCATCTTTGGTCCCATACATTATGCTTGATGGGACTCATTCACCACCTTGGGTGAATGAATCTAGTGTGACTCAAATTCAAATTTAATTCAAATTCTTGATGGGATTTTATTCTCCTAGGTCTAATGTTGGCTTGTAGTGTTGTAATTTTAGGAATTATTGGGTATGTGCAACATCATCATGGAAAAAATGGGCCCTTAAGTGGCAAACAATTTAGAAAAACTAGAGTTAGGAAAATTGACATAAAAATTTGAATAAGTTATCTATATTATTTCAAAAATATGTAAGAATAGAATATGTAGCAAATTGAATGTAGTTTCCAAACTAATAGGTTTGTTTTAAAAAAAAAATCTATTTGGTGAAAATTTGAAATTTCAATGCAGTAGTACTTCAATTTCAGAGAAAAATAAGTAGGTGTTTGTCTAACCACCCTAACCACAATAAAATGATAATAGTTTTTATAAGATTTTAGATATAAGTAGAGGAATCATGTCTCGATGTGATGCATTTTTTATAATTTTTTATTACAACTTTTAAAAAATATAAAAAATTGTATGTCTAACCACCTTAACTTGGTAAAAAATTCATGATTTTTTTCTTTATTTTTAAATCCTATAGTATGTGAAGCATGGAATGTGATGCATGTTTCAGATTCAAAAAAAGTGATACCATTTGAAATCTATAGATTTTTTTCAATTAGCCTATCAATCGAGACTTTAGTCGTAATTCAAATAGAAAATGAAAAATAATTATTTATTAAATTCAAAGTAAAGCATAATTTATTTTAGTGGAAATCTAAGAACCTAGTTTAAAAACCCTTTTCGTTTTATCAATTATGGGTAAAAAAAGGTTGGTAGCCACATACCCTACACATACCCATCATATCGCCACGTTTTGGTCCATCATGATCTTGCACATACCCTCTTGCATAATTGAGCATAAATACAAGGTTATTTCACTAATATTCAACACCTAGCATTCAAGAGAGTTCACAAGAGTGTTCAAAGGAATTCAAGGGAAGATTATAAAGAATTTTAGAGCATTCTTCAAGTTGCAATCCTCATGTCAAAGATTGCATTCTTCATGTTTGTTATTCTACTAACAATTGTGATTTAGAATTTATGATTCAAGCAAGTGTGTCAAGCAAGATCAACATCATTCAAGCAAGATTCAAGAACCACATCCATTTCAACCATTTCAAGCATATTTGTAGCACCTTATTGCTAGGGTTTGGTGAGTTGCAACATTGTTATTTATTCATTCATCATTCTCCATTGATATTTGCTTTCATTTCAAGGTTTAATTAATTCCCTAACCCCATAAAATTGTTCCCTCTTATTGTGTGTGATCTTTAGAGCTAGGTTATAGATTTGTCAAGGAGCAAAGTTGGAGAAAATTTTTCAAGTTGTCAAGTCTCCAAAAGTTGTCATCAAGCCTTGGGGAATCTTGGAGAAGGTCTATAGGTGGAAATTTACAATTTCAAATTTGAAAACCAGTCAAAAAGAGTAGAGAAAGTGGAGAAGAACAAAATCAGGTCTTGAACTTCCAAAAAATTAGAATGGGACTAATTCACCACAAGTAGCAAATGATTCCCACTCCCTGACAGAGATTTTCATAGATCTAGATACCCTTTGGTTGAAACTTGTATCTTCACATTTTCTCAAAAGGAATGATTTTCCCAACTTGGTGAATGAGTCCCAGTGAGAATTAATAGCAAATTTTCTATAATTATAGACCTCCATTCTACCTTTTTTAGTCTCCCAAGTGCACACTTTCTATTTCATAACTTTTTGTTGCATTTTGTTCATATTTCTAGGTCATTTAGAGTTAGTTTGTATTCAATTAGGGTTTTTTCTTACAACTTGCATTGCATTATCTTTTCCAAGTCCAAACTTGGTTGTGAACCCCTCATTAGATCATATTAATTTCCTAGGAAAAACCTATTGCAATATTTTTTTCTTCTTTGCATTGAGATCTCTAGGGTTATCGTTGAGTGGAATTTCTTTAGAAGTGTGTGCGAATAACATCAATCATTCCACACACCAACACAATTTTTATAGGTTCCATTTTGGTGAACCTACATTTATAACATCATAATTCTAATTTGGAGTACATTTACATACTATATTTAGCTTGCATTAACATTGCATTAAGATTTACATTAGTTAATTTGAATTCTAGGGTTTCAATATTTGCATTAGTGAAAAGCTCATTTAGCTTGCATTATTACATTTAATTTCATTGAAAATTAATCAAATTATACATTTGCATCTCATGCATAGCTCAAAAAAATAAAAAGCATAAAATTCAATTCAAAATTTTTGAAAATTTTCAAAAAAATCATCATTAGGACTCATTCGCCACCTTGGGTGAATCAGTCCCTCTACACATTTTGCATTGCATTTTTTGGCATTTAAACTTCATTTTTTGAGTTTTTGTTTGTTGTTTCTACTTTTCTGTTTCAATTTTTAGAATTTCAGTTATAAGCATTTCATTATTATTAGCTTACATTGCATTTTCATTCACCCCACATTTAGTAGCCTTTGCATGAGTGTTTTGTGTCCTAATGCTAATACCATAGTCAGAGGAAGTTTGAGACTCATGTCATTCTAGGATAGCACAATCATTGTTGATCTTGGGTTATCTAGATCTTCCACTCCTAGTATTGACTCTAGTACATTAGGCATGGATAACACCCTTAGCAAATCTTTTCCTTAAAGTAGCATGAAATTTGAACCAAGGAATGATAGTATCCCACAAGAAAACATAATTCAAATTCATGAGCATTTAGTAAACTTACAACATCAAATAAGCCTAGAAAATATTTTTTCTACTACAATTCTTGCCATAGAAAACATTCACCACATGCTTGAAAGTGAAGATGGCCTTGACCTCGTGAAAACCATAGTTAAAATATTTGGAAAACATCTTCCCTAAAATACTAGTTGTCCTTTTCCCACAAGCAATGTTACAAGTCAAGCAGGAACTCAAATTCCTCTTCCTACAATAATATCCTCAATACCTACCTATACCACTCCTCAAGTCACAACAATAATGCACCAATTTAGTAACATGATTCCTTCCCTGGGTATTCCTGCTAGCATCCCTAGTTCCTATGTGGCATTGCAAGTTATTTCTCCTACATTACCACCTATAAGCATTCCTTTCACTTTTACTATGAACACATACACTCCATCACCAGTTTCACTTCCATATCATAACATAAGAAGTGACCCTCTCATAACACAAATTTTCCAAATTGTTTCATCCCTTCAAAAGAAAATTTCCACAATAAACCAAAACGAAAATGCCCCCCCCACATATTATGTCAAAAGTAGTCCATTGTCCTTGGAGATATTGTGAACACGGATGCCACAAGGCCTAGAGGTGCCTAGATTTGAGAAATATTGAGGGAAAGCAGATGCTTCTAACCATGTTAATGCCTATGCTACCTTATGTAGTGACTTTTTCCTAGCTCCTTGAAAGATACCACCTTGGAATGGTTCTCTTCTTTACTAAATAACTCAATTTTTTATTTAAATGAATTTTTTGAGGAATTTGTAAACAATTTCCAAGTGCATATGACTCCCAAGATGACCTTGGTTGATTTGTTGGGATGCAAGAAAAAAGAGGAATAAAAGATAATTGATTTTATCTCATGCTAATAATCATTTTATTCCCAAATCAACGTCAAGGTCCCCAATCAGCACCTTCAAAAGATATTCATAGAAACTTGTAAAGTAAGAACCAATTCATGATTATCAAAATTCAATTAATAGTTGAGATATAGAGTCCACTTCTAGTTGAATCGAGAGATCCGAACTCGCAAACTAGAACAATTCCAAACCTTTTAGAAAACAAAATAAAGGGTTCCTTCAATTAATACACCTCAACAAAGAACTCAAAATTTTAATAACCAAGTAGCAGCTATCAAAGCCATGGTACCTTTTAGTTATGGAGATCCAAAAAGACAATTTTCTCCCTTGCCCAATACCCTTCATAACACAATGTCCCAAATTTTAGAACAACAAATGATTACCTTGCCTCTCATCAAAATTCCTAACCCTAATAAGCCCTTACCCCTAACCTTTAAATAAAATTTGTATTTCCACTATCACTAGCAAAATGGACATGAAACAAGACATTGTAAGCATCTTAAACATCTTGTGAAAGACCTCATTGATTTTGATCGTCTATCCATTGGAGGTGTTAGCAATCAAGGAAATAAATCTGTTGCCCCTCCAAACAAAATCTTGTAGATTTTCACCAACCCAATTCCCAAACATAATATTTCATTTGTCAAATCTAATGAAACTACAAAGAATGGTGATATGAATATTGATATAGATGATGAAAACAATTATTATATTTTAAATAAGGCTATCAATGTCAATCCTATAGATAAAATGGTAGGGGTGATAGATTTCATCCCTCGTAAGGGAAAAACTAAGAGTCCTCTTGACATTTCTTTCTCCTCTAAGGATATAATTAAACAATCACTTGATGGTCCTCTCTACATAGTCAATTGTATCTATGAAAAGCCCACTGATGGGATACTAATAGATCCTTCCTATGGAGAGAATGTGATCACCGAGGAATTCTTAGTTTTACATGAAATCTATCAAGATGAATATGATGAACTGAAAGCATGGATCAAGACACACAATTTTTTTGCTTTCCCTACAATAGGATTGATCACCTTACCATTGCAAATAGGACTAAAAACATTAGATGTCACATTCTCCATCATCTCATAGTCGAACCAATTTCATGTTAAGCTAGGCCACCCATGGATTTTCTCCATGAAATTCATCCCTTTGGTTGTGCATAAATGTTTAAAGTTTCCTTTTGAAAATGAAGTATTCACTATTCACCATAGTGGCTTCAACCCTTTTTCATCTAAAGGAAAATTTTCCTTAGATTTTGTTGGTTGTTTTCAACAAACCAATCAGATCTCACCAAGTGCCTATGAGCTTCGCAGACTACATTCTTGAATACCTACAAGATAAGTGGCCAAAAAATGAGATGTAGCACTAATGCTTTATCTATTGCACTTTAGGCTCTTCAAACCCCAGGAGGGTAGCCCCGCAGTGTGTATCCTAAGACTCTTCTCAAAAAATTAATAGATACATTGCATGATATGGCAGATGTATTCTAACCAGAGGCTAGGAAGATGAAATCCTTCAAGAAATTGGCATTTCCTTGAGAGAATTACACATATAAAGCCAATAATACAAAGCAACACCAACCACAAAAAATTAAAGATCGATTTAAAGATTATTTATAAATGATGTTCTCAAATTGGGTGATCAGAACCATAAGAAATGCTTATAAGAATTGAGATCAGTTCCATATCTATGGGATAGGATTTAAAAAAAATTGAATTACAAGGTAAATTTAATCCTAAATATCCATGATCTACATGAGGTTGCGGGTATGTGCCAGATCATCATGGAAAAAATAGGCCCTTAAGTGGAAAAAAATTCAAAAACATTAGAGTTAGGCAACTTGATGTAAAAAAATGAATAAGTTATCTATATTACTTCAAAAAAATGTAAGAATAAAATTTGTAGAAAATTGAATGTAGTTTCTAAACTACTAGGTTTTTCTTTAAAAAAATCTATTTGGTGAAAATTAGAAATTTCAATGCAATAGTACTTAAATTTTAGGGAAAAAATAAGAAGTAGGTGTTTTTCTGACCACCCCACCACAATAAAATGATAATAGTGTTTTATAAGATTTTATATATAAGTAGAGGACTCATGTCCCAATGTGATGCATATTTTTTTGTAATTTTTTTCCAAGTAAATAATTAATTATGAATTTTTTATTACAAATTTTAAAAAATATAAAAACTTGTATGTCTGACCACCTTAACATGGTCAAAACTTTATGAGATTCAATTTTTTTTTTTTTTAATCCTATAGTATGCGAAGCATAGAATGTGATGCATTTTTTTGATCCAAAAAATGTGACACCGTTTGAAAGCTATAGATGTTTTTCAATCAGCCTATCAAATAGTACTTTAGTCATAATTTGAATAGAAAATGAATAATAATTACTTATTAAATTCAAAGTAAGGCATAATTTATATTGGTGGAAAGCTGAGAATCTCCTTTAAAAACCCTTTTCATTTCATCAATTTTGGATAAGAAAAAATTCATTAGCCACATACCCATCATATTGCCACTTTTTGGCCCATCATGATCTTGCACATACCCTTGCTTTGCAATTCACAAATCAATAATCGGGTTCCAAGACTACTTATCAAATACAATTATCCTGCACATGAATTAATGATTTGAAGTAAGAATTTTAACCGATTCTTTGAACCAGAGCTAAAATCAAAGCATACATCATAACACAATAATGATGAAGATTAATGAAATGACCCTTGATCATAGTTTTCATTAATAACTTAGGTACAAAGTAAAATTGGAGAGACTATAGACTCTAAAAACTTGCATTATCATTTAGATAATGCTGAAGAACCATACATTTTATAAAATTTACTAACTAGACTCAAAGCATAAGATAAGGACTTCTAACATATTCACTTTGTGTTCTTCAATTGCACATTTTGATTCCAAAATTCAACAAGAGACCTGCACTAATGGCCTTGAATTCCCTTTTATGGAAACAAGGGAGAAAAGCAAGCTTTAGGCCAAGAGTACACATGTCACATCCTAAATGGACCACTACAAGACACATTCTCTTTATAGTTATATTTACATTTCCCATTAGAGGGAATAAATATGAGACAAAAATTGTTTATCTTTGTAGTGGAAAAAAAATCTACCCTTCAAAAGGCACATGTTGAAAATAATAATTTTTTAGTTGTTGTCACTCATTTGTTACATTAGGAAAAATGACAAAATGACAAAACCAAAAAAAGGGAGTTAACATCCACATCAACACTCATAACATCAACAATTAACATTCATCTATAATATTTTGCTATCAAGAAACATATATTTATTATACATTAAATTCTTTCAAAGGCCAGACTTGTATTATACTTGACCAATCATAAATGTTTCCTTTTATGTACTCATAGAACCAATTGATCAATAAATATTCTCTTCCATTGTTCATATTCAACATCAGATGGCCAATTGAAATCAATTATTTTGTCCATCTTCTTCCTGTATATGGAGAACATTTTGTCATTATTGAATTGGATTCCTTATCAAAATCCTCCAAAAAGCTAATGATGAAAGACAATTTCTCCAAAGTATTGTTAAAAATATTAATATGAACCTTTTCACAAATAATCTTTGCTTGAGAGGTAATGGTATTGTCCATTTGGTTCTTCCTAATCTGCAGGGGTTTCACTTCATCATAAGTGTGTTGAATGTCTGGAAACAATGACAAATTTTCCTAGTCATAATCAATTTTCAATTCCCTTATTTTATGTTCTAGTGGAGCAAAATACCCTTGAAACCCTTGTTCATTGATTTCATTGAAAAATTTATAAGTTGGGATAACCTTTGGGCATCTATCTTCTTGTTGATTGGCCCCAACTACCATTAGTCTCAACTTCTTAGTTCAAGGAATCTATTTATCAATGAGTGGAGTGTCCAACTACTTATCCCTCTGAGATAACCTTATTGCTCATAGCATCAATGAGTAATTGGCATGAACACTATTGAATTTACTCTACATCTTTCTATTAATGCACTTCAAGATAGTATGAACAATCCTTGAATTGTTCTCATACATTGTGTCTTGTGTCTACTCAAGCAATTTCTTATACACTTCAATTTGTGTGAGGATTTGTGTCCTTGTAGGATCATTTGATGGGATGGTACCTAATGTTCTTGGCTTCTCTGTTAAGAGTGATTCCTCCCCCAAATTTTATGGCACTATTTCCAAAGATTGATTAGGTGAGGGAGACTAAGAATGTGCAGCTAGAGAAGTTGATGGTTCATGACTTGAACTAGTTTGACCTTGCTTTCTTAATACTTCTACCTACTACTTACACAAGGCTACCTAAATTTCTAACATGGCCACCTTTTGTTGAATCTTATCATATTCATCTATAAGATTATTATATTTTTTCCTATAATCATCTCTTTCAAGAGTGAGGTCTTCCATTGTTTCCTTAGTAAACTTTTCAACATTCATAGCCATATCAGTTGCCTCTAACGTTGGGGTGTGAGTGATTCTCTTTATCATCGAATTTCCACTAAAATCTAATGGTTCAACCACTACCAACTTCCTAGATCCCAGAGATAATGACCAGATTTCTAATGCATCCCATTCTTTAGTAAATCATAATCCTCAAAGTAACATCTCTTCTTCTTCTTTATTTTGCAGCAAGAGCCTTTCAGACCTCTATATAGTATCAAGCTCTATAGCATCAACAATGTCCCATTTAGGTAACAACAATATACCACTCTTCTTCACAAGCTCTTTTCCATCTTTAGCAGTCATATTTTGGAATTCAACACTCATATCCTTCCTTACATTTTCCTAAATGATAGCTTTAGGAGTTTCAAATGTAAGCTCCTCTCGATTTCAAGTTTCTTTGCATATTCTGGAGCTTTAGCTCTCCATACAAAATCTTTGAATGCACTTTTTTCAATAAAGGATTCATCCTCCACAAATTCTTTACAGGCTTCAATCCCCAAATCATCCACACTATTTAGACCTCTAAGGTCATCCTTTCCTATCCTAAGGCTATCCTCCCTTGAGTTTGAAGCAACTTCCCTTATGGGAGAGGGTATTCCCTGTTATATCTCCTCAGAAGTGATAGGGAAATCATCATCCTCTATATCAAAATAATCCACTACTCCTCTTACCTTACTATTTTTCCTTTTAAGGAGTGGCTGCTCCAATTGAGCAAGACTTCCTAGAGGTGATTCAACATCAATCACAACATTAGGGACCCATTTTAGAGGTGATGTCATTGATCGCTCAAGAGAAGCTACCCTCATTTCCTCATAAGTGGTAGGGGATGGCAATGCTTGCTCCTTGTTTGTTGTCTTCTTCTTTCTAGAGTAAATTTTTATTTTCTTGGGTGGCTAATAAGTAGGCCTCTATTCTAGTACCATAGAATTTTCTTCTTCGTTTTCCACTACTTTTCCTTTATCTGTGACCACTTGTTCTCTTCTCATTATACCAACTATATCCTCAAAATTATTCAAAACATGCATAATCCCATCGAATTTATTCTATATATTAGGAATAGGGTCATACTTAGGATCTCTCCTTTGAGCCCTCTCCATCATATTATTGAAGGAAAGATATTTATAATTCTTCTGATCCTATTCTAGGAAGTCAAAAATGTTGTTGATTACATCCTTTGGATAGTATAAATTATGCACAAAATTACCATGCCTTTTCTCTATGCTCAATGCATTAATTAAACCTTCTAAATCACGCTTCCTTGAGTGCATACGATCTAATTTTTAAAGTGCTAGTAGATGTAATAACTCTTTCCATCCTCCTTTTATTTAAAAAATTCAATAAACATAGTCCATTATGGGAAAAACAAGCCCTTCTTTGCTATATCTGGCAGGTGTGTTGCTTGGGAAGCTCCTAATTTCCTTATGACTTCAAGAAACCCAATCCTCAATGGCACATCTCTTGGCAAGAAAAATGTGTTTATGTTAGTGCTATAAACTCTAAAGATTGTTGTATCAGGGTATTAGATTAAATCTGCCCAATTATGGCCCAAATTCAAATCAGTTCTCTTCTCCATAGGCCTCAAGAACTCATATATTTCGTTAGGAATTATTGGTGGGTCATAAAACATATATCTTCCCAATTTTGATGCAAAAGCATTTTTGAATACCACATAGTTATATTTCTAGTCACCCTTATCAAGATTATGAGTCCAACATTCTATAGGAAAGTCAATACCATCCTCCTTTCTCAATGTCATATCCCTTTCAAAATTATTTTCTAGTTGAAATAAAAACATATGCATTAACCTAGAATACCACCAAAATTTCACCCAATTCTTTCCTCCTTTCAACTCAACTAGGCCTTTATGAATATTATCAGCCAAATATGTGGCATAGTCATAAAGAATGCTGAAGGCCTGATTTTGTATATATGTTTCCAAATAACTATACTCCTTTCGCAATGTGTCTCGTGGAGAGAAACCAATAGTTTTGCAAAATGAATATATAGTCTTCTTGAAGTAGCTAGTAAAATACCTCATTGGGAAAGGTTATAACTTATCTTTACCAATCCTTATTTGCTTTCTATTTTTTCTAGTGCCAGTGTTGGCAATATGTGTAGGTAACATTCTCATCCAGATCAACACTTTAGTTTTCTCACATTCCTTTCTAATGACATCCATATCAAGAGGCACCATATCATTGTTCTATTCTTGCAATTGGAAAATTCCTATAAATTCTTCTTTAGTTATCCTTAACATATCTGTCCCATCAAATGTTCTAATTTCCCTTGAAACCAGGTCATATATTGACACAATGACCTTCAACAAGTCAACATCCATATACACATTAGGAACAACTAGTCTTCCCATGTCTAGTCTCCAAAGGTTTCAAAAAGGAATCCCAAGATTTCTATTCCCGAACCAATGCTTAAATAAATTCCATCCAATATAAGGTAATTTGACATCTTTGATAAAATAATGTTTGTCAAGTACCCCCTTCCTGACTATTGGGCCATGAAACAACATTCTACCCTTGGCCTTTTTATTTTTAGAGGGTTTTAGTAAATCCATTACATCTTGGGATAATGATCTGGATTGAGTTACATAGGTGGCGATTTGTGCTTTGGGTGCCATTGGCAGAGGAGAAAAATTAGGTTGAGTTAGGGTTTTCAACACAAAAGGTTTCAACAACAAGATTTGCAATTCAAAACTAGGGCTCAACTCAAATGAAAATTCTAAAAGGTCTCATAGAATTATGGCCTTTTAAAGACAAAATAACCCTAAATAAAGTAATTAAAATAAACCATGGAAGCTCATTTGATAGGAAACACAATGAAAACCAACTCCAATATAGAGAATTTAAATAAAGGATAAGAAATATGTTTATTTTACTTATGGATTTTACCCACAAGAAACCCTAATTCCAACCATGTCAAACTCTACAAATGGCCTTTCTCAATTTCCCAGACACTCAAGTGGTGTTTGCAGCTCTCAATTATGCGAGAACTAATCATCTACATCTAGTCTAGGAAAAAAAGTAGTTTTAGAAGTCACTTCTGCCATTAGTACTCACTCGCATGAAGCAAAAATGGTTGCAACAGTCATACTTCTTAATTTTGAATATTCACCGTTGATCTCCCATCAAGATGGCCTTTTGGATAACTCAGACTAAGTCAATTAAGTATGAATTCCAATCATTGTCACAAGTCATTCCATTGGCCAATGAAACTTTTCCAACTAGGTACTCATTCATTTGTTTGTGGGTTCCACCTTTCCTTTTTGCTAGTAACTAAAGAAACCATGTGGCAACTTCTCATAGACCTCACAAATTTTAACCAGCCTACAACTTAATCCTATGAGATGGTGGGGAATGATAGTGATTGAACCTACCATCACATCATAACCATTGATTAAAGTACTGAGGATGTTGGATGGATGAACTAGAGACTAATCCCCACACTCACAACTGTACATGTGTCAACATCTCACAGACCACATGACACTTAATGAGCTGCCCTTTGGAACTTGAGAGCTAGTGGGGAATAGCCCAACTCAATTCCCAGGATCGGAGGATCTCCCAATGTACACACTCAATAAAATTAGTATAAATGGGGCCATGACTAGGTTGATGACAATCTCACCCTCAAGAATATGACTTAAATGTAAGTCATTTGAAAACTATTATGGCTTGACTATAGTGGACATTTAAACAATTAGCCATATGTGATGACCGACTAACTTAGAGCTTGGGGCCAATACAAAGAATGATTTTAATGGCTCAACTCATGACTCAAATGACTGATAACTAGATGCAACAGGTCAACACAAAATTATAAGGATGGATATTTAAGCTTGATTGCTATGATGCGAGGATTTTTGAAGTAAACCCCTAAACCATATTCATGGACACAAAAGGTAGAAAACCTGAAGAGGAAAAATTTTGATAGGATTTTTTCAAAATTTCAATAGAACTACTAGATTTATTTTAGCTAGAGCTCATAGAACCTATAAAGCCATAAGAAGACTTCTTTTTCATATCCTACCAAAAATTCAAAGCAAAGAAAGTAGCCAAACTATCTCTTCAAAACATGTCCCCATCAACCTTTGAACCTCCCATCCTTGAAGAAACCATGATTGAATGTAAACAAGACCTAAACAACTAAGAAAAACCTATAAAAAAGGCTTCACCTACATCCTACAAAAGACCAAGAGATAGTGAAACCAACCTTGTCACACCTCCTAGAATAAAACAAGTTTACAAAGTAAAAGAGAAAGTAGTTGAAAAACCTCTTATGGTTCCTTCAATTCCTCCCCTTAGGGAAGAAAAGAAACCTATGGTTGATCAACCCACTCTTACACGAATGCAACTTGAAAACAAAACCAAAAGAAACAAAGGTGCTAGAGAGCATAGGCATACATGTCGTTCCCTTGCTCACAAGCTACATGAATAATTAAACAAAGAAAATCAAAATCCAAACTTGACTAAAGCAATGCATGATGACCCTACTTTTGCCCTGGAAAAAAATAATCCAATACAACAACCACAAAAAGAGTTGAACTCATTCATTGACAATATCCTTCAACCTCCTATTGTGATCAACTTATATGATGATGACTAGGTTGCTAAAATTGATGAAGAGATGCATAATTAACTAAATACATTATTTTCCTCTTCCATGAGCTTAAACAACGAATCTCCTGCAAAGAGTGTTGAACCTAGTACTTCTCCTAGTTCAAAAATTTTCTGTGTGCCTTTGGCTAGTTTCTCACCTTTGGTATACACAAAAAATGATTGAGAGGTGGATGACTTGCTCATAGGTTGACTCGCATTTTACTTAACTATTCTTTTTTTTTCTTTTATGTGATTGGATGTGTGTAATGTGATCCCCCTCTGACATTTTTTATGTTCTCTCTCTCTTTGTGACATTTGTCTATTTGTACATTCATTCTTCTCTATTTCCTACATCTCTTTCTGCTTTTATCTTTTTCATTTATCCTGTGTTTTCCTTTTGGTGATGATGCAAGGCATCGAGACATTCATGTCTCTTCCATGTTGACCCAAAATATTTTTCTTTATTATTTTCATTTGTCTTGTGTTTTCCTTTTGGGGATGATGCAAGGAATCGAGGCATTCATGTCTCTTCCATGTTGACCCAAAAGGCTTTATTTTTCCTTTTCCTTTTCATTTTCTCTTTTGTCTTGCATTTTCCTTTTGCGGATGACACAAGGCATCGAGACACCCTATGTGTCTTCCATGTTGACCCAAAAGGTTTTTCTTTGTTTTCACTCTCTTTGTGTCATTCTTCCAGTTCTATGTGTATTTGGGGGATGATAATTCCAAGATCTTTAAAAACTTTGGAACAAAGAACATACTGACCCTGAATCCATAGATCCCTTATGTGTTTGGTGTTTTCATTTTGGGGGCAACCCATTTCTTTTCTTTTTTTCTCTTGCATGACACAACTTTACTCAAAAACATATGACTTGGCATAGGGATTTCCAAGTTGGCTTTCATGTCTTCCTTCTTGTTTACATTTTTTTATTTTTTACTTTAAAGTAATTGCTCATACTATGGTGTTCAACAATTTCTTTAAAGTAGGGGAATACATTGACATTATTCTTTTGCATTTTCTCGGTTCTTAGTGCAACATTCTTACTTCATACGATGTGTTTGTTACTTTGTGGATGGAATTGGGTCTAATTTCCCTTGGGACTATGATCTCTCTTACATATTACATTCCTCTTAGTGGTTTGATGCAAAAAATTGCATCCCCTAAGTTGCTAATTTTCTATTATTGGATTAGTCCTCTCTTAGAGGTCACATTAGGAACAATGTCCCCTAAGTTAAAGACCTCACATGAACTAAGCAAGAATCCTTTGAAAATTTCCTAGTTTTTCATTTTTCATTTTTAATGATATGGCCACCTTGCATAACCTAGCTTGCATTCCTATAGGGCCATCTTTTTTGTTCATGAGCTCCAAGCATATGAATTTTTGCGTGTCTCATGAAGCTTGAAAATCATTTTTGTGGTACTTATTAAAGTTATCAAGGGGTATAAATTTGGTATGGTTTGAGTAGTAATCCCAATCCTTGCATGAATTTCCCCATAGTTGATTGCATGTGTGTGTGAGTACACCATGAGTGTATGTGTCTCACCCATTACTTGACTTCTCACCCGATAGATAACCAGGAGTTCCATTGCCTCAGAGTGAGTATCTGTTTTTTGGACAAACAACCTAGATCTGATCCACATCATGATGGAAAAAAATTGAAGCTTGACCCAACTCTTTTTTTTTCACCTTTTCTCTTTTTCATCTTTGGCAATGTATTATTGTGCCTTGTTGTTGTTCTTTATATCATTTTCATGTGTGTTCCTTTGCATGCCTATGTTGGTTTGTCATGGCATCTTGATCCTAGGGGCTTGACCACCCCTCTTGATCATTGTCATCTCATCTTGCTAGCATGGGTACATTTGAACCCCTCTTAATGTGTGATTGTCTACTTTATTGTGAGTTTGAAGCAGGTTCATCCTCTCACTAAAGTGGGGGCTAGATGGAGTCACCAAATAACTAACACTTCTACTTTTTCTGACTCATTTAGGTCCTCCTTGTGGTTTTAGCTTAATGTTTCCTTGATTTAATGGGTATTTTCAAGATCATCATGAGAAGGACATGCCCTTAAGTGGCAAATAATTCAAAAAATCAGAGTTAGGCAACTTGACGTAAAAAATTGAATAAGCTATCTATATTATTTCAAAAATATGTAAGAATAGAATCTATAGAAAATTGAATGTAGTTTCTAAACTACTAGGTATATTTAAGAAGTAGGTGTCTATATGACCACCTTAACAATAAAAAAATGATAAAAAAATTTATAATATTTTATACATAAGTTGAGGACTCATGTCTCAATGTGATCCATGCTTTTTTGTAAAATTTTTCCAAGTAAATAATTAATTATGATTTTTTTATTATAACTTTTAAAAAATATAAAAAAATCGTAAGTCTACCCACCTTAACTTGGTCAAAGATTCATGAAAAAATATATTTTTTTAATCCTATAGTATGTGAAGCATAGAATGTGATGCATATTTTGGATTCAAAAAATGTGATACCATTTGAAAACTATATATGTTTTTCAATCAACCTATCAATCAGGAGTTTAATCGTAATTCAAATAGAAAATAAATAATAATTATTTATTAAATTCAAAGTAAAGAATAATTTTTATTGGTGGAAAGTTGAGAATCTCCTTTAAAATCCATTTTCATTTCATCAATTTTGGGTAAAAAAAAGTCATCAAGCACATACCCTACACATTCCCATCATATCGCCACTTTTTGGCCCATCATGATCCTACACATACCCCAATGTTGCAATTTAGTTAACACATTAAAATTAGATCTTGGGCCTTTGTGAACTAATGGAATTTTAATAGTGCCTTGCAAAAGTGTTGTGAAGTGTTGTAACACACTTTCACACTTTTCTAGGGTTTTATCAATTGAATAAACATAATCAACCTTAATCTTGCCTTATTTGGAGTGTTGTAAAGTAAATTATAACACACTTTGACATTTCTCTAGGCTTTTCATTAATAATTGTACTTTTCTATGCTTTAATTGGCCCTATTTTGCATCCATAAGCCTCATTTATTTCATCTTTATGAGAATAATACTGATGCCAATCAATATCCAATCATAATTCAAGTGTTTCTAGCTTATGTGCCCTAGATTTAGGGATCTAGGACTCATTCACCACCTTGGATGAATGGGTCCTACCTGGGTCTTTTGGCCTTGAACTAGTTTTTATGAATTTGTAAGAAATTATCATTTTTGGTCCCATACATCATTACTTATGGAACTCATTCGCCACCTTGGGTGAATGAGCCCAGTGTGGCCCAAATTTAAATTTAATTCATATTTCCAACAGTATTTTATTCTCCTAGATTTGATGTTGGCTTGTAGTCTTGTAATTTCAGGAATTCTTGCATAATTGAGTATAAATACAAGCTTCTTTCACTCATATTCAACATCTAGCATTCAAGAGAGTTCACAAGAGCATTTGAGCATTCACAAGAGCATTCAAAGGCATTCAAGGGTATATTATCAATAATTTTAGAGCATTCTTCAAGTGCCAATCATCATGTCATGGATTGCATTCTTCATGTTTGTTATTATGCTAACAATTGTGATGTAGAATTTATGATTCAATTGTATCAACAAAGATGAACATGATTCAAGCAAGAGTCAAGAACCACATCCATTGTAGGTATTTCAAGCATATTTGCAGCAACGTATTACTAGGGTTTGGTGAGTTGCAACATTGTTATTTGTTCATTCATCATTCTCCATTCATATTTTGTTTTATTTCAAGCTTTAATTGCCAACAAGGGGTTTGACCAAGGAAAACCCCTATTCCCTATATAGACACTGAAATTTGGTCTAACTTGCAACTTCAAGTTCTTCATAATTCGTATTGTCATGGTCATAATTAAATAATGTTAAATTATTTAATTACTTTCTAAAGTCCTTTCTCATCTATTAATTAAAAATTGTAAATTATTTAATTAATTCACTTTCACATTTATTATTCTATTAATTAAATAAACTTAATTATTTAATTATTATTTAATCTTTTCCTCACTCAATTAAACAAATCTTATTTATTTAATTTAATCCCTAAATGTTGAATGTTGAATTAAATAATCATTTAATTTATAAAAATCTATTTTGGACATATTCTTCTATATTTAGATAAATGTTTAAGTTATCTAAGTATTCATTTCCACTTGACTTGAGATCTATTTAAATCAATCAGTTATGTCCTAATTTAATGTTTGATTGTCTTTCACAAATAAACTCTCTGTCATAACTAGTCAGTTATCTAGTTTGAACTCTTATGCATGTACACATTTATTAAGTAAAGATCTTTATTTAATTAATTAATTTATGTGTGCATTTTAATAAACTATTTCTATTATTCTATCTTTATCTTTTTCATGAAAAAATTATTCTTCTAATTTTTGAATACTTTCAACTAGAGATTAAATCATTATTTAATCTTGATATCTATTCATAGGTTTTATCACTCATATTAGTACTAACAATTATCTTAATCCATGCCAAATATTTTAATTTGAATCATCCATTTATCATTCGATCTTGATCTCTCATTCAAATGATCAATCTTCTATAAATTGACCTAACTCTCATCATTTCAACTCTTCCCAAAATTATATGACTTTTGGAGCACTTGTTTAATCTTTGATATTTTGCTATAATCATATACATCAAGGCTATAGTTGCACACATACTAAAAATATGAGCACAAGAATACCATCACAGCGAAATGGAGGACAATAGAAGTCACTCATGGAAGGATGTAGCTACTAGGTGAGATGACTCGTTGTTTATGTTTATAGTTTCCTTTGTGCTTTTTGTTTAGCTTTAGATTATGATTCAAGTTTAATTTCATTGATATTGCTTTAATCTTCTCTAATTGTTTTCTCAATGTTACATTTGGTGAACCCAATGTGAAGACATGCTCTTCACAAATTTGTAGAAGTTTTATTCGATTTTTGTAGGTATCATACAACCCAATGCATCTAACATAGGAAATGATGAATTTGACATTATGAGCTACATATGATGAATACAATGATGTAACTAATAAAATTTTATGCATATGTGGATTTTCATGTGATGTAATTGATTGGTGAAAATATGTGATGCATCTGCTGCCTTAAGCGAAACATCTGACTGGTGAAATTTCAAGGTTCAAATTTTGATTTACATTTTTCTTTGCATTTTTACTTTTGACTAATTTTTAGTTTGTAGCATGTGTTTTAAGGAGTTAACATAGTGTTTACAAGAAATAGAATAGAAGAAAAGTTTTCAAACATTTTTGTAGGATGATCAATGAAGACCAATTCAAAACTACTAATGAATTGTTTTGCAGGATGTGCCAAAGAATATTTTTGAAATAGATTGTTTGGTAGATTAGAAAATTGTCATTTGGGTTTTAAAAATTTACTACTATCTATTGTGTTTGGTGCAAAAGCATGATCTATTATTACCTAATTTAGTAGATAGGAGTATCCTCTCTCCTTGCACATTCGTACAATCCTAGGTGTAAGAGAAACTGTTACTTACTCTAGAAATTGGGATTGTATTGGTGGGAAAAATTACTCACCCCAAGATAACTCAAACTAGCAACGAAGCTCTTTCATCGAGCTACTCCTGATTGGTATATAAATGTAAACCTTAAGGGAAAGACTAAGGTTGTAGATGCTAATTTTTTATGTAGATGAGGTCATTGTATATTTCCTCATGCATATCCACCTAAACAGGTGCCCATACTATGATCCAATTATTTTAGTAAGCTAAAAACCTTCTATTTGTTGGTGCAGGAGGTTGGACCTTTGAAGATATCTCACGTTCTTATGGTTCATGGTAGAGATGAAAAGTATGACATGGGAGTTTCATGGGTACTAAAGCTTGGCTGCCCCAAAGATTTCAATGTCGTGGAGGGGAGTCAATGGTGTCAAGATTCTAGTCATCTACTTTAAATAAGTGTAGCTAGGGAATTCCAAGTGAGAACTCAACAAGTATTGTCACTAGCAACCTTAGGATTGTACGTTTTTTCTAGAATTACATATGTTCATGATCGCCAAAATAAAAATACATTGTCTTCTAATTGTTTTTATTCACCAAAACTTGATCACAAAACAAAGTCAGTTTACACTGTAATTTACTAGAAAATTGCAACCATTCATCAAAAAACTATAATTATTAAACAGAGTCACATTTGTTCACTAGAGAAACACATCTATTTATTAGAGTTGTATCTAATATCTAATCTATTGCATATGTCAAAACTGAGTCCAATTTTCATGTCCTAGAATCTAAGTCACATATGTTTAACCATATGTTGCATCTGCCTGAATAGTTCACATCTGCTTAGTAGAGTAACCACATTTGATATCCCATTCATGCATGTCATAACCTCTTTTACTAGAAAACTTGCAGTTGATACCTTCTATGATGCATCTAAATAGGTGAGTTGCATTTGTAGTCTAGAATGACGCATGTGCCCTATCACAGAACCAAGCCTTATTTTACCAGTGCACTATCTTTGAGTCTAAGAACTGCAATTGGTCAATCCTGAGTTGCAATTGATATCTTGAGTCACATCTTTTTGATACAAAACTGCATTTGTCTATTACTCAAGACTAAAATTTACTAGTAGACAACAATTGACATAGCAAACCACAACTGTTAAAATTTGCAACGCATCTGTTTGAGTATCAGAAAACTAGAATTCATAGCTGGAAACAGAAAAATAATAGTCAAACTAGTATCTGACTTATCCTTTTACACTGATTCTTGGACATAAACCAAAAAAAAATCTCAAAATTTTCATGATTATATCCTTTAGGAATTATTTAGTCATAGTGATAGGCATCCTAGTTCTAGATCTTACTTTCATCCTAGGAGTTTTTATTTCCTTTAGAGAGATCAACATTTGTAAATTTAAGATAGGAATCTTTCATGCTTTGGATAAACCCTTGATTCAACAAACATTGTCATTGAACCTAGTTATCATATCTTTTTTCCTACACATGAGTCCTTCTAGCTCATCAGTCTAGTTTGGGAGCTCACATTAGCTTTTGATCCTAGTCCTATGAAGGTTCCTTGTCAAAACTAAATTGAAACATAGGTTAAGCTTTAGCTTATAGGTAGCCTCTTTTAGAATCTTCCAAATTGGTTACTTAAACTTTTGCATATTTAAACATAGTCATCCTAGAATAACATCATTCTTATACATTCCTTATTTGAAGAGAAAACACCAAAAGATAGTTGCATACATTCATCCTTTATATTTTGAAAATCCCAAAAACATAAATTATTTTCATACTATCCATAGACTAAGCTTTTGCATCACTTGCACTTTGATCTTACATTACATAGTTGGAAAAAGATAGAAAAGTAAAGAAAAAGAAAAGATGGCTGACACAAGTGAATTCATCAATCCATTTTCAAACTCTCTTTTCAGGGACATCTTCATTGAGACCTCACAAGAATTTGTTAGAGAAATTTGTTACTAGAGACACACAAGGAAATATTGTAGTGGAAGACATAGATGCTATTGTACAAGACCCTGAGTTTGCTTCGTTTGTAGGTGACTATCTAGAAAATGGTCATCAATGATAATTAGACAAATTACTAGTTGAGGGTGCCAATTTACCTCCTTATTTTTATATGTGTACCCTACAAGTTGCATCTACTCAAGGAACAAACACTACCACTACTAGTGGCACTATACCTCAAGTGACTACAACTATACCATCTAGAGGACCTACATAGAGTGCCTCAACAATACACACATCTCCATTTGATATGCTAGATTGAAAAAGGGTCTAAATTTCACCATTAGGGAATCATCGCCCAATCTCTTTGGTCCTCTTGTTGGGAATAAAATATCTAAAACATCAGCCCCTACATCGAGTGTCAATGTCACTAGCACTATTCCACAGACAACAACCATACCAAGTGTCAATGTTGCTAGTACTATACCACATATTGGAGTCTCATAGATAGGAGGTATACCATCCTTTCAATATGGAAATCAACCCATCACTTCATAAATTTTGAATCAAAATCCATTTTCACAAATTCCAAGTTAAAATCCATTTTTACAAACTCTAAATAAAAATCCATTTACACAAACCACAAATCAAAATCCATTCTCACAGAATTTGAATAAAAACCCATTCACTAACATTCCAAATAAAAATTCACTTTACATACCAACATTTAACAAAAACCCATCATAAAACATTGGATTCCAAAACACATACATAGATCCAAATAATCCATCCAACACATCATTAATGCAAGTTGATGTTCTGCAGACAAAAATGCACACACTTCAACTACAGATGGATAACATGGTAGTTTCTAACAAGAAAACCTTTTCAACAAATGATTTAGGCCATTTTCCTTTGACAAATCATTGTACATGATACCTTTCCCTCATGGGTATGTTATACCAAACTTTCCCAAATACAATGGAAAGTGAAATCCAATCAAAAACATAAGGGAATTTTCCATGATGTGCATAGATGTCACCTACAACCCCACCTATCTTATGAGACTCCTTCTGAGAAGTCTTAATGGAATTTCACTAGAGTGGTTTTCAAGTCTTGACTATGGGATAAAATCATGGGGTGAACTAGCAGAGAAATTCATTGAACAATTCTCCTTTAACATAGACCATTAGATTAACATAACAACCTTGTGTCATACTACACGAGACAAAGAAGAAACTTTTATTTCCTTATTCTAGAGGTGGAGAACTATAGTTAGTCGATGTCTTGTCAAGACACCTAAGAAACAAAAGGTCACTATCTTCCAAGAAAACCTCAACCCAAAATTGAGAAGTGACTACATTGTTACTCATCCTTTACAAAACTAGTGGAAAAGGGGCTCATACTAGAAAAAAATATCATTGAAAAAGGAGAAATTAAGACACCCAATAGAAATAAAAATGTGAAAAATACCCCCAATGATAGAAAAAAGTTTTGGTCTTGGAATAAAAACGTTGCCAACGATGGGGTAGTTAATGCTAAAACTTTACAAGCAAGACCGATTATCACACTTAGAGGAAATAACCCCTCTACCAACACACTTAACATTGTCAACCAAACCCCCAACACTACCCAAAAAACCCAATGACCACAACAATAGAGAAGATTTCCAAAACATGAGTTCACTCCCTTAGGGAACCCATAGAGTCAATTTTCAAACAACTATTGCAACACAATCTCATACAACATCAAAATCCAAGACAATATGATCTAGGGTAGTTTAAACCATTTTGGTGGGATGACAATGCCTTTTGTGACTTCCATTAGACTAAAGGACATAGCTTACAATATTTTTGACAACTGAAAAACATCATATAGGACTTTGTCAAGGATAAAACTATTCAAGTTAGTGAACATAAACTGGCATGTTCGAACACTGATCATAAGGTCTTTTTTGATCCACTACATGACCATGGGAAAGAAAAAGCTCCCAGTTCAGTTAACACGAACAATACTTCCACCAATTATGATAGTGTCAAGCATGATTATAGTGGGCCCATCATAAATCATATATGATTCACCGATGAGCATGTCAATACCATCACCATAAATAAGACTCCCAAGTGTTTTGTCAACACTCACCGAACCAAGATTACCATCAAAGGTTCACCATCATAGCAAACACCACAAACTTCCAAGTCATAGTATAACTTACTTGATCAATTGGGGAAGACCCCAACCCAAATCTCCATCTTGGAAATGTTGCATATTTCCCCTAATAAATTGATCCATTTTAAACAAATATTTACAAAGCATGACTATTCCTAATGATCTTGATGATAATCGTTTCGAGGAAATGGTAGGCTATTTGACCAATAATCATCATGCCACCTTGTCTAAACAAGACTATGCAATTGAGAAGACAAATCATAATGACCCAGGAATAAAAAATAAAAATCGTAAATTGGGAATTTCATTATGACGAAAAGGGTATTCAAAAATGTAAAAACATCCAAAAATTGAGAAACTTGAAATTTAACTATTTTTGGGTGATGCAAGATTTCCCTTACACCATTGGATGATCCTACATCAGACACCCAGGGTAATTTGAGAAGTGACCCATCACCTCTCAGATGGTTGAGGAAAACCCAACCGATCAACCACTGCCTTAGATAGCCAAAATAAATCTTCCATAGGCATTCCTCTCCATTTCACCAGATATTCTTCATACTACCTATTTATGGTACTCCTTCCCACACGACTATCCAAGATTGCTTCAATCTCCTCCCTTTCTGAAGTAGGTGTTGGAATGCCATACTGCCCTATTGCTGGTGCTTCCTCCATTCCACCTTCATAATACTTTATCAATTCTAAAATGTTGAACACAGGGGGAATGTTGATTCCATCAAGCAACTCTACCTCATATGCATTCCCTGAATCATGCTTCTTCAAAATCTTACAGGGACCGAATTTATTCATCTTCAATTTGTTATAGGTTCCCATGAGAAACCTTTATTTCCTCAAGTGGACCATTACTTCATCGCCAGTCTGAAACTCCTTATTCCTCCCTTTCTGATTTGCCTTAGCCTTATATTGCATATTCATCTTATTAATGTGTTCTCATACCTTCTCATGTATATTCTTGATGTTCTCTACAAAATCTTCGGCTTTAGCACTTATTTTCTTCTCTTGGTCCATCTTCCTCAATTCTAGAGCTTTTCTGGGGCTACATCCATACACAATCTAGAATGGTGATCTACCAGTACTTTTGTTGACAGAATTGTTGTAAGAAAATTCTGCCTGGGGTAAGATCAAGTCCCATCCCTTGGGTTTATCTCCTACCAAACATCTGAGTAGGTTACCTAGACTCCTGTTAACAACCTCTGTCTACCCATCTGTTTGTGGATGGTGTGCAAAACTGAACTTCAACTCTGTCTTCAGCTTCTTCCGCAAGGTCCTCCAAAAGTACCCCACAAATTTTGTGTCACGTTCTGAAACAATACTCTTTGGCAGACCATGTAGCCTCACCACCTCTTTGAAGAACAAGTCAGCAATGTGAACTTCATCATGGGTCTTTTGAAATGGAATGAAATGTGCCATCTTTGACAACCTATCAACCACCACAAAGAATGAATCACTCCCTCATTCTGTCCTTGGCAAACTGAGAACAAATTCCATACTTATATCCTCCCATGCCCTCTCTAGTACAGGTAAGGGCTAATATAAGCCTATATTTTGGCTCACTCCTTTACCCATCTGACATACCCTATAGCTTTGTACAAACTTCTTCACATCCTGTGACAAGTGAGGCCAATAATAATGCTCATTAATAATGGCAATGGTCTTATCCTGACCAAAATGCCCTACCATTCCTTCACTATGCTTCTCCTTTATCAGGTTCTCCCTCATGGAACTCCTTAGAATACACAATTGACTTCCCTTAAATAACATGCCATCCTAGATTATGAAATCTAGCCACCTTGTCCTGTCCACTGTAATAGGTTCCTTGCAATCTTTCCAAGCCTCTGCAAAATTAGGATCTTCTACATACAGTGTCTTAAGTTCATTGAACCCAACCAGTTCAATCTACATCTTTGTCATCAATGTATGCCTCCTACTTAAGGCATCTGCAACCCTATTTGACTCCCCACTCCTATGTTTCAAAAACAAAGGTATAACTCTGCAAAAACTCTACCCATTTCATATGCCTCTAATTTAATTTTCCCTGACTATTTAGGTACTACAAGGCCTAATGATCAATATATAGAACAAATTCCTTTGGAAAAAAATAATGTCTCCATTTCTTTAATGCTTGAACTATTGCATAAAATTCCTGATCATATACATAATACTTTCTCTTGGCATCATTTAAATTTTCACTAAAATAGGCAATTAGCTTACCTTCTTGGCTCAACACTGCTCCAATGGCACAACCACTGGCATCACAATCCACCTGAAAGACCTTGTTGAATTCTGGGAGGGCTAGAATAGGTTGCTCTGTTACCTTCTGCTTCAATAGTTCAAAAATCTTTGCCACTCCAGTGCTCCACTTGAATTATTTTCTATCCCCTCTCATTGTTTCAGTCAGGGGTCCACAAATACTATGGAAGTTTCTAATGAACTTTCTATAAAAACTAGCCAAACCATAGAAAGATCTCACCATGGTAGCAGTTCTTGGGATAGGCCATTCCAAAATAGCCTTCACCTTCTCTAGGTCCATCTTGAGACCTTCTGCTGAGACAACAAACCCCAAGTACACTAACTCCCTCTTTACAAAACTACACTTCTTCAAATTAATCAATAGTTTCTCTTCTCTTAACTCATCTAACGTTTTACTAAAAATCAAAATATCATCTAAATACACAATAAAAAAACTTCCCAAAAATTATTTTAGTACTTCATTCATGAGTCACATGAATGTGCTCGGTGTATTGGTTAGCCCAAAAGGCACGACTAACCAATTGTACAGGCCCTCTTTGGTCTTGAAGGCAGTCGTCCATTCATCTCCCTCTTGAATCTAGATCTGGTGATATCCACTCTTCAGATCAATCTTTGTGAAGTACTGAGCTCCACTCAAATAGTCCATCAAGTCATCCATCCTTGGCAAGGGAAATCTGTACTTGATTGTTATCTTGTTTATGGCTCAGGAATCTATACACATCCTCCACTCCCCATTTTTCTTTGGTGCTAGTACTACAGGTACTGTACATGGACTCAAACTCTCCCATATCAAACCCTTTCTCAACAACTCTTGAACTTGTCTATTCAACTCCTCATTTTCTGCTAGAGTCATTCTATGAGCTGCCTTATTTGGCAAATTGTCTCTAGGAATCAAGTCAATCTAATGAATGATCTTCCTTATTGGTGGTAAACCCTCAGGGACATTAGCAGAAACAATATACTGAAACTCATCCAACTTCCTAGAAACTTCTTCTAGAACCTTCTCACTATCCTCCTTACTCACTCTAAGAATCAATTCATAACACACATGCTCATGCTTCATACCTTATAAATTTTTTTTTCCATCTACATAACAAATTCTAGCACTATAGCATACCTTTTCTTCAGTCTCCTTCAGGGGTTTCAACTTGTGACGAACCCCATCCTTTGTCAATGAATAAGTGTTTGCATAGCCATCATGTATAGCTCAACTATCGAACTTCCATGGCCTCTCCAACAACTTATGACATGAATCCATGGGGATGATATCACAAAGTACCTCATCATGGTAGCTCTCGATCTTGAACTTTACTAGGCACTACTCATTGACCAAAACTTTGTGGTCTTTCTACAACCAGGCAATCCGATATGGATGGGGGTGCTTTTCCCTCTTCAGCTTCAACTTTGTGACCATCTCTTCTGACACTAGATTATTGGTGCTCCCACCGTCAATAATGACATCACAACATTTTTCGTCACACTTGCACCTTGTGCGAAATAGATTCTTCCTCTATTCTGGCTCCTTTTCCTCAATCACTGGGGCTCTCCTAATCACTAGGGCTTCTCCCCTTTTAGCATCATCTGAATGTTCAGATTGGGCCTCCTCATCTGCATGCACAACCCTTCCATGACCTTTTGGCACTTTTTCTGCCCTTGGTGTTGTGGACATTCATAGGCTCGATGCCCTTCTTCACCACACTGGAAACACGTTCCTTTGAAACCACCTCTTTCAGATCTTTGTCCATATCTCCCTCATCCTCTACCTCTTTGATCACCACTATTTTGATCATGAGGGTGGTAGGAGTTGTCATTCCTTTGGCTTCGGCTAGTACCCACATCTTCACTTTTCTTTTCATCATCATTTTGGCTTCCTAAAGGTCTTCCACTACCCCTTCCACTTTGACCTCCTTGCCCTTTTTGCTTGCCATCAAATATTTTGTTAAGCTTCTCTTCCACCTTCAAAGAAAACTGATACACATCCTCAATGGTGGTCATTCTGAATAGGCTTAACTCCTCCTGAATGCTTAGTCCTAACCCATTAAGATATCGGGCTACCTTCTCCTTATTGGCCTCTATGTGGCTCGTTCTAATGATTATCTTGTGAAAATATTTAGTATATTCTTTCACAGATCTGCTTCCTTGCTTCAGCCCTTGCAATTTCTTCAATAGATCTAACTCATAGTCCACTAGTATGAATTGCTTCTTCAGTTTCTCTACCATGTGATCCCATCTGGTGATATTTCCTTTTCCTCCTTGATTTCTTTCCAATTGGACCTCTTTCCACCAAATACTGGCATGGCCCTTTAGCTTCATTTTTGCAAACTTAACCCGATCTGGGTCCTCTATTTCCTCATATTCAAAATATTCTTCTAGCTCGTTGATCTAGTCGATCAACTCTTCCAGGTTCAGAATTCTAGAATAACTGGGGACTTTTTCTATGGGTCTTTTTTTTATCTTCGAAATGGCCTTTATTAGCAACATTTGGTCTTGATCAATTGCTTCTTCTTCCTCTTCTACATTTGAACCTTCTTCCTCTCGTTCATCCTCACTTTCCTCCTTTAGGTTTAACCCTCTTCTCAACTACACTTGTAATGCATCAATCTGTCTTTGGAGGGCTTCCAGTGCATCTCTTCCACCAGTATTTATGTTGCCTTGACCACCTATGGCACCACCACACCTACCAAGCATCACTCTTGGAGGCATCTTTCTTGACCTCGACCCACAACCATAGTCCTAGTGTGAGCTACCTTACGATCGGTGATCTGTCCACATGCTCAAGAAAACCCACTCTAATACCACTTGATGAGGGCACAACCCAAGACTTAGAA
Source organism: Sequoia sempervirens (assembly GCA_007258455.2). Lineage (NCBI taxonomy): Eukaryota > Viridiplantae > Streptophyta > Pinopsida > Cupressales > Cupressaceae > Sequoia > Sequoia sempervirens. The sequence continues at coordinate 194,615,903 of VDFB02086081.1, read as the reverse complement.
AATAACCCACAAACAAGAAAATAATTTTATTATTCAAAAAATGGAGTTTCTTACATGTAGAGGATCTCAAATCCCCAAGTTCTACAATACATGTAAGTTACAGAAAGCTACAGAATCACCCTTTCACAATATGCGAGTTTGTCCCCAAAAAGTTACCCAAAAATCAGAAACTCGCCCATAAATAGAGCTCTCCTTTAGTTTGGAGCCAAAAAAACATTCAAATTTGAGTTTAGGTAGTTTGTCGCTGAAAAATTACAACATGAAGTTCAAATTTCAAAAGAACATTTGCAATTGTATCTTCTAGAAAGTGTGCCAACTTCTCGGGGCCATAACTTTTGATCTGGGACTCTGATTTGCAAACCGTTTAAACTGTTGGAAAGGTCTCAAAGTCAATAACGCGCTAAAAATTTGCAATTCCAATTTTAGCAAGTTTTGGGGATGATCTGGGAAATCTAAGTGCCTCAAATCTAACTCAAAAGATTTTCAAATGCAAATTTGGGAAACTAAAACTACAATATCTTTCAACCTAGGAATAGAAAATAAAAACCATAAATTAGGAATTTCATTATGATGAAAAGGGTATCCAAAAATGTAAAAACATCTAAAAATTGAGAAACTTGAAATTTAACTATTTTTGGGTGATACAAGATTGCCCTTACACCACTGGATGCTCCTGCATCACAAAGTTAGACGAGTCTTAGTAGATGGTAGAGAAGGGTTAAATATTTGCACTTTAAAATTGGTAATGACATTAGGTTTGTTAGAAGAATGTGTGGAAACCACCAAAACCATTGTCATTAAGGCTTATTACAATGAGGAATGTAAATCAAACGGGGTGGTAACACTTCCTATCAGAATTGATCCTACAGTTATGGCAATAAAATTCCAATTCTTGGATCTCACCCTTCTTACAACCTTCTGCTAGGAAAACCATAGATTCACGCTATGAAGGCAGTTCCTTCTAGCTACTATTGATGTGTTTTTAATGTACTTCTCAACAAAGGCAATGCATAGTTACATCACCTCTTTTGAAAGGAAATATTCCACAATTAGAACACTATCCCAAGGTCTCTAATTCCAAGTATTGATAGTACTTGGAATATCTCAGTTGTTTCATGTGATTTTCTAGAATCACAAGGCGGATTTACGGATGAGTAACAAAGTGTGGAAGTTAGGCCTGCAAATGCAGTTTTAAAGTGTTGGAAGTGAATGAACAATGGCTACCCACTCAAAATAGCAAGCTTAAACACACCAAATTCATCTAATTTAACTTCATGGTGATGCTTTGGATCCTAATCTAACCAAGGATTAAAAGAAAAAGAAAAAGGAGAAGGCTTAAGAAAGCTATTCTAATCCTAAGCTACGAATGAACAGTAACAATGGTGGCTGCTACAGTAGAGAAGCTTCCTAAACTGAGTTTTTTTTTACCAATAGAAACCTCCAACTACACCAAACCAATGCAATCTTCTAAGGTCTACTAATTTTCAAATTGCACATACACATCATGAACATGCAATTACACATACACATCATGAACAATGACAAAAAGAAGCCCAGGTTAACTTTGCATAGCAGCTTGTCATCAACAAGTGCTAAAAGTATGGGTTGAAGGCTTATCAAATACTACAACAACAACACCATCATGACAGCCATTCAAAAATATAACATGGAAGTAGAACCATGCATTCAAGATGAGAAAAATCAAAGAGAACATCCATAAAATCATGCAATGTTGTCTTTTATTGCTGCAAATTCTTTTTACAATAGCTCTCCAACCCTTTACAAATGAGGGAGAAACCCCTATTTATACTTTTCCAAAGCCTAAATGAATGGCTAGGATCAATTTCAAATGAATGGCCCTAAAGTGATTACATTAGGGTTTTACCTACCCTGCATTATCCAACAATTTTAAAATACAATTTTATATTTTCCCTGTTTTATCATCTAGTGCTCAGGTGCTATAGCAGTTTTGTCATTTAGCTAATTGCTCATTTACTATAGCTAAAAATGCCTGAAAGTTGTCTTCTTACTTGATGTGTTTGCAGTGTTCTTCCTTGGATCAAACAAGCCCATTGACTATTGGCATCAATGGATTGGTTGCCCCTGATTCGGGTAGGCAACTCCCTTATACTTTCTTCAAGGCCACCCCCTTGCATTTTTGTCCTTGAATTCCTTGGCACATGCCTTCTTCTAACATTGACCCTATTGGTGGGTGATAGTGGGAGAGGAAAACATGAAATGAATGGTGACAAGAGCTATGTGCATTCCTTGTTCAACTTTCTCGATGGGTCTCTTGACAGACCTGCATTAGGCTCCTTGAATCCTACGTACATGAAATGCCATAAGTGCTTTCAGACACAAATCAAGGAAAACATTAGTCAAATCTTTCAAAATCCTTGTTAGATCCATCCATGCTTCATCAAAAGATCATAATATTCATATTTGGAGCTCATTTGGCCCATAAACATTAATACAGGCCCAAGGGGGTGGGTAACGAATGGGGGCCAACAAACTAGAAGGGAAGTTCTCAAACCTCACAAAACTTAGAAAAACTAAGATTTTTCAATTATAGTGCATGGGAAAAGGGGAAGGAAGAGTGCCCAGAAAAAATTCCTCAAGATTGGACTCATTTGAAAAAATCAGAAGCTTCCAAGGGGAAAGTCAAAGGGTCACCACCCTTTTGAAAAGGGAATGAGCACATGGAGCCTTGGAAGGAAAGTCTTGAATGGTGATGGAGGGATGGAGTCCCAGAAATGGCCACAGAGGGGCCGAGTTCCATAGGCTAGGTTGTTGGGGGTCCATGGATGTTCAAAATGGCCACAAAGGGAGGGAGTCCTGGAAACGGCCATGGAAGGGCCAACTTCTATAGGTCAGGTCAGCAAGGCTCCATAAATGTTCAAAATGGCCATGGAGGGATGAAGTGTCAGAAATGTCCATGGAGGGGCTAGGTTCCAGAGGTCTGGTCACCGAGGGCTGGGAGATGTTCAAACCGGCCATAGAGAGACGAAGTCCCAAAAATGGCCACAGAGGGTCCCCATTCTAGAGGCTAGGTCGTGGGGGCTCCATGAATGTTCAAAATAGCCATGGAGGGACAGAGTCCTAGAAACAGCCATGGAGGGGCTAGGTTCTGGAGGCCAAGTCATCAGGGCTCTATGGATGTTTCAAAATAGCCAAAGTGGGACGGAGTTCCAAAACCCCTGAAATTTAACGAAACCTTGAAAAAACCTTGGTAGTTGTCTTAGGCACCACAAAAACATGCCAAATCCACAAGAAAGTTGTTCCCAAAGTCAAAAATGTAGAAAACAGACTGTCGAGGGTTCACAAATGTTTCAAAATAGCCAAAGAGGGACGAAGTTTTAGAAGAAAAGTTCTGAAACCACTGAAACTTAATGAAACATTGAAAAAACCTTGGTAGTTCACTTAGGCACCACAAAAACATCCCAAATCCACAAGAAAGCTATCCCCAAAGTCAAAAAAGTAGAAAAAATCAAATCAAGTGATTAGGGACCAATTCAGTAGGAACAAGACAAAAGACAGAAAAGGGACAGGGGAGTTTATTTCTCCCTAGATTTGAATACCCCAAGTAGGTGAATTTGGTTAGGGGGATTTGATCATTTGAAGGAGCATGACCAATTTGGGCTTGGAAAATTGGGCACACAAAACAAGACAGGAGCAAAGCATCTTGTCAGGAGTGAAAAAAAAAGGGGTCACTACCTACGGCGGGGCGTGTGTGCAAAACATGCACAAAAAAAGGTGACTCACTGGGGAAATGCTCCAGAGCATTTTGATCAAAAAATAGTATCACGAACCCAAAATATTTGGTTCCGACCTTCATGCTAGGGAAAAAAAACCAGACGCTCATCCAAAAGATCAAAACCACTAACCAACCCAACCTTTAGTATGCTAAAAATCCAAGTGTGTGCAGTTGCATTAATTCTCATCCTTTAGTTGCTACGGGAACCTAAGCTCTTTTGAAAAAAGCTACGCAGTTTATTCTAACTCCAAAAGTATCCAAGACATTGCCTCGCTACTAGTCAGGTGTCCATAGCCCTAATGAGGTTCTTGTTGTGATTCTCCTGAACATTTCTCTACTGCCAACCGGGCATCCATAGCCCTGGTAGAGTTGCTCGAATACCCTCAAAAAGTTGAATTTTCTCTTTCTTTCTTTCTTTTCTCTTTTCATCTCTTTTATTTCAACCTGCAAGCATTGAAGCTCGCGCTCAGGGCTGAGAATCACAGTGGCACTAGGGTAGAATTTTAGATTTTTCACTTAACTAGACTTCACAAAAGGCCCTATAGTGACCATTGAATTCTTAATATGTGTAAGAGCTATAAGATTTTAGAATATGTCAAAGTCAGACTAAACCAACAACTTATCCTCTTTGAATCAAACACCCAGATCACTTAAGGCTAACAAAAGACCTTCACCATCCACTCTAAAAACATGATTAGAGTTTGAAAAAGAAATATGTAGAACAACCCTAGGTAATAAGTATGGTTGTTGTGCGCACAGATGTTCCCAACTAAAAGTAGAGGTACCTTGAAAGAAAACAAAATGAAAACAACCTACACACACCAACTAACCTAAGGAAAGCAGGAACCTAGAGTATTTACAGGAAACCTATACTCAAAATGGGATATGTACAAAGATATTTATAAAGCACTATGTTCAGGTAGGGTGAGATGACATTAGCATTTATTAGATTTCACAATGCATGCACAAGAAAATGGGTGATTGTTGTCATTCTTAACCATGCAAATTTATATTTATATTCTAAAAAAAGAAATTCAACGTTGTAGCACTCAAGTTCAATCACATCATCATGAAAAATCAATAATTGAGGAGGCTCGTTGAACCCATGGTTAATCCATAAACATGTTTGTTTTCCCTCATTCCCATAATCAAAATAATAAGTGCAATTATGAGAAATAATAGGGACAAGAAATGATAGAACCTAGATGTCATCACATGGAGGTGGCAGCAATGCACAGTCGAGAGCAAGCACAACATCATTGATCATTGCATCAGTAGCCTTAAGCAGGCACAGTGGAGGGTGCAACACTTTAGACATTAAGCTTGCATAAGGCTAGGAGAATAGGGCACCAAGCACCAATTTTGAACCCATGGTTAATCCATAAACATGTTTGTTTTCCCTCATTCCCATAATCAAAATAATAAGTGCAATTATGAGAAATAATAGGGACAAGAAATGATAGAACCTAGATGTCATCACATGGAGGTGGCAGCAATGCACAGTCAAGAGCAAGCACAACATCATTGATCATTGCATCAGTAGCCTTAAGTAGGCACAGTGGAGGGTGCAACACTTTAGACATTAAGCTTGCATAAGGCTAGGAGAATAAGGCACCAAGCACCCATTTTGATCTTCATGTGAGATCAACAACCCCTATCAATTTTTCTTCAAGGAAATACACCTCATCTCATTAATCTTCTGCAAACCTGGTGTCCACTCGATTGTTGTCCTTAAATGACATTATGATATCCAACCTCCTTTCCCAAGTGTTGTCCTTATTTATGTGGTTTTTAACATCGTGGAACAATAACATGTGGGAATCTATCCTATTGTTGCCATCTAAATATGAAGGAGGATCAACAATGATCATGGCAGAAGGACTCCAAGTTGCATTTTGTAGTTGGTCGAGTGCTTCATCTCTACTAGTAGTCATCTCAACACCTTCACCTTTGTCTTATTCTCTTTGTTGTGTATGCATTTCCTCATGGCATTTCTTCTTGGTCACCATCGTTGTAGATAGAGAAGGAACCCCTCTCCCACTCTAGAGGCTCTAGTATTTCATCAATGGGAGGGGTAAGTGGTATTCCTTCATCACTACCATCTTCTAGGATGTGCTCTTCCTCGGCATGAGCATACCTCCGTAGTACAGTTCCCAATGGAAAGAAGTCATCAATTGATCGAACCAAATCAAGGGGACCAAATTCTACTACACAATCTCCCTCCAAAGAATTTCCAAAAAGCCTATCGTCCATGGTGCACTACTCTTCAAGAGGAAGAACTTCTTGATGACTGGTGGACAACATTCCCACTTGATCTACTTCATCACTCAGAGGCTTGAGATTGTGTTTTAGTCCTTCTTCTATTGCTGCCCCAACATCCTCTTGAGGTACACCTTTAGCTGGGCCATCACTTGATTCAGGCTTTTAGTCTTCTTCTTCGATATGGGTAGCAAGTAGAGGAGGTCAGGTACTTGGCTGCTCCACTTGTCCTTTGACTTACTTAATGGGTTCTTTGCATAGTCCGCATGAAAATTCAGAGTGTGATGAATTATGAACTATGCACCAATTTGGTAGTAGCAATACCTCCAAATCCACTTGCCATCTTAGTTCGGACCAATTCTTTGCAAATCTGGAGATGAGCTTGCCATGTCTTATTGCTACTGGGTCCTCATCATCACTTGAAAAAGAAGCTTGATGGTAGATAGCCATGTTGAGTGGTTATTCCCACTCCTCCAAATTTACATTTTCAGATTCTTTATCACTATTGTTTATGAAGGAGAGATCTTCCAATTTTATTTCACTTATGTCTTCATCATCATTTTTTATTTTTGCAATGTTGTCATCCCTTTCCTATTTCTGATTTTTCAGTATTTGAGTTGGCTATCCTAACATCCATGGTTGCAGACTTCATTGGTTTATCATCACCTACCAATTGTTCTTCCTCTAGAGTGGAGGACTTCCTTTGATTGGTGGAGGGAAGAAGTTCTAAATTAGTTTCAATCATATTTTCACCAAGGCACCTTGCTATCCTAGTGAAATATGCCTCTTCCTCCTAGTTTTCAACTTCAACGTCTGTTGCTCCAACATCAGCTTGTATCAAATTTCCTGGTTCATCTTTACTTTTTTGTCCTTTGGATGTTGACAACACTTTTGCCTCATGGGATAACTTATCTTCATTGGTAGTTGGTTGCTCCAACTTTTCCAAAAAACCTTTGGCTTGAGCAATGATTTTTGTGCATGACGAGCAAGCGAATTTAGAGTAGGGTGCATTGTGAAATCTGCACCAACTAGACATCAATATTTCCTCCAATCTTGGTTCATCTTTGCTGCTCAAATATTCCTATATCAACTCCTTAAACACCTTGGCTACCATGGTTTGCAATTCTTCTTGTCAGTCTTTGAGGGCCAAGGGCTGGTATATTTCCCAAAATGGAATTTCTCCCTACAAGATCCTTTCGACTCTGCTCAAGAAAGTCAAACATCCCAATTTTTTGTCTGTGACTGCAATAGATCTGACATCTATCCGCCAATGCAAATTGTTGCAATGGATTCTTTAGCCTCTTATTCAAATCTGCATGCAACTGAGTGATATCAAATTATGCATGTTGCTCCATTTTGACTCACCTTCTACTTGCCTTCATAATTTTCTAATTTTTAGCATTAAAAGAGATCTCCTTATCTCATATTTCTTCTTTAAAAGTGCTCTTTTCGATTTCCAACTTTTAGCTTTGTAGCCTCAACTTATCATGCCCTCCTTCTAGCACTAGTTTTGTTCATGTGTATTTTATCCACTTCTCAACACAGGCAATGCATAGATGCATCACCTCTCTTGAAAGAAAATCTTCCTCAATTAGATTGTAGAATACTATCCCAAGGTCTCTAATGTTAGGTCTTGGTAGTGCTTGGAATATCTCAGTTGTTTCATGTGATTTACTGGAATCACAAGGTAGACTTATGGATGAGTTACAAAGTGTGGGAAGTTGGGCCTGCAAATGTAGTTTTGAAGTGTTGGAAGTGAATGAACAGTGGCTACCCACTCAAAAAACAAGCTAAAACCCACCAAATTTATCTGATTTAGCTTCATGGTGATGCTTTGGATCCTAATCTAACCAAGGATTAAAATAAATAGAAAAAGGATAAGGGTTAAGAAAGCTATTATAATCCTAAGCTATGAATGAAAAATAAAAATGGTAGCTGTTGTAGTAGATAGGCTTCCTACAACTATACAAAACCAGTGCAATCTTCTATGTTCTGCTAATTTTCAAATGACACATACACATCATGAACATGCAATTGAACTAGGTTTCAGCAATGATAAAAAGAAGCCCAAGCTAACTTTGCACAACAACTTGTCATCAAAAAGTGCTAAAAGTATGGGCTTAAAGATTATCAAATACTATAATAGCAACACCATCATAACAACCATTCAAAAAAACTAACACTAAAACTAACATGGAAGTAGAACCATGCATGAAAGATGAGCAAAATCAAAGAGAACGTCCATAAAATCATGCAATTTTGTCTTCTATTGCTACAAATGATTTTTACAATAACTCTACAACCTTTCCAAATGAGGGACAAACCACTATTTATAGTTTTCCAAAGCCCAAATGAATGGCTAGGATCAATTTCCAATGAATGGATCATATTTGATTATATTAGGGTTTCACCCAACCCCCATTATTCAACAATTTTAAAATACAATTTTGTATTTTCCCTATTTTTTCATCTAGTGCTCAAGTGCTATAGCAGTTTTGTCATTTAGCTTATTGCCCTTTTACTATAGTTGAAATTTCCTAAAAGTTGTCTTCTTACTTGATGTGTTTGCAGTGTTCTTCCTTGGATCAAATGATCCCATCGATGATTGGCATCAATGGATTGGTTGCCCTTGATTTAGGTGGACAACTACCTTATGCTTTCTTGAAGGCCACCCCTTACATTTTTGTCCTCAACTTCCTTGACATAGGCCTTCTTCTAACTCTAACCCTATTGGTGGGTGCTAGTGAGAGAGGAAAACATGAAATGAATGGTGATAGGAGTTATGTACATTCCTTGTTCAACTTTCTCAATGGGTCTCTTGATGGACCTACAGTAAGCTCACTGAATCTTGCATACATGAAATGTCATAAGTACTTTCATTAACAAATCAAGGAAAAATTTAGTCAAATCTTGAAATATCCTTGTTATATCCATCTATGCATCATCAAAATATCATAATATTCATATTTGGAGCTCATTTAGACCATAAACATTAATGCGGGCCCAAGGGGGTGGGCAGTGAATGGGGGAAAACAAACTAGAAGGGAAGTTCTTAGACCTCACAAAACTTAGCAAAACTAAGATTTTTCAATTATAGTGAATGGGAAAAGGGGAAGGAAGAGGGCCCAAAATAACTTCCTCAAGATTGGACTCATTTGAAAAAACTAGAAGCTTGAAAGGCAATAGTCAGAGGGTCACCGCCCTTTTGAAAAGGCAATGAACACACAATGGTCTAAAAGGAAAGTCACAAATGGCGATAGAGGAGTGGAGTCCTAGAAATGGCCATGGAGGCATTGGGTTTTGGAGGCCGGGTCTTTGGGGGTCCACAAATGTTCTAAAATACCACAAAGGGAGAGAGTCCTAGAAATGGCCACGGAGTGGCTAGTTTCTAGAGGTCAGGTCGTCGGGGCTCCACAGATGTTCAAAATGGCCATGGAGGGACGAAGTCCTGGAAACAACCAAGGAGGGGCTAGGTTCCAGAGGCCAGGTTGTTGGGGGCTGATGAATGTTCAAAATAGCCATGGAGGGACGAAGTCCTAGAAATGGCCACAGAGGGACAAAGTCATGGAAACAGTGATGGAGGGGTCAGGTTGCAGAGGCCAGGTCACCGGGGCCCCATGGATGTTTTAAAACAACCAAAGAGGGATGGATTTCCAAAACCTCCAAAACTTAATGAAACCTTGGTAGTTCAATTAGGCACTAGAAAAACATCCCAAATCCACAAGAAAGTTTTTCACAAAGTCAAAAATGTAGAAAGTGGACCATCGGGGGTCCACAGATGTTTCCAAACAACCAAAGAGGGATGGAGTTCTGAAAGGAAAGTTTCAAAACTTAATGAAACATTGACAATACCCTAGCAGTTCACTTAAGCACCACAAAAAAATTCCAAATCCACAAGAAAGTTGTCCCCAAAGTAAAAAATGTGGAAAAAAGTGAATCGAGTGATCAAGGACCAAGTCAACAAGAACAAGACAAAAGGTAGAAAAGGGACAAGGGAATTTATTTCTCCTCAGATTTGAATAGCCTAAGTAGCTGAATTTGGTTAGGGGGATTTAATCGTTTGAAGGCACATGACCAATTTGGGATTGGAAAATGGGGCACACAAAACAAGACAGGAGCAAAGTAGCTTGATGGAAGCAAAAAAAAGGGGGTCCCTACCTACGACAAGGCGTGTGTGCAAAACATGCACAACACCTACCATCAATGTCTCAAATTTCCCTACAATGGCATTTAATTCACAATAGATGGTGACGAATACCAATTTCAATATTGCACCATTCTATGAGAGATACCCCAAATCGAAGTGCTAGTAAACCAAGAAGCTGCATCATCCAATTCATCTCACTATGTCAATCCATCCACTCTTTCTAAAACATCCACTTCACCATTATTATCTTCCAATGTTAGGGTTGAGATCCAAGACAAGGGTTGTGGAGAATATCACATGAATAAATCTTATGGTTTACCTATAATAGATAGGAGATAGTCAGTGGTCATTATACACACCCCTCCCTCAACAATCCTTACAAAATGGGGAGAATTAAGCAAAGAAGCCATAAATGCAGGAGATGTAAGCTCTTGGTTTTATATAGAATACCATGAAGAACCTCCCTTACTTGCTCACATTCCTACAGATCAATATGGAAAAGGTTTCACAATCATGCAAAGCAAGGGATATAATGGACATAGTGGCTTAGGCTTACATCAAGATGGGAGGATGAAACCGATCATTGTTTCAAAGTGGCTAAAAGGTTTAGGGCTTTGGTTTTAACCAATTTAGATTGGAATCCCTAGTACCACATCACCTCTAATTGAGGAAGTAAGTGCTTATGAAGATATCAAAACATCTGACGAACCATCTAACCGACCCTACTTTGACTCCCCGACTCTAACAAATATGAGTGGGATTCCCTATCCTCCACCTTTGTCATGGACCTTGATAAATTATTTGGAGAACTTGACTTAATGCTAAAATCCTCACCAAATCCATTGAATTCCTATCCACCTGAGAATTTGAAAAAAGAGGAATGGTTTAAACATTACTATTGGGAATCTCTTTATCCTACCTCTTGGGAACTTGATAAATTGATTTCAGATAACCAAACCTTGACATTAGGCCACCCTATAATCCACCTAGATCCAAGCAAAAGAGCAAAGAGGATGTGGTAAGAAATTTTTGTGACTATATGAACAACTCAACTTTTACCTTGACCCCTTTGAACATTGGCAACTCTGATGATGACATGCCTTTAGTCTATCCCCAACTCATTGATTGGGACCAACAAGATACACTTGTCTTAGAAATTTTTGAGAACAACAAAGCAGTTGTTGAGTTGCTGGGACTACGAGAAGTCATACCTAGTTGTGATCACAAGGCTAGATTTACCATTGACTTGGACAACAAGGAATATTTTGGGGAACCTGTTCAACCCTTCAGTCACAAAAATAAGGTAAAGAATGAAAAAGATAAAAATGATGAGTCTCTAGGTGAAAACCAAAAGGTGCCTTTAGACAATGAAAAAGCAAGAAATAAGGACACATTTGAAGGAATATACCTATCTGAGGCACCTAAGGATGGATGTTTGAACATTCTCCCTATTGCATAGGAAAATTCACCCATGCTAGTTGAAGAATCAATGGAAGTTAACATAGGCATAGAAGAGAATACCTGACTGGTATATTTTGCTGCAACATTAACAAAAGCAGAGTAGCTAGAATTCCACAACTTCTTTACACAAAGATAGACTAATTTTTCCTGGTCATATGCAAACATGCTTGCACTAGATCCTAAACTTGTACTACATCATTTTCCTTTGCAACTAGGTATAAAACTAGTAAAACAAAAATTAAGTCAAAAATGCACCCAAAGATTGCTTTACTAGTCAAGGTTTAGCTAAAGAAACTATTAGATGTTGGCTTCATTACATCAATCGACTGTGTAGATTGGATTTCCAATCTTGTACTAGTCACCAAACTAACAGGGGGCATCCGTATCTTCACAAATTTTAGAGATATCAACAAAGCATTCCCTAAGGACAACTTTCCTTTGTCGAACATTGACATGATTGTTGACTTGACAGTAGGGTATGAGATGTTATCTCTTATGGATAGATTTTTAGGGTATAATCAGATAAAAATTGCAACTGAAGACCAACCTAAAACAACTTTCACATGTCCTTGGGGAACTTATTGCTAGAATGTTATTCCCTTCAGACTCAAACACACTAGAGCAACATATCGGCAAGCTATGACCACTATTTTTAACAACCTTATACACAATCTTATGGATGATTATTTTAATGATATTATTGCTAAATCCCTAATAAAAGCTAATCATTTAAAAATATTAGACAAGATATTTCAAAGGATAGAAGAGTATAAAGTGAGACTAAATCCAAAGAAATGTGAGTTTGGAGTGAAATCAAGAAAGATTTTGGGATATATTATTTCTAGACGAGGCATTGAAGTGGATCTAGCCAAGATGAAGGAAATTATAGACATGCCTCCACCAACTAATCTCAATCAACTAAGGATATTACAAGGGAGATTGCAATCCATCAAAAGATTTATAGTGCAATTAGCAGATAAGACACGTCCCTTTAAACATTTACTTAGAAAAGGAATACCCTTTATATGGACAGGTAAATGCCAAGAAGCTTTTCAAATAATTAAGGATTATTTACTCACACCACCAATCTTAATGCCACCAGTTGAGGGAGGACCACTGATTCTCTATATTTCAACAACCCATTCATCACTAGGAGCATTGCTTGCACAAAATGACAATGAAGGTCATCAATGGGAAATATACTATATCAGTCAAACTTTGGTAGTTTATGAACTTAATTATAGTACCATTGAACGTGGTTGTCTTGTTGTAGTATTTTCTACTCAAAAAATAGGGCACTATAGGTTAAACCATCAAAAATGCTAGATGTGAAGACAAATCCTTTGAAATGTCTTCTAAGCAAAGCATCATTAATAGAGCACTGGCCAAATGGGTAATGATACTTAGTGAGTATGGAATCCTATGCATAGAGAGGAAAGCTATCAAGGGACAAGTCATTGTTCATCATTTGGTCAATGCACCAATACAAGCAGATCACCCTTTAGTTGTAGATTTTCTTGATAATTTTACATTCACCATTGACACAAGCACAACATGGAAATTATACTATGATGGCTCCCATACAAATCATGGCTCAGGGACTAGTATATTATTTATCACACCACAAGGTGATTCCATTCCTAAGTCATTCGGGATTTCTTTTCCATGTACTAACAACATAGAAGAATACAAGGCTCTTGTGATAGGATTATACATGGCTATTAAATGGAAGAACAAGAACCTATAGGTTTGTGGTGACCCTTAGTTGGTAATCTAATAGGTAAATGATGACTATGAGACTAAGGATGAAAAGCTTCCCCCCTACAAATGCATGGAAGATAGTTTTAAGGAGTACTTTGACAAGGTCAACTTTCATCAAATACCTCATGTTCTAAATAGGGAAACAAATGCCATGACTGCTATTGCTTCACTCTTGGACATACCTAGCAATGTGCCTAAATTCAAGTTCTTAGTAGAACAAATTTTGGTCCCTACCTATGACATCCTAGATTCAAAGATGGTGTGTGATATTGTTGGTCCTGATTCCCCATGGTATAAGGATATCTATGACTACTTCCATGCCAAAATCATATCCACTAACCTTTCCACTAACTAACATAGGACATTCCTTCATAAGTCAGCCAAGTACACCATCATCGAAGACACCCTTTATAGATGTTCCCTAGACAATACTGTATTTAGATGTCTTGATATTGAAGAATAACAAGCAACCTTGCATGGGGTACATTAGGGTATATGTGGATGCCATTCTAGTAGTCCTAACTTGGCTAAGAATATTATGAGACTAGGTTACTATTGGCCTACAATGGAAAAGGACACATATTTCTTTGTCAAGAAATGTCACCAATGTCAGGTACATGGAGATTTGATACATGCAACAACATATGAGCTTAATCCCATAATGTCACCATGGCCCTTTTCCCAATGGGGACTTGACCTCACAGGTAAGATACATCCCACATCATCCAACAAACATAAGTTCATTATTACCACCATCGAGTATTTTACTAAGTGGATTGAGGCTATTCCCATGATGTACATCACTGACACACTGATCTCTAAGTTTATCTTGAACTATATCATTTTTCGGTATTCTATCCCTCAATCCATTATCACAAATAATGTTTTTCCATTGAAAAACCAATAATTTTGTCATCCTATGAAGTGTTCCATATCCAACACCATTTTTCCATGCCGTATTACCAACAAGGTAATGGCCAAGCTGAGGCATCTAATAAAACTATCATTAGAATCCTCAAAAAGACTGTCAATGATGCTAGTCGTGATTGGCATATATAGCTTAACCTAGCCTTATGGGATTCTCAAAAAAGCATCCATACTCCCACTAGTGCCACTCCATATTCCTTAGTATTTAGTTCCAAGGACATCTTGCCTATTGAGGTCGAGATTCCTTCCCTAAGGGTATCTTTGAAAGGGCATATTGACTATGAAGAGTACTGAGTTTCAAGACTACATGAGCTAGAATTCCTAGATGAATGAAGACATAAGGAATTAGATCATCTCCAAGAATATCAAAATCATCTTCATCATAGCTGCAATAGGAAGCTCTTGAATAGAAACTTTGACATTGGTGACCTAGTCTTAATGGAGAATCCTAAGAATCCAGTTGAAAGAGACAAAGTATGAAAGTTTAAACTTAATTGGTTAGGACCCTACATTGTCACATAAGTCTTTGGACCAGAAGCATATCAACTCTCTACTCCTAAAGGAGAACCACTGTCAATGCCTATCAATAGTCTTCATCTGAATAATTTCTACACATAGCTTATAAGAGTATTGTCTTAATTATCAAAAATAAAAAAAATGTTACCTATGTGAAAACCCAGAAAACAAGCATCTTGGTAACATTAAAAAAAAATAAAAAAAAAATCAAGAAATTAGTAAAGAAAAATAAGTTGTCCAATAGTGAAAACCACTTCGGTGGTGCTTTGGATAAGTACCATGGTGAAAACTTGGCAAATAGGTGTCATGTGTAGTTGACTCTGCTCCTATGTCTACCATTATTCTAATTTGACTTCCCTATGCAAATCACTTATCCTTGTACATATCACCTATGTTTTCATTCATCACTTGTACATACCATTCATAATAAGTGGTTTTCCTTTCCATAACTTGGAACAATTGACATTGTTTGCATTTCATATCCCCCATCTTATCCTATTCATAATCAATTGGTCTTATACTCGACTGGGGGTAGGCACTTTACCTATGTCATATTTGGTTATTATATTGGATATCCTGACAATGTAAAACCATTGAAAAATCCAAAAACATTACAAAATATCCTTAAAAAAAAAATCCAAAAAACATCAAAAAACTTCAAAAAGATAAAAAAATAAAAACATGTCAAAAAATCCAAAAATAGAGTCGTAGTCAGTTGCAATTGTCAAGTCTTTGTCATTTGTTGAACTACATTGCCTCTGTGATTAGACGTAGGTAAGGCCATCTTCCAATGTGCCCCCAAGACATTAAGTAAGTCATTTTAGATTTGTTTGTATAAAATCATGATTGAATTCATTTGTCCATATGACAAGGTCTCTACGTGTATAACATAGGCAAGGCCATCAATCGATGAGCCCCTGAGGCCACACTAGGTCAGTCCATTAGGTTCAATCACATGCACTACCACACACGTTAGATATATTCATACAAATTAGATTTTTATAGTCAGTCTTGTCAATCAAAGTCTAGTCGAACTACGAGGTATCTATGTGTATGACATAGGCAAGGCCATTAATCAATGAGCCCTTGAGGCCACACTAGGTTAATCCTTTAGGGTTCATTGTCACACATAGTCAACTATTAGCACATCATATCCAATCATGCATCCACAAGATAAAAAATTCAACAATCTCATCAATTCAAATCAAACAAATTGCCAAAACAAATCAAATTATGTCTGCTATAGCATGTGTACTTCCTGAAAATAGACGTCATCAAAACAATCAACATGTGTCTTATTTAGGATGATTCCTTCTTGAATATAAATATCAGCAAAAAAAAAAATCTTATACAAGATGATTCCTTCCTACATATAGACACTATCAAACAATCAATATGGCCTTACATAGGTTACCACATCAACGACATCAGACTCAATGTCTTCTATGATACGTGTCTTTCTAAAACTAGACTTTTGTGATGCCTTATAGAGATAATCATAAATTTGAAACTAGAATCAACATCTTATTCAATATGTGTCTCTCCTGAAACCAAGTCTTATCAATCAATTATCTTATCAATCAAAACAATCAAACAAACAGATCAAGTTTTGGAAAACATCTTATTGGCTTTTGATTTTGTGGCGTGATTATCTTATCATTTTATTTAGCTTTAATTTGGAATCTTGTTACTAGCTTTCTCAAGGATGTCCCATGAAGGATTTAAAGAAGCAATGATGTATCATAATTCCATTTTCTTTGAATGTTATTTGTCAACTATCTTTTAACTTTGGATTTTGAGCCATGTTACTAGTTTCCTTGAGGATGTCCCATGAAGGATTTAGAGGAGAAATTATGTATCATGACCCATATTTTATTTGTTTTTTGCATGTGGTTTGTCCTGACTAAATGACTGGGGAAAGTGTGCCCTTAGTATGAGTTAGGGCATACTTGTCTACGATTGTCTATTGTTGGCAAGTGGATGACCTTGCATACCTTGATCTATGTCATATCATGGTGTTTGTCTCCATTTGTATTAGTTACCACCCAATGATGATTAAGTGCAATGCCTTTTGTGGCTCAACAAAACATCGAAGATTACCAATACAAACGTCCATGTCTTTTATTATACCTATATCTTTTTGCACTAACATTTCTTCTTTCTTGCATTATGATGGAGTCCTATGACACATCAAATTAACTAATCAGGACAATTTCCAAATTTTTTAGGATTTTTTCAAAAAAAATCAATTTTCCCGAGGGGGCATATCTTCACCTATTTTACACTGGGGCATAATCACAGCATGTTTTTGATTGATTTTCTTTGACACAATGCCAAAATGACATTGTATCAAAGAGGGACAAATGTAGACACTAAAATTTGTTCTAAGCCTATGACTTCAATTTCTTCATAATTCGTATTCTCATGGTTGTGATTAGATAATGTTAAATTATTTAATTACTTTCTAAAGTCATTTCTCATCTATTAATTAAATAACTCTTAATTATTTAATTAATTCACTTTAACATTTATTCTTCTATTAATTAAATAAACTTAATTATTTAATTAATTCATATTATCTTTTTTCAAATGCTGATTAATTAAATAAATGTTCTTTATTTAATTACGTCACCAATTGAATTTATCTTGTTTCTTAAATTTAATAAAATATTATTTAATTTATCCGAATCATGTTTGCGGCTATAATTAAATAAATACTTTAATTATTTAATCATTCATTAATCTTTTCCTTAGTCAATTAAACAAATATTATTTATTTAATTTAATCCCTAAATGTTGAATGTTCAATTAAATAATCGTTTAATTCATAAAAGTCTATTTTGGTCATATTCTTCTATATTTAGATAAATGTTTAAGTTATCTAAGTATTGATTCCCACTTGACTTGAGATCTATCTAAAATAGTCAGTTATCTCCTAATTTAATGTCTAATTGTCTTTCATGAATAAACTCTCTGTCATAACTAGTCATTTATCTAGTTTTAACTCTGATGCATGCACACATTTATTAATTAAAGATCTTTATTTAATTAATTAATTTATGTGTGCATTGGAATAGATCATTTCTATTATTCTATCTTTATCTTTTTCTTGCAAAAATTATTCTTCTAATTTTGAAATACTTTCAATTAGAGATTAAATCATTATTTAATCTTGATATCTATTCTTAGGTTTTATCACTCATGCTAGTACTAACACTTATCTTAATGCACATACAATATTTTAATCTAAATCGTTCGTCTATCTTTCGATCTAGGCCTCTCATTTGAATGATCAATCTTCTATAAATTGACCTAACTCTCATCATTTCAACTCCTCCCAAAATTATATGGCTTTTGGAGAACTTGTTTAATCTTTGATATTTTTCTATAATCACACACATCAAGGCTATACTTGCACATATACTAAAAATCTAAGGGAAAGAATACCATCATGACAAAATCGAGAAGGACAATAATGGTCATTCATAGAAGGGTGCAGATATTGGGTGAGAACACTCTTTGTTTATGTTTATAGTTTCATTTTTGCTTTGTTGTTTAGCTTTAGATTATGATTTGAGTTTAATTGCATTGTTATTGCTTTAATCTTCTCTAAAATTTTTCTCGATGTTACACCCTAACCCCACAATACTTTTCCCTCTTCTTGTGTCTGATTTACAAAGCTAGGTTGCAAATTTGTCAAGGAGAAAAGTTGGAGAAAAGTTGTCAAGTTGTCAAATCCCCAAAAGTTGTGATCAAGCCTTGGAGAAGCCTAGAGAAGGTCTACAGGTGGCAATTTATAGTTTCATATCTGAAAACCAGTCAAAAAGAGCAAAGCAGACTATGATGAACAAAATCAAGTCTCAAAATTTTTAAAAAGTAGAAGTGGATTGATTCACCAAAAGTGGTGAATGAGTCCCACTATATAGGCCTGACTGAGATTTTCACGTATCCGAATACACTTTTGGTTGAAACCTGTATTTGCACATTTTCCTGTAAGTAGGGCTAATTCACCCAGCTTGGTGAATGAGTTCTAGTTAGCATTAACAATAGATTTCCTGAATTCTAGACCTCCATTACACATTCTTTAGTCTCCTAGGTGCACAATTTTTATTTCATAACCTTTTTGTTTCATTTTGTTCATATTTCTCAGTCATTTAGAGTTAGTTTGCATTCAATTAGGTTTTTCTCTTACAACTTGCATTGCATTATCTTTTCCAAGTCCAAACTTGGTGGTGAACCCCTCATTAGATCATAGTCATTTCCTAGGACAACTCTATTGTAAGAACTCTTTCTTCTTTGCATGGAAATCTCTAGGTTTATCCTTGAGTGGAATCTCTTTGGAAGTGGGTGCGAATAACATCAGTCATTCCTCACACCAACACAATTTCCATAGGTTCCACCATAGAAATGTTGGATATAGCACCGATAATTTCCATGATTTATATTTGATGCATCTCTCTCTTTTTTTGTATTCTTCTATATGTACCTTTATTCTTCTCTATGTCTTAAGCATTTTTCATTTGTCTTTTGTTTTTATTTTAGGAATTACATAAGGTGTCAAGACATTTAGGTCTCTTCCATGTTGACCCAAAAGCTTTCCTTTTATCTTTTTCATTTGTCTTTTGTTTTCCTTTTGGGGATGACACAAGACAATACATTTAGGTCTCTTCCATGTTGACCTGAAAGGCCATTTCTTTGTTTTCACTCTCTTTGTGTCATTCTTCTAGTTCTATGAGTATTTGGGGAATGATGACAATTCTGTGCTCTATGACAACATTGTAGCAAAGACATACTAACCATGAATACATAGATCCCTTATGTATTTGTGGGGGAAAACCTTCCTTCCTATTTCATGATTTAACCTATTTCGAAAACCTATGACTTGGCATAGGGTTTTTCGAGGAAAGCTATCATGTCTTAGGAGAAAAAATTGGCTACTTTAAAGTAATTTCTCATAGCAATGGCATAGAAACTGCTTTAAAGTGGGGGTATACATTGATGACATCTTTTGACATATTTCATGGTGTTATTTTATTTTTTTCTTGTGACATGTCCTTTTCTTGGTGGTGTCATTGGGTTTGATGTCCTCCAAGAGGGTATGATCTCCCTTTGTGGCTTGATGTGAGCAAGGCATCCCATAAATGGCAATCTGATATCCTTCATTTGTCCTCTCTTGGAGACATTAGGCACAATCCTCCCTAAGAAAAATACCTTACATGAACAAAAAAAAATCTACTTTAGCAAAAACTTACATTCAAAAGCATTTACAAAAAGCATTACATTGTGGTGCCTTATTGAAGTTATCAAGAGGATAGCTTTGATATGGTTAGTATGATGAGAAGCTAACACACTGGCATAAATTTCTCATTATAAAGTGGGAAGTTGACACTCTAGCATGCCTTTCTCACTATACCAACTCATTGGGATAAATCACCTAGTGGACATACTAAGGTTCCACTACCCCAAAGTGAGTGACACATTGGTACAAGTCCCCTAGTGGATAGACCAAGGTTCCACTACCCCAGAGTGAGTAGCATATGTTACAAAAAAAAACCCCATTTCACATTGCGTTGAAACAAATGTGCTTGATCATTTTGTTTCCATTATGTTTCTTGGCCTTTGACAAGGTATCATTATGTATCTTTGTTATTGCTACATATTTAAGTGTATTGAATGTCTACTTTAGTGTGATTTTGACATGGGGTCATCCTCTAACTAAAGTGGGGGAAAAATGTAATAACGGAAAAAGTATCCCTTTTCCTTACTCAGTTGAAAATAATTGTCATTGAATTAACTTAATTTTTCCTAGGTTTAGTGTTGTAATGTGTTGTACACATTCACATTAATCTTGGGCCCCTTTTTAATAAAATGTACCTAATACATACCTTATTTAAGGTATTGTAAAGTGTTGTAACACATTTTCACACTTATCTATGGTCTCATTAATTAATTATGGTTAATTAGAGTTAATTAGCCCCTTTAATTCAAATTTAAGCCTTATTTATAACACTGTTATGCCTTGCATAACCACCCCACTTTGATATGGATCAAAATGGGTCCCCCTTTCTCTTTTGATTACTTTGCTTTTTGTTATTTTCTTTCCTCTTGGGAGTGCTTCTGTTTTCCTCCTGGTTTGTCCTTTGTTCTGATTTAATTCTCATTTTGTCTCAACTTGAGTTGGTTTTCTTCTTGTTGAAAATTGAATGAAATAATCATAAGCAACATAATGGTTTATTTTAATATGTTTCATATGCTTTGGGGACTAATGTAGACCTTCCTTTTGTAGGGTTAAATCCTATAGTTGGTGATTTTTGCTAAGGCTCAGTCGAAGGGAATTCCTCAATCTAGTTGGTCATGAAAATTTAGCTAAGGCAAAAGTCGGCAAGACTTTTCTAAACTCTTACAAACTGGTGGCTTGGCTCTGACTGTTTGAAATCCAAGGAATAAGAATTATCCCCATTATGGATCTAATTAGCATAGGATTATCATGGTCTGCCTGACCCATAATTCATTTTGTTCAAATCTGTGTCTATGATGTCTATCGGCAAGACACTAGGGATGTCATGGCAAGTGGAATTTACATATAGGTATCTATCGGCATGACCAAGGTCATCATCTTGGCAAAAAGGAGTCTTCTATCAGTATGAGTTTTCCCTTCCAGGGGTCATCTTGGTGAAATCTCAAAGTCTTGCCGACCGCTGTCAAAAGGATTCATATATCAGCATAGGGTTTTCTCCCCACCAAGAGGTCTGAGTGAAGGCTTTATGTTTCACTAACTAGCATCATCGGGCATACACTTCAGTAGGAGATTTGGCTTTAGGAGGAAGTCTTAGCAACTTCTTTAAGTCTCACCAAGTAACTCAACAAGTTATTCCTTTAGCGGGAGTCACTTTCTTTGCCAAGAAGTCTCGACAAAATCTGTGGGTCTCATCGACTAGTGTGGTAAAAACAAACCCCCCTTTTCGGCGAGAGTTATTCCTTCAGCGGGATGTCTTGCTGACTGTTGAAGAAGGGATGTCTTTTAGTGAAACACTTTCCTTTGGAAAGAGGTCTCAGAGAGTATATTTGGTCTCACCAATGGAGCATAATGAAGGAACTATCAATATGAGGTCTTGCTGAGCACCAGATGTCTTACCGACATGGAAAAGTCTTGTCGATCAAATGAGCCCTCCTCAAACTCAAATAAGCTCTTGGTGAAGTAGGGAAACATTAGTGGAAGGTCTCAGCAAAACAAAAATTCTGGGTGACACATGTGGAACAAAGAAAGCATATCGGTAGGACCACAAGAGGGTCTTGGCGACACCAAAATTCAACAAAAGAAAGATTCAGTCAATATAAAGTCTCACCGACTAAAGAAAGTCTCAGCGAAATGGAGGAGTCTCGGTGAGAGTGAAAGAAATCGGCGAAGGGTCCTATTGATATAAAAGAGTCTTGGCAACATGAGGGGAGTTGCCATAAGTCTTTCCGACAAAGTTTCCCCAAGTGTTTTCAAGGAAGATTTAGACTCCTGTCAGGAGGTCTTGGCGACTAGATGGTGTCACACTGATAGGGTATCCCCTCAGTGAGAAAAAATGGATTTCGCCATAGGTCCTGTCAAAGGGGAAGGGCTCGTATATCAGCAAAGAAAGATAACATCACCAAGAAGTCTTGACGAATGGGTGCAGTCATGCCAATAAGGATGTCTTTGGTGACAGAGTGAGAAAGTCTCAGTGACCAAAGTGAACATATGGAAATTTCTCAACAAGACATAAGGAATCTAGGGGATGTCTCCCTAACAAGAGAATGTCACAGTGATGAATGTGAAGCAAAAGAGCCCATGTTGGCATGACTACAGAAAGGTCTCCCTGAAAAGAAAGGATCACCAAAGGATGATCCCTTCGGCATAATGTTTGGCCAAAGGAAGAAAGTCATGCCAAAGAGGGTTTGTTTTCGGGGAGAGTGGTTCACCTTCGGTATGAAGTTTTGCCGACATGCTAGAGTCTTGGTGACATGAAGAAATTATCGCCATAGGTCTTGCTAATAGAAGAAGTTTCATCAAAGGTTTGAGCCCAACGATAATTTTTTCCTTCAGCAGGATGTCTAGCTAAAATGAATAGGTATTGCCGAAGGGTCAGTCTTTGGTATGACACAAGAAGATCAGGGAAAGGTCTCGCTGATTGGGAGAACTCTTAGCGAAATGAAGAGGCATTGACATAGCAGTTGGAGCTCACTAAGAATTCTCAGCGACCTCAAAGTATCTTGCCGATAGAATCAGAAAACTTGGCGAAAGAAGAAGACCTCGATATAGGGTCTCAGAAAAGAGGAAAGGTCTCACTGACGTGAAGTAGTATCGACATAATCTCTTGCCGATTCAATAGGATCTAGCTAAAATGAAACAAAATCACCAGAGGAGAGAGGGCTCGGTGTGATGTCTCACCGACCCATCAAGGTCACGCTGAAATGAAGGAACTTGGGGAGACTCCAGAACAATAAAGGGAATTCAGTGAAATGCCTCGGTGACTCTGAACTATCTCAATGAAAGAAAAAGGGGATTCGATGTGATTTCCTGCCGAGGAGGCCAAGTCTCACTAAAAAGAAAAGGAGCTCGAGGAGAAAAGAGGGGTCGAGGAGACTTCAAACAAATGAGGTGCCTCAGCATAATGTATTGCCGACCCAGTAGGTCTTACTGAAAAGAAGATGAGCTCGAGAGGAATTCCCAAGGACTTCTCACCGAGGGTCATGTTTTCACCATAAGGTCTTGGAAAAGGAAGGGAGTCTTGCAGATAACAAGGGAAGGCTCAGTAAGAGAAGATACATTGTGGTAAGGTCTCCCAAAAACATTACAGTCTCCCTAACATCCAAGATGATCCCTCCTAGTAAGTTTAGCATTGCCATGACTCTGGCTGACAAAGTAAGTTCAGGGAGAAAACAAAAGCTTTACCATGTGGTCTCAACAAAAGGATGCGGTCTTGCTAATTGGTTTTGTGAGCTTGATATGACTTCTTCAGCTCACTGAAACATCTCACCGATTGTCTTGTGTCAGGCTAATAACTACATAGTGGTGATATCACATCAGGGAGACACTGATGGTGTCTCATTGACATGCGATACCATTCAGACCACTTTTGACTTCCAAAGAATCTTGCGTGGCATGTGATCGTCCAATCAGAGAGAGCTAAGATGAGCCTTTGACTGATTGAATATTCCTGGGAAAGAAGGCCAACATAATGCAAATCAAATGGACTCTTTTTGAGAATAGATGACAATGGATCAACTAAGATGAAATGTTTAAATCTATAGGAAGGCCCAATGGTATTTCTAGAAGAATGATCAAACATAAAAAGAAGTCCAAAGTAGAAGGAGGCTGAAGAATAAAGGGAGAAGCTGTGACTCAGAGGGACAGTTGTGGCAACTACTGGCAAGGAGGTAGATCAACATTAATGAATTTTTTTTGAGCATTCAAGGTGACCCCAATAGAGTTTGAGTATGGACACGAAGATAGGAAAGTTAATGTTGCAGCTGCAAAAATTCTAAGGTCATCCCTGGAGCACCTTTCATCAGCATGGATAGTAGGGCTTCACATTGAATGCAGTTTTGACTTTCCTCAAAAAGATTTGAGGGCCGACTCTCCTACAGTCTGCAGATATTTTGTAAACCCTAGTGCAGGGGACAACACATTCTTGTTGGTACATTCTGTATATAAGGCATTCTTTCCTCTTTGAAAAGGTTAGATTTTTTATGGTTAGAACTTGTAGAGCACTTCTAGATTAGAATTTTTAGAGTTAGAACTGTTTAGAGTTGGAACTGTTAGGATTTAGTCAGTTAATAGAAGGAGATAGAGTTGCATCTTGATTCTCAGTAATGAGAGCTTCTCTTGTCTTCTTGTTTATCAGTTAGATTTAAGTACATACTATAATGTATTTTCTAAGTTCTGTTAGTGTAGTTGGAAACAATCTGGAGTCTTAGATTCTCTATACACTGGTGATTGTGCCATCTTTGTAAATATTGCTTATCTATTTTATTGACAGTAGAAGCAATCAAAGTTTAATCTACTTCATGTTGTGTTTCTGAATGATATTTTTCTTAATTGATCATTTGATTTGTGAAGTCTTCAAGGAATGAAATTTTATTTTTGTTTTATTTAAATGGTAGCTAAAAATCTGTTATTTGAATTAGCACTAAGAATGAAAGAGGCTATGTGTTAATCACAAGCTTATCTTGTTCTATAGTTTTAGTTTACAAATTCCTTGAAGTTAACAAGTCTAGTTAAGATTGGATAAACTATTATTCTTTTCTATTTCAAAATCTGACATATCTTTTTATATTTCTTTAAAAACCCCTATTAGAGTAGGTTTTATTTCATGCTTAATCTTAGAACAATCTAGAAGCTCAAAACGACTAGGCACCTTGGATATTACTATTGCATTGACCACTGAGTAACATCAGCATGGTTGAGACCCAACTACAAAGACCTTGGGAGCTAAGGCATCCATGTGTTGCCTTTCTCTTTCAGGAGAAGAAGAATAGCAATATTCTGCTTGCATTATTGTGGTGCCAAAATTGCCATCAACAAACATATTGTGAAGGATCTATCCTAAAATCCAATGTTCATATTGTAAAACATTTAATTTGGAAAATTTGAGGTCCTAGAAAATGGTGCTAGGACCCATTCACCTTGGGTAGCAAATAGGTCCTCCCTCTATAGGACCCCCATTTCTTTACATATTTTACATGGTTTTTTGGTGTTATTTCACCCCTCGAAGGCAAGATCCTAGAAACTTGTGTTAGGACCCATTCACCCTAGGTGGTGAAATAGGCCTCTCTTAAAAAGGACCCCCTTTTTGAATTTAATTCTAGCAGGATTTTAATAATATTTATTTCCAAATTTGGGGATGGATTGAATTATTTGAATTTCAGGGTTAATCTCTGGATTTGGTATAAATATGGGGTTAATTCACCTTGTTTTATCCTAACAAGACCTAGAAAGTTTACTAAAGGCCTAAACATTCAATTTTTCAAGCATTAGAGCATTCCAAGAGCATTTCAAGGGCATTTAGAGGTAGATTATCAAGAGTTTATTGCAGAAATTAAAGGCCATTTCATCATTTCTAAGGCATAAATCACTCATACATGTTGAGATAAGATAGTTGTTGTAGCATTGAAGATCTACTTGCAATCATTGTTTCACATCATATTTGAGATCAAGATCTACATTCTTCATGGCAACTTCATATTAGATTGCAGATTTATACTCCAAGACAACTTCCAAGGTATCAACATTGCATATTTCATGTTTCATGCTTCAATCACATTATTTTATCATTTGGTTTAATTACCTACAAGGGGTTTTACTTAGGAAAACCCCTATTGACTTAGAACAATCAACAATGTTTTCTTCCCTTGAATGTGTGTGTGTAGATTCATAGGTTGAAGATCAAGTGGAGAAGAAGTTTGAAACAAAATTACAAAAGTTGTCAAGTTGCAAAGTTGACCTTCATAGTGAAAGAACAAAGGAAGGAAGCTACAAAATTTATTATAGGTTTTTGGGAGTTGACAACCAAAGATATGAGAGTGCAAAAATCAAGGAAAATAACCCAGATCTTAGTTTCAAGAACTCGAATAGGGACCCATTTGCCAATAAATTCGAATGAGTCCTTTGTGCCCTAAAATAAGCCATCTTGTAGCAAGGTACAAATCATTTTAAGCTCTAAAAATCCCCTCATAGCTGATATAATAGTTAGGGTTAGTTTTTTTATTGTTATTGGCATCATATCACACACAAAATCACATGATTTAGTATGGAGAATTAGTGTTCTATCATTTGTATTTTGTAAACCTTATTTTTCAATCTAATCAATTATCACATCCAGTGGTTTTATTCCCACATTGTTAAAACCACAAGTAGATAAATCAACTAGTTGGATTTTAGTCTTATCTACCCTAGTTTTGTCCAATAGATTTAAACTATAAACATTAAGTCCTGAATCATTGTCAACAAGGGTACACCTAATCCAAGCCTTGTTAGTAAAAACTAATATCATCAAAGCATCATTTTGGATTTTTTTGTTTCCAAAGGAGGTCATTTTGAGAAAAGACAATGTCCAGATTGGGTTGATTCATATTCTCAATAAAAGTAGTCACACCATTTGGTTGTGCACAAGGAGGGTCAAAAACATTTTGTAAACCCTTTTGAAGCATGCCATTGTAAGTGGGTTATGTTTGAATCAAATGCTGCAAGGATATATCTTAGTGGGAGTGTTAATAAGTTGCTCAACAAGATCAAATCCTTTATCACTACTCTATGGAATATTAGTTGTGGATGGGAGATACAATGGAATGGGAGTTGTAGTTTGATTTGGTATTTTACTATTCCTAGTATTATATGTATGAGATACAATATGATAACATGGTTTTTGCATCACATGATTACTAGTAAGTTGTTTTGTAAAACTTAGGATATGTCCATGAGGTTTAGGATGTCCTATAATGAGGGTTGACTTAGGAATTCCAATAATTAGAGGAATTTTAAGAGGTTCCATGACTAGATGACTCTTAGGAAGTTCAAAATGAGTTTGAGGAGGTCCAATAATCAAAGGAGACCTAAAAGTCACTTGTGTATTCATAATCTCAACATATTTTATCTCTTGTTGATGAGTTTCTTATAAGGGGTGTGTAAGATGACCTTAGCATCTTTATCTAAGCAATCCATCTTACGCTCTTTTGAAATGAATCTATTAAAGATATCCTCTTCTTGTGTCATAATATCTTCCCAAGTGTGAGAAAAATTAGGAGAGAGGCAAAAAATATTCTCATGACTCTCAATGATTGGATCTTCTAACACCAAGATACCTTCATCACAAGTAGGAGAGGTATTGGGAGAAGGAAAAATATGATTCTCATGCTTGTCTATGATTGCATCATTTTACACCAAAAAATTCTCACAAGTGGGAGATGTTGGTGTGAATATATGTCTTGTACCTAGCTCATTCACTAGATAATTAGGGGACATATTCACATGTTAAGTTTACTTAGTAAATAAGATTGTTTCTAGAAGTCTTAGTTGGATTTTCTAGAACTTTGGTATACAATTTATGGGAGGAACTGACTTTTGCTGAAATCACATATTTTTAGAAAATATAATGATTCAAGCCTTGAAAAGTTCCATTTAAAGAATTCCAATTGAAGAGGGTTTGATCAAACTACCTTAAATCAAACCCCCTTGGATAGAACCTCACTAGTTTTAAACTATACCTATAACATAGTCTCCTTTACACCTATCAAAATGCTGATAAAAGACCACTTTTAATTTACCTTTTCGGGGATCAAATGAATTCATTTAATTTTTATTTTTTGTAAGTATGTAGTCCTTATTATAAGCTTCCCAAAAAGTATAATTTTAAATAAATTTAATTTGATTATTATATTTTTTTTTATTTCTCATGAATGTAAGTTTTTCACTGAAAATCAAGCTCTCTGTTCTACATGTGGAAAAATAGCATATTATTAAAAATAAAAATAAAAAACAATTAGTGCACTAGATATTGAAGTCCTTGATCCAACAAAGAAAAAAAATTGAATTTCAATACATACAAAAAAAGTTATGCGTTATATGGTCGTGCTATGTCTGAATTATAATTGGTTTCAATTCGAAACTTGATTAAAGAAAAAATATTCAATAAAAAACTATCTAACCAAGTGGAAGCACTAGATATCAAAGTTGCAAATCTAAATTCGAAAGAATTAGAATTTTATCCTTCATGGAAAAAAAGTTATGCGTTATATGGTGAGCGTCACTTTTTAAATATGTTGTTTTCTGGAAAAAAACTAGTTTTTGAGGGAGATGGAAAAAGAAGTGCAATCTAATTCCAAAATTTTTGAAAAAAATATATTTAAAATCTATAGAAAAAATTTCATGAAACTCTAATTTGCATCATCTTCAAATTCATCATGGTTTAGTTGCTATAGGTGCCCAAAAGTGAAGATTTAGTTAAAAAAAATATTTTAGTGTCCAGTTTGGCCAAAAATTGTAAACCACTATTGTGGGATCACAGCTTATCTAGATATATTGCATGATTCCTAGGTAGTTAAATATATCATGTAATAGGATTAAGACACTTGTCATGATATTGTCTGATCCTATCTCTCATCCTTACCTTTATAAGCAAGGTATCTCATGTAAATTTGTAATCATATTCAATCATTAATCAATCTTGCATTGTGAAGCAAGCTTTCTTGTCATTCTCTCTCTTGTGGAATTGGTTTTGGTCTAGAAACTATTCTTGGGGGTGTTGGGGATTCACCATTTACTCCCACATGGTATCAAAGCTCTCCAGGGTTGGAGATTCCTTCCTAGATTTGAGCGTATTGTGCTAGCTTGAATATTTTTGTTGGGTGTAGATTGGGGTTTCAAGAACCTCATGGTTGAGATCAAAAGGCTCTAGAGATGAATTTTGACTATAAATTTGTCTATTTTGGGTAAAGTTGTTTTTGAGGCAAATTTTTTTTGCTAGGATAGCCTCCCAAGAAGTACATTTTTCCTATTTTTGCAAAAAAATACATTTGAGAATATTTTATGTGGTATTCTTGTCAACATTTTGTGGAAAAATATTGTATTTTATTGTGCACATATTTGTGTAAAATTTTTGGGCCTATTTTTATTTATATTGGCCTTTATATCTTCTATGGACATTATATTCTTTGGCAGATTAAATAGTTTGGAGAAGGCATTTAATTGGTTCAGAAGACCTTTTAGCAGGTCACATTGCAAGCATCCTCATGTACCTACATTGGTATCAGATCTACATCTACATTTAAGTCACTGTTCTACATGGTCGTTTCCATCACCAATCACATTTATCTATAGGTACTTCAACATCTAGTTTGGTCCTATTCTTTCCTTTATCGTTATTGGTGGGTGGTCATATCTATTGGAGCCAACACCTAGAGTACTATCTAATCTGAAGCAACCCACATTCAAATCAGCCACTACCTCATTGGGCACTGCCACATCCATGTACCTCACATTCTCATCAGTGTATAGGCTGCATCATAACTTCCACAGTGTACACTTTGGTCAACATTGACATACATTCTCCCATCACTGTCATAGGCTTATTTAGTGGTTTTAGGGATTAAAGGTATGGTAATAGCTCCACTAAAAAATCTCCACATTGGTGTCTCCATGTATTGGTAAGGGTCATTGGTCTCACAAGTTATCCAACTATCCTTTTAATGGACTGTACAAGTCTTTTCATCAGGATAGCATTGCCTGGTATGAAGAGTCTATAATATGGTCACAAGTTTCTTCATAATCTTTATTGGTATTTTTTTATTTATATAAAATCTTGCATTAAAATTTATTTAAGCCAACCATATGCAATCTACTATGTTAGAAGGCCTAGTGGTGTGTTTTTAATTTTTCCTTGGTAGCCTAAGTGGTCCTATGGAGAACCAGATTTAAGTCCTGGGTGCCTAGTTTTTTACACCAGTTTAGTCTTCTCAAACCTATATTTTCCCCCAAGTGCCTTTTTATAGGCCTTTTTTTCATTTTTTCATAACTTTTGCAAATAGAGACCCTTTTTCAAAAATGAGATATCATCGGAAAGCTAGAAGTGTCAAATTTTCAGTGGTGTAGATATTTTGTAGTTTTGTACCATATTTTCCAGGTTGAAGATAGATCTCCATTTTTGGCTTCTAAGCTCATATCTTTGTAAATGGGTTTCTTAATTACTTTGGAGAAAGGGAACTATAGGAAATGGATAAATTTAATTCTCACTCATCTCAGTGGTGAGTAAAATATATTGTCATATTTGTTTAATAAAGTTCCTTGTCCTAACACAAATGATGAGTATTGCATTTGGAAAGGCCTTAGGGCTAGAGTCTTTAGAGTTATTTTTGAAAATATAAATGATGATATTTTGGAGACACTTATTCACTTCAAATGTCCTCATGCTCTTTGGACTCACATTAGAGAGGTGTATGGAGATGATGATTCTTCTCCATATCTTGAAGATCCTCTTTCCAACTCTGATGTGCTTCTTCATTCTTCAAAGTTGATAACCCATGCTTGTGATCCTTTGGAGGAGATTGCAATGCTTCAGAGGTTCCCTATTTTTCATCTTCTATCGATGAGTCATTGAGTACTTCTAGTGATTCATTAAAACATGTATCTGATAGTCTTCCTAATTGGGATTCCTACTTGACATACATTGCTTCTTTGTTTGTGGAGTCTCAAATTCTAGATTTGGAGGACCAATTTGAGGGTTTATCTCTCTTATTTGATGATAGACATGGATCAACTATTTTCACTTCATGCTTGTCTATGGAGTTTGTTCAAGATCAGTTTGCACTTGTTCCTGGCTTGTCATAGTTTGTTGTGATTGGGCATGTACCTGATTGGATTGTGGCATCATCTTCATCATCCAAGAACTTATCAACACATGAGCAGATTTTAGAGACACAATCTACATACATATGGACTCCTCTTCCTATTAGTGCCTATCTAGAATGGGAAGCATTCTTATAGTTGTACATGGTGTATCTTCTTCCTAAGGGAAGAAACATTGTTTGTCGACATTGGATTATGTTTTGTATAATTCAAGCATTAACCATACTTGTAGGTGATTACACATTATGGGAGGGATATCTTATCTCTCTACTTCCCTCTTATGAGGGTATAATTGATTGTATATACATGATAGATTTAGTCCTTGGGGGGTATCATTGAGTCCTCCATACATCATGCTTATTTATTTTTTTCTCTCTTTTGGAGAGGAGTTTTGTCCCGCTCAGTTTTCTCCTTTTTTTGGCTTGTGAGAGAATTGCATTGTTTGCATTTACATTGTAAATGGTACCTACATTGACCTAGTAGTTGGGACCCATCTTCATCTTCATCTTGGAATAGTTTTCATAATAATCTTCTCCCTAAGTTGCACTTAAGGGGGGGTGTTCGTGTGAATATATGTCTTGTACATAGCTAATTATTTCACTAGGTAATTAGTGAACATATTCACATGTTAATTTTACTTAAGATATAAGATTATTTTTAGAAGTCCTAGTTGGATTTTCTAGAACGTATCTTATCTAGCTATATTGCATGATTCCTAGGTAATTAGTTGTCTCATGTAATAGGATTAAGACACTTGTCATGATCCTGTCTAATCGTATCTCTCATTCTTTCCTTTATAAGCAAGGTACCTCATGTACATTTGTAACCATATTCAACTATTAATCAATCTTTCATTGTGAATCAATCTTTCTTACCACTCTCTCTCTTGTGGAAGTGGTTTTGGTCTAGCAACTATTCTTGGGGGTGTTAGGGAGTTTCCATTTACTCCCATGGGAGAGATGTTGGGAGATGAATGAAGAATAGGCATAGTGATACTAAGAAATGTGTTAATGATTTTATCTTCTTTTGACATAATGTCTTCCCAAGTAGGAGAATTTTTTGGAGAGACACAAATGATATTCTCATTCAATGCTCAATGATTGGGGCTTCTAACCCCAATATATCATCATCACAAGTAGGAGAGGTATTGAGAGAAGAATAATTATGTTTGTCATGTTTGTCAATGATTGCATCATCTTGCACCAAAACATCTCATAATTATGAGAGATGGAAATAGATGAGTGAAGAATAGGCAAAGTGACATTAAGAAATGTGTCAATGATTTTATTCTCTTGTGTCAAGGTACTCTCATAATTAGTAAAGATATTAGGAGAATGACTAACATGTTGATTGATTACCTCATTTCGTTTCCCTAGATTTTACTCATAAGTAAGGAAATTAGACTTATACACTCCATGCTTAACCATATTAAAACCAAATCTTTGAAAATGAAACATGTTGCTACTTTCCTAGAGTAAAAATGAAAGCTAATCTACCCAAATTATGCAATGCTTCAAAAAATGTAAATAATTGTCCTGTAAATATGATGATTTGTAATAATGAAATGCAATTTTTTTTTCTAAATTTGCAAAAAACCAAGAAAAATAACATCATTCTTGAACATACTATAAAATATTTCCATAATTTTAAATCAAATAGTTGCAAGCATAAATAGATTGATAATGCAGAGATAGAAACTTGTGCAAAATTTTCTTAAGATACCCCTAATAGGAGAAGGATTCCCAAGGGAATTAAAATCCTTGATAGGTGTTCAAAAAGCTGAAAAACTATTTTTTTTATGTTGTTATTCAATATTGTCATCTCTGGTTGCAAACAAGTTTTTCAAAGACAATTTTTCTAGGTTTTGGTCAATTTTAAAAAAAGTGATTCCAAATGCAAGTGTGTAATTATGTTAAAATTGTTTTCACAATGTCAAATTTTATTTCTAGATGTAATCATGCAACAATTAAGTGATTATAAGATGTAAAATTTTGAAAATGATGATTTGATACAAATTTTGAAATCAAACTATTCAAATTTTTTTCACCTTTTTGAGCTAAATGAAAGATGCAAGTTAAATGCAATGAACAATTTGAAATGTTAAAAACCTAATGAATGAAAATCAGATCTAAAGATGATTGAAACAAACCCTAATGCAACTTATGATGTAATTTAAATGAATTTTATATTTTTATGACTTTTTATGATGTAAAGATCAAACCCTAAATGATAGATGCAAAATAATGCAATGTAAAACTTAGATCTAAGGTGAATTTTCATAAGGTATATAATTTTAATAGACTAGGTTCACCAAAATGTAACATAGAAAAAGGTGATCCTAGGTCCCAAATGCAAAGAGCCTAAGGTGCAAGGAGGCCTTTTTCCAAGTTACACTGAGATGTAGATCAACAAGGTATATATATTGACTATAAACCATGAACGTGAGCCAATTTTACCTAGATCTACATCTGATTGAAGATGGGAATGGATTGGAAATGATTTTCTATGATTAACCTACTTAGAATATGTGACCTATATAAATTGGAAGATCCCAACAACTAATAGATTGAAACAATAATTTGCAGGTGGATTTGGGAGGTGTAGAGTGATATTTACTAACCTAAAAAAGATTTTTCCAACCATTATAGAAGGAAACTATAGCACAATGGTGTATGGGTCCCTGATAGGAGGTCTTGGTCAATTTCTTGGGTCATCTAGTAGTAGATCTAAGACTTTTATTCCCACTTACAGAGTTGTCAAAATTTCGTTAGTAAATTTTGTGAGTTTCAATGATTTGACAAATTTTAGGGCTTTGAATGCAACATTGAAGAATTTTCCTTCAATCTTTCTTCAATCCTCTTCAACTTGAGATCTCTACATTCACAAAGAGACAAAATTTTGGGCCATTTTAGGGGCTTGTGTCGATCAAACCTTGGGTAAGTGCTCCTACTTCCATAATGGTAATGTCAATGATAGAAATGGTAATTGAAAGGAAGGAATGATGAATGGACAAAGTGCTACAACTGACTGCCCTTCAATGGATTCTTTGAAGGATTGAATTCATGCACATCACCTCAAGGATATATTGGATGTTGATTTCTTAAATGTTTGAATGCTTTGTATATCTACAACAAGGGTTATCCTTCATAAAACCATGATAACATGAACAAACGAACTCACATACACTTTGACATGATGCTTGGATATTGAATTTCTATAATAATGCTATAAAAATATAGATATTGGCAATAATGATTGATCATATATTCTCCTCTAAATTGTTTTCTAGTTTCAAATGGTGAAAAGACTAGGTATTTATACCTGTATTTATTCTAATTTCCTGAGTATTAGATCTTGAAAGCCAACACTTAAAAATTGAATTTTTAATGTTAAAATACTGGACCAACATGTCCAAAACGGGTCTTGGCTAAGAAGGGGGGATCGTACACTCAAGGTCATATGGTTCTTGGTCCAAATTTCCAACACACTACATGTAGAGAATAACACATGAGTTGGATGCATTTTTTAAATGCTTGTAGTTTATTGAAAAGTGGTACAAATGGGCCCCTAGAATGCATAATTTTAGCCAATTAGGGGGTCAGTTAGGCTCAATAATTTAAGGGTGTGAAAAGGTAGTGTGAAATTGTTAAGGGTGATAAGTTTGTTCTCAGTCATGTTACTTTTAAGTAGCTAACATGGTAGAGTTCAATGTTTGATTAGAAAATCCTATATGTTCTATGGGATATTTCAATGTATTGTAAGAAGGTATAAAAGTATTTGATGATATATTAATTAGATGATCCTATTGCTCCTCAAATTATATGAAATTTCTAAGTCTTTAGTGTTTTGCTATTATTTGTTTTGTAAGAATGCCATCATATAGCAAGCTCCTTATATACTTGCATATTCTTAGTGGAATAAAATAAATATTCATTAATATAAAGGATCATCGTGGTATCAAAATATTAATATGTAATTATGGTGTCAAGTAATGGTAGAACCATTAGATTTGTGGACAGGTTGGAAGATCATGCACACTACAAAAATGATTGAGGTGTTGGATTTCTTGGATATCTTGGGATTGCATGAATTATTGGATCAATAGTTAAACTGATTCTCATCATAATAATTTTATGCTCAAAATAAATATGTCATGCTAGGGGTGAATGATTGGTTTTTTTCTACCAAGTCATGATATGATGGTCCATCCTATTTTTTGTGCACACACATCTTCTATACATTACATTCTCATTAGTGTGAAATCTCTTAGGTCTATACATAATAATTATGTTTTTGATAAAAGAAAAAATAGGTTTTATAGGGACTCGAAACCACAAAGTTTACAACATAATATAGGAAAGGACAAAAAATTCCAATGAATTAAATAGGTTGCAAGAAAAGAAAAACCCTGAAAAAAAAAACCAACCAAAAAAATCCAGAAAGGACCACCAAAGAGCCAGCCGAGGCACAAACCAAAAAACTAGCAACAACTAATCCAGAGTCTTTAGAACTTTCTTAGTCTTAGCCTCTAGATCCTGCATATCCTGGACTCCCTTCATGAAATTTTGAATCATCTGTGGTGTGGGGGATGACTTCCTTTTCAGATTAACCTTGGTTCTCCTCAAAATCCCTATGTCATCTTCTTGGTTTTTATCTTTAACCTCTTCCAAATGAAAAACCAAGGACCCCTGTTGAGCTTTATCTATTTTTTCAATCATTGCATTGATAATGATAGCATTATGTCTTGCCATTCTATTATTTTTGTTCAGTAATTATCTTCACAACATTTTTTTTTTTTCAAATTCAATTTCTATCCTTATGTCCTTACCCACATTCTCCTAGATCTCCTTACTAGCAGTGTTCTCATTGCACTCTTCATCCTTCTTGCATAACATGAAAACCTCAGCTCCCACTTCTTCCAATTTACTCTGGAGGGCCCAATGTTTTATGTTATTTAAACAGTGATCCATAATATCTTATACTGACCTAGATAAAATCCTTAGGCCATCACACATCACATGGCCTCCTTTATTTTGCATTAGTTATATTGTGGTGTCTAATATAATTTTTTCTTAATTTTTGAAGATGTAGGTATATTTGGTATTAAGATCTTGATTATTTATGGAATGCTTAGATGATATTATTTATCCCTTAGAATAATGAATGTGATCTTAACAATATTCAAACAAGATTGAGAAAGGTAAACTTAAGATAGTGTTTCGATCATTTAAATTCTATACTATAATCAATATTGTCATATAGATAGGATTATTTTGTTGTTGTGATGAGTATTTAACTTAGATACTAAAAAATAAAGAAAATGGTGTAATATTTTGGCAACCCATTTGGGGTGCAACACTAACATGCAACCTTTTATTAAACATGGAAATTTGAAATGCCCCCTATATCCACTAACTAGATTATCTCTCTAATTAGTTAGGTTACTCATGGCTTTCATAGCTAATTTACATCTATTTAATTTGGAAGCTTATACCAACTAACATGTAGCAACTCACCAATTTAGTGAACTATCCATGAATTGGAACTACACTAATACCATCATTGTTAATATCAAAGAATAGCCAATCCTCCAATTCATATGGT
Organism: Sequoia sempervirens; assembly: GCA_007258455.2. NCBI lineage: Eukaryota > Viridiplantae > Streptophyta > Pinopsida > Cupressales > Cupressaceae > Sequoia > Sequoia sempervirens. Next base: position 194,579,108 of record VDFB02086081.1, on the reverse strand, counting down.
TCCTTCAAGCTACATGAGAACTAGTCTTACACTTATAGTCTCATGACTCCCCTCTATGAGTAACCAATTGAGCAAACCAAAATACCAAACTTTGAAACTCTCCTCTCTTGCTTCTTTTTGTCTATAAAACAATCAATAATCCTAGAATTCATGGATAGTTATGCTTCAAGTAATATATTATCCTTGTAATTTCCACTATATCATCTTTTCTCTACCATAATGGAGATGGAACAATCTTAGAATAGAAACATTCATAAATATTTTTCCATCTAATAATCCCTTTTATAATTCTACCTTTAAACCTAATGTAATGAGCAAATATTTCACTAACATTTGCCCCCATGCACAACTACTTGCATAGTCCATCTGGAATTTAATGTAAATTATTGTAATTTCATAATCGTCTACACATCTAGTATTTTTCTAACCTATAACTCAAAGACCAAATTGTGCAGTCTACCAAAAATCATGCACTTTATGAACCTCTTGTCAAATTCAACAATATCAAGATCAACACATAGCCACATACTTACTTCATCAACTAGAACTGCAATGACTTTAGCAACACACTTATGAATTTGGTAGCAATACCAAATGAATACAAATCACATTCAGCATCTTGAATAACAACCCCATGAATTATGTGATATTCTTGCAACATCAACAACCACTACTATCATCTTCAATAGTAATGGCAATATTTAGTAGCAAGAATCAACCTTTACAAAAACTATCAACTTCCACAATAATTGCCAACTTCTAAAACACATGTACTTTGACAACAACTACAAACCTAAAACATGTTCCTATTAACTCAACTATCCAAAATAGATACAAATCACTTGATCATTTGATCATCATCAATGTCAACTCAGACACCCAATAATTTATTTATGCATTTTTAATATCTTATTTTAAAATGTTAAGCTTAACCATTACGTATATTTACAACTAAATAATAACATGACACATTATTATTTATCTATTTAAAAATACATGTACAAAATATATAATCTACAGATTAGAACCCACTAAAAATAATATTGTGTTATTGTCATTTTTAACAAGTTTGTGGTAAGATATTTTGATATTTTAAGCTTATGTGGCACTGAAACTGAGTGATTTTAACAAAAATGTTGACAGGCCTGTTTTACCTAAACCAAATGATTCATTTTTGCATTCCCCCTTCGATGTTTACCAAAAAAATTCATTTTTTGCATTCGCCCTTTCATGTTTACCTAAACCAAAAGATTCTTTTTTGCATGCGCCCTTTGATGTTTACCCAAACCAAGATTCATTTTTGCATGCTCCCTTTGTTGTTTAGCCAATAGGCTATATATGTGAGCATTCAAGCGCAAATTTCACTCTCAAGAATTGATGTCATGCTGGGACATTGTTGGATGATTGTAAAGTAGTTTAATGCTATGCCCTGATAAATAATACTAATCTTCGGTTGCGTGCTAGCTGCTTTGATTTGATATTTTCGTATGACAATGACATTTACCAACCAACCCCATTGTGTCGGCTTCAATATAACGCATTGAAAGCTGTGAGTATATTCATCACCCTCCACCGCTGCAGGATTTTTGGAGAGTCTTTTGCTGTTACAGATGATCCCATTCTACTTTGTTTTAATTTAGAAAATCATAATTCACAACATTTCAAATGTGAGCTCTGTTTTGTCTGTTTGCTGTCTATCTGATGGCTTTTTTGCGGGTTTTTGTGGCTGTCTGTTTTAGCTAGATTTTATCTCTATGGCAGCCTTTTTGTCTTTTGGACCTTTATCTTGGTCTTTGCTTGTAATGTTACTTTGTGGTTTCGGGTCCCTGTAAAACCTATTTATCCCTTTTATCAAAAACATTTCAAATGTGAGTGACTGCACATAGTTCTACTAGCTCTAGAAAAATTGACTATTAATAATTCATCATTGGAAAATTCACTGTCAATATGAATTCATCGTCCTGACAAATTTACTCCAAGAAAAATTCTCTACCAGTAATTCACCATCACAAAATATTCGTTGTATTAAAAATTTATGATTAAATAAATTGCTGGTGATGAATTTTCTTTGAGATAAAATTGTCATAACCATGAATTTTTCCATGATGAATTATTGACTGTGAATTTTCTGGATGCCAGTTCCACTATTTTATTCTTTGATAAGAACAGATGCGGCTGAAAGTTTTGAAGGATAATTAACAGACTTTGAAATCGGTGAAACGGATGGCGACCTGGAGGAAATGTTGTTCAAACGTAGAAATGCTTCCTTGATAGCCAGAGAGGAAATCGGCAGGTCTTGAGACACCCGTTACTGCCTGTGAAATTGTTGTATTCATAGAAGTGTTGGACTAGTAGGTGGGAATGTGGTAGTGACTGGGTTGAATATTTGGTAGTTTCCATGAGTTGGTTTTGACTGTTATTTGTTTTTTCCTTTCTGAAATAGATGGGCAGGTGCGTGCTTGAATTATGGAGTTAAAGTTTTTGTTTGAAGTAGGGAGGTAAATGTTACGTATATTACTTTTTTCCCAAAGGTTTATATTCTATTTGGTTTTACGAGTATATTTTATAATTTGAATTTTTAATTTAACAAAATAGTGGAACGGGTATAGTTTAATAGTGGAGTGTGGTTGTGTTTTTGGGTGGAGACGGATCATTTGTGAATTTGATTCTAGGTGGTAGTGACTTTACTGAAGAGGTAAGTTAGAGGATGTGACTTGACATTTGGCTGTTTTGTGCTTTCTTGGATTCTGTTTCTTTATGTCATATTGCGTGTGAAGGGAATGGGGTTGCAGATTGTTTGGCTAAATGGGCTTTTGATCATGTGCAAGATTGGAATATTATGGAAAGGGGTCAGTTACCCTTGGATTTGTTACAAAATTTGGACCAACTTTTGGAAATTGATAGGGATGTGTAATACCCTAACTTTGTATTGCTCTTTTGAGATTGTATAAATTTTTACCCTTCTTTTAGTTTAATATGTGAAATTAAGTTGTGGATATAAATTCATATATTTGTTATTTTTTATTTTTTTAAATATTATATATTAAATTTAATAATTGTAAAACATTATATTTTATTATTTATTTAAATAAGAGAGCAAAAATTGGAGGATTATTAATTTCAAAAATATCTTCTAACAATTTTTTATTACATTTGTTAAAGAACCTTAGTTAAGTGATTATATAAGATGTGTTATTAATAGTGAGATTTTGTATTTGAATGGGGAGAGACTTCTTGGAACTTCCAATAGGTAAGGTCTTATCTTGAGTAAGGGAGGTGTATGTTGTAACTTTCACTCTTATCTCAAAGTGAAAAAATGCTATATTTGATCTAATCTCAACAATACCTTAAGATGTTATTCATTCACATATAATAACATATATTGATCAATACAAATTTTCTCTATGTTTTTAGTTCATTTTTTCATATGTGATATTAAATAATTTTATTGGATTCTCATAAATTAAATTAAATTTTTATATAATTATGTTTTCACTTTTTTCTTTGTTTATTATTAAAAAAAATTAGTGCTTTTATCCAATAGTGTTTCCAAATAGTAGTAAATAAGTCTTCTTTGTACAATACACACATTGTTGTGGTCTAATTTTCTTATAAGCTTTCAAGCCCGAAAATTATAGTACAAAAAATGTTTTCTTGTGTAAAAAATGTATTTTGTCATTGAAGTTCTTTGATATTGACAAAAAAATTTAGTCTCTAAAAAACAAATAGGAAGTTCATCAATCAAATATAGACTCAAATTGATGGATAATACTAAAGTTACAAAATAATATTTTTTGTTGAGATGTTTTTTTGTATTGGATTTTGAATTATAATCACACAATAAAATATAGAATCTATTAGTTCATATGTTTAATTGACTTCCAAACCATAAATGTCTTCTTATCCACAAACCCACTACCCTACTAGCTCAAAGCCTCCTCATTCTACACTCTTTTCTATGTTATCCCTCCATTTTAAACTGAGAATGTGTGATTTACATCAATTTACAAATCTCTTTCTCTTAAACTCTATTGATTTAATTATTTCTCCTTTCATTACCAATCTTCAAATATTCTTTCTCAATGAAAAAAAAACCCTCCTCTCACTAGCTTTCCTAACATTGTAATACTTTGATGCCCTCAATATTATATTTTATACTCCACAAAGATAGAAACAATGAGTGAGATGTTTCATTTGTGGATTTTTTCTTTTAGAAATTTTAATTTTAAGAGAAAATAATGATTGGAAATATTCACTTGATTTACTTTAAAATATATCTAATTCTCATCTTGACAAGTAAAAATAGATGTTGATATTATAAAAATGTTAGTGTCAAATGTTTTTTTTTCATTTAGTTAGTCCATCCCAAACAAAAGGAAATTGAATGATTATCATGAGATTGATTTTAGTTATGGTTTTGTCTTAAAGAAGGGTAATTTGAAAATTGAGATAAAATTTAAGAATTGCTCTTTTTATTTAAATATATAATTGAATTAATTAGCATTATATTATATTTTATGGGTGTGTTTTATAGGTATGTTTTGTCTCAATAACTTTTATTTTTAGAAATTTATATTATATAGAAAAAAAATAGTGTTAATAATTAATTCTAAATGCAATTTTTCAATTTAATCATTTTCTAAGATCATCTTATTTCTTTCTCATGAACTTCACTATGATACAAGCTCCATCCTAGAAAAAATGTGAAACATACAATATCATTTAAGTTGAAACAAAATTTATTTAGAATGAGTTTTTATTTTTTTATTTTTTGTGATTGTTGATTTGTTAGATGCATTATTCTTTTGTATTTATGGAAAATTAAATATGTAAACATATTTTCAAATTCTTATATTCATTTAGAAAGTAGAATTTCAACACTTAACTCTAACATACTCTTGTAAATTGTGTCACTATCTTCTCAATTATAATTAATGTTAAGGACAAACAAAAAGACAATTAATCAATTTCAATTCAATCAACAAATTGTAAATAAAAGAGTAAGGTAAACCACCAATATCATGATGACATTTGAATATTTTTTATAGACAACTTGTCATATATATATTAGTGTCTCCCTTATAATAACATTTTGCATGTCAAAATTTAATTTCAAAGCACTGGTCTAACATATTCTCTTAGTTTGTATCATTATCATCTCAATTATAATACTGCTAAAGATAAATAAAGAGATTGTCTACTAGTTAGAGTGAATCATTCAAAACATTATAAGTTGAAGAATTAAATATACCACCAATATTATGATGACCAAAATCCTCATCCTCCCTCTAGTACTCTTACTCTCACCATTTAGCAGCTTTATTTAATTGTATTTTGTTCAAAGTTTTGTGCCATCCGCCACCCACCTTTTTTTGTTGTGAATGTGTGTAACACTATTTTATAAGCGATAATATAGACATCATTCATAAAAAGATATTTTAATGAAAAAATCTAAATGAATTTTATAAACAATTTAGTAACATATTATATTCTCTTTATTATAATAATATTTTGTATACTCACATTTAATTTGAATTCTTATTTTATTGTAATTTAAAGTAATTCAATATCCAAAAATATAAAAAATAAAATAAAATAGTTGTTTTAACTCTTCTGGTCTCTCAATCATTTAATAATATGATCTATATACAATAATTATTTTATATTAAGTATCACTTGTATGAATCTTACTTGAAACGTCCTAACTACTTTTTTCACAAGGAGACACTTTCCAAGCCATCTCTGTCAAGTATGCCAGCATGATCCCATAGGAAATACCATAGCTAACTTTATTTCTCCTACATAACTGGTCAAACGGTGAGGCCAAGGAAAATGTTCCACATGTCAATCAATCCCTACAGACATCAGACATCATACGCATAGTGCCTGCATTTCTCTTTTTACCTACATACGAGAAGAAGAAGAAAAAAGAGGAACTGTATTGCATCAGCATCACCAAGAATGGAAGCTTCTCGGCTACTTCGCTTTCTAGATGTGTCTGAATTTGCAGATATAGTTAGATTACAGATAATTAAAATGCTGGCAAAATGTAGTTACTTAGATCTTTGTACATTAGTTGTAGATAGATAAAATGTTTCAGGTGGTTGACATATCAAGAAAGTTTTAGAGAAATCAAATATTCTAATACTCTCCTTAATTTTTACCACTAATTACTTTAACATCCACAACACTCAAATTCTGTCATAGATGCTAGACTAGCAGTTGTATGTACAGGCATGCAACAATCAGCATATAGGGGTCTTCTGCAACGGGCTATCTTCGTGGTGAGGAGGGCGGAAGTTTATTTTTTGCATGGAAAGGTCATGGTGAATGAAACACATCAGTTAGAATGTATGAATCAAGTAATCATGAATAATTTTTTCTGCTAATTTTATTTAATATTCTTAGAAAGATAGGAAATCAATTTTTAAATTTGTTTAAAAGTGGGAACTAAAAGATTAAATTAAATATAAAATTTAAAATAATTGTTTCTTCTAGCATGAATATTTCAGTTTTATATTTATTAGCAACATATGCACATGTATATTGTCGGCTTTTGTGTAGGTTATTCAATCAATTAATTATTTAATTTAGAAGTAAATGGAAGTTTTTTGTAAGGGTCATCACCCATGCATGCAATTTTAAAAATTGGATAAAAAGAGTACACATTTTTTCTATCAAAGAAAGACATTCAATATTGAATATTTTTTATAATTAGTATTTCTCCATAATTTTGGAAATTGAAGTTTTAGTATGCATGAGTTTTTTGACAAGAAAATCTAAAAGGTTAGAAAGTAGTGAATTACAATGCAATTTAGAATAAAAAATTGACTTTTTAATGAATGATTTCATAGTGCAATTGGAGAGTAAAAATAGATAAATAACAGATGGGCATTTTTTCAGGGTGAGACGACAAAAGTCTCTAGTCTGTTGCCACCACTTGGTACTACATAAGAAACATGTTACAAATCACGTTTTCTATACATGTATCTATGTGAGAAAAGATATATGGCATGAAAATCCAAAACAAAAAACCCATGCTCATTATCCACCCTACCATATTGGCATCATGGAGCCTTGGCGATGCTACCCAAACCACCAAGAAAAAACAATATGAAATGCCCATTGGAAATTTTGTGGAGTTCCATTTTTTGGAATTGTCATGTATGCCTTAACCTAACACCTGCAAATAGAAGAGAGAGGTATGTCGATGGGGAAAAAAGATGAGGAAGGAAGCATAAAAAATTATTAAATATATCTAGCCAAAATCAATAAACACAATTAGAAAGTAGAAATGATGAATAATATTTACAAGTGGGTCACTAAATCTATTTATTGATAATGGAGAAGTTTTGCACTTACATGTACTGTTGACATTGCTTGACAACTACAAGGAGCATTGGATTGAGTTGTTGGAGTGTTGATCAATTTGAAATAGGGAATTTATAGTATAGTAAGTTTGTTGGATGTCTATTGTATCTGTGCAACATTATAAAAAAAATCATATAGATTTAACAAACATATATATCAGTATCAATTTTATCTTGCAAGTTTTTATATTTGCATTGCATGAGTAGGATGTATATGTGGATATGTGCATACGAATCATGTTAACATCTAATAACCAAGAACAAGAATAGAAAACAATTTCTTTGTGGCAAGAGAATCATAGACTTGACTTGGAAAAAGAGAGTCATGTTCATACATTGCATTTTTGTATAACACCTTTGATACAACTTGTCTACATATATAAAATATCTATTAAGAAAGAACATACCTTCAACCTTGTCTCAATATGTTTGATGATATCCCTTTTTTTCCTAACCTACTTGAAGATCGGTGGAACGAACTTCTTGGGTTTGTTTATGCAAGGTAGTTGGTTTGATAGTAGATTTTTTAGAAACTGTTTTATTCTAGATTTAAAACTATTGTTCTCCAAAATGTGTAAGTTGTTTAATGTACTTATATATAATGGCTATTTGGACAATGTAACTTAATCAAAATATACTTTCCTACACTACTACATTCAATATCTATATATCTATATATGTGTGTGTGTGTATGCATGTATACATATACCGGATGCCAACATGTGGACACACACACACACACACACACACACACACACACACACACACACACACACACACATATATGTATGTATGTATGTATGTATGTATGTATGTATGTGTATACATACATATATGCATGTATACATATATATACATGTCATGTAACTTAATCAAATTATACTTTCCCTCACTGCTACATTCAATAGTGCATTTACCTCATCCACTGTCAAAGTACAACCACAAAATGCATTAAACCTTGGGCCAAAAAACAATTAGCATATACAATTACTCTATTTCTTAGCAAGGTACAAAGAAGTAGCTCAATGAATGTGCAAATGTATATATGCAAACACAAGAATAAATTATGTAGCCATTGACAATCTACAACATCCTATTTGTAAGGATTTCCACTTAAATCAATTAGAACAATAGAAAGGGACTAAATGTATAGAATTTGTATAACTCAAAAGTTACACAAAGCATAGAATGTTGCAGTGTAGGAAAGTATACACCAGAATATGAAAGAAAATATTTTTAATTTAGTTGCATTGTTAGAATAGCCATTCTAGCATTATGACTAGGTGCTCCAAAATATGCAAGAAAATAGGTTTATTTAGTTGCATTGTCACAACTTTGTTCTTAACAAATAGAAATTACAAGCAAACACTATATCAGCTAAAGATATAAAGTTGAACAAATTCAAGAACTATTACAATAACACTTAAAATCCACCAAACACATTTTGCAGATATTGTGCTATGATATAATTGTTCCCATAGCATTCAGAAAATACTATTCGAAATGGGTCTTTCGACAATGCAATCTAATCAATATACTTCCTCACACATTTTGTAGCACATGAGTGTTAAAACCCTCCAACCTATTATCGAAAGGAACAATAAGGACAGACCGAAAGGCATGAACAATAAATTAATCATTTACACAAAGTACCCAGTATACATATATATGTATATATGCATGTATACATATGCATACATATATACATGTAAACATATACATACATATATACATGTACATGTATACACACACACACACACACAAACATGTATAAAGATGTGCATATATATGAAATTAGTTTGGTGGCTATTACATAGTAAATCTCTTTATAATTTAACACACACACACACACATATATATATGAATGTATATATATATATATGCATACATTAAATTTGTGTGAGTAAACACTTATCATTAGGGTTCCTTGTATTGAGGACACCAACTCCACCATGACCAACCCATGCAATTACCAAGGCCATCATTGGCACAAAAAACCTGGCCAAGTAATTGTCGTTGGTTCTCTAGTGTTAATATGGTTAATGATATTCTTTTTCCCTCATCTATTTGAGTTTCAATAAGTGTCATGATATTATTTTCCACTCATCTATTTGAAGTTTCCTATAACAGACTATTATATTGTTCTTGTAACAAGGTTCAATGTTATTAACTTTTAAAAATTTGGAATCTTTGTCATGGTTCTTTTACCATCGTCAGAACATGTTATATGTCTTCTATGAATATGTTCCATGATTTTCTTTTTGACTTGGCTCTCTCGACAATACAACTAAAGAAGATGAGGAACATTAACCAAAGAACAAAAGACATGAGCAATAAAATAGTGTGCTATGAAACCAATAGCAGAATGGCTCTTTCAACAATGCAACTTAATCAATATAATTTCTAGCACATTTTCATAGCACATAAGTGTTAAAACATTGTGGCCTGCTATGGAAAGTAACGATAACCAAAGAATGGAAGAAATGAACAATTAATTAATCATTTATCCAAAAGTAGAATGAAGCTTTGTGGATGGTTCTCCAGTCCAAAACGATAAGGAAAAAAGAATGTCATGGAATATATCCATAGAAGATTGAAGCTATGTTCTTTGGTAACAAATATTGAACACAAGTAGATAAATTGTATAAGAGGTGTTAGAGTGACTCATTTATTGTTCATTCCTTTTGTTCTATACTTATTATTCCTTGTTATATGGTTGTATCTTTGACCTTGTATGGATTTTGGAGAGCTGAAAGAGATTATCCCTCTATATGGATGGAGAAATTACTGTGAAATGTTCTTGTTGTTGTCAAAAAATATGGCCAGGGATAGTGTTTTTCCCACTGTTATCTTATTGTTTGTAGGTATCTTTGTGCACTTTTGGCATTATAGCCATTAACATATTAGCAATTGTAGATTAAGAGTAGTTTTATGGCTATGAAGTATTATTCTAATAGATCTTTTAGAATTTCTCTATTCATTTGGGTTGACTAGAAAAGAGTATAACTTGAATTTTGAATTCATAGCTCAAGTCTTAAACAAAATTCTTATCTTGTATTAATATGTTTAACGTGGGTTTTAAGAGATAAGAGAAAGAGAATAACATGAAACATATTAATAAAAAATACAGTGAGCTTCAAAGAGATAAGGGAAACATAATATCATGAAACATATTAATACAAAAGAAGCAATTGATGCAATAGTTTGCATTTTCCCACCAACTATTTGTTTCAAATTTCCATTGGGGTTTCCATAAAAGGAAAGTATAGGACCATGGGAAAATCTAATCTGAACAACAAAGTATAGTTATTGTAGTCAAGTACATGTATAAATCTGTTCATGAATTCTTATATAAAGAAAAAAATATATAGAGGGTATCTAGCCATGGAGGGAGGGAAAAATTGAATGTATAAATTAGGAAAATATAAATATGTAAAAAAAACCTTGTTTACACTTAGAACTTTGGGCATCTTTCTAGGACCAATTTTTAGATACATGGGTTGCATTTTTTCTTGTTGATGTATCTTTTTTATTGAGTACAACATGATACAACTACAAACTAACATTTCATATTGTTATATCAAAATACATGTCTAAAATTAGATAAGTATGGAATGGGGAAAATGCATTGTGGAATGGCTTATTGCAAGAACAGGAGCAAAGATGTTGTAGGCTATGGAGGAGGATAGTTGTGGAGCTCTCTAAAATGGCACATAAGGGAGGTGCATAATAGTTTCTTTGACTAGTCTGCTATGAAACAAACACCATAGTCTTTCATTTCAGAAGGGAACAAAAACAATTGACATCCTTATATAAGAACAATGAATATTAGATGTACTAATTTGCATGGAATTCTGCAACAATGTGAAGATGTATCAACTGTCACATGAGCAAGCACCTACCATTTTATGTCCGTTGAGTGAGGCATGATCAGGAAACCACTAAGCCAATAAACTCCATGATCGTTGTCGACATGCTCGAACAAGCCATGAAAAATTGCATGGAATTTTATCATGTATCACGGAAAAGAAAAATAATGTAGACAAGACTATATATTTATGAATGTAATATATAGGAATAGTGAAATAGTGAAATGATGGAAAAAAAAAATTGTAGAAATTTTTTTGTAGTAGTTTGAATCAAATAGAGCTAATGGAAAGGGTAACAACAAGACATTAAAATTTGTGGAAGGAAATCACAAAGGAGAAATCTGAGAAGTCAACATATATAGGCTATGAGAATAGAAAACACAACATGGATGCAATATTTTAAACTTATTAGTCAAATGGAAGACAATTTGTTTCGAGAATGCATCTACAACATGTGCATATATAGTTTAATATATTGTAATGTTCTAAAGATGTTATTGACTTATAGAACTTTTGACTTCTAGTTATTATTGGTTCCAATCTCCATGCATCTTTGATAGCTGAAGTTGTTTGTAACTACATATGTATTAATGTGTAAGAATTGTAACTATATGTTTACACCACTATATGTTAAAATCAGTTGGAAGAGAATTCTAGGTATGCCAATAAACAATTGACATCATAGAATTTTAAAACACTTAAACAAAGGTGGGCAAGTGGAATATACAAAAGAGTGTATTGTTTTGAATGCCATATAGTAAAAGCATCACACAACGAAATCTTAGAACAAGAATTTGGAAAATTAATAGAATAGAATCATCAAAACATGGAACTAGCCTGTACAAGTTGTACCCTCTAGTTATTTGTGCGTAGTATCTTTGTGCATCTTTGGAATTATACCCATTTTGAACAAATTATTACTTGGTATATTTTTTAAAGATTCAACTTAGAAAATGCTTGAGAAGGCAATGGCGTACAAGTTGAGGTAGATGCAAGAATAATTATCTTGGAGCCTTTTTTTGTAAGTTGGCCTATAGGGTGGAACTAGAAGCACTTGGTAAGGGTTGCAGTTGTTCCAAACGCTTCTCTTCGCTATGATGATGAGTAGTGTATTTGTTGGTGCCAAGCCTAGAATATCTCTCAAATGAGAAAGGTGGATCAATACAAAGTCTTTCAATTGATTTTACACCTGAAATAGCTATAAAAGTTAACCCTTGCCTCTCTCTACGACCTATGTTTATTGTTGCTCTATCCAATGTTAAGCCTTGTGCTTTGTGTATTATGATTCCCTATACCATAGTGAGTGGAATTTTTTTTTGACTCCCGCAAATTATAGTTGGGATGGGGATGTCTCTCAGATGTTTTGTGTCCCATGGTGGACCAATGTAATTTTGAAAGTGGACAACAACATAGTTAGGTGGGTTTGGTAGTTTAGAATGTGGATTGTACAAAATAGTTGTAACAATACCAAGGGATCCATTGACTAGGCTAGCTTGAATCCACAAATTTGTTGTTAGCATCACCTATTCACCAACACATAGTTACAATTCTAGGAGAAGTAGGTCATCATCTCCATGATCAAATGCCTGTTGTTGTGCCACTCGAGTAATGCTAATGGTTATGGGTAGATTTAACTATTTGATCATTTTTTTGTTGTGGAATGCAACCAAGTCATTTGTGGAAAAAAATGTGTAGCAACATCAAATTGTTCTCTTTTTATGGCTGAATGCATTTTATTTTTTTGTTTCATAAGCTCTCCCCAATCATCATGGAGAGCCTTAACATTTATTATATGAAGAAGGATTTCCCGAAACTTTCACTACAAAGGGCTATCTCCTTTTTGGTGAAAGATAGTGTATAGAGTTATTGAGACTGTGAAAGTGTGCCACAGGGCTACAACCAATGAGCATGAAGCATAAATAGGCATATCCATGACAAGTGGCAACTGGGAAAGATCACCGACAAGGATCATAGAAACACCACCAAATGGCTCTATTTGGTTATCTGGGAATGCTTGGCACAACTGGCTATCTATTTTCAGTAGAAACTTTGGGCCTAAAAAAATCATTTCATCTATCAAAATGTATTGAATATACTTAAATTGTTCTTGGAATAATGTCAATTGCTTCCCTTGCAAAGGATTCATATCCTTTATGGGAATCTAAAGTGTTGTATTGATTGTAGAGGCACATATGTTGTATGCAACAAAACCTATAGGAGCTAATGTGAGCAAGTAGCTATTGGGTCTAGAAAAAGAGATGTTCACTTGTTGTCCAACACAATTTATCAAGAAGAATTTTCCAGTGCTAGTTGTCTCTTGAATGATCATGTGGAGAGGGGCTTTGGGTGAAGGTTGCATATGATGGGTTTGGATTATTTGAAGGGCCAATTGTTGTTTTGGTGAAAGTTGATGGGCTAACATATCTACAGGAAAAAATTGAACCATAGCTTGCTCACACTGTGCCTTGGTTGATGAGATGAACTACAAAGCAATATAATGGAGTTCTTCAGGGACATGGTTTGCATTCTATGGATGGTTCATATCAAAATCCTACCTACCAAATAGTTAAAGTTGGTTTATACTAAAGTTAGTAGTAGCACTAAGCCGAGAGAAAAATTCCCATTCATATTCTTCCATAGAAGGACAATGGTTCAAATCATTAGTATCACTGTCATCCTCTTCTTCAATTTTGGGTGTAACTGGAAGTCTATTAACATGCCAAGAATGATAACTAACTATTTTTAAAAGTTTCCAATTTTATATTATCTCTTGTTTGAGAAATATATCTATTTGTATGTTCTAGAAAGGTTTGTATAACATAAGTTCAGTCCATAAAAATGTCTCAAATATCTTTGTATCTTCAACAAGGGTAGTCTTGAATAATGGGTAAATAAGGACAACTTCAAGCCGATGCCTTGATTTCCATTTAGCCTTTTTGTACTTCTATGAGTGTGTATATAGGCGAACCAAGTCAATTAGGGATAAAGGAGCTAACTCTAGAGCCCTCTGCATATAGTAATGAATATAGTTTGTTGGAAACTCTTCATCAGTATCATCTTTGCTTATAAAGAACCATGTCTTTTTTCCAACATTCAAGTGAACGTATCACAGACTTGAAGTAAGAAGAGGCAATTTATGTAACATATGACATGTCTCTTGTGCAGAGATGTCACGTTCCACAAGAATATTTATCATGAATTTTTGATATGCAACCAATGCTCTATCCTCAACTATATTTGTATTTACAAGTCTTTTCAACATATCTAGATAATTTTCTCTTTTTTTCTTATATTTACCTACATATTTAGAAATATAATTCAAAACAATCTTCCTAGGAAGAACTGGCTGGCAGTCAACATTGGCATGCCAAATTGCAAGCATAGTTGGGCTATGAATATTTAGGTGATCATCATTTCTTGCTAGTTTGTAAGATTTTTTAGACTCAACATCAGATTTCAATGTAGAGGTAAGTTGTTCCCATGGTGCTTTATACCGACATTACAATTGCTCTCCTTTTCTTCTTAAACAAGTATATTCAGAGAATTTTTTGTGCCTTTGAACTATGTTTAGCAACTCTTCATAATCTATGATTGGATCATTGGTTAGGATTTGGCTCGTGGTAAGCAAGCATGGGTTTTCTTCAGAGCAATGATACATTCTAAGCAATCTCTATGCAGGGTAGCATGGATTCAAAGCTGAAACATATTTATCAGACAAATGCCTTTCCATGGTAACATCATGGTCATTGGACCAATCAAGACTATCCATGTCAGGAGCTTCTAGAAGCCATAGAAAACCATGCACATGTGAAGATCCATGATGTTTCCATTCATATCTATACCAATAATATTTTGCATACAGAAGCTTTTAGATCACCTCCTCATGGAAAATTGAGAATCTATGATGCAAATATAAAGATGTTATATGTGGATTTTGAACAACACTATCTATTAGCATTTTTTTTGAAGGCTCCATTGCTAAATGAGTTGTAGAAGAGAAAAAATTTTGTATGTCAGACCATTTTGTGTCCACATAGCTCAAAGTGAAAAAAAGGGTGGGTATGCCAAGTTGTTCGATCATGGAAATTAGTTGGGCCTGGCAAGAGTTTCAAAAAGAGTGGGTCCCTCATAATGATGCACCAAATCACATCAGTTCCTTGGCTAGTTTGAAATCAGGAGCAGCTTGAAGCTATTTTTGCAAAATAGTCAATGACTTGGGGATTTTGTCCTCTAGATCAACTTAAACAAAAACAAAGACAGTTTGTTGGCTACGATGTCTCATAATCAAGTTGTAGAGAAAATATCTAAACCTAACATGTTTTCCAAATCTATGGTCAGAATATTTCATTAGGTGGAGGGCATATTCATGCACGTGAATTTTAACATTTCTTAGTTGAAGGGGAAGTTTTACTCTCGTGCGGAGGGTATGTGCAAGATCATCATGGAAAAAATAGGCCCTTAAATGGCAAAAAATTCAGAAAAATCAGAGTTAGGGAACTTGACATAAAAATTTGAATAAGTTATCTATATTACTTCAAAAATGTGTAAGAATAGAATCTGTGGAAAATTGAATGTAGTTTCCAAACTACAAGGTATGTTTTAAAATATATATATATATATTTGGTGAAAGTTTGAAATTTCAATGCAGTGGTACTTAAATTAGGGAAAAAATAAGAAGTAGGCATCTGTCTAACCACCCTAACCATAATAAAATGATAATATTTTTCTATAATATTTTAGATATAAGTAGAGGACTTATGCCCCAATGTGATGCATATTTTTTGTAATTTTTTTCCAAGTAAATAATTAATTATGAATTTTTTATTACAACCTTTTCAAAAATATAAAAACTCGTATGTCTGACCACCTTAACTTGGTGAAAACTTCATGAAATTAATTTTTTCTTTTTTTAATCCTATAGTATGTGAAGCATAGAATATGACACATGTTTTAGATTCAAAAAATGTGATATTGTTTGAAAGCTATAGATTTTTTTCAATCAGCCTATCAATCAGGACTTTAGTCATAATTTGAATAGAAAGTGAATAATAATTACTTATTAAATTCAAAGTAAAGCATAATTTATATTGATGGAAATCTGAGAATCTCTTTTAAAAACCCTTTTCGTTTCATCAATTTTTGGTAAAAAAATATTTGTCAGACACAAACCCATCATATTGCCACTTTTTGGTCCATCATGATCCTGCACATACCTAGGAACAATGTTGGAAAGGCCATTGAAAATAAACCTTCAGTGTTGTATTCATTAATAGGAGAAGAGCTGATTTCGTGCCAAAATAAGATATTCTTCTCTTCTTTTTCAATTTGTAAGACTTCATTTATTTCTTGCAGCTCTCATCTAGCATTTGGTAAGGAAGGAATAAATGATGAAAAGTTTGAAGAGACATTTTCTTCATGTCCAACATTTGTTGAGTTGGTTGATGGAATTATCTCTTCATTTGAAACTTGGTCTATTGTATGGAAGAAACTGGACACATCAACAACAACATCAGGTAACATATTAAGAGCCTCAACATCATTGTAGTATTTTTCATATTGAATTTTTTATTTCAATGCATCCACGACATGATGTTTATTAACATAACAATCGTAATTCTTGCCTTCAATGGTGGTCCTGCAAATGATCACAACCTCAAGGTCTTGTAGTTAGTGTGGAAAAAGTTTTGCTATGCTCTAGATATCTTGAGGGAAGCTTATCATGTGACCACTATATTTAAATTGGCCTCCTCTAGTGTGGGTAACTTGTAAGACTGGATCCACCCTAGCACTAAGCATTTCTTCAACCTATGTTAACTTTTTGAGTAATAATGGTTGTGGGCCTGGGCCCATGCCATTTGTAGAGCTAAACCGATGGGCACCTTTTTTAGAATAACACCTTACACATGTGGCCTTTGAACCTAAGATTCGAGTGTGCATCCTTCTATAGCTTTCCCTACATGTTTTCCAAATATAAAGGCTAGAAAGTGCATTTATATGTTGTTGAAATCACTTTTCCATAGCAAGGTAGCTATCATTGAATATTTCTTTGAGGTGTTGCTCTTGTGCTGGTGCAACAGGGGATTTCCTTTGAGATTGTATACATGGGTAGGCATCTACCATTGGAATTGGGTGTTGCAAGGGAGGAATGTTAGCATTCTGGTGTGTAGATGTGGTTGTTGTAGTTATCCTTTATTGTAAGTATTTTATGCGGCGCTTCATGGATATTTCCTCTTTATGCTCCCTATAGTAGAAATAGTTTTGTTGATGTTTTTTAACCCTTTTTAAATTCAACAATTGATTAGGCTATGCAACTTGAGTGTACCTATGCATCCTATGAGTATACATACAAGCTCAAGCAAATTAGGACATATGAATATACATGGATAACTATAGATATATTTAAAGTGGAAATTATGCATAAACATATAACAAAATATATGTCTATCCATGTGTATATAAATCAATATCTATGAATGATCATAAAAGGAATAGCATAGTTTGAACATTAGAATATATTAAATTGTAGTTGAATCTTGTTCCTTTCGTAAAAAAATATGTTTAGGGCTAGTAGTTTTATTGGCCTTCATTTATTATTTTAGTTATTTGTATGCATCTTTCTGGTTGGACAAATTAACATAGGACCAATTGCAGATTATGAACATGGTGGATATAAAATTAGTTTCATGGCTAATAAGTGTTATCATAAGTCTTATTTTTTCTAATATCTCTTACTATTCAAAATGGCTCTTTTGACAATGCAATTTAAGCAATATACTTTCTCACACATTTTTGCAGCACATCAATGTTAAAACCACCCAACCTACTATCAAAAGGAACAATAAGAAAAGATTGAAAGGCATGAACAATAAATTAATCATGTATGGAAAATAACCATGTAAAACATACATATATATACATGTAAACATATAGACATATATAGACATGTATACATATACATATATAAAAACATGTATATATACATGTATACATATGTGAACATATATACATGTATACATATACATACATAAACATCCATACATATACATACATATACATATAAGACTTTGCAACCTCAGTATAAGGAGGGATAGATAGTAAGTGTTTGCTCATGTGAGGCTTAATGCGTTCTGCTATTACTACAAAATGGGAGCAAGCAAAGCAAAGTAAATGCAATATTGAATGTTGTAGTGTGAGAAACTATAATTTGATTAAGATGCATTATCAAAAGAGTCATTATGGCATTAATTTCATAGTAAATGGGCAAAATATGTTGTCTACATATCTAATCTATCATATTACGGTATTTGTTTTTGCATATACATAGACATACACATATGCATATACATACACATACATACACATATGCATACATGCATACACATACATAAATATATATATAAAAGCATATACATACATATACCTATACATATACATATATACATACATATACATATATATACATAGACATATATACACATGTACTAAGGAGGGAGCAAACCCGAGACACAGAATAACACTCACAAAATAGAGAATAATATTTTATTCAAAAATATGGAACTCTTACATGCAGAGGATCTCAAATCCTCGAGCTCTTCATTACATGCAAATTACAAACTTACAGAAAATTACCCAGATTCCCCTTTCACAACATATGAACTTTTTTTCCCAAAAAGTTACTCAAAAATCAGAAACTAGCCCATAAATAGACCCATTTTGGTTTGGAACCAAAAACAACATTCGAGATAAGATTTTTTTGGTGATTTGGCACCAAAAGTTACAATTTGAAATTCAAAACTAAGTCCTAATTCGAAAATTAGCAATTTTCCAAAAATCGGCCAACTTCCAAAAGCCATAAATTTTGATCCATGACTCCGTTTTTCAAACCGTTTGCATCGTTGGAAAGGTCTCAGAGTGAAGAACACGCTAAAAATCCACTTTGATGGTTTTGACAATTTCTGGGCCTGTACAAGACCATTTAGTGCCACAAATTGGACTCGGAAGTTTTTTCAGGGCAAAAAGTAGAAACTAGAACTTTAATAACTTTCAAACCATTAATGATCTTGACCTGATTCTTTCGCCAAAGTGATTATTTTTCCATCATGAACCTTTCCATAATTTTTTTTCTTCCTACACCTTAAAATTCCCACCTGCTAAAAATAGTAGTTGAGCAAAAAAAGCAGAAAAGCAGTTCTGAAAGTTGGAAACTCTTATTTGACAAAAAGGGTATCCAAAAATGCAAAAACATCTACAAAAATAAAACAAGAACATAAATGGAAATCATCTTTTTGGGTGATGCAAGATTTCCCTCATACCACTGGATGCTCCTGCATCAGACACCTAGGGTAATTTGAGAAGTGACTCCGTCACATCTCAAATGGTTGAGGAAAACCCAAATGGTCAGCCTCTGCCTTAGACAACTAGGATGAGTCTTCTATAGGCCTTCCTCTCCACTTCACCAGATATTCTTCATACTACATATTTCTAGTACTTCTTCCCACATAGCTATCCAAGATTTCTTCAATCTCCTCCTTCTCTGAAGTAGGTGTTGGAATGCCACATTGTTCCATTGTTGGTACTTCCTCTGTGCCACCTTCATGATACTCTGTCAAATTTGAAATATTAAACAAAGAGGAAATATTGACTCCATCTGACAACTCTACCTCATATGCATTCCATGATTCATGCCTCTTCACAATTTTATAAGGACCAAACTTCTTCATCTTCAATTTGTTATAGGTTCCCACTAGAAACCTTCCTTTCCTCAAGTGGACCATCACTTCATCACCAATCTGAAACTCATTATACCTCTTTTTTCTGATCTACCTTCTCCTTATACTGCATATTCATCTTGTTAATATGTTCTCTGACATTCTCATGTATATTCTTGATGTTCTCTGCAAATTCTTTGGCTTCAGCACTTGTCTTCTTAGTTCTGGAGTGGTCCTAGGACTACCTCCATACACAATCTAGAATGGTTATCTACCAGTGCTTCTGTTGACAGAATTGTTGTATGAAAATTTTTCTTGAGGTAAGATCAAGTCCCATCCCTTGGGTCTATCTCCTACCAAGCATCTCAATAGATTACCCGGACTTCTATTCACAACCTTAGTCTGCCCATCAGTTTGTGGATGGTGTGCAGAACTAAACTTCAATTCTGTTTTCAACTTCTTCCACAAGGTCCTCCAAAAGTATCCAACAAATTTTGTGTCACGATTTGAGACTATACTCTTTGGCAGACCATGTAGCCTCACCACCTCTCTGAAGAACAAGTCAGCAATGTGGACTGCATCATGGGTCTTTTGGCATGGGATGAAATGTGCCATCTTCGAAAACTTGTCAACTACCACAAATACCGAATCATTCCCTCTCTATGTACTTGGAAAACCAAGAACAAAATCCATACTTATATCCTCCTTTAGCCATTTGACATACCCTGCAACTCTGCACAAACTTCTTCACATCTTGTGATAACTGAGGCCAATAATAATACTCACTAATAATGGAAATGGTCTTATCCTGAGCAAAATGTCCTGCCATTCCTCCACTGTGCTTCTCCTTTATCAGGTTCTCCCTCATGGAACTCCTTGGAATACACAGTTGAATTCTGTTAAACAACATGCCATCATGGATTATGAAATCCATCCACTTCGTCCTATCAACTATAATAGGCTCCTTGCAATCTTTCCAAGCTTCTGCAAAATCAGGATCTTTAGGATATTATGTCTTGAGTTCATTGAACCCAACCACTTCAATTTACATCTCTGTCAACAATGTTTACCTCCTACTTAAGGCATCTACAACCCTATTCGACCTGCCACTCCTATGCTTTAAAACAAAGGTATAACTCTACAAAAATTCTACCCATTTCATATGCCTTTGATTTAATTTTCCCTAACTACTTAGATACTGTAATTCTTGATGATCAGTAAACAAAAAAAATTCCTTTGGCAACAGATAATGTCTCCATTTCTTTAATGCTTGAAATATTGCATAAAATTCCTGATCATACACAGAGTAATTTCTCTTTGCATCGTTTAACTTTTCATTGAAATAGGCAATGGGCTTACCTTCTTGGCTCATCACTGCTCCAATAGCACAACCATTGGCATCACAATCCACTTGAAACACCTTATTGAAATCTGGAAGGGCTAAAACTGGTTGCTCTATCACCTTCTGCTTCAATAGATCAAAACTCTTCGCTGCTCCAGTGCTCCACTTGAACTATTTTCTATCCCCTCTCATTGTTTTAGTCAGGGGTGCACAAATACTACTGAAGTTTCTAATGAACTTTCTATAAAAATTGGCCAAACCATGGAAAGATCTCACCTAAGTAGCAGTTCTTGGGGTAGGCCATTCTAGAATAGCCTTCACCTTCTCTGGGTCCATCTTTAGACCCTCTACTGAGACAACAAACCCCAAGTACACTAACTCCTTCTTCACAAAACTACACTTCTTTAGATTAATCAACAATTTATCTTCTCTCAACTTTTCAAAGACTATGAATATGCATCAAATGCTCACCCAGGGACTTACTGAATATTAAAATATCATTTAAGTAGACAATAACAAAATTTCCTAGAAACTTTTTCAGTACCTCATTCATGAGCTGCATGAATGTGCTCGGTGCATTAGTTAGACCAAAAGGCATGACTAACCACTCGTACAGGCCCTCTTTGGTCTTGAAGGCAGTCTTCCATTTGTCTCCCTCACGAATCTGGATCTGGTGATATCAACTTTTCAAATCTATCTTTGTGAAGTACTAAACTCCACTCAAATAGTCCATCAGGTCATCCATCCTTGGCAAGGGAAATCTATACTTGATTGTTATCTTATTTATGGCTTAGAATTTTGTACACATCCTTCAGTCCCCATCCTTCTTTGGTGCTAGTACTGTAGGTAATGCACATGGGCTCAGACTCTCCCGAATCAAATCCTTTCTCAACAAATCCTGAACTTGTCCGTTCAACTCCTCATTTTCTGTACGAGTCATTCTATGAGCTGCCTTATTTGGAAAACTAGCTCTAGGGATCAAGTTAATCTAATGACTGATCTTCCTCATTGGTGGTAAACCCTCAGGTACGTTATCAGAAATAATCTCCTAAAACTCATCCAATAGTCTAAAAAATTCTATTGGAACCTTCTCACTACCTTCCTTATCCATTCTAGGAATCAATGCATAACACATACACTCATGCTTCATGCCTTCTAAAAATTTCTTTCCATCAACAAAACAAATTCTAGCACTACTGCATACCTTTTCTTTATCTTTCTTCAAGGGTTTCAACTTATGGCGAACTCCATCCTTCATCAAGGAATAAGTGTTTGCATGGCCATCATGTACAACATGCCTATCGAACTGCCACGGCCTCCCCAACAATATGTGACATGCATCCTTGGGGATGATATCACAGAGTACCTCATCATGATAGCTTTTGATCTTGAAATTCACCAGGCACTACTCATTGACCAAAACTTTGTGATCTTTCTGCAACCAGGCAATCCGATATTGGTGTGGATGCCTTTCTCTTTTCAGCTTCAACTTCATAATCATCTCTTCTGACACCAAATTATTGGTGCTCCCACTATCAATAATGACTTCACAACATTTGTCTTCACACTTGCACCTTGTGTGGAAAAAAATCTTCCTCTGTTCTAGCTCCTTCTCTTCAGTCACCAGGGCTCTTCTAACTACTAGGGCTTCCCCCCTTTTAGCGTCATCTAAATGCTCAGATTGATTCTCCTCATCTACATGCACAACCCTTCCATAACCTTCTGGCCTTTTGTCCATCCTTCCTTGGTGTTGTGGACATTCATAGGCTTGATGCCCTTCTTCACCACAATGGAAACAAATTCCTCTTAAACCACTTCTTCTGGGTCCTAGCCCAAATCTTCCTCATCCTCTACCCCTTTGATCGCCACTATTTTGATCATGAGGGTGGTAGAAGTTATCATTCTTTTGACCTCGAGTGGTACCCACATCTTCATTTTTCCTTTCATCCTCATTTTGGCTCCTAGAAGATTTTCCACTACCTCTTCCGCTTTGACCTCCTCGGCCTTTTTGCTTGCTATAAAATATTTTGTTCAAATTCTGCTCAACTTTCAAAGAAAACTGGTATGCATCCTCAATGGTGGTCATTCTGACTAGGCTTAGCTCTTCTTGAATGCTCGGTCATAACCCATTAAAATAATGGGCTACCCTCTCCTTCTTGGCCTCTGCATGGCCTGTTCTGATGATCATCTTGTGAAAATATTCTATGTATTCTTTCATGGATCTACTTCCTTTCCTCAACCCTTGCAATTTCTTCAGCAGATCTAACTCATAGTCCACTGGTATGAACTACTTCTTTAGTTTCTCTGCCATGCGATCCCAAATACTGATCTCTCTTTTTCCTCTTCGATTTCTCTCCAACTAGACCGCTTTCCACCAAATATTGGCATGGTCCTTCAGCTTCATTTTTTGCAAACTTAACCTGATCTGGGTCCTCTACTTCTTCATACTCAAAATATTCTTCTAGCTTGTTGATCCAGTCGATTAACTCTTCTAGGTTCAGATTTCTAGAATAATTGGGAACTTCTATTCTAGGTCTTTTTCTGATCTTCGAAATGGCCCTTATCAGCCGCATCTGATCTTGATCAATTGATTCTTCTTCCTCTTCTATGTCTGAATCTTCTACCTCTTCTTTATCCTTTCTTTCTCCTCTCCTTCCCGAGTTTAACCCTCTTCTCATTTGTTCCTACAATCCATCAATTTGTCTCTAAAGAGCTCTGAAACTATCAGTCACTAATTGATCTCTTCCACCACCATTTTTTCCACCTCTTCCACCTTTGGCACCACCACGCCTACTAGGAATCACTCTTGGAGGCATCTTGAAGATCTTGAACCCTCAACCATAGTCCTGGTGCAAACTACCTCATGATCGGTGATCTGTTCACATGCTCAAGAAAACCCGCTCTGATACCACCTGACGAGGGAGAAAACCTGAGACATAGAATAACACTCACAAAATAGAGAATAATATTTTATTCAAAAATATGGAACTCTTACATGTAGAGGATCTCAAATCCCCAAGCTCTATATTACATGCAAATTATAGACATATAGAAAATTTCCTAGATTCTCCTTTCATAGCATACGAACTTCTTTTCCCAAAAAGTTACTCAAAAATTAGAAACTAGTCCATAAATAGTGTAGTGTCCCTCCAGCTTAGACATACTGTTTAGTTGATTCTGCTTGATAGATGCTTTAGATTGCTTTGATATTATGTTGCTTCTTTTTAGAGGTGATTCTAGATATTATGTTGTTTTGATTTTGAGGATGATACATCAACATCCTGGTTATTTGGTTATGATGGTTTGATGATACTATGATAGATTCATTTATGATATGGCTTATTGATTATGATTATTGCTTATGTTATCATGTTGACATGATTGTATATGATTGATTTGCTTGTTTGTGTCAGTGGATAAGACAGTGAGGCATTACTCATTCGTGAGTATCCTGCCATGCTGCAATTCTTATTCACAGTGTGTTTTCTAACTTGAGTTTATATGTATACATGTTTTAACCTTGATGTTTTCTTGCAAACACAGGTACTGGGGAACAACTCCACCTGCTTGTCAGGTCTGAGTGTACCCCAATCCAATCTTATTATGTTGACCGAAGATTTTGATAGGTCTGTGTTTAACCATCATTCTTTGTGAATGAGTATCTTTGTTTCTCCTGTGTTGTCGTTGTCGTCTTCGTTTTATCGCCGTCATCATCATCATTATCGTCATCGTATTCATCTTTATCGTTCATATTGGTTGTGTTTCGTCATGTTCATTTGTACCCTCTTGGTTGTGAATTTTGTATGTAAATTTAGTGTTTAATTGTTTGACCATGTATACAATTATTTAATAAGTTTTGATTTATTTAATTGGTAATGTTATTCTTTTGTAAATATCAAATTATTTCTATGTGTTAAATAGGTATATATCCGTTTATTATTGTGTATTAAAAGAAGAAATTAGTGCACTGATGTCATGCTAGATTTTATGCATAGGAGGTTACAGCGCAGCCTACCTGGTGATAACAGTATTTCATTTGTATTATATTCATTTTGAATAACAGGAAATAATATGTATAGTTTATAAATACATTTGTTATTATATTATAACCTCCTTGCTTAGGATTATGCGCAACTATCTTAAACTAAACCTGTTTGCTTTGTATTTGATTATTGTTCGGTGATTAATTTTGGCCAAAGCTCATTATTTCTCTAAATGAATTACTTCTACATGTTCACCCGTGCGGCTGTAGATAAGATCTAATCCCTGTTTAAATGCTTGCAATAGTGGAAATAGATATGGATGTGAAGAATTCTTCCTCAAGATATAAATTTTTCTAACTGAAAGATAATTAAAAGGAGGATTTGGAGTTAATGTTATGTGGAACTGGTCAAGTATATTGGATACATGTGTAATTTACAGGAGGATTTCGGGGGATTTGTTCCTCTTTTCACTCTTCTCACAAGGAGAATTACCTTTTAGGATGGACAGCATTCCTATCCGCGCCTACTTACTGGTTTTAGAGGTAAAAAGTTAAGAGAAAAAAAATTTCCTATTGATTAAAATGGATGGTATTCTTATGCATGAGGGGAAAAAGGTTTAGGGTTATCCAAGATAGCCAGCATGGGCATGAAGGTTAATCACACGCATCTGCTCATTAACTTGTAAATGTAATTTAATAAGGGCTACTGATATGTGAGGTATGCACAGCCCTCATCCTCTTAACCTGTGTGACTGCATGCGCCTAGAGCACAAGCAAAGCTTACAATGTTGGACGCATTCCAAAATGCTTCAATAATTCAAAGATTTTGTTTACAAGTGAAATTGAGAAGCTGGGTTGATTTGGAATTTCATAGTCGAAGTCTGGAGAATAGATAGTGGATGTGACAGAAGTTTTAGAGATCTAGCTTCAACCAGTCATCAACCTTTATCAAGGAGAGGGTAAATACAGAATTTGGGAGAGAGGGCTTCGTCTGGATCGTAGTAGAACGTAGGGCTACGAAAGAGTTCGTATTTTCCTTTTAATACTTCTGTCGTGATGCACAAGATTTCATGTTGGTTTTATCCTTTTCATGTTTTGTTTCTCTTCATTTATCTGTGTCAATCAATGCTTACAATATTCAACTGTCTGAGCATGTGGTCTTGTTGTAAATGATTTTGAGTAGAGTTTTTACCGCTGCTTGTGGAGTCTTTGCTTTGTATTTGATTTAAGAGCTTTTAGCTTGTGTGTTGTCGAGGAATTCTTGGAAGTGTTGGTCTGATATAAAAGATGGGTGTCTGATTTTACCTAAGGAATATATAAATCTTGCACATCTTTTGTTTGGCAATCATGGCGTCCATGTGTATACTGAAAAATTATGCATGTTAGTGAGGAAACAGTCGTGCCATCGTGGTTTATTTCATGTGAAATCTAATAGTTGATGTGTTTTGAATCCTTGAGACTAAGTGGAAGTATCTTTTCTTATATACTGATGCGGGCTTGATGTGTAATTGGTGTGCAAGGTATATTTATACCGAATTTTAACTTCCTTGCCTGTCGTATATATGAGAGAAGGGAATAGAGGTTGAAAGTTGTCCAGAACTGGTTAAGATCATAATGATAGTGGATTTTATATCAGTCAACTGACTTGTAAAAGTCTATATTATGTTAAATCTGCATGTTGTTTTATAATCCTCAAATCTTTTTCAATAAATCCTTTTAGTGCGTGTCCTGCAATCATGGTGTTCCATGAGCCTACAATTCGTTGAGGTATTTTGTCAAGCAATCCTTATGCTCTGTACATGCTTCTTACTGTTATGTTTATGCATGGCATTTAACAGCTTTTATGTGTACTACTATGTGTGCTATCTTTGGAGAGAGGCTTAGTGTTTTATAGTTCCGCCTATTGGCTTGAATAGTCAAATTCCTTCAAAGGGTTTCTTGTTAGAAAATTAGAATAATACATTATCAGATGTTGGATACTTACAAAGCGCATTTGGCTGAAATTAGGAATTAGAGAAAATTTGTCAGAAGAAATGTCTCTGTGCAACCCTAAGATGCTCCTTACCTGGTATCTTGTCCAAAGCTCAAGTTTTGTGCAATGTCTGTTTCCCTGAAGGTAAATGTTTAAAGTGAAAGCTTGTAACTAACGAATCTTGAAAGGATTTGTTCTTTAATGCTATACGTATTTCCTTTTAAATATCTATACTAAACAATTGAAACCATAATATTCATCAGGCAACAAATGTTAACCACTTTTTTTTAGTGCCTATATATTTAGAGTTTGGTGAATCCTTCATGAGAGGCGTTAAAATTGTCCTTAGTTATAGAGGATTAAAAAAGAAAACTAGAGCAGATCCTCATTTATAGCATAGAACCCTTTGTTAAGGCGTGAGTTTTTGCCAATAACTTGGTGTGAGCTACCTACGTGTGTTTATTTGTGATACCTATGCCTAGTTTCATCTAATAATCATGTGTTATTAAATTCCACGCCTTCCTAATCTTCTTTGTCCATAATATAACCAATAGACTTTTTTTACTATTGTGTGAGATCCTTAACTATTGCATGTATCTGTAATTAAACTTGCTCCTGCAATTATTTCATGCGTTGAAAGCATGGTGTCCCATATTATACACAAGTTATGTTAAATAATCAGAAATTAATACTTTGTCTTTACCGTTTCTTCCACACGCCTTAATCTTGTTACTTCAATTTTATATTGATTATGTGAATCAAGGGACAAAATTATAGTCTTACAAATTATGCGTGTTTCCAGTTAGGGAAAAGGGGCGCAATGATAGTTATTGAAAACTCTCTCTCTCTCCCTTCAGTTTAAGTTCAACCTTGCTTTAAATAGGAGTGGCAGTTAATTTATTAGTAACTTATGTAAACACTTATAGCAGTTGAAATATATATATATATATATATATGTGTGTGTGTGTGTGTGTGTGTGTTTGAATATAGCACCTAAGAATGGTAAATGTAAAGTTATGATTCAGAAAGTTATCTGAAAGTTATAATTTTAAGTTTATTGTTTACAATGAGAATTAATTTAGTATTATAATAAATTAAAGCAAAAGAACCTCTTTCCTAGTATTATATATATATATAATAATGTATTAGGCTACCTTTAAAGTGTTTAAGTTATAGATGTATAAGATTTATATATATACCTAATACTATTGAACATGGATGTATTTTATTTTCTTTGAAAATTATACAAATGTGAATATCGATAAATTGTATATCATGAACTTTTAATTCATGAAGTTTGGCAACTTGTAGTTAATGGGTGTGTAAATATATTTTAATGTAGATGATGTGTGTTCTCTTTTCATCAGAAACTTGAGAAGTGAAAATTTGTATTATTTGGTGTATACATGTATGTTGTAGTGTTGATGATGTATATTTTTATTTCCATAAAAGTTAAGGAAGAGAAAATAGTACTGTTAAGTACGTTACACTCTAGTTTTATTGTCAGTTATGATGATCTTTATTTTGGGGGTATAGTTTTACACCTTTTGATAGTAGTCAAAAGTTACGTCTCAGAGAAATTGTTTTGTTTCTAGTGAAAGATGCAAACCTTTGTGGTTTTGAATTTTTACGCTTAATAGCTACCCCTAGCTTGTTATGTTGATTCATGTTATAGAAAGAGTGGCTTGCGGTAGGGGCCGAAATCCGGAAGTGATTGTCTGGGTAACCTATCGTAGGTGAGATAATCCAAGTGAAAACTTAACTAATCTATTAGGGGTTGGGTAGTTGTAAATACTAAATTAGATAATGATTGCCTTGCCTGCTTCTTAACGCTCGTTTAGGTTGAGAAAAGGCTGAGAAGGCTTGGAATGGCAAGTCACCATCTTGTCTTCTTGAAAGATGTGTTGACTCCACATTAGTCTGCATAGGGGCTGGGAATCGGTAGAGGCTACTAGGGTAACTCTTGGAGAGGGCCGGTAGTCTAGGAAGATTCACTAGGGTAACCTATCCTGACGGTGTGATGACACTCTTAGTCTATACCATGATGGTGTTTTCTTGTGTTCAATTTTCTATTTTGATGAGATTTGTTACTGGAATGGCATCTGTTTGAATTTGTAATCGTAATGTCGTTATGTGAATTTGTAAACCCCGTAAATGTATTGTTCTGTCTACTTTGTTTGTGGACCTATCAAATATCTCCTAGCACAGAGGGAGTGGACCTTCGAGTTTCATGTGATTGGGAGGAAACCGTGCTCTATCTTCCTCATATTTTCTTGTAGATGATCCTATGTTTGTAGAAGATTCTAGTTACCTCTTGGATCGTGACTGCTGATGCGAAGCATATTCGAGGATATGGACATCAGTTTTGTGGTGTTCACTTTCTACTTTGTAAAATCACCTCTTATATAAGAGTGTACTCATTGTACCATCTTATTGTTGTTTTGAGATTTGTTGAAATCTCTCATTTTGTAATATGTTTAGTTGGATATTTGATTATAATAAGTTATGTAAACTGGAACATTAGTGACATTAGTTTTGTACTTGAATTATGATAATGTATTGAGTTTACTTAATATGTTTATGTAACACTCTCTTGGAAACTTTATAGCATTAGTGTAATCAATTAAATTTAAAAAATAAAAAATTATTCGATTAACTTTACTCATTACACTTTGTTATAATGATAACCAAGGCAGGGCATTACAAATAGACCTATTTAAGTTTGGAACCAAAAACAACATTTGCGATAATATTTTTTTGGTGATTTGGTGCCAAAAGTTACGATTTGAAATTCAAAACTAAGTCCTAATTCGAAAATTGGCAATTTTCCAACAATCGGCCAACTTCTAGAAGCCATAACTTTTGATCCAGGACTCTGTTTTTCAAACTGTTTGGACTGTTGGAAAGGTATCAGAGTGAAGAACGTGCTAAGAGCCACTTTTCTAGTTTTGATGATTTATTGGCTCGTACAGGACCATTTAGTGCCTCAAACTAGAGTCGGAAGGTTTTCCAAGGCAAAAAGTAGAAACTAGAACTTTAATAACTTTCAAACCGTGAATCATCTTGACCTGATTCTTTCGTGAAAGTGCTTATTTTTCCATCATGAA
Source organism: Sequoia sempervirens (assembly GCA_007258455.2). Lineage (NCBI taxonomy): Eukaryota > Viridiplantae > Streptophyta > Pinopsida > Cupressales > Cupressaceae > Sequoia > Sequoia sempervirens. The sequence goes on along the minus strand of VDFB02086081.1, from coordinate 194,548,758 downwards.
CCTTCCCATAAATTTATGTCTTCATACACCTTAAAATTCCCACCTACTAAAAATAGTAGTTGAGCAGAAAAAGTAGAAAAGCAGTTCTGAAAGTTGAAAACTCTTATTCAACGAAAAGGGTATCCAAAAATGCAAAAACATCTACAAAAAACAAACAATAGGAACATAAATGGAAAACATCTTTTTGGGTGATGCTAAATTGCCCTCACACCACTGGATGCTCCTGCATCATATACTTATACATATACATATATACATACATATACATATATATACATAGACATATATACACATATACATACATATACATATACATATAGAATATTGATTGTTGTAGTGTTTTTGATAAAAGGGGGATAAACAAGTTTTACAGAGACCCAAAACCACAAAGTAGCAATACAAGAAAAGACTGAAATAGTGGTCCAAAAAATAAAAAAACTGCCAAAGAAAATAAAACCAGCATCAACAGGCAGCAACAAAAAGCCTCAAAGAAGCCAACAAACTGCCAGCAAACAGAAGAAGCAGGGCCCGACCACCACTAATTCATAGAGTTCAGGAGCTCATCTGCAACCTCCTCCAAGTTTTCCATGTCCTGAGCCCCCTCCATAAAGATTTGAGCCATACTAGGGGTAGTTTGGATTTTCCTTTTCGTGCTAGATCTAGTACGTTTGGATATACCGGCTTCCTCATCCTGGTCTTTCTCCTGATCAAGGTCGACAATCAGAGCTCTCTTCTAGGTTTTCTCCAGTCTTTCAGACATAGCCTTGATGATAACAGAGTTATGTCTGGCAATTCTGCAATTTTGCTTGGCGATCTTTTTCAAGGTTCCTTTGATTTTTTCAAGTTCATTTTCAATAGTGCTGTCCTTTTGAGGGATATCCTTCATATTGTTGTTCTTCTCCGCTTCGAGCTGAATAAGCCCAGTGAATTAACTTCAATTTCTCCTAGTTTGCTATGAAAAGACAATTTTTTTGTTTTCAGCTCACTTATCTCGTGAAAAACCCATTTGGCAGAATTGAGCTGATCCTGGGAGTAGCTTTTGGCATTACCAATAAAGTCAAAAGGGGGGTCACTTTCAGGATTGACCCCAAAAAACACCGACTCTGCACCTCTCGGGGGGCTCAAGTTTTCCTGTTGAATATTTTGGGGAGCGTGAAGTTCCTCAAGGCTGGCCCCAGCCGTCTTAGCAAAAATAGCAGGGGAGTCATCGGGGTAGGAAACAAGCCTATTAACCGGGGAGCTAGAGCGAGCCAAATTAGCATTAGGGTTAGTGTGGCCAGAGGCCGAAACAGAGCAAGCTCCAGAAGGTTGACGGAAGTGGCCAGAAGTAGAAGAAGGGGGCAAAGGAAGTGAAGGGCTCTAGATGCGGTTGGGAGAAGCTTTGGTGTTGGATGAGCTAGGCTCAGTATCATCTTCGTCAAGCTCCAGCGGGGCAAGAGGGTTAGGAAGGGTGGGCATATTCTGAAAGTGCTCAAAAATAAGTCTTAAAAGACCCGTGTGAAGAATAGGATACCTTTTAGGTCTTCTTCTATGATCAAAAAAGTTGTTTCTCAGAGAACAGAGCAAGAAGAAGGGGATAGAGATGCACACCTTATGCCAGAAGTGATAACTATAGACCCTTGTGAAGCGGCCATCGAGCGTGATGTACTCCATGATAACCCTTAACACTTTTCTCCACATCGCTTTTATAGTGTCCACTTCATAGTAGCTATTTGACATCTTGACCAAATTTTGTTTCTCCATTTCAGATTTGGGAAATTTCAAAACAGCTTCATCGGAGAATTTCTTGTCTCTGAAGAATTTGTGCTCTTCCATCGGAATGCTCGTGACCTCCGCAATCAAGGCTTCATCAATTTGAACTTTCCTCCCAAACAGGAAAACCTCCCCATCATTCCAATTCTTCTCAAAGAAGTCAGTAATCTCCTCCTTAGGGCCATGAAGTTTCTCAATGAACGGAAGTAATCCACCCCTTCTTATTTTACTCCAAGCTTTAGCATTCTTGGTGTGTGATTCAAAGTTGGTAGGCTCCACCCTCTTCAGTTCCCCACCCATAATAGACAGGTTAGTGTGGATGATTGTTGCAGTGTTAGAAACTATACTTTGATTAAGTTACATTGTCAAAAGAGTCATTGTGCCATTGATTTCATAGCAAATGGGAAAAATTTGTTGTCCTCATATATGATCTATCATATTGTAGTATTTGTTTTTGCATATGCATAGGCATACACATATGCATATACACATGCATATATATACACATATACATATACATACACATACACATATGTATATGTATATATCTATATGTATATGTATGTATATGTTTGTATACATATACATATGCATACATGCATACATATACATATACAAACATATACATACATATACATATATATATATATATATACACATACATATAAGAATATATATACATATACATATATATATACATAGACATATATACACATATACATACATATGCATATACATATACATGCAGTTATACATATACATACATATACATATAGATATACATATACATGAAAGGTATCCTTTAATATGCTAGAAAGTAGGAATGCATATCTACTTCCACATCTATATGCATTGTCAAAATGACCCATGTACATATACACCTAGAAGCGAACAAAACTAGAAACAACCCCAAATTTGCAACAGGTATAACATAAAGGGAAATCATACTTATGGAATCAGGATCTGAAGGATGGGGGGTCACGCCCTCAGAGCTAGACTTTACAGGGGCACCAGTGGGTGCTGCCAACAAATCAATATTGGGGGGCTCTGTAAACCCTTCCACAAAGCTCGATTCTGTAGACATGTTTCTAGGAACTTATTTATAGTGACAAAATTTTGCAATTTGAGTTCACTAATTCACAACTCTATTTCATAATTTAAAAAAAAAGATGAGTGTGTTGCAACATCCAAATGGTAATTGGTAGACAAATTAGAAATATACAATAATAACCATTCCACTTTTAATACTATTGAAACAACATGAGATACAACAACAAGAATCAAAATCCATTTTTATTGTTGTGCAAACACCAGGGGATACATCAACAAGAATTAAAAAAAAATGCAAATGCATATACCCCTATATGCATCTCTCTATATTTGGCATTGCTTATATGTGCATGCATGCAGGCTTTTATTTTTTTCTATATATGTGTATTTATGTAGATTTTTAACTTTTCTATGTTATGGCAAGAATCATATGGTGCAATAATGTGTCCAAAATGCATATAACATCACAAACTTAATTGGAGATTCAATCTACGTTGCTTGATATTCAATATTATGGACAAAACATTTATTTAAAATACCCATGCAAAACGACTTATAGATTCCATAGCACAACAGTTTAGGAAACCTCAATTTTGTTATATAAGGGATTGAAGGAAGATAATTCTTACAATACTGTAATATTAAAGAAAGACTGCTATAGCTCTTTTGACAATGCAACTTAAGCAATATATTGTCCTGCCTTAATAACAAAAAAAAAACAATTACTCAAGAATTAGACATATGTCACGCTTGAGTGTTTTCCTAATAGTTCTTTTATGATTTTCCAATCTATCTATAATATTTAATTCCAAATAATGGAGCTTGAATGTAGAACATATGCATGTATATATGTGTAGAAATAATTAAGTACATATATGCATTGAATTTCCCCTTTATCAACACATTTATAAACACGCACATATAAGCAAATATATCTATCCATATGTACATATGTATATATGTATTCATACACACAATACTATATATAAAAACTTGCGTATAGTATATTTATTTCTCACCATCTAACTCCTCTACTTGGAATTTATGAAGGAAAGAAATATCCAAATTGTTTTTCCCCTCAATTAATCGACTGGGAAGGCTACAAATTCAAAAAAAATTGGTTTCTTATACCATATTGTCTACTTCGAAGTTTGGCAATAGTATAGGTAGCTAAAGGGTTGAATTTGAACCCTTCTCAGCCACTCAACTAAGGGAGAATCTAGTCTAGATGCTTACTTGCATTTTGAAATGGACCACAGGGGGACCTGCTTTGTATATATGGATATATATGTCTAGGTACATGTATATTTTTAAATGTGGAATACAAAGTTCAATATATATATACACCAATTGTAATGCAGTGGAACAACAGGAACTAAATGCAATATTCCATGTTGCAATGGGGCAAAGTTTACTACAAAATATCTAAGAAAATATATTGATTCAATTGAATTCTCAAAAGATCCATCTTGGCATTATGAATATGTTACACATACTACACGATTAAATGTTGGCTTCTCAACAAATAGAAACTTCAAACAAATAGCATATCAGCTAAAGATATAAAGTTGAACAAATAAAAGAACTATTGCAAAAACACTTAAAAGCCACCAAACTATATTTTTCTTCCATGCTTATATAAAAAGATTTTCAAATTCCCAAATCAAATATGTAAACCCAACTCTTTATGACATTACTTATTTTCTTTAGGCTAATACAAAAATTATGTGGTGCAACGATCTCCACAAAATGTGTATAACACCATAGGCTTAATTTCAAATCGATTAATGCAACTATTGTTATTTTTTGCAGTTAAAACTGCAATCCTATTCAACCAACTAATACATACATTACTTGTGTTGTGTGAATATGTTTTATGATATTATTTCCTCCTCTTTCAAAGCTCTATTTAATGTTCAATTTTGGTATTCTCTCATTTTTTGTGGTTCCTAGGAGTCTTTTCCTAATAGTTCTTTTACAATTTCCCTAATTCTCTATAATATTTAGTGCCAAATAATGGAGCTTGAATCTAGAATATATGTATGTACATATGTAACCATTCAACCAACCTTTGATGTATTGCTTTCGGTGAAGCTGGCACTAGTTTCCTACAAATTGTAGCAAAAGACCTCTACATGGTGGAAGACAATTTTGAATCTACAACAGATCCTCTTATTGTTATCAAAGGCCTTGTTTGCAAACCTTTCCTTGTAGAAATATGTTTAGTATGGGTTTCTGATCATCTATGATGTATTAGGTCAGGAGAATAATTATATGAGGTGACCATAAATCTTATGTAAAAAAGACCTTGCCAATTTCTTTAAACTTATAGACAAATAACAAAATTTGAAACATATTGATACAAGATTCAACCTACATCCTTTGTTGGTAAATATTGAAGACAAATAGAGAATTGTATAAGAGGTATTAGATCTTATGATAGAAATTAGCTATAGGAATCTTGACCTGTAATTCTATCACTATCTAGACAAGGTGTAACACCAATTTCTATGTAACAATTGGTTTCTCAATTGAAAATTCAAACTACATTATTTTCCACTAAATATTATAGAGAAAATAGGGAAATTGTAAAACAACTATTAAAAGAACAATTAAAAATCATAGCTAAATCATAGATGAGTCGAAACCCACACTAAACATATTCATAGAAGACACGTAGGTTGCGTAAGACTTGGTTTGTCAATTCAAATTTGAAGCTAAATTCTTTGGCATGAAACCCATATTAAATAGAACTCATAAAGCCAATGAGTACCAATAATTTGCACAACCTGCCCACAAGGGCACATGCTTAATAAAAAATTTGAGCTACATTGCCCAAGACTAAATTTTGAAGAAAAAATAGAGAATCTACAAAAGAGCTATTTCATGACAAATCCTCTTGTCGGTCAAGCCGACGGGGAACCTACAAGAAAGTTCAAATAGATAAATTGAACAGATAAAAGAGATTTTAAAAACAATAACACTTACCAACTACCAAACTAATTTTATATCCAACATGTTCATAATCTGAAAATGGTCCTATGTTAATGTGTCCCCTAACCAAAAAAATTAATGGATGGCAATAAAAATATTAAATCTAAGCATATTTATTGACCAAAGAAACAAGATTCAACTAAAATTACTCATATGGTAACAAGTATAAGGCCAAACATGAACAAAGATAAACTCACTTGCATCCCAAGCAAGGGACTATCAAAAAATATGCACATTATGTGAAAGGTGGACAGTGGGAAAAGGAATAGCACACAACGTATTGGTGAAAGAAAAGCATTCTATGTAACATCTATAAGATCTATTAGGATGATACTTATGAATCAGATGCATGCCATTCTTTAGTTTTTTCCTTATATTTTTTTTACAATTTTCCTATTTGTTTATAATATTTAATGCTAAATAATGCAGCTCAAATTTAGAACATATGCATTTATATAGGTATATATATGTGTACATATATGTATAATATATATACCTATTACCATAGGAGCAATTATAGTTAAATGTTCTTTCTTTTGCTCTTGGTCTATTGTTTTCATTATCTATGTATATCTTTGGCATTGCAACCATTACCATAGGAGGAATTGTAGCTATCTATGTGTAGGGTTTAGGGTTGTATGAAACCATTGACATATTGGAGATAAAATTAAGTTCTGGTGGCTATTTACTATTATTCTAATAACTCTTTTACAAATTCTCTATTTCAATACAATATTTAGTGTTAGGTGATGTAGCTTGAATTTTCAATGGAGCTTATCACGTTATACTGATGTTTACATGGGTGTTTTGCATAGATGATTAATTTACTATTAAATATCTTCAAGTGTTATATGTTTATATCTTTGGAATTATACCAAATTTTGAGACTAGAAAGAGATTATTGCTCTTTGTGGGTGGAGAAATTGCAGTTAAATATTCTTTCTTTCATTAAAAATATGGTTGGGATCAATAATTTTTGACACCCTTTTTTATTGTTTCTAGATATATATGTGTGTGTGTGTGTGTGTGTGTGTGTGTGTAAGTGTATGTATACATACATACATATATATATGCATACATACATAAATATATATGGGTAAGTGCACCAAGATGGTTCCCAAAAAAGGGGCTTAAGTGGCCACTTTTTTTCCAAAATTAGGAAATGCTTACCTTGGGCATGAAATTGAGGATAGTTACACTAAATTTTTTGAGATGGAACAAAAACAAGGATCGAAGTTCTCTAAGTCTACCTTCTAAACTACTAATTTATTTTGAAAATGGTTGAGATTAAGGGGTTCAAAAGAGGGATGTACACAAATTGGTGTTGTTTTTATCATAAAAGCATAACATAGCAACTCTTGTACGACCTAAGCACGGTGAAATTTTTTGTAGTAGTTTTAAAATAACTATAGTCAGAAGTTAGCTAATAGCTTCTAGTTGATGCATAATTTTTCTGATAATTTTTTAATGAATATTTGATTTTTTACTAATTTTCTAAGTGGGCACTTCATGAAAATTAGAATTTTGGCTATGCTCCCCCTAAATTTTTTTGAAAATAACTGATTTTTTTTTTCTTTTTTCTTTTGAATTTTTAGAATGGAGTCTAGTTTCTAAAAATGTAATTTATTTGAAAATTTTAAGAACAGATAATTTGTAACAAATAAAACACCAAACACTGCTTTTTGGCAAAAAACAGACATATAAACAAAAGAAATTATGGATGAAAGTCTTAACATTGTCAAAAACTAAAAAAAATTACATTTTTGGATAGCTAAGAGAGAACCTAACATTACCCATGTTTTCGATTTTGTCGATATTGAACTAGATGCAATCTTGATGGTGAGCATGGACTTGATTATGTCAAAAATTGTAGAATTTGCAAAAACACGTCTCTGGCCTTGTTGGGAATGCCCTCCAAGCCTTTGGGTTGGTATTCCAAGGAAAATAATTTCACTTTTTTCTTTTTTTTTAAATGTGAAATAACACACTCATGTGATAACGTGAGCGTGTTTTGTAAAAAAAATCAAAAGTGGCCAGAAAATTGGTACCCAACTTCATGCACTCACCCATATACACATATGTAGACACACACAAATATACATATACTATGTGCATCTTTGGTGCTATACACATTTTGTACAATTAGTCCCTTGATATCTTTCTAATTGAGGTAACTTCAAATTCTTACAAAGACAATGGTATAGATTTTGAGTGGCTGCAAAAAAAATTTATTCTTGTGTTTCCATATATACAATTGCACAACTATTGAGCTCCCATGGTTTTCATTTTCAATTAATTTTTGGGGATTATACTCTTTTATACATGGGTGTTTTGCATAAATTATTAATTTATTGTTAATGTCTTCTTGTTATATGTTTCTATATAAAAGGAGTTGCATTAACTAGCATTTCGTATTATACAAAAATGGGGGAACTATAACAAAGCTATTAGTAAAACATACATACATATATTTATGCATATATACACATCTATACACGTGTATATATATACATACATAAATGTATGTATACATACATACATACATACATGTATATATATACATATTTACACATATATATATACATATTTACACATATATATACATATGTACACACACACACATACACACACATATATATAGACTTAATTGAGACTCCAAGCTACATTAGTGTTATTCTAATACCTTTCTTACAATTTCTGTATTTCTCTATAATATTTAGTGTGAGGTGATGCAACTCAAATTTTGAATCAAGTTTGTGGGGTTATACTCTTTTCAACATGGGTGTTTCACATACATGATTAATTTATTGTTAATTTCTTCTTGCTATATGTTTCTATCTATGAGGTTAAACCCATTTTGGAGACTTCAAAGAGATTATCACTCTTTGTCGATGCAAAAATTGTAGTTAAATATTCTTTCTTCCACTAGAAATTGTAAAAGAGCTACTACACAACAAATCCTATTCATGGCTTGACTAATGGAAATCCCATCAAAAACTTCAAAACAAATAACAAACACTTTTCATATCTATATATTTTCAATTTCTCCAACCATACAAAACCATCATGGCAGACATCCATGGAAAATGACTTACACATTCTAGAGAAAAATAATTTTAACATAAAAAATAAATAAACCACTTATACAAAAAACCCAAGTAAAACGACCTATAGATTGTGTAGTACCATAGTTTTAAAACCCTTCAATTTTCCATAAAACAGAGTGGAGGTCAACAATTTTTACAATACTCTGCTATCAAACAATAGTATCATTTTTACAATAGTCCACTATGAAACTAAAAACACAATGGCTCTTTCAAAAATGCAACTTAATCAATATACTTCTTCATACATTACGTAGAAAATATGAGCTACATTGGTTGGAATTAAATATTATAGAGAAACAAAGAAATTGTAAAATACCTATTACACAACAAATCCTATTCAAGGCTCAACTGACGAAAATACTATCAGAAACTTCAAAAAAATAACAAACCCTCTATATATCCATATATATACAATCACTCCTATCTTAGTCTACAATTGGAAAATAAAATTACTAACCTTAACCATTTTGATGGAAGAACCTAGATATAACTACTATTGCTCCTATTGTAACATGGATAAGGCCAAAAATGCATAGAGATAACTACAAAAAATAAACCAAGAAAAAAATTTACAAACCTAACCATATTTCTTGATGAAACAAAAAAAAAAATCAACTACAATTTCTCCATCCACACAAAATGATAATGCCAGACATCCATGTAGAATGGCTTACAAATTCTGGACAACAAGAGTTTTAGCATAAAAAATTAAGAAAAAATCTATACAAAACACCCATGTAAAATGACTTACAGATTGCAGAGAATGACATTTTAGAAACCCTCCAATCTGGCACAAAAATTAGTGAAAGCTGATTATTTTTACTGTAGTCTCCTATGAAACAAACCAGGGAACCACAGATAATGATTTTTACAATAGTCTGCTATCAACCCAACACCACAATGGCTCTTTTGACAATGCAACTTAATCAATATACTTCCTCACACATTATGCAACACATTAGTGTTCAAACCCTAGAACCTGCTATCAAAATGAATAATAAGTAGAGAACGAAAGACATAAACAATAAATTAATCATTTATGCAAAATACCCATGCAAAACGACTTACTCATTCCATAGCCCAATAGTTTTAAAACCCTCCAACCTACTTAAAAATAGAGCCAAATGCGATGAATTTAACAATAGCTTGTTATCAAACCAACACCAAAATGACTCTTCTAACAATACAACTTCATCAAAGTATACTCTCCCACATGCTAGCATTCAATATTGCATTTACTTCATCTACCGCCATCGTGTAACTACATGATACATTGGCCCTCACACCAACAAACACTTACCATTCACCTTCCCCATATCTAGGACACCATTCTCCACCACCACCAACCCACGTAATTACCAAGGTCCACATCACCACAAAAGACCTCCCTGCTGAAGGCGAGACCCTCGGCAATGACAAATCCAATTCCTAGCTAGGCTGATGAAAATCCCAATGGAAACTTCAAACAAAATAGCCTATTGGCTAAAATTTTTGTTTAATAATATCTTTGTCAATATATCTATTAATTGGTTTTCAAATCTACAAAACTTCAAATACATTTTTTCGATGAAATCATTTATAATATCAATGTGATTACTCCTTTTAATACCATAATACCATATAACAAGACAACTTATTTTGAGTCATAGAAAATAACAATAAATCACGCAATTCAAACATTCAAACTTTGTTTGATTGCTATTTTGTTCAACAAGTAAATATTAATGTGTGTTAACTTTTTGAATGTATTTATAATTCCAACACATTTTAAAAAATAATTCTTCAATTTGTAATAACACAAATATAAAGATTCCAACATGATTTTTTTAATGTTCTTACCTATTATAATGAGAACACTAGGAAGACTATTTCTTGAATATATGTTTTTGTAACTATATTGTATGTAACATAACATATATTTTCTTTAGGTACTTTGGCATATATAAGGCCTTCATTCTTTACTCTTGTCCATAATTTATAAAAAATTGATCATAATTAATTCCTTTTATGATTTTAAAATCAACATTGTTTGTAAAACATCATTTATTATTGACACCACAATTATAAGTAATGCTTATAGATTCATACACATTGTTATCTCAAACCTTACATTCTTCATCTAAACAAAGTTTTGATTATATCACATATAAAAAATAATTCAACAAATGAAATTCGTAAATCATTTGTGTGAGAGGAGATATCGACCTTGAACACTCATTTTTCTTTAAATATAATTGATATGATATTTTATTTTTTCTAAAGCTCATCATCTTCTGACCTCTTTGAACTATGGTTCTTCCTACCTTTGTGGCTAGTTAATATCTTTCCTTAGAAGTAGTGGATGGTCCAAATCCTTTTGTTGTGACTTCATACAATTCTATTCACTAGTTGGTTTGGTAACCTCCAATCAAGTAACTGACTTTCTTTGGTGCCTTTACAAATTCTAAAATTATCTTCTACAAACAATTCATCCTTGCTAGGTGGAAGCTTTAAAAAACCGTGAACACCTTTTTCTCCTCCTCCAATTATATCTTCCCTTAATATTTTTTGGATCAAGATGGTTTACTATGACCTTAAACTAGGCTTCAATTTTTTGAGCTAATTCACTTTAGCATCTTCCTTATATATAAATGGACCCCTAGTAGTGATTAACTTCATTCTTTGATACCTTTAAAAAGAAAGAGAATTATTTCCAACTCCCATTAACTTCATTATTGGTAGTGAGAGTTCTATATACTGTAGGAAGAATTTGTTCTAAATTTGTGATCTCTTCTTTTCCCAACTGTGATTACTTTCAACAGGACACTGTAGACACACAAAATTAGCATTATGCATATTCATCCACTCATTGAATTGATCAAACACAGCAAATCCATTCATCAGGTAAATCAGATCTTTAGTCCTAAGGTTATTCATTCAAATAAATCAACTTGTCTCACATCAATCATTAATTAAATAAACAAAACTTTATTTAATTAAATCCCCAAAAACATTTCCATCCTTTTTTGAGTTAAATAAATTCAAATATTTGGGTCAAAAAGGTCAAACATCCTAATCATCATCCTAGCTAATTAATCCTAATTAAATGCTAATCCTAACCACTTGCATTCTCTAGATATTGCCACTTGCACAAATAAATCAATTTATTGATCTATTAAAATCATCATTTTCACTCAACATGGCATCAATGAGGAATGTTCCATTAGGTTTGAATTTAAAAGGCAAGTTGAAATGTACATCCAACAAGTCATTTATGAGCTCTTGCATGTTCCCTTCCAAAGGTCAAACTCAACATTAAATCTCATTTCAAATTTGAAACTCCCTCTCTTGGGCACATTTCCCAAATCTTTCACATCCTCAAGCCTATCATAACTTTACAAGTGGCCTCTTCCTATTGGCTTGATCTTTGTCCCACATTCATCCATTTGGCCAATCTCTCATCAAGAAAATCTTTAAATAGTGGCATCATTCTTCAAAAAATCCTCCACAATCTCCATAATCTCTTGCAAAGTCACTCTCCTTGAGAACTAATTTTTCCCACACCATCTTCATATCACATTCATAGCAATTTCATCATTTAGCTTAGCTTGATCAAGGATTGGGAAAGGGCTTCTTTCCATAGAAGCACCAATCCAATATGGGATGACTTACTTCATGTTTTTCATGTGCTTATTTAGCTTGCTTTTATCATTTGTTTGCATTTGAAAGCATTGATGTACCATTTCATATGGATGTTGTTATTTGCTTTTTTTTAAACTAACATTCTAATGTGGGTTGTTTTTTTTGAGCAAAATGCAGATTTCACCATCTACAGACACCATTGTGATCTCGTTTGTTGTGATCTTCCTTTTATTGGCATATTTTCACTAATTTCCTTTGGTTGTGAATAACATTTTATGATAAAAAATTTGTTTCATTATCTCCTCTTTAACAAATGGTCCGTACAATAGTCGTAACCTACAATCTATCCCTTTTATTAAGTTTTATCCTTTTGACAACTTTTTCCAAAAGATAGGGCATTGCTATCAGTTGAATGTGTGATGGGAAATAGTTTTTCTTCCTTCTAAAATTGGCTTGGCTACTTTCAAACCTCAATCTACCTTCTTGTGGCCTTTTCTTCCTCAAAACAGTGCACTATTTTTGGTGGCTTCCACCAATTTTACTCATTTAAAAATCCTTTGACCTTCTTAAAAAAAATAGCTGGTTGTGCACTCCAATGCTAGTTCTTAGTTTCCTCCTAGATCTAGACTCCTACTAGGCACCTAAATGTCTCAATTTTCTTGCCAAGGTCCATTGCACCCTAGAAGCTTCTAAAATAAATTTTCACCTACCTCCATGGCTTGCTCATCACTTCAATCATTTCCAATTTGAATTTGTAGCAAGTACTTTATCCTTTCGTATAAAAAATTCATCTGTTCAAACTACTAGGTGCAATTTCACACAAGGGTATCCATGCCACCATAAATATACTCATTTGGCTTCAAACCATCCTAATAAACATGTGATAAACCTAGGTGTGACTAAAAAAATGGTGGAGCATGAGTGTGGGCATGAGCAAGAGCGAGAAAAGAAGGACTTTGAAAAATTGAGCATTGAAAATGGAGGCAGAGTAGGATATGAGAAATCACAGGCGAGATCGGCGCTAGTATTGAGTAAGAAGCAAGGTGAGGCTGATCTAGAAGAAGCAAAGTATGGAAACAAAATTATGGTGGACCTAGGAGGAAAGGATATTTTAGCTACCAATTATGTGGGTTCCCCTGTCGGTCAAAAAAGCGAAAAACCAAAAGGCATGGTGGGGACCACTGGCAAAAATTGAGGCAATCGTAAACCTTGGGCCTCTCTATTTGGGATTAAACCAAATGGAAAGTCACCTTTCCCTCCAGTGCAAAATATCTCTATCCCTGTGAAAGGTAAGTTTGTAATTTTTGTGCCAAATTTGTTAATCGATCATAACATTGCTTTAATGGAAAGAACCCTGGTGGGGAAATTTATGCGTCCCAAACCAAATATTGAAGTGGTCAGAGAGTTTGTTAAAAAAAAATGGAGAACTTATGGAAATTTTTTAGTAGTGGTGCTCCCAAAGGCCTTTTTTGCATTTGAATTCACTTGCAAGGAGGATATCTTGGCAGTAAGAAGTGGCAGTCCATGGGTAATAGGGAAATCCTCCCTAGCTCTTAAAAAATGGTCTTCAAATCTGGACCTTTCAGACTCTATTTTTGAGAATTTCCTAGTGTGGGTCAGACTCCCAGGTCTTCCCCTAGAATACTAGAACAAAGATGTCTTTTATGGAATTGCAAGCTCTTTTGGATAGATTCTTTCTATTGATTCTATGACAGCTACTAGAAAGAGGTTGGTTTTTGCAAGAATATGTGTAGGGGTCTCTTAGAATGCTGACCTTCCTTCATTAGTTGAGATTATATCAAATTTGGGCTCCTGGTCACATGATATTGAGTTTGAAACTATCTCTTTTTCTTGTTTCAAATGTAGAAAATCTCGACATTGGGCTAAGAAATGTCCTTTAAATTCCATCAAAGAAAAGGAGAAGCTAGCTGGAACTTTGAAATTTGTATGGAGAAAGAAATCAGAAGGAGAAATCCTAGAGAATAAAGAGTCTAATATTCAAGGCACATCAAATGGGGTCGGTGGTGATATGGGAAGTAAGGGTGTGGTTCCACAGGAACTCCATCGTAAGGATTTTGAGGAAACCTTGAAAACTAAGGAAAAAGAAGTTAATGCGGAACAGGTGGTTGGCGAAGAAAAGCAGAGTCAAGATGCTGGCCCTTTATTCCAAGAGATGAGCCCAATTGAGAATATAGAAGGGAACCCGGGTTTGGAGGACATACCTATCCAGGGTATGTCCTTGGAGCTGAACATCCCTCTTCTGCTCCCTTCCTCTGAAGGTTTTTTTCCTTCAAGTGTAGATCCCTTTATGGATCCTAATTCCTTAGAATTAGTTAAGGACTCCTATGATAATCAGGACCAAACTACTAAAATTTCTAGTAACTATTCAATCTTTCATTTGAATGGAATCATGGACACTTTACCCTGGGAGCAAAGAATTATAACTGATAAGGAATGGGAATCAAGTAAAGAGATAGAAAGTCAAAAAGATACAAACAAAGAAGATGCTTTATCTAAGAAAAAGAAAAAGAAAAAAAATAATGGAAGACTCCAAGTGGTATTTCTACTAGGTCAAAAGATAAAGCAGACTATGGAGCAACAAAGAACTCTCGTGGGAAAAAATATATTAAATGGACAAGAGAGCATAATAGTTTTCAGGATATTGTGGATGACTTTTAGAAAACCATCCCAGAGTGTCTCCACTACCCTGGTAAATCATGAAGATCATGTCATGGAAAATTAGGGGACTTAATAATCCCCATAAGTAGGATGTACTACACAATTTTGTTAGAGATCATAATCCTGATATTCTCCTTATTCACGAAACTAAAATGTCAAAGGAAAAAGTGGAAAAGTTGAAACTATTTTAGTATTGTAGTACGCATAGTAATAACTCAAATGGTGCTTCAGGAGGTATTTCTAATTTTTGGAATAGTCACATAATCAAAGGGGATCCGATCTTGGAAGGTACAAACCATATTGCTACTAGATTCACCCATATTAGGGATAATTTCAACTGGATTCAATCAAATATCTATGCTCCCAATGGTATAGGTTTCAAAAAATCTTTCTAGTTGGAGCTGGCAGCCTTTTGGAGGATTTTTAATAGCGAGTCTTAGGTAGTCATGGGAGACTTTAATACTCCCTTACTGAATGAAGAAAAATTTGGAGGATCCCAGATCAATGCAGAAAGTAAGGAGGATCTTCAAAACTTTATTAGCAGTCAAGCATTGATTGATTTGGACTTGCAAGGTGCCTCCTACACCTAGTCAAACCGCATAAAGGGTATGCATCCAATCCAAGTTAGATTAGATCAAACTTTAATCTATGATCAATGGTTCTTAAACTATTATTGTTCTCTTAAAGCCCTTTATAGGATCGGTTCTGACCATTTCCCCATAAGTTTTGTTGCGGGTCCTTTAAAGATTAAGAAAAATATCCCCTTTAGAGTTGAAAAAATGTGGCTTTCCCATCCTCTTTTTAAAGAGGAAATTAGGAAATGGTGGAATATTAATATCTTTGGTACATCTATGTTTAGAGTGGCTATACAATTAAGGGAAGTTAAATTCAATTTTAAAAAATGGAAAAAAGAGTCCTTGGGGAACATTTTTAGGATTAAATCTGATCTTCAGATGGAGTTGGGGGAGACCCAATATAAAATACAAAAGGAAGGATATTTGAATGATATTAAGGAAAAAGAGAATGAGCTCCTTATTAAGATGCATGACATCATTGCAAAAGAAGAGGAGTTCTAGAGACAAAGATCTAGAGATTTATGGTTATCTGTAGGTGACAAAAACACTAGGTACTTTCACTTGTCGGCCTCAAAACATAGGGCGGTCAATAGAATCTCTCATATTGAAGTTGATGGTAATATGTATGAGGAGGAGGAGGATATCAGAAGGCATGTTGTTACCTTCTTCAAAAATATTCTTTCTGAGAATGAGGAAAATAACCAAAATGATAAAGATCATTTGATAGAGGCTATACCTTATGTGATCAATTAGGAAGATAACTCTATGTTGACTACTATTCCCTCTAGTGATGAAGTTGGGAAGGCTATTTTTCCTTTGAAGGGAGTAAATCCCCGGGTTCTTATGGGTTCCCTATGTTCTTTTTTCAATGGTTTTGGGAGATAGTTGGAGAGGATGTGTTGAATGCTATAAAATATTTTTTTGGTTCCAGAAGTCTCTTAAAAGAGTTGAATGCTACTTTCCTAGTTCTTATCCCTCAGAAGCCTAGAGTGGTGAATTTTGATGCTTTCAGACCCATCAGCCTTTGTAACTCAATCTATAAAATCATCTCGAAGGTTTTGAATTCCAGACTTTTAATTCTTTTGCCAACTCTCATCTCACCTCAACAAAATGGATTTGTCCCTGATAGACAGATCCTGGATTCAATAGTCATAGTGCATGAGAATATCCATTCCCTAGTTGAATCAAAGACTGAAGGCTTCATGTTAAAGCTTGATATTTCAAAATTCTATGATAGAGTTGACTGGAAATTCTTGTTTAAAATTTTAAAGGCGTTTGGGTTCTGCAACAGGGTTCTTCAATTGGTACAACTTGTGTCTACTGATTCTATCTCTGTTATGGTTAATGGATCTCACTCGATTTTATTCCAAATTTCTAGAGGTCTAAGACAAGGAGATCCTATCTCTCCTATTTTATTCACTATTATAGCTGAATTTTTTTGAAGAAATTTGAAAAGATTGATAGATCAAAGATCCCTTACTGGTCTTAAACCGTCCTCTAGCAATTTGATCTATCCTCATCAACACTTTGTCAATGATACCATGCTATTAGGAAAATCTATTGTTTTAGAGGGAAAGACTTTGAAATCTTTGTTGTATGCATGTGGAAGGGTGTCTGGCCAGTTGATTAATAAACATAAAAGCTCTCTCTTCTTCTTTAATACTCCTGAAAACAAACAAAATAAAATTGCCAGAATCCTTGGTTGCAGGTCAAGGAGTCTTTTCCTGCCACCTATCTAAGTTTACCTTTAAGCCTTAAACCCTCAAAGTCCTGGATTTCATTGGTTGAGAGGTTTAGTAAGAAGCTTGCTGGATGGAAAATATCTTTGCTAAGTCAAGTGGGTAAATTACAACTCCTCAAAGCTACTCTTCAGAATCTATCGATTTATGCTTTAAGCCTCTTTAAAATCACTGCCAAGTTTGTGGATTCCATTGAAAAGATTCAAAAAAGATTTCTTTGGTTGGGTGTTGAAGAAAAAAAAAGGTTTGCTTTAATAAGGTGGGATCTGGTGTGTAGACCTAAAAAGGCCAGTGGTTTAGGTCTTAGAAAAATTAGAATGGTTAGCAAGATACTTCTAGCAAAACAAATTTGGAGGATATTTTCGTCCTCAAGGTAATGGAATGATATCCTGACAATAAAATATTTGGAGACTAAGAGATATCTTCTAATTAAGATGGACTCCCATCTTCTACCTAGAGGCTCAACCTACTAGAATAATCTGATCACTAGAAGAAAAGTTGTTGAAATAGGAGTGGGTTGGCAAGTTAGGAGTGGAAACCAAACTAGATTATGGGAGGATAGGTGGTTGTTTAATGAGCCCCTTATGAAAATTGAACCTTTTCGCAGGTGGGCTGAGATTTGCAAAGCTCTATTTGGTCTATATATTAAAGATTATCGGTTGAATGGAAAATGGGTGGATCTGTGTCTTGTTAGTCAGGCTCTTGCTCCTATTCACTCATCCTTGTTGGTTGTTAGACTTTTCCATGATCAGATAGAAGATTGTCTTGTTTGGATTGATGAACCCTCGGGCATTTATTTTTTTTCGTCGGCTTTTGCTAGGCTGTCTTCTGTCTATGTCCCTCCTCCCTTCTAGTCTAGGGCTTGGTTCAAACGCTTGGTTCCTAAAGTCAATATCTTCTTCTGGATCCTTCTTCAAAATAATGTGCTCACGATTGATAATCTTTGCAAGCGTGGCCTTCAAATACCCAACAGATGTTATCTTTTGAAGATGGAAGCAGAGTCAGTTTGTCATTTGTTTCTTCATTGTCTTTTTGTTGGCTCAATTTGGTAAAAATTCCCTTGTTACTGGAAATTATCATGGGTGTTCCCCTTTTCAATTGAAGACTTATTCATACAATGGAAATCCCCGAATCACAATCCTACACTTCAGAAACTGTGGGATTTTTCCTTCCCTCATGTTGCTTGGGGTCTATGGAAAGAACAAAATAATAGAATTTAGAGAGATAAAGAATCTTCGGTGTCCATTGTGTTTGATAAAATAATCAAATTATTGAAAGAAAATTTCAATACTATCCCCCAGAAGGTTTGTAATACCAAGAAAGTGGCTTGTTCGTCCTATGATCTTACGGTTGCTAAGGAATGGAATATTAGTTTTTATTTTTCTTGTGCCCCTAAACATGCTAAGAAGGATAGGCACGGTGTCTATTGGAATTTTTTGCCACATAGTTGGATCAAAGCCAACTTTGATGGGGCAGCTAAAGGTAGTCCTAGGGCGACGGGATGCAACGAAGTCTCAAGGGATTCTTCTGGCAATTTCCTCAATGTGATTCCCAATCCCCTTGGTTCTCAAACCAATCACCTTGTTGAGGTTGTTGGAGCTTTTCATGTTATAAATTTGGCTCATATTCTGAATTTTAAAAACCTTTGGCTTGAAGGGGACACTAAAAGTATTATTGAATGTATTTTAGGTAGGTCCCCCCCCTCATGGACCATAAAGTCTTGGATTGATGATGCTATTTTGACCTTAGCTAAGTTTGATAATATAAAGGTTTCACATGCCTATAGAGAAGCCAATGTAGTGGCAAACTTTTTTGCAAATGAAGGGGTTAAAATTAAAGGACAATGCACTTGGCTGAATATTAGTGATTTAGGTGCTAATGTTCATGCCTTATTGAACTATGATGCGTCACATGGGGAAAGATGCGTGTCATCTCATTAATGATGATAAAATGGGGAAAATACATCACTATCATTAGATTGCATGGGACCAAGCCAATTTAGTTATACTGTAAGTTTGCTTGGCATGCTTTGTGGGCTCACTGGTTTGGCGGGACCATTTCAAGTCAATATTTCATCTCTGCCTACTTTATTGTGCTTGCTAAAATGGGAGGAGATAGAAAAAGAGTTCAGCCGGATAGCTTTGAGATGCACACAAGAAACACTAAAGCATGGAACAAAGTCAAAAGCCGGGGCTTTCTCCCTTTTCTAGAAAAACTCCATGGGTCTAATCAGGAATCTACAGAGCATTTTGAGAGGAATTTGAAAAATGGGGAATTAAACCTTTTTGGTAGGAAAGTTCAGCTCGACGAAAATCTTATAGCTAAAGTGACTGGTGTGTCCAAGGAAGGACACACAATTTTTCAAGACAGGGTTTTCTCTGATGAAGCGGTGGTCAGATTTCCAAAGAAAGATAAGGAAAGATTGAATATGGTGAAAATTTCTAATAGTTACTTTGAGGCCAACACCATTAAAGCTCTATGGAGGAAATTTTATCGTGTCATCATGGAGTATATAACTTTGGATTGTTGTTTCACTAGGGTTTATGGATATCATTTTTCCTTGCTCAACCATTTTTTCTATAAGGTTAGGGTTTCTCTTCCCTACTATCTTCTCTGTTCCTTAAGAAAGAGTTTGGAAGACCATAAGAAAAACCCAAAAAGATATCCTATTTTGCATACTGGTTTGATTAGGTTAATTGTTGAACATTTTCAAAGCATGTTGGCCACTGCTAATTTGGATGCTTCCCTGGAGTTTGAGGAGGACGATACCGAACCTAGCTGTTTGAGGAATTTTCCCAATTTGAGCTCGGTGAGGATGGTCTTGAGTCCACCCTCTGTTCAGACTAGCAAGAAAACTCAAATCCATAATCCCTAGTCTGTTAAAGTCCGCCCTGCTTCTAAGCTTGGAAGCTCTACTCCTAAAACCAAAGGTACTGGAAACAATCTACCTATCAAAAACCTTGTTTCTTATTCTGAAGACTCTCGTGATTCTGAGGATTCTGGCTCTAACATTAATTCATCCTCTATTGCCCCGTCGTCGGATAGAGATGTTATAATTGGATCCCCTGGAGCCTCCAACCCTACTAAAAGTTGCTTCAATCTTGATAGGGAACCCTATGCTGACTTTATGGGCATAGCTAGGAATACTATTGTTGACCATTTCAGAATGTCGAAATGGGTCTTTCATGAAATTAATGACCTGAAAATAAAAAATTGGGCCCTCCAGAGTAAATTGGAAGAAATGAGAGCTAAGGTTTATGCGTTATGCAAGGAGGACATAGAGCACAAAGATCACAGTGCCAGTAAAGAGATCCAAGACAATGCGAGTAAGGACAGAAGGATTGAAATAGATTTGGAAAAAATGAAAACTACTGTGAAGATAATTATTGAACATAACAATAGGATGGCAAGACATAATGCCATCATCATCAATGCTATGATTGAAAAATTGGACAAAGCTCAATAGGGGTCCCTGGTGGTTGATTTGGAAGAGGTGAAAGATAAAAACCAAGAAAACAACATTGGGATTTCAAAGAGAACCAGGGCTAATCTGAAAAGGAAGGCACCCCCCATGCCGCAGATGATTCAAACCTTCAAGAAGGGTGTTTAGGATATGCAGGACCTAGAGGCAGAGACTGAGTCTGTTTTGAAGACTCTTGGTTAGTTGCTGCCGATTTTTTGACTTGTGTTTCGACTGGTTTTTTGATTGACCTTCCTAGCCTTTTGTGGTTGGCTGCTATTTTTTCTAATTTTTTCCTTTTTTGCAGCCTATTTATTCCATTGGACTTTTTGTCCTCTTTCTTTTGTTATAAACTTGGTGGTTTCGGGTCCTTGTAAAACCCGCTTTTCCCTTTATCAAAAACATGTGATAGACCTTTTTTTCTTATTTTGAAGGTCTCATAGGTCTAGTAAAACTTGCACATGATATCCATAGGTTCCACTTCCTGCAAGATTCCTCTTGTAGTTGGATGCCAAAAATATAAAGTCATAAATACTATCTCATTTTACATCTAACAAGCTAAATTAGTTTAGCAAGGTTGCAATTGATTTTAGGGTATGAAATGCTACACATCTAGGCTATAAGTGAAGGAATGCATCTGATGAAGACTAGAAAGGGATTGTAATAGAAAATCTCCATGTACTAGTATGTCTTCATGGTAGTTTGTAATGTTTAAGTGGAATGCACATTGTAGCTATACATTTTCCACTACACTTGTAAGTGTTATCATAATAGGGGTTAGATGTAAGTGTAACAACCTCTAATGTATTGCAAATGCTTTGAAATAATCTTCTCTCTTTTTTTGTTGGTTATTGTTGTTTTAAGATAGATTATTAGGTATGTCCATCACACAAAATGTAATAATTGATTTACATGTAAATGATATCTAGTTTTGTTGATGTTTTACTTGATAAGATTTATTTCCTCTTTCCTTTTCATCACACTAGATTTTCCCATGGTTTAGGGTGATCCAACAATAGTGGTTTACAATTTTTGGCCAAAATAGACATGGAAATAATTTTTTCTAACTAAATCTTCACTTTTGGGCACCTATGTCAACTAAACCGTGAGGAATTTGAAGACGATGCAAACTAGAGTTTCATGAAATTTTGTCTGTACATTCAAATTTTATTTTTTTCAAATATTTTGGAATTAGATTGCACCTTTTTTTCTGTCTCCCTCGAAAACTAGTTTTTTTCATAAAATAACATTTTTAAGGAGTGACGCTCACCGTATAATGCATAACTTTTTTTCCATGAAGGATAAAATTGTAATTCTTTTGAATTTAGATTTGTAACTCTAATATCTAGTGCTTCCACTTGGTTAGATAGTTTTTTATTGAATATTTTTTCCTTAATCAAGTTTTGAAGTCAAACTACTTACAATTCAGACATAGGAAGACCGTATAATGCATAAGTTCTTTTTGTATGTATCTAAATTCAATTATTATTATTTTTTGATCAATGACTTCAATATTTGGTTTACTCATATTTTTCAATTTTTATTTTTTATAATTTTCTAATTTTCCACATGTGCAGAACAAAGAGCTTGATTTTTTGTGAAAAACCTATGTTTAATAAAACTAAAAAAATAAATAGATATTAAAACCAAAACATAGTAAAATTATAGTCATTGAATAGCTCGTTCCAAGGACTACTTGATTTCAGTTGGGTTCATGAAGTATCCTCCATTTTCATCCTCAACCCAAGCTTCGAAGGGAAAATTTTCAATTTTTTTGGTGGCAGAGAGCAAGGATTAGGGAAAAGGGGGGTTGAGCAAACTAGGGTTCATTCAAACCCTAGTTCATTTGAACCCCCTTTCAAAAAGAGGTTTGCATGTGTTTTTTTCACGAGATGCATTTAATGGGTTTGCTCAAACCTAAGTTCGAGTGAACCCTCTTTTGGTTTGTTCGAACCAATGAGTTCATTTGAACCCCAATAATGATTTTTTTTAGCATGGAGTCATTTTTTTTTGTTTTCCTTCCTCATTCGAATTGTAATCCACTTTTGTGGGGTTACCTAGTAAGCACCATTCTATATCAATGATGGATCAATTTATCTTGATTATAATACACTCCATCTTATTAGAAGTAGTAGATTAAATTTAGTTTGGGGTATGTAGGATGTTCATGATTCAATGCCATAAATTAGGGGGCAATCTCAAGTGAACTTAATTTGTTAAATATTAAGAGAATCTTGTCTAGTATGTCTACACTTTATCACTATGTATGAAAAAATGAATGAAATCATCTGATTGAATGTAATATTATTGTCATCAATAGGTGTAGGTGTTAGGTGTTTTATCATATACAAGAGGTTAAATGCAACTAGTTTGTCTTGACCTAGTGACAAATAGTGAGGTGAAGTGTACATTGGGTACAAGTGTTGATTGTTACAATCATGCTACATTTGTATCGACTTAAGACCATACTAAGTATACCTTTGGGAGTATCCTCTCATGTCTAAATCAAGTCCAAAGAATAATAGATGCTACCCAATATTGTTAATTGAAATTTTACCCTCGTCAATTTTTTAATGAACCTCCTTTTTACCTCTTGATGAATCTACTTCACCTTGAAGGTGAAACTAAGTTCTAAGATTGTTGAGCAATGGTTTTGAGACTCAGAAAAAGGTCTAAGGAGAAGGGTGGAATTTATAGGCATATGGAATATATTGAATGCTAAAATAAATAAATACAAAAATGAAAGGAGAGAGAATAGGAGGCATATAAGTAGCAAGAAATAATAATTCTAAGCATGTTGTGATTTGAACATTCCTATTTGCAAATTTTGATAATTTGAGATGTGTGTAATGTGTGCTACTAGTTGTCCCTTAAAATGGCATGGTTTATGCCCCACCTTTACATATAAATGTTACACATGCATGAAGTATAGTGCGTATGTAGCACTATTAAGCAAAAGATGACCACTTTCAAATAATGTTTAGTATAAATAAATGACTAATTATTTATAATTAGTAAAACTCATTTCAAAATGATTCTCACTAAAACCTATATATCTATTTACACTAAAATAAAAGTATAATTAATTTTGCATGTTTATTTATGAACCAATTAGGCAATTAAGTGTGGTTGTTAGTCAACATTATAATGAGCTTTTATTTAGTTGTCTATTAAGAGTTGAGCCATTTGATCTTGACAAGTGTGATCATCTACTCATGAACTATTAATGCTAAAATGAATGAGATTATGGTCGAAATCTCAACCAAGCCATTTTTAATCTCATATTTCACATACTTCATAATCAATCATATACACATTATCACATTATATAATTGGTGTCATTTTAGAGCTATGTGAATTTATATCAACCTCTAAAATTCTTGTCAAAATGGTTTTGACGATTTTTCAATGCCTTGTAGGTTGAATGCTTCTATTTTCTCTTATATAACCAAAAAAAATGATATAAACATTGTTCTCTTGTTTATGATTCATAGATTGCTAGCAGACATAAAATACATTTTATTCTATAACATTTTAGAATTAAATTTGAGAATTTAGATGGGAATACATGTAAAATATTTTATTACAATAGTAATTGTGGTGGAATTTAAAAGTCAAATAAATATCTATAAAAATGATTTAATGAGATATCATATATGATTTTTAAAACACTTTTATATCTGCAATACTTTGTAATATTAAAATTTAAAATATAATTTATTATAACTTGATTAAATTTAAATTTAATTTTAATGATTATCTTTAATAAATAGTAAATTAGAAAAATTTAAATTTTAAATCATAAATAATATATTTTATTCATTATATTTAACTAAAAAATTTACTACTATTTAATTTTTTTTTTAAATTATAATGTAAAATATAACACAGAACTTACATAATATTACCAAATGTTTTATATAAAATTTATCTATATAAATATTATAAAAACACAATTTTAATTTTTAAATATATATTAGAAAAAACTACACGAGGGACTACGTTTCTGTAAACACAAATACTCAAATGATCCTAGCTGTACATGTTCTCACGTTCCCGTTATATTTTGTTTTTAGTATTGGCAAGTATGTGGACTATTTTAAATGTTGGTACGTACTGCCTCTTAGGTTCGAACCTCTATTTTTTTTTTCTTCCTTCCACTGTTCCACGTTACCACCTCTATTATTCAACTCTTCTGACAGACTTTACACATGAGCTTTTTCTTTGCTTGATGGGCTAACATTGTTTTTCCCTTTCTCATTGCATGAGCGCAGCCATGACTTGGCATGTGCCTACCAACACCGTCAACTGGAGATGGGTTTCCAAGGAGAGTTGAAATCAAGAGATAATAACCATGAGAAAAAAAAGTGCGAAAGGAGTAGATTTCTTGGGAGGTTTGACACCCACCTTCATGGCACAAAATGGAAGTCTAAATCAATGAAAGAGAGGAAGAAGAAGACGTCAAGCAGCCAGCATGATGAAAAGCTGTCTTATATCATATGCAAATGATCGATCTATTGGAGCAGTTTTATGAAAATCTTGGCTCTGACAAATAGTGAAAGCTATTTTATACTTTGGAATCCCAAAGGGTCTCTCGTACCATAAGGGGTCATAAAATCTACTTGAATAATCTGGTGTCATAGTATTCCACTTATCCTTTGGGATCTTTACATTCCTGGGATGTTGTCCCACTAGAGCAAAAATATTCCAATTAGCTACAAATAGCATATATGGTTTCTGTTACCATTTCCATTGTCTCGAAAAGTTAAATATTACAAGCCTCAAGAAAGCATCTGCTTGATGCAAAAATTCTAATTTTTCAATCAGCGTAAGGACTTCCAAAGCTGAGAAACTCTTTCGACCACACATTTTGAATCTGTCAACCTTCTTTAGGTGTTTTCTTACATCATGCATTTTGTCTTTCCTACATAGTTTAGTTTTCTAAAAGATCTACGACATAAAGACTTCTTAAATAAATATGGGGAGACGAAATATATATGTTGCAAATTCAAAACATTAATAAATCATAGATGGAAATAGAAATAATTAAACAAAAGATACAAACTATTATACAAAATATATGTGGAGAAATTCTTGCGGAAAAAATTCTCACATTATAAGAGGTTTAGAACTTGTGTTGATCCTCCCGTAGAATTACATTAGTACACCTTCTCTCTCTAAATTTGTACAACACTTCGGTACTTTTTCAACTTGCTTAGAGAGAGAGAGATGTTTAGAGTGTAAGAGATTAAAAATGAGTGAGATAGAGAGAGATGATACAATCTACTAATTACTAAATTTTAACCTCGTGATTAGTGAAATTTGACTGTCTAAAAAATTATAAGATCTTTCAAAAATTAGAATTTACATTATAGCTCCTAGAGATTTGAAACCACTGTCAAACACCATGAAAAAAAGGAGAAAGAGAAAAATAGAGAAAAAAATTCTAAATATTGTGAGCACGTTATAATGTGCTCATATTATGTGCAATCATATAACATGAATTTATTATAACACACTCATGTTTTCTGAAAGTATTCAAATAATGTGAGCACATTGCACTGCTATGTCCTTCTCTGCTACTATTTTTTTTAAGAGTTTTGATTTGGTTAAGTGCTGAAAATTTCATTTTCCAAAAAGGATTAGGTTTTTGAGTGAACTAGTTCACCTCCCCTCTCAGTCTCCAAGTGTGTTCAACAACATACCCATGGAAATTGTTGACCTACTATGTGTTTCACTTATTATCACTAAGTCTAGTAGGAAATCAAATCATTTTGCAAACCTAGTGTGGGTGATATAATAAATAGACATGATATTAGAAAATAAAGAAGGGACACAAAGAACATATTAATAGTTTCATCAATTCAAATAGACAATCTCCCATGCACTTTAACAGGAGTGTAATCACACATTAATATGGAAAAGCATATAACATATCTCTATAGAGGTGAAACCATCCTATGATGAGGTCATCGAGTATGAATAACTAGAGCCAATAATCTACGTATTGTGTTTTTTAACAACTTTAACTAATGTTTCTCCCTTTATTTTCCCCTTACTATGTTATATGTCCTTAGAAGACCCTTTTGATGAATCTTATTTGATGGATTCAGGTAACTTGATGTTGTTCTTTTCTATAAGATGAGTTAGGTGATCTATCTACCTTTCTAAAATGTGTGGTCATCATGTCTAAGCCTTTTACATAAGGAACACTTGACCCTTTACTTCTTATTATTGTCATCTTATGAAGATGAGGTCTAATTAGCTAAATTGAAAGTATTTGGTTTTCGATATTTCTTCTTCTCTATTTGGTTACTTCATTTCTTGTCATATTTTCCTAATCCTTTTTGTTCTCTTGTGTCTTTATTTGTAGTCAAGGAATACATATTTTAGGCTTTTAATGAACCCATACAAACCATATTTTCTTAATCCTTGTAAAGTTCTAAAAAAAATAGGGAAGGTATTTTGTAGGTGGAACATAGGGCACATTTTATGGAATGAAATGTAGATACAAAATAGTTATGACCTAGCTAAGAGAGAATACTTAGGATAATTTGTGTGAATTTATTTCCCATCCCATGTCCCTGTGACTATAATTTAATGGCTTTGATCTTAATGAAGAATTCTTGAATGGTGTCAAAAAATTCCTTGGAATTAACCCTATGAGTTCATTCTTCAATTGACAACGCCTCAATTTATCCTTCCTTCCAAAGATTCTTTATGACATGGTTTAGATCTCATTTAGAGTAGTGATAAATTCAATGTGAAAGAATACAATCCAAAAATATAGACAAAAAAATGCCATATATGCATTATCCCATTTATTAAGCCATTTTGGCATGTTTGTAATAAATGTAGGTTATATCTCAAATCCCATTACAAATATATGTAGTCCTCACCTTTTAAGATAAATTTTAATTTTAGAGTTCCATTCAAAATATTTGTATGGTGTGAGGACAAAAAATATTAATTGATTCAATAGGGGAAAAATGTAGATTATTGTTGAGTAGAGAATAATTACAAAAAGAAAGGAAATAAAAAACCACTTTTCACTAGTTTCTAACATAAAGGACATAGCATAGAAAGTGATGGTACATTATGATTATTGTGATTTACAATGCAAATATCAATTTATTACACTTTTAAATGGCCCTAAAATGTTCAAAATAATAAAACTATAGTTCTAGTACAATATGATATTAATTTTAAAGTACCAATGCGTATTATATAGAAAAATATGCATTTTAAAGATACAATACCAAAAAGGAATTTTTAACATAAATGATGGCCCTCAAAATGTTCGAAAATATGAACTATGTAGAAATTTTTGAAAGAATATTAAATTTATAAAAATGGAGCATCAAGTAAGAAAAGTAACATAATGAGTATGTAGAGCATAAATTACTACTCCAAATAAAAGAAACTAGCACTAAAAAATTATTTCATACACTCAAGACATTAACATTCAAATTTTGGTTGCAAAATAAAAAAATTCCATGGCGAGGGGGTTGAAATTCAAACAAACCTCACTAACAACATGCTAGCATCATCACTATACTTGAAGAATTATAAAACAATTAGTAGAACAACCAATTTTAGTTACAACTAGATAATTTTAACTAGCAGTATATTTGGTGATGAGTCAAATAAATGTGATAAGGGTTATAGTTAGTACACCACCAATTTAATCACCAAATTTGACATATTAGAGGGAAATGCAAACATTTGAGATTAAGTGCTACTAGGTGGGTAGTGTAAAGGAGGATATGAGGATAGTTGGACCTAAGTGTGGTATTGGTGATAATATAGCCACTAGGAAATAGTCACTATTAGTGCCACTGCTATAGTGAATGACATTGCACATAGTTCAAAAAACATTTATTTTAAATATTTTGTATGTTATGGAGTAGAAGCCATATGGACCAAGTGACAAATCAATTTCCTTGGAGGATTTTAACTTTGAGTTCTATGATTTGATAGTCAATTCATTTATTTTTAAGCCTTTTGAGTGTAAGGGTATGATCTGTTTGGGCTAAAAATTCTCAAAAATGAAAAAAAAAAACACTAGATCCACTCTTCAAATCTATTATTGAAACTTAGTCTTATAATCTTCTATTTTAATGAAATAAAATATAATCTTAAATTTCTTGACCCACATGGATTATATGACATGATTAAAAAAATGCTCCTACAATTATTACAAAGATGTAATCACCTAGAGTATTACCAAATGCTTATTTTTATTTTCAACTATTATAATTCTCTAGGTCATTCAAGGATGCAAGACAAGAGGATACTAATTTTTTGAAAAAAATAGTAGAAATAATTATCCTTAAATCTCTCAAATAATAAGATAATAAAATGAACATACTAAAAAATAATTCTTTGATACAATTATATTGATATGATGAACACGAATCAAAATTAAGATTTATTATTATTTAAAGAGCACACAAAATCCATTCAATAGACAAGCGAAGATCAAAATATAAAAATGGAGAGAATATCCTAAAAAGAGAGAATTCATGAGATAGTAATGCAATATAATGTATTCATTGCTCACATTACTCAATCTAAATAGTAAATTTGAGAGGTGAGTGTTTTATGATTAGTAAAATAAAGGTATATACATCATCAAGGAGTAATAACTCCAATGTTTAATAATAGATAATATTTTTACCTACTTTGTTAATGCCAAAATACATGGTTGTGCCTACTTAGATTTAAAGATAAATAAATGGTTATAAGAGGTAGCTAATAAATCTAAAAGAGGGCGTAGACTCATCTATCCAAACATGGGTAATAGTAATCTATATAATTGATGGATTGTTCTATATGTTCTCATAATAATAATTTATTATTAACCTAAGAAAGCTTAATAATATGTGCATGAAAATGAAATATACACAAGCATATGGAAAATAAAATAACCTACACTAATAGTTAATAACTTCATTCTAAAATTCTAACAAAATATTATTTGATCGAATTATTGGTAACTTTATAAAACTCAATAGCAAATCCATCACAACTTGGAGCCTTGCTATTTTTCATATGAAAAATAGGATTATTAATCTCATCCAAGGAGAGACACTTATCAAGAGAACTATAATTATTATGACTATATTTCCATCAATTAACATTAGACACAATATCCTTGGGCTTATCATCAATACCACCATCCTTATTCTCATAAGTAATATTAAAATAAATTTTGAGAATGCATATTAAATATTGAATATTCTCTCTCAACATGACATCGTCCACATCAATGACAAAAAAAAATCTCCCTAGCACACTTAACTTTCAAGAACTTGAATAAAACATTGGAACCCCTATCCCCTAAAAGATACCACATCAATAGTAGATATTTATATTGTTTAAAATTTTGAAAACTAGAGTTATATTTACCAATATTCCCTAAAAGAAATCTCATTCAACCACATTCCCAAAAATTAACCTTCCATGTCTATACAAACCAATTTAAATAAATACAATTAAAGTTTACAAGATACACATCATGTTTTAGAGATATTAAAAGTCTAGTATTCATATGTGGGAGGGAAGCCTATTTCCTCCATCTTTACAAATTCATCTAATGGTTCAAGAACTTTAGGTAACAAAAGATATAAAGATGAAGGAACATTACATATTTCAACCCATATAAATGATGAATTCAAGACCATATCTTCTAGATTAACAATTTCTTTCACATACTTCACTTTAGCAAGAGTATATAAAACTAATTCAATCATAACATATGAAATGAATCAAATTTTGTTGCATTAAATCACTAAATAGTTGATGAAATTGATTGAATGCTAGAATATTTGAAATGCTGAATAAAATTAGAATACTCAAAACTGTACCTACATAAAAAAAAATAACACGTGAAAACTTATATGATATTATAAACATTTGCTTTAGATACATTTATATAAGTATTATAAGAGCAATTCAATAGAAAAATTAAGAATTGAGAAACCAGAAAGATACCATACATTAAAATAAACAGTGAACACTTATAATAATTTGGAATGTTAGGTGCACAACTAACTCTATGGTCGCCATGAGATGTGTGACTCCTTTTTTGGACTAAAGCGTTAACCCCTCAACTGATACATCACAGACCAATCTCAACAAGCCGTATAAAACATAAATACTAAGATGACTATTTTGTCTTATTTGTTGGCAGGTCTATACGGGCTACTTTAAATCTGGATACTTCCACGAGTTATTTACAATCAAACTTTTGTCTTGTTGCATCTGTTCTCACTGTTCCACGTTATAAGCCAGATCACTCAACTTCAACGCAGGCTTTACTTATGAGCCATTTCTTATATATATTCGGGGTTACATAATCTTACTCTCTCATCGGATGCCCGCCATGGCTTCACATGGTCACCAACACCTGCAACTAGAAATGGGTCCACATGCAGAATTGAAATCAAGAGATAATAACCATGATAAAAAAATCGAGAATGGAGTATCTGTCTTAGAAGGTTTAGATCACCAGCCTGATTGCACAAAAATGGCAGTGTCAGCCGAGAAAAAGGAGGAAGAAGAAGAAGGGATCAAACAGCCAGGAGGATGGAAAACCATGCCTTATATCATAGGTAAGTGATCAATTTATTGTAGTTTCATGATAAATCTTTGCTCTCAAAACCCATTTTATTCTTTGGAAACCTAAAGGGTCTCTCGTATAATTGTGTATAATCTGGCGTCATAGTAATCCACTTATCTTCTGGATCATTCAGTCCTAAGATGTTGTCACATTAGAGTGGGCTTATGAATTTTCTCCTCCTCCAATTAGCTATAAATAGCATATGGTTTCCCTTACCGTTTACCTTGTTTCTACATGTTAAATATTACAAACCTCAGAAAAGCATCTGCTTAGTGTAAAATCTTCCAAATCTGTTGAGTCTCTCTTCGTGGTGGTGGAGGGGTCACATGTAAAAAGTTTACTAAGTGTACTGCAATTTATAATAAGTTATTGGATTCTTACAGTCTAAAAAAAAAAGCTGACAGACTCTTTTAAACATACTTTTTAAATCTTCGTTTTTCTGATTCTCTGTCCATCATACATCTTTTATTTTCCTTTTTCAATTTATAAGAGGCTACCCAATTCCTGCGGTGTAAAGAAAACCCTGACAGACTCTTTGAAGATACTTTTTTGAATATCCGTTTTTCTGTCCATCATGCATCTTTTATTTTCCTACTTAGCTTAGTTTTCTTACAGATCTGCAACCTAACATTCTGAATTCCTACTTTATCGATTGAGTTAATTTTATTTTTCTCTGTGTGCAGGAAACGAGGCGTGCGAGAAGTTGGCGACCATAGGTCTTTCTTCAAATATTGTCGTGTATTTAACTTCAATGTTCAACATGCCAAACGTGCAGGCTTCGTTTGTTGTCAATGTATGGACAGGGACAACCAACATATCCCCATTGCTAGGCGCCTTCCTGTCTGATTCTTACATCGGTCGTTACTGGACCATTTCCTTAGGCTGCATAGCATCTTTAATTGTAAGTCACTGTTAGATTACATTTTCTGCAATATTGTCTAAAAATATTAAGTCCCAAACAGCTTTACAATCTTTTTGATGTGTGTTACAGGGAATGATTCTTCTTACTCTGACGGCCATATTTCCTAGCTTCAGACCACCTCCATGTAATAGTGGAAAAGAACCGTGTGTGGGTGCATCGTTAGGCCAAAACGTCTTACTTTACTCTTCCTTTGTAATGATGGCCATCGGTGCAGGTGGGATTAGGCCATGCTCCATAGCCTTCGGAGCAGATCAATTCGACTACACAAGCGAAAAAGGAAAGAGAAGCATCCAGAGCTTCTTCAACTGGTACTATTTTTCCTACACCATAGCGGTGATGATATCTGTCACAATCATTGTGTATATTCAGGATAGTGTGAGCTGGAGTTGGGGATTGAGCATTCCCTCTGCTCTAATGTTCTTTTCTGTGACCTGCTTCTTCCTCGGTAAAAAGATTTATATCCTTGTCTGTCCTGAAGGAAGCTCCATCACAAGCTTTGCACAGGTAATAGTTTCTGCAATAAAGAAACGGCATCTACTCTTACCTTCGCAGCAGGCTCGGGCTGAGGATTTCTACGACCCTCCGATGAAAGGAACACTGAAATCAAGGATGGTTCTAACGCACCAATTCATGTAAGCATCTCCAACTCGATACCTTTTTGTCTTCTTACTAATTTTGGAAAAGGAAAGCCTCGTGTCCGGACTATGCAGTGACGAATATGTCACTGTATATCAAATATAAACAAAGTTTGTCACTAAGCTTGGATAAATCAAGTCTCATGGCTTGACCACCTTCTCTCACTATTAGTAAGCATTGTGAGGATACGTAGGAGCCCCAACTTCTCAGATTTGACCTCTGTGGCATTTAAATTTACTAGCTGGCCAATAAGAGTGCCATTTAGTAGGAGAGGCAGTGGTACCAAAACTTGCTCGCACTATCGTCTTAAAATTGATGCTCATATGGTTTATTTTAGTGAACTTTATTTTAAATTAGAAGATTCTTATCATGTGAATGGAAGATTTTAGATACACAGTTAAAAAAATAGAATAATAGTAAAATAAATTTAATTTATGATCATGATTGAAGGAACCATCCACAAGCATCATTAATGTGAAAGCCCCACCTGGACTTGAGCACGGTAACCGACAGATTTGAAAACTAATTTCCGATGTCATATGCCCGTTTCCCCGTAGGAACAAATCTTTAGTCGAAGAAATAATCAAAATTAAAAAAAACAGAATCCAACCAAAAGTTTACTAATTTTAAGCAAACCTGCTGATTAATTATTACTGATTTGTAATATGCAGGTTTCTAAACAAAGCTGCGTTAAAAACTGATCAAGACTTGAAGTCAGAAGGATCAGTAGATCCTTGGAGACTATGCAGTCTTCAGCAAGTCGAAGAGCTAAAGTCAGTGATAAGAATAGCACCCATATGGCTATCTGGCATAAACATCTTCGTCTCCTTGGCCCAGCTCAACACATTCTCTGTATTGCAGGCACTAACAATGGACAGACACCTGGGAAAGAAGTTCCAAACACCCGCGGGTTCATTCGCAATCTTCACCATG
Organism: Sequoia sempervirens; assembly: GCA_007258455.2. NCBI lineage: Eukaryota > Viridiplantae > Streptophyta > Pinopsida > Cupressales > Cupressaceae > Sequoia > Sequoia sempervirens. Next base: position 194,514,666 of record VDFB02086081.1, on the reverse strand, counting down.
CTCGCGCTTACTTTCTTTATACCCTTCTATGACAGAGTGATGATGCCATTCGCGAGGCGAGTGAGTAAGAGCGGAAACGGGATAACTCTTTTGCAGAGAATCGGGGTAGGATTATGCATGAGCATTCTATCCATGGCGTTAGCGGCAGTGTTTGAGACAAAGCGGAGGAACGTGGCATTGAGCCACGGCTTTGTTGATAACCCCAATGCTGTGATTCCCATGTCGGCGTTATTTTTGGTTCCGCAGTATTCCGTGGCCGGATTGGCAGAGGCGTTCTGCGCAATCGGACTAATTGAGTTTCTGTACAGTCAGTTCCCGGAAAACATGAGGAGTGTAGCGGGTGCCCTTTTTTTCCTTAACATGGGGATCGGTAATTATGTGAGCAGCTTTCTAGTCAGCATTATACATAATTACACGGGCGGACCGCATAAAGAGAGCTGGCTTGGTCAGAACCTGAACAAATCCAGACTGGATTACTTTTATTGGCTTCTTGCTGGGCTTGGAGGTGTCAATTTGCTTTACTTCCTCGTGTGCGCTCGCTGGTACAGATACAAAGCTATCGTCCCGAATCAAACCGACTCCAAGAATTCAATGGAAAACACCAAAAAGTTAGCACAAGTGTGATTAGAATCACTCTTATAATCGCGATTATTCTTGTTTTATTTTAGTCGTTAAACTTGATATATATAATTGCTTATAAGTAATAATATAAAATATATTTATGAGGAGCTCATTTTTAGATCAAGTTATATATTTGAAGTGTAAGTAATTATCATTGGTTTGGGAAGTGGGTTTGCTCTCCATTGGTCTCGGGTTCGATTCCACTCCTGGTTTAAGAGGTGGGACTTCTTGCGGGTGGGGATCTCACCCGTAGGGTACTAGTCTCACCCCAGCTCGCCCTAAGTATCCAAGGTATGGGCTAATGGGCCATTGGGCTGGGTCGCAGGGACACCCTGTTGTATAAAAAAAAATATCATTCTAAATATATAGCATGTTTTATATTGATTGGAGTCAACATTATTGGAATTATTTTTGTTTCATGTGTTTCTCTTTTTCAAGAGATGTTTCCTTTTTAGTATTTTTTTAGTACTATATACCTTTTTCTTTGGTTCCTTTTTATATGTATGAAATTTACAGAATAAAAGAAAGTGAAATTACATAAGTGTTTTATTTATTTTTTTCAATTGTGATGTGCTTATCTCTTTAATAATCATTGTTTTTTCTTGAAAGATTATATTTTAACTTGTATAATAGAAGGTTAATTTGATCATTTTAGCTTCAAATTATTAACAAATTTATTTAATAGATAAAACATATTTATAGTTAAATTAATAACATCTCTTTAAGATGTAGTAAAGTTCAATCATGTTAGCATCTATTATATTTGGTAGATTTATTCGATTATGTAAAATATAATTATTATAATAGATGTTGAATGTTTCATCTCGATTATTCAAGAACAAAGATCTTTTGTATTATGTTTCATCTTATGTTGAATGTTTTTGTTAATGTTCTTTATCATCCTTGGTTCCTCTTCCTAATGATGGATCATTGAGTGTGATCCAAAACATCATTGCAAAAACATTCACAATTGAATCCAAAAGCTCATAACAACAATTTCATGGACTGTGGAAAATTCATTCCAACATTATTGAATACAACATTAGACCTATTTAAGAATAAATTCTTTAATCATGATCTAAAAGACTTGAAACAAGTAAGCATTTTTATGTTTATATGATGAACACACACCTCCAACTTTGAAAGATGAATAAGCAAATTTAGTTATATCTATTAGTAAGTCTAATACATGTATGTAGAAAGTTTACCATTATAGTCTTTAATTTTAAAAATCAAATATTTATATAGAATACTTACATTATATTATATTCTTTGTAGTATTTTAAAAACATATTTATACTAAAAAAAATTATACCTTATATTAGAGCTTTATAGATGTTTATTTTAGGTCTATTTATCAAAGTATGACCCTTAGCAAACATTATAATCTAATAATTATGACATATCTTATAAAACACTTCTTTGGGGATACAAATGATATATTTTTAATCTTATGTATGTGCTATTTTTTTTTATATCAAAGGAGGCTTTAAATATTGAATATGTTAATCTAAAACATTGAATCTTGTTGGTAAATATTAGAGTTATCTTATGTGTAGGATATGATGTATTGCCAAAATAATGTTTGACTATATATTTCTCTTTGAAAGTATTGTGATAAAATTTTAAGGAAAACATTTTGTGAGGTGGTATATCCAAAAGAAGGAGAATTTACCCTTTTTTATGTATTGTCCCATTACTATCCCTAATTGATTATAAGTCTCATGTTTGTCTCTAAGTTAGCATTCACTTGGGCTTAGATGAGGCTTCTCTTTAGGATTTAGTGAATGTGTAGCTCTATGAGCCAATATAAGCCTTTCAAGTAAATTTATCATTGAAATATTTTACCTAGCCTCTAACCTTCATCTTTATAGATTTTGATTCTTGCATCTTTTTTTTGTCAAACAACTCTTGTTTCATGTTCCTTTGTTTTACCAAATTTCAAGGTTGTATTTGAATGGCAACCCAAAATGATCTAATATCTCATAAGATCTAGATATATGAGAATTATATATATGTTTTGATAAAAATAAGTAGGGAAGGACCTTGAACCGACTATAAAATAGAAAGGTTGGCCACAAGGCTAGACCAATAGAAGAAACAACATAGAAACACCCAACTGAAGCTAAATAAGTCAAGCTAAACGAGAGCTTATTCCAAACTTCACACCCAAGGGATTGGCATGCAAATTAGATTCTATCTTAGGAGGAAATTTCTTCCTCCATTACATAACTATCTAAGAAGAGTCAACATCTAGATCTAATACCATTACATAGGAGGGGAGAGAGCCCCCCTTAGAGTGCCTTTTTAAGACATCATCTAGATATGAATAATGTCTAGAAAAGTAGAGAGAGGCTTGCTCAAAGTTCCTATTTAATGGGATAATACCAACTAAAGAAAAAGGTGGAAAAACTGTAATGCCCCACCACGGAAATCTAGATGACAACATGCAATAGGACTTAATAATGGAATATTGTTTTTTGAAAATAAAATACATAATAGATTGTAAAACATAAGATAACATGAAATCTAAACCTAAGTACTCTAAGGTTCCATGACTATGCTACTAACTTATCCATTAAACAAAAATAAAATCATTTCTTTAACTATAAAGATACCATGATTTGTCAAAAAAGTTAAGTTCATTTTAAATCGCCATATTATAAGATACTGAAGTATTCATTTTCATAACATGTCATCAGATACATAACATTTATGATCATTTCAATTAACTATCATATGCGAAATACATCATTAACTTTTTCCATTACAAGAGAGTACATCACTATCTATTACAACATTACAAGGTTTACAATAATGCTTCAATGAGATCAATTGGGGAGAATATACATATGTATACAATAAGAGATACAATTGACAATGCATATATGTAAAGGTTGTCTCCTTGAACTAGAGCAGGAACTGGAATCTACTACACAAGGTTCATCTTCACTCACATGAACAAGCAACAAAGAAACCCAATGGAGGAAAAAGCACCATCCTCCTGACCATGTGGAACCCTGAGGTCCACCCCCCATGCTAGGAGATAACGCAAGGTCCCACCATAAACAATCATATAAAAAGACAATAGGATGACACAAACAAGGGCTATACAACATTGGCATCACTTCTAGAGGCCCACACATACAATAGAAGGAGAACAATAGCTAGGGAATGCTAGAATGCAATAGGGAAGAGTGTCATCACATGGCCCTAACATGGGTTCTCCTGGAAGTCTCTCACTAGACCCCAACCCCCATCTATGGTTATCATGGTAAACCTCTCACTAGGGCCTGGCCCCATAGGGTGACGCATGCGAAACCTGTTACCAATTTTTGCCACAACTTGATTGGCGGAGCTGGATGAACATTATTATATCATGAGGTCAAATTGTAGATTATGTTTGAGTGTTGTTTTGCATTTTTATCATTATTCATCAAGTGACAGTTGTGCATTTAAAAGAAGAAATGGAGTTTCAGAGTGCTATTCAGATATTCCAGAATTAAATGAAGTGCAGAATTGAGCATATCTATAACATATCATTTTAAATGTTTTCGTTCATTTCATGGAATAATTCATATTTACATAGCTTCATTTGATTGCAAGAATCAAAATGATATTACAACATTGCATTGAAATGCATTTTCTTTTCCAATGAAAAGCATAAAAGATGAAATAAAATATCCACACAAGCCATGGATGTGACTGTCACAATGCACCATTAATAGTACACTACACTATTGGAGATGCAAAAGAAAAATCACATAAGTAAATGACATAATCATCATTGCCTATTTTGGCCGATGGTTGATGATGAATGGTGCACCTTTGTATTCTCGAGTTCCGTCGACCTATAAGAGAAAAGAGGGAGATGTCAGAGGCTCTGATTATGAAGAAACCTATATGAGTCACCTACAATAGTGCAACCTACTATTAATCATACACTGAAGCAATCGAAGAAGTATAGAAGAAATGAGCTAAAAGAAAAACATCAACATGATCATCATATTCTATTTTTATGCTAACATTATTTGTTTCCTTGTATAGGTATAGGTAAAATCATGATGCTGATCATTATTTGAAGACCAAGCGTGTGGAGAAAAATGGGCTCCCACAAGGGTAGAGCTCGGCATGCTACCCTTATTCATTAAAAATGCGTTGATTTAAAGATTACATCATCATATTCATCAAAAGAAATGAGATACAACTAAAAGAGTAAATTGGATTATCTATCAAGCTATTAAACCAACTGTGCATTCATAATGATCAGGTTAATGTTTTCTAAAGGCTACAGGTGAACATCAAGTTTAACTCGCTCAGTTAATTCAGTTGAGTACATTTATATCAAACATTGTTGTATAGTTCACGTTCTGTGTTATTTGTTCATCGTGATCATATATGTCATGCAAGGTTCAGTTCATCAGTGTTCTTTTCACAGCCAAGGATAGTGAACAGGCATACATTATGCCTTAATGAGGAATTTTGTTTCAATTTTCATCTTAAGAGAAAGCAGATTTACGGAACAGTTTATTAAGAGGAACATAAAAATGCGTGAAGAGTGCCAGGCCAAAGCCCAAGAGCATGAGAGAATGGATATTGCATTCAAATGGTAATGAACAGTCAGTTCCAATTTGACTGGTAAGCAAAATGCAACATTAAGAGTTATAATGAAGAAATGATTGTTCCAGAATGACAAGGAATGACCACAATTTTTTTTAACAGAAGATCTCTCTGAAGTGTTAATCATGCACTCGAAGTGCACTGAGGTAATCAAGTAAGATGCAGTCTTCAGAACTGCAAGACTTTAATTGAAATGTTTTCATGAAGCCAAAACAGAGTTGGGATACCAGTTATTTACAAATTCAATCAAAAGTAAATTCTGTGTGCGAAAATGAAACAACATGAAGTCATTATTCAAGTAATGCCAAGTAGCAGATATATTTCCAGCATTTCAAGGACTTATGGAGGGTGTTCATCATTAATATATTCTGATATACTTTGTTCACAAAGAGGCAAGTATGGAAACATGGAAATGGTTCAACAAGGTGAATTGAAAGTGTAGAAATAAGAAGATTTTAAATAAGCTTATAGTTTTGTCATATGGTGGTATTCCTATGCGATGGAATGACACATATTTTCTAGGTTTCTAAACACTTATATGTTGAATGTTGAGAAAACTCGAATGCTAAAAGAGGCTCAGTTTTTTACACAATTATTGAAATGCAGAAATAAAAGAGGGGTCGAACCAAGTTTTAGTAGCAAATGCCAAGTCTAGGTTTGGCAACTAAAAGTGCGAAAGAAACAATGGTGGTCGAGCTAATTTTCATGAGAATATTAAAGAAAAACATATATATTTCCAGCTTACCCATATGAGCTTTCTTTTCAAACAAAATATCAAAGTAAAGCATCAGTTGTTTTGGGTCGAGCCCATAAACTGGATACAAATAAATACACAGATTTTGTTACTTTCACAGGGGTTTTTGTTTCTGAAGGAAAATGATACAACAAATAGCAAGTACCCATGTTGGGGTTTCAAGTGAATGATCAGTTTTCATTGTTTCCAGCTGGGTGTTTTGTCAGATTTATTCAAATTTTGTATAGTCATAGCCATGTGATGGTTTTTAGCAGTGATGCAATAGAGATGCATTCTTTTCATAAATATCAATACCCTTATGATGAAATTTTAAGAGTGCAGAATGCCAAGGAGATAGAAAATGAATATACAAGGTACCCACATTTAAAATACAGAAAATACAATTGCAGTGATAACCCATGTCTGGTTTTTGTATGAGACAACAAGAAAATAAAATGTTAATTTCCTTTGGTGGGTAAGCTTCAGAATGGAGAAAATACAGTTTTATTCAAATTCTCATAATACCCATATGCAGATATGTCTTCAAATATACAAGGTGGATTCCTGTTTTGGGTCGAGCCCAAAATCTCTAAATAATGCTTTCTATAATACATATATGGTGGCATGTACATGGCCATAAAATCTTAAGTGAAGGTGGTCGAGCTTTCTAAAGGAGAGAGTATATAGTTTAAATGTAACTCACCATTTCAAGTCTATAGGAGAATACTTATAGTCATGGCCAGACCCATATTGAAGTCTCAAAATTCCAAGCAAAGTATCTAGTTTGAGCTCGCATGGGCGGCCAGTGAAGAGAAAGATTATAGAGGTAAATATAAAGAGTCTAAGCCATGACTCGAGCTCTTTAAAGTAAGCACAAAGAGGAAAAAGAAAAGCATTAGATACTATGTTAGCTGCGGCCTGAAGGCTAGAATGAGAAAAGGTAAAAAAAAACCATAGAAGCTAAAATGAATAGCTTACCCTGTGCACAATAAAATAACAATAGAACCCTCGAGCAAGCTCCCTTATGGAGTTTTCCTAGACAAAGGCCAAGTTCGAGCTCATAACGGCCAAGAAGAGTAAAGCACGGAAAGGTAAAAGAAAGTTAGAAAAGTGGACAGGGCGCGGCCATGGTGATTCTTCTTGCTTTAGAATGGAGTAAAAGAAATTCAATACTGGAAAAACCGCACTTACCCATTGAAGAGCTCAACTACTAAAGAGCATGATGAAGTTCTCAAGGCACACAAGTTCTAGTTCGAGCTCAATCATGGCGGCATGCTCTCAGGCAGAGCTCATTTTTATTCAAGAGTGATCATTTGCAAAATGAATCATTATTAGGGTTTGGAATCTTTTTCTCATGCCCTAATTCGAGCCAACCTTATCATTATCTGGAATATTCAGTCAAAGGCACATAGGGAAATTTGAATGGGATAATCTTTGCATAATATTCTACTCACAGTCTGAAGTTTAATGTATTTGAGGGTGGCCGAAATTATGTTCCTAGGTCGATGTGGTAGGTCTTTATGACTTTTTCTTTTTTCCTTAGTGAAATGTGGGGACTTAAATACCTTATGTTATTGCTTTGAGAGGAAAATAAGGTTATGGGTGTTGAATATTTTATGACCTAGGGATAGTTTTTGATCTTTATCCACTTAGGGTTTTTAATTTTAATTGATTTTAGAGGAATCAATTGGAGATTGATGAGAGGATAATGATATGTATTAATATTTTTATGACTTTTTGAGAAAATCAAAGCATTGTAATGGAGAAATAAGATGTTTTCTTTTTTGCAAAAGATTTTATAATCTTTAATTGCAAAAAATAGACAAATTGTAAAATCTACAATCCTGTAAAGCAGAATCGTAGAGCAATCTTTTATAAATTATTTTATGATTTCTTGCTATTTTTAGCAGATTCATTCTAACTTCCCCTCTTGGTCAGATTTGAGTCTTATCTTGGAGAGATAAGGTATTTTTTTTGGGCTTTTAAAGCAAATTCAGCCTATTTTTAGAGGTTTGACAGTTTGATCATAAAAGTAGTATGCTTTTTTCTACTTTTATGTAGTTTTTGAGACAGTTTGAAGCTTTTTTCCTTGAGCTTCTTTGTGAGCTCAGATTAGGGTTTCTTGAGAGTGATATCTTTGAAAAGACTTAGTCTTTTGAGTCCTCCTTCTCAGTTCAGATAGCAGTTCCTACTCATACACATCTTGAGTTTGTGAACCTTTTGTACTCAGTTCAAAATTATTCACTCTTTCAATTTTAATAAAACAGTAGTATTCTCCTTCTCATTTATGTCTTAGTTTTATAATAGAAATTTGATGTCTTTGTGGTTCAAATCAGAATCCTTTTATGTCTTGCTATTGTAAGTTGTGTTTCATAATTGCATAGTTTTAGGTTTCCTGTTGTATTTCATTTAGGAATCTTCATGCAAAATATTGATGGAAGTATGTGCCAGTGAGATTGTGAGATTTATTGTGATAGGAAAGCTGTTGTGAGTGTCAATGTTTGAATTTCATAACTTTAAATTAATCATCAGTTAGATTCAAGTTTTGTTTTAGTCCATCCTTCTATCCCTTTTCCCATAAGTTATTTAGAATAGGATCAATCATTCAAAGAACCAGCTTGCTCTGGAGATTCCTTCTTCGCTCAGATCACCCACATCTGAAGGAGGTTTCCATGTTTCAGTGGGTTGCTAAATATTGCATTCAACAAGGTGCAAATCTATTGATAACAAAACCAACATTCGTTTCATAAGGACAAGGAAGTTGATCTTGCCAACCAAGCCTTCTCTAGCCATCCTTAGCCTAAATGACCACTACAAGCATGGGTGAGGCATCCATTCTTGATTAGTTTGAGAACTACCCATCCCCCTAATTGATTATTAAGTTATCATTGGATTAAGAAATTCTCCAATGGGTTGTCCTATACACCACTTTGGGTTTTGACCTCTATTGAGAGCCACTCCCCCTACTTGAAACTAGTAAACCCTACATCAAGCAAGGTATTACCATCTTGCACACTAAACATAGTCATATGACTCCGAACACCATGCAAGGTATAGGACCTCTTGCACACATAACATAATCATAAGAAGTAGTGAAACATAATATTTCCCAACCACTTACAAGGTGAAACTAACAAAAGAACAACACATACATAATATTCCCCCTTATCCTCTGGAAGAAAACCTTAGCAAACTTACACCATCACACCCTCTTTTAAACAATCACCAAAATATCCCATATTACAATAACCAACATAATAAAACAAACAATCACTCAACTAATACAACGTAAAATACATTATTTCCACATTCCATTTTACTCATACTTAGCCACTAAATTCACTCATTCAAACAAACCCTTCATTTGTCTAAATATACTTAAATCAATTTATTTTCGTCTTTTTTTTTCCAAATTCAATAACTACATTATCAATTAATTACAAGACAAATAATATTTTTCTAATACCATAATTTATATACAAGTGTACATATACATAAATTTAAATATATGTATATATATAAATATATACATGTATATTTATATATATATATATATTTAAATATGTATATATGTATTTATTATAAAACAGAATGTTGTTTTCGTTATAAAAAATTATAAGACAACAACATATACATACAGATATAAACTTAGATATATGAATATATATATTCGATTGACAATACATTAATTATATATAGTGGATCACATAAAACTGAACACCAAAATAGAACATGTTTATCAATTTTCATTTATAAAACATATAAATCAAAACACATAAACAACAAATTTAAAGCACATCATATAACTATCAATTACCAATATAATGTATGTACATTGCGAACTTAATAGCAAATACCAAACTAACATATAACCATCAAACAAATTCATCGGATTTCAATCATTGTAAGTATATATAACTGTCAACTTCTAAATACAAGGCATTAAGCATCTCCATCAGTTATATCTATGTTATTCACAAGCCAATGGTATATGCATCAATTACTGAGTATAAGTATATACTATGATTGTTAAACCATATCGAATATCAAGCTTAAGCATATTCAACAAAATTCCAAACATATTGCTTCTCCATCGATTTCCATTAGTAATACATAGTCATTGAATGCATGTAACAATACCAAACATATGACTATCATCATAATATAATCGCAGATTAAAGAAAGAGATCGCCACATACAAATGTCATCAAGATTTCAAAGAATAGCAGGTCAGTGCAAGGAAAAGGGAGATGAATAGACATGGGATTGAACCATTGCCAGGAAATTTAAAAAAAATGTTGAATAATGAGAAATGTGCATATTAGGGTTTGATATTCTGATCGCCCTAGTAAACGTGTATGCAAGATTCGAAAGCAAAGAGGGGTGCATGTGTTCTTGACTACTAACTTCAAATGGGTATCATCTCAAAGAACATGATGATTACATAATGAACAAATTGGATTTGTTGAAAAGGCTTCAAAAGCTTCCAAGTAAATGCAATCGAACTTTGAAAGCATAGAGGAAGAATAATGAAATAACAAAATACCCAAAATAATTGGGGCTTCAAGATATGCACAAATCAATTTATAACAAAAGGGCTTCAAAAATTCTCAACCAATGCATTTGCCAATTTTACAACTCAGAAATTAACAAGTAAATGTTTTTCTTCAAACAACACAATGACTCAATATTTATTGTCTAAACAAAATTAGAATTGAGAAAAACAATGAAACATGGTTTAAATCAATTGACACAGTTGAAGATTCAATTCCAAGCTTCGATTTCCCAAGTTACAGCTCCAATCTCTCTAAAAACCCCAAACAATCTCTGCATAATCCCAATTCAAAACCTTCAAAACAAGATGAAAGTCTCCAAAAGAACAAGAAAAAAATATTCACGAGAAGCAAAACAATGTTGTTTCAAGCTTTATTTCCACTCCCCTCTTCTTTTGCAAAAATAACCAATTCTATTAACAACTCTTGAGTGCATGTTGTTGCATGCAACCTTTTTATTTAATCATTTTATTTTATATTTTACATTCACTATAACTATTTACATGTCTTTATATTTATATTTATTCAACTAAATATATTCTAATTTATTTAAACTTAATAACCACCTTTAATATTTTATATTTATTAACTCAACTTCACATTATAATTTTATTTTATCATAACCTATAATTATATAAAGCATTTATTTTTACTTATATCAAAAATACCTTTTTAACTTTAATAACTTTATTTTAATGCAACAATAAATCAAAAACACTTATCGAATAAATTTAAATCAAATAAACTAAATACCAATCAATACCTAACCATAAAGTGAAGTCGATAGGCAAGAACAAAACAACATTGATGGACCAAACCAACCATATAGACAACATTGACAGGGTGTAAAAATGAAATACTCATCATCTTCAAGGATGATAGCTAAAAAAAGGACCAAGTGCTACCTCTGTTCAACAATTTCATTGGGTATAAGGTACACTCAGACCTACCAATTCAAGTGGAGTTGATGACTAGTACCTACAACCTGCAGGACACAAAACGGTGGAGCATATACATAATCATACAATCGGGCATATCATCAAAGGAAATCACAATGTAGCAAGGTACTCATGAATGAGTAATGCGAAACTATCCCTTTCACCAGAACACATCAAACAAGTAACCACATCAAGACATAACAATCAATTTCTTAACAAGATAAGAACAATCACCAAATAATTGCATAATGCTCATAATAAGATTAATCCACATAATCAATCAAGTCCATACATTAGTCATAACAAAAGCATAAAACACCAGTAATAGAAGTATCATCAAACTATCATAGTAGCAATGAGTTCAACATCAAACAAAGTACCATAATGTCTTAATCTAAAATAAAACAATTGTCAATCTAATAGAGAAAAAAATGAAGAACACTACAACCTCCCCCTAGAATTAGGCTTATTCCTAGAAGCCTACAAACAAGTAAGGGTATACCTCTCACATCCACGATGCATCCTACCAAGTTGTTGAAGCCTCATCCTTAGTATCCTACTAGACCCTCACCTGCTCAATGTCTCGACCCCTAAGGGTGAGTCTTCTATGTTGTGGAATGTCCATGAGCACTAGAGCTAGCTGCCTATCCTCTACCTGTAAAGCATTCCAGTCAAAAACATGAGAAATATCTGGATAATATGGCTTGAGAACAAAAATGTGAAATACATCGTGGATGCATGATAGACTGGACGACAAAGCAAGATGGTAAGTAATAGGATGAATTCTCTCTAAAACCTTGAGTGGGCCAAAAAAATGTGGTACAAGCTTAGAGCCTTTTCCATTGTGAGTCAAAATCTTTCACTGATGCATCCGCAAGAATACCTCGGTGTCCAATCGAACACTAACAATCAACCATATGAGCATCCACATACTTCTTCTACCTATCTTGCGCTACTACCAAATGCTCTCTAATACAAACAACTTATTGCTCCATCTCCTAAAGCATCTATGGTCCTAAGAGGACTCTGTCCTCAATTCAATCCCAACTCAGTGGGGTCTGACAAAGATGACCATACAATGCCTAAAAATGAGCCATACCAATAGAATTGTGGTACCCATTATTATATGCAAAATCCACCAAGTACAAATAATCCTCCCAACGAGTATGTTGATCCATGACATACATCCTGAGCATATCCTCAAGAACTTGATTAACCCTCTCAAACTGTCCATCAGTCTCTAGGTGGTAAGATGAACTGATGTTCAACTACGTCCCCAACGCATGCTGGAAGGATGTCTAGAGAGTTGAAGTGAACACTAGATCCCTATTAGAGATGATCCTATGAGGAATCTCGTTCAAGTTGACTATATCCTCCATGAAAATCTTGGCCACTAAAGAAGCATTATATGAAGACTAGACAAGAGAAAAGTGTGCCACCTTAGTCAACTTATCCATAGTGACCATGATGGCATCATGATGACAAGAAGACATTGGAAAGATAACTATAAAATCCATTGAAATGATGTCCCATTTCCATTCTGGAACGAGATGTAGTTGCAAAAGACCTATGTGGTGTTGGTTCTTTTCCTTAACCCTTTGACATTCCAAACACCTTGAGACAAAATAAAAAATATCCCTCTTTATTTTGCCCCAAAAATACAACTAATGGAGGTCTACGTGCATCTTCTTGACACCTGGATGAGCTAAGTAGGGTACTTGATGTGCCTCTGGCATAATTAGGGTACGAAGACCCTCTAAAGAAGGAACATAAATGTGACCCAAGTGCCACAAGAGACCATCCAACTCAAGAGAATAACCTAAAAATTTACCGTCCAAGGCTCTTCCTGACTCAACCTCAAATCTCACCTCTTGATACCAACTATCTACAAACAAGGATCTAACTCCTCAAATATACTCCACAAATCACTACTGAACGCTCATATCTCCATTGAGTAAGAGCATCTTCCAGAAAATTCTCCTTACCCTAGATAAACTTCACCTCAAAATTAGACTCACACAGGAATTCCATCGACCACGTCTGCCTAGCATTTAGGTTTGGTTGTGTGAAAGTGTATTGTAAATTGTAGTTATCACTATGCAACTCCAACCGATGCCCCAAAAAAAATGTCTCCATCTCACCAAGGAATGAAAAACGGTGGCTAACTCCAAGTCATGAGTAGGATAGTTCAACTCATGATCCTTGAGTTTGTGAGACTCGTAGGCTATCACATGAGTCCCATCCTGCATCAAAACTGCTCCTACACCCTCAAAAGATGCATCAATACACATCACAAAATCTCCAATAGGATCAAGAACTGCTAAAATAGGTGCAATAGTCAACCTCTCCTTGAGAGTCTATAAGACTTCCTGACACAGCTCTAACCAAATGAACTTCTTCCCTTTCCTCTAATGAGAAGTGATAGAGTGAGCTATCCTTGAAAAACCCTATACAAACCATTGATAATAACCTAGTAAACCTATAAAGCTATTAACCTCAACAACATTAGTGGGCACATGACAATCTATGTCGGCTTCGATCTTTCAACCTTGGATCCATTGCAATACCCTCACTAGACATGAAATGACCCAAATATCTCACCTTTGTCTGAAAGAATTCACACTTTGTTGAATTTAAATATAGCTAATTCTCCCCCAGACACTAAAATACCTGCCAGAAATGCTCCTCGTGCTCCTCCATAGTCCTCAAATAAGTCAAAATTTCATCTAAGAATACAAGGACAAATCTATCAAGATAGGTATGGAACACTCCATTCATCAAGCTCATAAACATAGATGATGCATTTGTCAACCCGAATGACACAATAGTGAACTCATAGTGCCCATATCAAGTGTGAAATGTAGTCTTATGAATGTCTACCTCAAATATACACAATTGATGATACCTCAATTTTAGGTCAATCTTCAAAAACACCTTGTCTCTCTTAATATGATCAAAGAGGTCATCAATCCTCGGCAAGGGATATCTATTCTTCACTGTCACCTTATTCAACTCGCAATAGTTAATAAACAATTGAAGGGATCCATCCTTCTTCTTCACAAAAATGATCGGTGCTCTGCAAGAAGAGACACTAGGATGAATGAACCCCTTAGCCAAAAACTCATCTAGCTGCAACCGAAGCTCCTAAAGATCTTGAGTGGTCATTTGATACGGAGCTCAAGAAATAGGCTTTACTATATGAACAAGATCTATCTTGAAAGCGATGTCACACTTAGGTAGCATCCCTAGAATCTCACTAGGAAAGACATCTGTATACTGCCTAAGGATAGGATGATCATCGAGGGACAACTCTCAACTCTCCCCTAACTCCAAATCATTAAATGTCATGGAAAAAAATTGGCAACCTTGATGCATACAATTCCTCAACTTCATATTAGAAATCATACACAAGGTGATAGGTTTCTGAATGCCAACTACCTCTACCTCTCTACCTGAATCATCTAGACACCATACTAATTTATGTCAACAATCTATCACTGCTTGATGAGCATCCAACCAATCTATACCCAACACTATATCATAAGATCCCAAGGGTATGATGCGAAGATCCACTATAGTAAAGAGAGTATCAATCCTCAATCCACATCCATGCACAAGGGATTCTATCGCTAATTTAGCTATAGAGGCCAATTTGACATGATGCCTATCATTTTGCTTTGCAGCCACTAGTCCACTTTGTGCCACTAAAGAAGGAGAAATGAATGAATCAAAAGCACTAGATTAAAAAGAATAGAAGCACCAATACCCTACTGTAACGCCTGAAATTGAAACAAGCTTTTGCACAATAGACAATAAGGAAGATTAGTAGATTAAAAGCACACATGCAATACAATACTAGATCTAGAATGAAAATTCATATGTTAAGCAACAAAGAACATGGGAAAGTAAAAACGTAATTAAAACTAGAACAATCTCACCAATTCCAAATGTATTTCCATGATTCATCTCGATTTCCCTTCTCCATTTTGCTTGTGTAGTATAATTGCCCTCAGATTTTCAAGTTCGTGCAAGTATAGCCTAAGATAGTGATTAGCAAAATATCAAAGATTCAAGATAAAGGTGCTCTCAAAAGTCATAAGATTTCGCGAGAGAGATTGGAATGAAGAATGACAAATCAATTTATAGAAAATTGATTATTCGAACGACAGGTCAAGATTAAAAGATCAACGAACGATTGAGATTGACTGATTAGTCATGCATTCTGTTAACTGACAGTGATGACATGAGTGATTTGAATTAGAAATAGAATTAAAGATTAAATAAATGATTCAATCTTCAGTTCGGTATTCGAAAACATTAGAAATATCTTTGCATGACAAAGATAAAGATTGATTATAGCAACTCTCTGTTTGAACGCACGCACAACACTTAATTAATTAAATAATAATATTTAATTAATATGCATGTGCACGCAAATAAGTTAGAACTGGACGATTGAATGGTTAGATGAGGAGATTACTCGAGAATGCCACTCAGACATCAAATGAATAGTTAACTAAATGATTAAAATAGATGTCGAGTTGAGTAAAAGTGAATACTTAGATAACCCACATAATTATCTAAAATATAGAAGAATGTGTTAAAATAGAATTTATGAATTAAATAATTCATTTAATTCAAGAGACAATATTCGAAGGATAATTAAATAAATAATATTTATTTAACTAAGTGATGAAGGGATTTAAACGAATAATTAAATAAATAAATGAATTTATTTAATTATAGTTGAAGTATGATAAAGAATAAATTAAATAAGGATTTATTTAATTTAACAAGAAAGATAAGGTTAATTAGTAACATAATTAAATAAAAAGCGTTTATTTAATTAATCAAGTATAATAAAGAAAAGTGAATTAATTAAATAATTAATATTATTTAATTAATAGAAGAATTAATCTTAAGATGACTTAATTAAATAATTGACATTATTTAATTAATAGAAGAATTAATAGAAGATGAATTAATTAAATAATTGACATTATTTAATTAATAGAAGAATTAATGTTAAGATGAATAATTAAATAATTGACATTATTTAATCATGACCATGAAGTATGAAGAATATGGAAGTCGCAGGCTTAAACCAGATTTCGGTGTCTACATTTGCCCCTCTTTGATACAATATTTTTTAGGCGTTGTGTCAAAGAAAGTCGATGAAAATATGCCCCAGTCATGCTCCAGATTAGAATAGGTGAAGGTATGCCCCCTCGGGAAAAAGTGACAAATTTCTGAAATGTGCAGTAAAATTTGGAAATGCGCCCAATTAGTCCAGTAGATAGGCAGAAATGCAATGTAGTTGACGGAATTGGGTTTGGAAATGGGAGGGACAGGTACGGGATGGTAGAAAATGGAAGTTTACATGGCCAGTAGGAAAGAAATGCCACCTAAGCCCTACGTATATATTGGAATTGGGGTGAAAAACTATTCATTTGCACCCACCTAGCTTAGAGATTTCAAAATTTTCTCTGACTTTTAGCGAGGATGTCTCCAGTTCCAGTGACCCATCATCGTGCATACAGGATCCGGACGTTCTAGAGACTAGCCGGCGCGGACCCCCCGGTATGGACCTAAAACTTACCCTTTGAAATTTTTTAATTTGCACGTATTTTAAGATATTTATTGCACTTTAAGTTATGCGTCGCTTTTAATTTTGCACCGCATGTGTATGCGCAAACGACGCATGTGACTGCGAAAAGCCGCATTTGCATTTTAATGCCGGTCGATTAGATTGGGTTTAGAAAATAACCGCATGTGTTTATTTTGTCACGCATTTGATAGTTGTGATACGCATTTGAACTTTTGCAACACATGTGTTTATTTTGATATGCAAATGTAACGGTAAATACGCATTTGTTATTTTAAGACGCATTTGCATGTTTAGCGATGCATTGGAATATTTAGACACGCATTTGTAATTTTGATACGCAAATGTCATTTTTACGATGCATGTGATGATTATTAACCGCATTTGATGAATAATGACACATATATAATTTGTGAACCGCATTTGTGGAAAAGCAACGCATGTGTAAAAAAATGACGCATTTGCAAAATAACGACACATTTGCATTTTATGTTAAAACAATCATTTTTCACTAGAATAGATGATTCAGGCTGACATGAGGCATGTTGATGCAGGTTGTATTTGACCCTATCTATAAACGTGAGTCGAGACCCACGACGTTTCGATTCAGAGACAGCCTACGACCGGCCGAGCGACGGACTCTATGGCATTTGGGTTTATTGCACGTGACCAATATGCCCCAGATTAGGGCAAATCGGGGATTTCTGACAACACTATGTGAGCGGTGGCACTCAGAGACATCGTCATTCCATCTTCCGACTGGAGAGGCTATAGTGACTCTAGAGGATGTTTATAGGATACTGACACTGCCGATTAGAGCCACACGGGTAGTCTATGATACCCAGAGGGGTATAGCTGAGATGTGCAGATACTACCCCCACGCTGATGTTAGACAGCTAGGGGTGGATGATTATGAGATTAGATGGTGGACATTGGCTCAGAGGTATAGACAGTTAGACTGTCTAGTAGCGACCTTGATAGGCGGTATAGTACTGCCTGACCGCCGAGGACATGGATTCCCTATGGGATGGGGGGAGATGTTAGTGGGCATGCTTGAGCGCCGAGTCATATATGCTTGGGGTTCATGTGTGCTAGGGATCATATACTTCCACTTGCATGACATTTCCTATAGAGAGGCATAGTCTATGAGCTGCGGTACCACGCTTCTGATGGTTTGGGCATGGGAGCATATCGCCATTTTTAGATCGCCTGTTACAGTTGATGTACCTCATGGAGCGCCATACGCCTTCCGTTATGCGGGGGCTACCACACAACACCATATTGGGGACACAGGATATTTCAAACACGCAATAGATTTGATTGAGGAGTTCACATGGAGACCGTACCTGGGCTGCGAGGTATGGTCAGATGAGGACGAGCACCTGCCATATTGTAGATAGACACAGTATCTAGTGGGACAGACAGTGTCCCATATGCACATTATAGAGCGGCAGTTGCCGGACTGGGTCCTGAGACAGTATGGAGAGGTACAAGATGTACCTCGAGGGAGAGCAGAGTTTGCTGGTCTTCGCGAGAGGTCCTATTATGGGGGCCAGAGATTCCAGTTGCCACTGTAGAGGTGGATATTGATGGATTACAAGCACAACCATGGGGATGGAGGGGTGGACCAACAGATCCAGGGATGACCCCAGCTTATGATCAATGGTGGGCATTGCACAGGCTGATTCCCTTGACAGATCCAGGGCAGCCAACACCGGTAAAGTGACGTGGTACAGGTCCTAGAGGCAGACGAGGTAGAGGAGGTGGTTGAGAAGGCAGAGGTGGCCGAGGTAATGGTGGGGATGATGGCAGAGGTGGCCGACATGGAGGTAGGAGAGGGAGGCGTGGTCGACAGGGATGAGGACCAGCCTTGTCACCGATCCGAGAGGAGAGAGGAGGAGAGGAGGATGTGGCCATGCTAGATGTGGCCAGAGGTGGTGAGGAGAAGCAGCCGGTAGAGGCAGTTATCCCAGACATCCCTGACATCCCAGCAGAGGCAGAGGTAGGTGCTGAGGAGGCCGTTGCAGAGGAGGTCGTTGGAGAGGAGGCAGTTGGTGAAGAGGCAGTGGGAGAGGAGGTAGAGATCGATGCCCTTGGATTGATAGGTGCCTACCAGGAGGATGATGAGAAGGAGGATGATCATGAGAGAGAGATCAGGGATCAGATCCTAGAGGAGATGGGCGAGGAGGAGGATGGGTGAGATAGGGTCCGTCAGGATGAGACAGAGGCAGAGGTGCCCGACATTGATATATTACGAGCCCAAGTTGCTTCCTTGGAGGAGCAAATGAGGGTGTTGATGGCTGAGAGAGATGCCTACAGGGTGGAGAGAGACAGAGCCTTGATGGAGAGGGATCAGGCAGTAGCCCGGCGGTAGGAGATGGAGCAGAGATTCACAGAGCTCAGGTCACTATGTACAAGACCATCAGCAGCATTTGCCAGAGAGTTGGTCAAAGCCGGCGAGAGGGAGAGATACTACCGAGACTTGTATGAGGCAGAGGTTCCCCTAGAGAGACGGGCTCCCAGTTTCTCGGTGGCACAGAGTAGTAGGTCCCAGACCAGGACCCACACATGGACAGTGAGCACAGAGGGAGTGGATCAGCCACGTAGAGTAGGGCCCTATGACAGACCTCCCACAGCTCCGAGATCAGCCGGTTCTCAGCATCAGTCTCCCACACACTCCCGACATGATGGCAGTGGCAGTTTAGGATAGAGATACAGTTTTGAGGTCCATTTGAGACATTGTATTTTGATCCGATAGCCTGCGGGCTTCCATGTATTTATGATACATTATGACATTGTGATGTGACACATATGAGCAATATATATATATGATTTTGGCGGCGATTCTCATGATATGCATTTGTATTTATTGATTATGCAGTCTTGATTTATACATGTGATGTTTATATGATATGCTTATGTGATGGATGATTGTATGATATTTTTAATGATTCTATAGGATTATGAGATGCAATGTGATGTTATATGTATGATGTTTTTAATGATTATTTGTCTATTATGCCATGATAATCTAAATGTGAAATATGCCTATATGTATGTATGTTTCTAACATGTATGTGGATGCAGGATGATGTACACCGTTTTGTGTCACAGGACGTCGTCATAATGCAACAAAGAAGAACTGTTAATGTGGAAAGAAAGATCGACACTGAAGGAGAAGACAGAAGATAGATGTTAGTGTTAGAAATCTTTGATATTTTACCATATCACAAAAGGTATTGCACTTTATCATCATTGGGCGGGACTAATACAAATGGAGACAAACACCAAGATATGACATAAATCAAGTTGTGCAAGGTCATCCACTTGCTAATAACAGACAGTCGCAGACAAAGATTGTCATTAACTCATACTAAAGGCACAAGTTGCCCTAGTCTTTTTGTCAGGACAAACCACATACATCAATCAAAAGAAAAAGATGGGTCATGAGACGTCATCGCTCCTCTAAATCCTTCATGGGACATCCTTGAGGAAACTAGTAACATGACTCAAAATCAAATTGAAAAGACAGTTGACAAACAGCAGTCAAAGAAAATAGAATTCTGATACATCATTGCTTCTCTAAATCCTTCATGGGACATCCTTGAGAAAGCTAGTAACATGAATCCTAGTCATCAATTCAAGATAAATGATAAGATAAATAAGCCATAAAGTCAAAAAGCCAGTAAAATGTTTGCCAAGACATGATTTGTTTGTTTGATTTGTTTGATTGATAGAGCCGGATTGCAGGAGATACACATACCAGATAAGACTTTGAGTCTGGTTTCGATGTTATGACTATCTGTATAAGGCATGACAAAGCCTGGTTTCAAAAAGACATGTATTGTATAAGACGTTGAGTCAGATGTCGTTGATGTGATAACCTGTGTAAGGCTATGTTTGACCTTGTCAATTATGCAGGAAGGACTCATCCTGAATAAGACATAGGTTGATTGTTTTGATAACATCTGTTTCCAAGAAGGACACATCCTGTAGCAGACTTTAGGTTGATCTGTTTGAATTGTTTTGTTTGGCGAGTTGTTTGATATGACTTAGAGACATTGTTGACCTGTTCACCAGAGTAATGCATGACTTGATATGACATGTAGACAATTGACTGTGTGTGATGACAAACCCTAAAGGACTAACCTAGTGCGGCCTCGGGGGCTCATCGTGTGATGGCCTTGCCTACGTTGTACACGCAGAGACCTCATAGTTCGACTTGACTGTGACCGACAAGACTGACTACAAATAGGAGATGTGTGTGAAAGTGAATGTGATGAACCCTAATGGACTGACCTAGTGCGGCCTCGGGGGCCCATCGATTGATGGCCTTGCCTACGTTGTACACGCAGAGACCTCGTAGTTCGACATGACCAATGACCTTGTCATATAGACATGTGGATTGACTCATGAATTTATACAGACAAACCTAAACTGACTGACCTAATGCCTCGGGGGCACATTGGCAGATGGCCTTGCCTACGTCCAGTCGCAGAGGCAACGTAGTTCGACAAATGACAAAAACTGACAAGTGCGACTAATTCTGACTTTGTTTTTTTGGATTTTTGAAGTTTTTCGACGTTTTTGTGTTTTCTCAGGTCATTTTGTGATTTTGTGGATTTTTCTATGGTTTTACGTCTTCAACACAGCCAATGTAAGAACCAATATGACACATGTCAAGTGTTTTCCCCTAGTCGAGTATAAGACCAATTGATAATGAATAGGGTAAAACGGGGGATATGAAATGCTCTCGATGTCAATTGTTCCAAGTTATGGGAAAGAGTACCACTTATTAGGAATGATATATACAAGCAATGAATAGGAAAGATAAGGGATATGTATAGGGATAGGTATTATGTACAGGGTAGTGGACTATGTATAGGGAAGTGATTCCTACAAGCAACCAAACAAACATGCACAAGAATCCAAGGACAACCATGATCTTGCCCCTAAAGCTGAAAACCAATTGATAGGTGATGAGGATGGTGACAATGTTGTTTGACGTAGGAAGGACACATCCCAAAACAACATGAGGATGATGATAATGTGACTAAAGGATCAAGGTTTGCAGCCATGCTAGAAACAAAGCCAATGAATGTTTTGAATGATGCACTAGAATGCATAGAAAGATTATATGGATTGGGCTTGTTGCATTTGGAATGACTTTTCAAGATTGGATGGGATGATGGAAGATCCTTAGACCATTGACAAGGGAAAAACCAAGGCATGCAATAGGTATTGCGTATAAGGATAACTCATTTGGAAAAATGCTATGAAGGCTATGACATGATATTTCGTCGATAGTGTATGACCAAAGGATAGACATGTCAAGAGTTTTTCCAAAGCATGATTTATGTTTGTACCCATCCTTATCAAGATAAAAGTAGTTGGGAAAATGGACATGAGAGGTAGGGCTAAGACGGATAGATGGAAATGTCATACGAAGGGTATGGGAGATGAGACAACTTGCCCCCAAGTGTAATAGTCCACATAGATAATGGCTTACACATGACGCCTGTTTGCCAGGTTTTCATCATGGTACTTATCCAAAGTGCCATAAGAATGGTTTTCACTATTGGACGGAATTTTTCTCTTGATTTTTTTTTTCTTTTTGGTGTCACCAAGATGCCTATTTGCCAGGTTTTCATCAAAGTGAATTTCTTTCTTTTTTCTTTTTTTCTTTTTTTTTTCTGGATGGCCTTGATGCTTCAGATGATCACTGATTGTGCTGAATCCATTGATGGTGTTGATGTAGAGACCGGTGCCATGATATGCCAATAATGACCTTGATGAAGTAGTTGCCTTGTCAGGATCATAGCACTTGCATACAATTGATTGATGTCATTGTGATCCTTGTTGACACTAGAGTTGGCCTTATCAAAATACGCACATCGCGATAGAGTGTCATGGGAGTCCTTACAATAAAGAGTTGCTGCCACGATATGATGGATTTGTGACGTAGGATTTTTAGACTTTAGGCGAGATGTAGGATAATGATGGATGATGGTAGACACATTTGGCAATTTAGATGTAGGAATTTTCATTTTCCAAACTTGGGGTGATGGATGATGAAGACTGGGTTTCAAATTGGGATAAGTTTTGGAACCATGACTTTTATATGCCTTGTATGATGACCATTTTGAAGGAGGTGGACATTTATTATATGTGGGAGTCCTCTTTTCTTGTGGCTCCACATTTTGATTGACTTTTGCTTTTGAACTATTTTCTTTGCTTGATCCATTTTTCTTTGGGATCCATTTTGACTTTATTTGTCCACTTGGATTTTTGATTGATTCAATGGCCTTTGATATTTGATTTTGAACTTTGAATTTGTAAGACTTTGGTTTTTGTTGGTTCCAAATGGAAGGTTTATTCATGTTGGAATGACAATTTATGGTATGGATGGAAGGAGTTTTGGCAACAACCTTATGATAAGAACTACTCATGGCCTCCATTTTGATGTTTTTATAAGATAAAGTTGCCCCGAATATCGAGGAGGTACCATGAACATCATTAGATTTGCTGACTGAAGGATAACCAAGACCTTGATGCCTAGGATTTTCTTGAGACTGTATTGGTTCTAGAATTCCTTGCTCATGTATGCCTAGTCCTTTTCCTTGATACTGCATGCTCTGACAAATTTTGTTTGCGATGGGGTATTTTTCATTTTGGAAGCAAGATGCTAACCCATCATTGTGTTTGTGGAAACTGTTACTTGGAATCTTCTCCTCTACAAGAAAGCCTGATTTGATAAAAGTGGATGATCCTAGTTGATAGGATCTCTTAGCTTCATTGACATGTTGGATATCTTTGGTGTAATTTTGTGACATATCAGATTCAGAGGATTCTACTGGTGCTTCCAAGTCGATGTCAAAGCCATCTTTATGGTCATTGTCATAGAGTCCAATGAACTCAGCTATAGCTTGATCATTTGCAAATATGTCTAGAGTAGGAGACTCTCGTTCTAGAGGAATATCATCTATGTTTTCAAAGGAGGCAAGTGTCTCATTTTGGGAAATGGATGCATTTGGTACTTGGATAGGGTCGTCTTCAAATGTTTGATCATGAATGGCATAAAGGTCAAGGAGTGGATCATTTTGGACTTCTTGCTCAATAGTAGTGTCTTGATCAAAGACGGGTTTGTCTTGAATGATATGATTGGGAATGAAATCTTGATCAAGGATAGGTGTATTTTGGATGCCATGATTATCTAGAAGGACTTCTTGGATGGACTTAAAGATAGGGTCGTGGGATAGACTACTTTGATCTTGACATGAAGGTGAAGCCATGAAGTCATGCTTTGGACTTTCCATTTGACATGTATCCTCAAGTTTAGTAGATGGGATGTGACTTTGGAGACCATGAATAGATGTATTTTCATGACTAAATGTAGATTGAGATGGAGTGGCATGGAAGGGATTAGTGGATGAAGGACTAGGATAGGACATGGAGGCATGTAAGGAATTAGAGGATGAAGGACTAGGGTAGGACATGGAGGATTGGAAGGGATTAGTGGAAGGTTGGTTTCCCTTGTCAAGGTTAGGATAAGGGTGATAAGTGGATGTTTGTTGTGGATTCATGGAATGGATTATGCTAAGGGACTCTTGATAATGAGGGTAGATGGATGGAGGACTAGGACTTATGGATTGTTGGTAGGAATGATATGTGGGTAGTTGACCATGGGTTGATGTTGATTGGCATTTGGATTGGATATATTGTCTTTTGAAGTCTATGGCTTGTTGGAATTGACCATTATGGAGTAACTGGTATTCAACTTGACTAGCACACATATCAAGGTAAATTGCAGACATGGTGGTGAGGTTATGATGAAAGATGGAGTATGACTAAGGTATGTGATATGAGGGCTAAGGTATGACAATGCAAAGAGTGACTTAAGTCTAAGGTATGCAACCTAAGCTATGTTTTTGGGATTTTTTGAATGCAAAATAAGGAATGTTCTAAGATGAGACTAGTCTAGACTCTAAAAGGTGCAAAATTCTAAGTAAGACCCTAAAGTGATCAGTTCAATAAACCCAAGGTGAAGGGACCAACTACCTAAAGTCAAACCAAGGTGTCAATTTAGTTAAGCCAAGGAACCAATATAGGATGAGGATCAAAGACAAGTTGAGTTTCCTAACTAGACTGATGAGCTAGGAAGACTCTCTGTAGGACAAAGTATAAGATGATAGGACTGGGTTCAATGACAAATTTTGTTGACACTATGACTTTTCTAGAGTATAGGTGGTGGACTACTCCTAAAGTTTGTAAAAGTGACCTTTCTAGAAGTCTAATGCAAAGTGATATGTATCCTAAGATGAAACTAAACTCTAACTGAAGACAACTATGGTAATGACTAAATGAACCTAAAGGATGCAAAATTGAGCAAATCGTTTCAGGTTTTCGTTTCAAAGACTGTTTGTGTGAAGACCACTGAAACTGGTATAATCGTGTTGACTAGACAGTGACTGTAAATTTTGGTTTTCTGGTAATTAGATAGATGCGTCGTTTAATTTTCAGTTGCGGCTCAAAATCAATAGTTGCGGTTCAAACTGACAGATGCGACTCAAATTTACAGTTGCGACTCAAAATAAAATGCATGCAGTTTCCCGAAAGCAGACGCGAGCCAAACTGACAGATGCGACTCAAAATAAAACACATGTGGTTTCCCGAAAGCAGACGCGAGCCAAACTGACAAATGCAACTCAAGATTAACAGATGCGACTTAGGATTCACAATTGCGACTCAAAAATAACAGATGCGACTCTCTATGAATTTTCAGTGACATGAAATTTAAATTGACTCCCTTTTCCGTGATCAAATTCTGACAATCAAAAACAATCGTAAGACAAAGTGTTTTCAGTTTCAATTTTGGACTCAAAGAACATTTAAAGTGATAACAGACAAGCACATCCTAATAGGCCAAAGGCCTAGGGTTTGTATACTTGGTATAGCCCACCTATTATACCCCGGATTGGTGATGAACACTTTTCCTTCTCGAGAGCAGATAGCTTAGGAATTTGGTGGCATTGGCTCCCCTCCACGGCTCATTAACGTCTTTCGAGCACACCAATTCTGAATTCTTTAGGCAATGACCTCCCAAGAACTGCTATCTCTACTCAAGGGGATCAGTAGTGAGTATCTTCGGGCATGATACTGTACCCTGCACTAATACCAAGCAACGGCCACAAATAGGTTGGTCTCTACAACAAAGGGTATTTAATTCGGGCATTCCGTTACTGGGTGCGATCCATATAGCGTGGAGTCCCCTTGAGATCCATCTCGTCGGAACCACACGGATTCTTAGGGATCCCAACGCACCACTTATTGCTGCCGGTCTCAGTGGTCCGGGTGGTACTTTTTCCCACGAAGCAGGCCCAAGTTCTAGAGTTGGTAACCATTTCTCTTACACCCGAGGATCACCGCGGATCGCAAAGAGGATACTTCGATATACCAAATCGTAAGGGTAACCAGACTTGTGCTTTCGCACCAAACACAGTAGACACTTGTTAATTTTAACCAAATGAAATATTTGCTACACTACCAAACAATCTGTTTCAAAATTTAACTAGGGTCTTCG
Source organism: Sequoia sempervirens (assembly GCA_007258455.2). Taxonomy (NCBI): domain Eukaryota; kingdom Viridiplantae; phylum Streptophyta; class Pinopsida; order Cupressales; family Cupressaceae; genus Sequoia; species Sequoia sempervirens. The sequence continues at coordinate 194,488,016 of VDFB02086081.1, read as the reverse complement.
ACAAGCGTCCTGCAGAAGATATCATTAGTAATTTTCAATTTTGTCTTCATCAATCGTCTTGCAAAAGCTTGTTAACTCCGAATGGCCACATGCTGAAAATCAAATATCAGTAACAGAAAAATCAATTGAAAATTCTAGATTGCCGAAAGCAGAAATAAAGTTTTTACCAGTCAATTATGTCGTTTCGTTACCAGTCAGATGCGTCGTTTATTTTTCAGTTGCAGCTTGGGACACCAGTTGTGGTTTAGGAATTGTCAGATGTGTCATTTATCTGTCAGATGTGGTTCATAAAACCAATTGCGGTGTAGAAACTTCACATGCAGTTCATAAAAGTCAATTGCGGTGCAGAAACTTCACATGCGTCGTTCTGTACGAAAATTTGCAAAAACAAAAATTAAAAGATCTACAGATTCACAAAGATGGTGTCTTCATGTCGGGTTCACCAAAATGTAACGCCTAAAAATGAAACAAACTTTTGCATGATAGACAACAAGGAAGATTAGTAGATTAAAAGCACACATGCAATACAATACTAGATCTAGAATGCAAATTCATACGTTAAGCAACAAAGAACATGGGAAAGTAAAAACGTAATTAAAACTAGAACAATCTCACCAATTCCAAACGTATTTCCATGATTCATCTCGATTGCCCTTCTCCATTTTGCTTGTGTAGTATAATTGCCCTCAGATTTTCAAGTTCGTGCAAGTATTGCCTAAGATAGTGATTAGCAAAATATCAAAGATTCAAGATAAAGGTGCTCTCAAAAGTCATAAGATTTCGCGAGAGAGATTGGAATGAAGAATGACAAATCAATTTATAAAAAATTGATTATTCGAACGACAGGTCAAGATTGAAAGATCAACGGACGATTGAGATTGACTGATTAGTCATGCATTTTGTTAACTGATAGTGATGACATGAGTGATTCGAATTAGAAATAGAATTAAAGATTAAATAAATGATTCAATCTTTAGTTCGGTATTCGAAAACATTAGAAATATCTTTGCATGACAAAGATAAAGATTGATTATAGCAACTCTCTGTTTGAACGCACACACAACACTTAATTAATTAAATAATAATATTTAATTAATATGCATGTGCACGCAAATAAGTTAGAACTGGACGATTGAATGGTTAGACGAAGAGATTACTCGAGAATGCCACTCAGACATCAAATGAATAGTTAACTGAACGATTAAAATAGATGTCGAGTTGAGTAAAAGTGAATACTTAGATAACTCACATAATTATCTAAAATATAGAAGAATGTGTTAAAATAGAATTTATGAATTAAATAATTCATTTAATTCAAGAGACAATATTTGAAGGATAATTAAATAAATAATATTTATTTAACTAAGTGATGAAGCGATTTAAACGAATAATTAAATAAATAAATGAATTTATTTAATTATAGTTGAAGTATGATAAAGAATAAATTAAATAAGGATTTATTTAATTTAACAAGAAAGATAAGGTTAATTAGTAACATAATTAAATAAAAAGCGTTTATTTAATTAATCAGGTATAATAAGGAAAAGTGAATTAATTAAATAATTAATATTATTTAATTAATAGAAGAATTAATGTTAAGATGACTTAATTAAATAATTGACATTATTTAATTAATAGAAGAATTAATAGAAGATGAATTAATTAAATAATTAACATTATTTAATTAATAGAAGAATTAATGTTAAGATGAATAATTAAATAATTGTCATTATTTAATCATGACCATGAAGTATGAAGAATATGGAAGTCGCAGGCTTAAACCAGATTTCGGTGTCTACACCTACAACAAACATGTAGTCTCCACAACTATGCCTTGATGATCTACCTAGCGGTTATCAACTACTGCAAACACTCTATGAGACTTGTCTACATCACCCATTGTCAGCTTTGAAGCTATTGGCCTTTGAATGAATCATGATGTGCTCTTCTAAGGATGTTGTCTAGCTATATGGCCCTACTAACCACAAACAAAACATCTGTACCTCTTCCATACCCCCTGCCAATTGAGGGTGTACTTGATTGCTAGAAACTACCTCTACCAACTGCAGACTATGTGCTATGAGCTAGCTAATCAAGATGATAATGCTTGGCTCACTGCCAACTCTGGCTTTTCCCACATTGAGAACCACCACCTTGCTGAGACTGAAAGTTCTTGGGTTTCGACTAGGAATGTTGTTTCTACTACTATCCACCCTTAGTAGGTGCATGATGGCTCCTAGACGAACCCACTACCTGAGTCTAACCACCTTGAGATTTGAAGCCTGCTCGAGGTGCACTACCGATCTACACACCTGTTTGTCCTCCTAATGCCATGGCTAGATTCTCCTCTACTATTCGAGCCTTCTCTACTGCCACCTCCATGGTATTCTACTCAAAGAAATAGACTCCCCCATTGATATGGGCATTGAAACCCCTAATGAAATGCTAAACCAACATAGCCTCATCATCACCTATACTTGCATACTACTTAAGCTCAAAGAACTTGTGCTCAGACTGCTCCACAGGCATAGCCATCTACCTCAACTCATGAAACTCATCAACGCGACACTTCCCCTAGTGGTTTGACAAAAAGCAAGCTCTAAAACTTGCTAGAAACATCTCCTAAGACACTGAACCAATATCCAAATGTAATTTTTGTTCCTTCAATTGCCACCATGTAGACACAAAACCCCTAAGGTTCATGATGTCACATCTCTCCTTGGTGTTACTACCATACAGATGCATGGAAAAATACCTCTTCAAATCTATCAACCACGTCTCTTCCTCCAATCCACCACTAGAACCATCAAAGGTAGGACGATGTGCCCTCAAGGGATCCCTCATATGACCTGCTAAATAGTCTCTCGCTCTGTTGTGGCATCTCTCCTCCTAGGAGACCTTTCTCTTTCCCTATCAACCTGTTGATCACCCTCCTATCTATGACCTAGGCGAGCAAGGACCTCCTCAAGTAAATGATGCAACCGAGCCCCTTCTAACTCTAGCTAAAGCAAATTCTAACCCCCGCTTTCTTGATCATTTTGAGAACTCTGTTGTTCTTCACGATCACACTCGTGGAAAATCTAAGAAGGGGTGTTCTGGTGGTTGGCCCCATGACTACCACCATGACCTCTACCACATCTCCGACCTCAACCTTGACCTATAAGCATCTTCCTTCATAGACACCACCAAAGAACAAGTCTCAAATTGTTAGGTGAGGAAGACAGAAAGGAAAACATAATCTTTAGAGTTTAAGCAACTACAAAAACATAATGGGCTCCTAAAAAACTAAAGTACCTAGTGTTAGAAATTGGGCTTTGATACCATGTGTAACACCCCACCATGGAACCCTAGAGGACAACATGCAAATGGACTTAATAACAGAACATTTTTTTTTTGAAATGAAATACACAATAGATTGTACAATATAAGAGAACATGAAATCCAAACCTAAGTCCTCTAAGGTTCCATGACTACGCTACTAACTTATCCATTAAACAAAACCAGAATTATTTATTTAACTATAAAGATACCATGGATTTTTAAACAAGTTAAGTTCAATTTAAGTCACAATATTATAAGATATTGCATTATTCATTTCCATAGCATGTCATCAGATACATAACATTTATGATCATTTCAATTAACTATCATATGCAAAATATATCATTAAATTTTTTCATTACAAGAGAGTACATGACTGTCCATTACAACATTACAAGGTTTACAACAATGCTTCCCTGAGATCAATTGGGAAGAATATGCATATGCATACAATAAGAGATACAACTGACAATGCATATACATAAAGGTGGTCTCCTCGAAATGGAGCATGAACCATAATCTACTACACATGGTTCATCTTCACGCACATGAACAAGCACCAAGGAAACCCAATGGAGGAAAAAGTACCATCCTCCCAACCATGTGGAACCTTGAAGTCCACCCCCCATGCTAGGAGATAGCACAAGGTCCCACCATAAACAATCACACACAAGGAAAATAGACTAACATAAACAAGGGCTATACAATTCACTGACATCGCTTCTAGAGGCCCACACATACAACAGAAGGAGAACAATGGCTAGGGAATGCTAGACTACAATAGGGAAGAGTGTCATCCCATGGCCCTAACATGGGTTGCCTTGGAAGTCTCTCACTAGATGCTAACCCCCATCTATGGTTGTCTTGGGAAACCTCTCACTAGGTCCCAAGACCATAGGGTGATTCATGTGGAACCAACATTCCTTTCATGAGGAAAAGGATATTGATCTTGTCAATTAGGCCTTCTTAACCCATCCTTAGTCTAAACGAGCACTATAGGCATGGGTGAGGCATCCATTATCTTGATTAGTGTGAGAACTACCCATCCCCCTAATTCATTTTTAAGTTATCACTAGATTAAGAAACTCTCCAATGGGTTGTCCTAGACACCACGTTGGGTTCCAACCCCCATTGAGAGCTACTACCCCTACTTGCAACTAGTAAACCCTACATCAAGCAACATATTACTATCTTGCAGACTAAACATAATCATATCACTCCAAACACCATGCAAGGTATAGACCCTCTTGCACGCATAACATAATCATGAGAATCAGTGCAACACATAACATTTGCCAACCACTTACAAGGTGAAATCAACAAAAGAACAACAGATGCATAATATTCTCCCTTAGCCTCTAGAAGACAACCTTAACATACTTACACCATGACACCCTCTTTTAAACAATCACCAAAACATTCCATTTTATAATAACCAACATAATAAAGCAAGCAATCACTCAACTAGTACAACATAGAATACATTATTTCCACATTCCATTTTACTCATACTTAGCCACTAAATTCACTCATTCAAATAAACCCTTCATTTGTCTAAATATGCTTAAATCAATTTCTTTTTGTCTTATTTAATTTTTCCAAATTCAATAAGTACATTATCAATTAATTACAAGACAAATAATCTTTTTCTAATACCATAGTTTATATACAAGTGTACATATATATAAATATAAATATATGTATATATATATATATATATATATATATATATATATATATATATATATATATATATACACACACACACACACACACACACATATATTGGTGTATATATATATGTGTGTGTGTGTGTATTATAAAACAAAATGGTGTTTTTGTTATAAAAGATTATAAAATAGCAACATATACATACAAAGATAAACTTACATATATGAATATATACATATATTTAAATATATATACACACATATATATACACACAAACATATATATATATGTATATATATTTGATTGAAAAGACATTAATTATATACATCAGATCACATAAAACTAAATGCCAAAATAGAACATGTTAATTGATTTTCATTTATAAAAAATATAAATTGAAATGCATAAACAATGAATTTAAAGCATATAAATATATTTTTAAAGCATATATATATATATATATATATATATATATATATATATATATATATATATATATATATATATATAAAACAAAATGGTGTTTTTGTTATAAAAGATTATAAAATAGCAACATATACATACAAAGATGAACTTACATATATTTAAATATATATACACACAAACATATATATATATATATATATATATATATGTATATATATTTGATTGAAAAGACATTAATTATATACATCATATCACATAAAACTAAATGCCAAAATAGAACATATTAATTGATTTTCATTTATAAAACATATAAATTGAAATGCATAAACAATGAATTTAAAGCATGTCGTATAAATATCAATTACGAATATAATGTATGTTCATTGCAAACCGAATAGTGAATACCAAACTAACATATAACCATTGTTAAAAACAAATTCATCAGATTTCAATCACTGTAAATATATATAATTGTCGACTTCTAAATACAAGGCATTAAGCATCTACATCGGTTATATCAATTTTATTCACAAGGCCAGGGTATATCCATCAATTACTAAGTATAAGTATATACTATGATTGTTAAACCATATCGAATATCAAGCTTAAGCATATTCAGAAAAATTTCAAACATATTCCTTCTTTATTGATTTCCAATAGTAATACATAGGTTCATTGAATGCATGTAACAATACCAAACCTATGACTATCATCAAAATAGAATCGTGGATTAAAGAAAGAGGTTGCCACATACAGATTTCATCAAGATTGTGGAGAATAGCAAGTCCGTGCAAGGAAAACAGAGACGTATAGACAGGGGATTGAACCATTGCTAGGAAGTTCAAAAAAAAAAATGTTGAATCATGAAAAATATGCATATTAGGGTTTGATATTTTAATCGCCCTGGTGAATGTGTATGCAAGATTCGAAAGAAAAGAGGGGTGCATGTGTTCTTGACTGCAAACTTCAAATGGGTATCATCTCAAAGAACATGGTGATTACAGAATGCACAAGTTGAATTTATTGAAAAGGATTTAGAAGATTTCAAGTAAATGCAATCGAACTAAAGCATAGAGGAAGAATAATGAAATAACAAAATACTCAAAAGAATTGGGGCTTCAAGCTATGCACAAATCAATTTACAACAAAAGGGCTTCGAAAATTCTCAGACAATGCATTTGCCAATTGTACAACTCAAAAATTAACAAGTAAATGTTTTGCTTCAAACAACACAATCAATCAATATTCATTTTCTAAATAGAGTGAGAATTGAGAAAAACAATGGAACCTGGTTTAAATTGATTGGCATGGTTGAATATTCAATGCCAAACTTCGATTTCCAAGTTGCAACTCCAATCTCTCCAAAAACCCCAAACAATCTTTGCATAATCCCAATTCAAAACCTACAAAAAAATATGAAAGTCTCCAAAAAAATAAGAAAAAATATTCATGGGAGGCAAAACAAGACTATTTCAAGCTTTAATTCCACTCCCCTCTTCTTTTGCAAAAATTATAACCAATTCTATTAACTGCTCTTGTCTGCATGTTGTTGCATGCAACCATTTTATTTAATCATTTTATTTTATATTTTACATTTAGTACAACTATTTATGTCTTTATATTTATATTTACTCAACTAAATATATTCTAATTTATTTAAACTTAATAATCAACTTTAATATTTTATATTTACTAACTCAACTTCACATTATAATTTTATTTTATCATAACCTATAATTATATAAAAATCATTTATTTTTACTTATCAAAAATACCTTTTTAACTTTAATAACTTTATGTTAATGTGACAATAAATTAGAAACACTTATCAAAAAAATTAAAATCAAATAAACTAAATACCAATCAATACCTAACCACAAAGAAAAGTCGGCAAGCAAGATCACAACAACACTGACGGACCAAACCAACCATACAAACAACACTCACAAGGTGTCAAAATTAGATATTCATCCTCTTCAAGGATGATAGTTGAAATAGGGGACCAAGTGCTACCTCCGTTCAACAATTCCATTGGGTTTAAGGGATGCTCAAACCTGTTAATTCAGGTGGAGTCAATGCCTAGTACCTACAACCTATAGCACACAAAATTGTCAAGCATATACATAATCATACAATTAGGCACACTATGAAAGGAAATCACAACGTGGTAGGGTACTCACAAATGAGTAATGTGACACTATCCCTTTCATCAAAACACATCAAACAAGTAACCACATCAACACATAACAATCAGTTTCTTAACAACAAGATAAGAACAATCACCAGATAATCACATAATGCTCATAATAAGATTAATCCACATAATAAATCAAGTCCATATACTAGTCATAACACAAACATAAAACACTAGTAATAGAAGTATCATCAAACTATCATTGTAGTAGTGAGTCTGACATCAAACAAAGTGCCATAATGTCTAAATCCAAAACAAAACAATTGTTAGTCTAATAGAGAACAAAATGACGGGCACTACAAAAACCAACCTTGTCCAAAACTAGATCATCAGGCATAGTAGGAGAAACAACATTTTGAACAACAAGATTATTAGCCAACTAAACAAGAGGATGAGGAGCCACAATAGGTGACAACTCCAAATCCACACTATCAACAATAGAATATTTAGGGTACACTATATGATGGTTAGGAATAATTTTTCCACCAAGTGGAAGAAGACAACTTATGAGAACCATAAGGGCAATAACAAGTCAGAAGCCTGGTGGCAAAGAAATGCCTACAATGAAAAGGATTTCCCTCATAATCCACCATTTGAGACCAAGACCAACCATTAACATGAAGCACAACCTTTCCAAGTAACACTTTTGATAAACCAACCTCCACCAAGATACTAGAAAAATAAGTGTAGGTAAAGTTCTTAGAAGCAAGATCCACTTTCAATAATCTACCAATAACATTACTAATCCCCTCATAAGCAAATGAACATTAGAACTATAAGAGTAGATAACACAATCTCACCCAAATAGATAGTATATCAATGGATTCCTTCAAAGGATTAAAATGAGCCCAAGGCCAAATCAAAAGAGGATGAGAATACTATTCCCAACTATGATTATCTAAAACAACCTTTGTATCCTCAATAGAATCTAAAATACTACAAAAAAACCTCTAGAAGAAGGGTAAATATCTATCTTACCCACCACCAAAGGAAACTAATGCTTCAAAATCAAATGATGGGGGTCATGAAGAGAAGGCTGCAAATTGAAAAATCTATAGATCAAAAAAAAAAAAAGGAAAAGAAATCAATTTACAGTCAATCACTTCCTGCCTGAGGGAAACCAAAGTGACAACATTATCACAAGGGAGAGGTAGTTGTTTCCTCAGACCATTATTAGCAACAAATCCCCACACCACCTTCTTAGTAGTCTTCATGGCATTAGAAAAAATCCTAGCAAGGGGATCCCACCCACAATCTATCTAGAAACAGTAATAGATGCATCTTGATTAGAATGTGCAAATGAAAAACCCAACCAAAAGTAGGAGGAAAGCTTGCAACTAAAGGAAAAAACCCCTCCACCACGAAAAAAATCCAACCCAAAGGGATGAGACCAATATGAGACACATTTTACAATGGAGGTAGAGAAATAGATGCAACACTAAAAGTAGTGAGCACCAAATCAACCACCAAATCACATGCAGGAGGCAAATAACAATTAATTAGGAAAGTACTATTTAAACGAGGAGAGGAGGATCGAGAGGAGTGAGAGTTGTATTTGTAGAATTATACAACTAGATGGGATTTGATTTATACTATACATGTTGAATGTTAAGGTTTTATTATTTTATATCATATATTACACTTGAGGCTATAAGTTATGCATGGTGATCATTCATGTCATCTTTTAAGTGACTAACATGGTGGAGTTAATTATTTAGTTATAAAAGAACACGTGCAATAAATCTCAATATATTGTCAAGAGGTCTAAGAGTTATTTATGAGAGATCTTAATTACATGACCATTATGCTCTTAAAAAATGGTCATAGCTTCCAAGATCTTATGTTATTCTATTATTTTTTTCATGACCATGTCATCCAATGATGAGACCATTTCCTTATATGTTCACTTATGCTTAATGGCACCCCTAGATGTTCTCATTAGTTTAGAGTGTCATGTTCTTAGTATCTCAATAGTTAATGATGTATTAGCTAATGGTAGAATCAATTGATCTATGACTAAGTTGGAAGGTCATGTAGCATATGCAAATTCCTAAGGTTATAAAACTCTTTGCTATCTTTAGATTACATGAATCATTAGATAGAGAATAAAATTAATGGAAATCAAAATAAAAGGGTTAAAATGAAGCATATTAGACTGAGATTTCATTATTATTTGGTTTTTTTCAATTCATCATATGGTGGGACATTTTTTTCTTCTTAAATTATCTACACACATGCTCTACAAGCTATGTTTACATTTGTAGAACACTTAAGATCTATACATGATTATGATGTCATTTACACTATGGGTGATATAGAGCATCTACAACCTTCAAGGGTACTAATGACCTAAAACACTAACTGAGAAGATCAATTTCACATTTGAACACCATTAATTAACTTAAACTGTCAACAAAGTTCACCTCTTTAACACTTGATTTCTCATTGCTACAAGGCACCAAATTACCAAATCTTGCTCCTAAAATCTTAGCAAACCTTAATAAATCTTCAACAACATAAATTTGACTGAATCAAGGAAAAATACCATTGAGAAAACTCTGAAACAAGCAACTCTTTCAACAAGCACTACCAAGACACCAAATCCTAGTAATAGTCCATACAACTCAAATTGGGTATTTATCTAAAACCATAGTGAATCTACATAAAAAAAAAACTAGATTATAGGACCCATTTGGGCCTAATTTAACATGCTTCAAGGGAATTTATTGTTATTTTGAAAAATATATGAGAACAATTGACTATCCGCAACCAAAAGAGCTTCAATTAGGCCTAAATTACAAAGCAACTATCCTTCAAAATTTTCGTACTTCTAATTTTCTGCTGTTCAACCACTAATAAAGTGTAAAAACCACCAAATCAACCATCTCCTTAAGGAAAATCACTCACTAAAATAGTAAGCCAAGAAACCCTTACCCTTGAAGCTTGAACTAGGCTTCCTTCAATGAGGGGTTGATGAAAATTTGTCTTCCAAACCTCCATAGACCTTGCTGCAGCCTCAAACATCTAAGAATAGGTCTATAAATGGATAATAAACTATTTCCCATCCATCTTCAATGCTTCTTCAACATTTTCTACCTTGGAGCCATCAATATCATGAAGGAAAACGCAAAATTTTCTAATTTTTTGTGATGGCATAAACTATAGCTCTAAAATTTTCACTTCCCCTTCATCTACACACACATAGACACTTAACACACTCTATTTAACTCATCCCAATGATCTACTAAGCCTACATCGGTGGGATGGTAGATTAAATACTTACTAGACTCTCAAACCCTTGTGTTTGTGGTTACAAAACAACTTATAGAAACATGTATTCAATCAAACTTTTTATTCAATAAGTTCTTCACAAATCAAATTTATTTGGAGGATTACTCTCTATGAAACTGAAAACAACAAGATATAAGCTTGGAAATGTTGTTTAGATCAAACAAAGCTTGAAAACACACAAAGAAAATGTTGCTACAACTGAATAGGGTACTTCTATTATAAATTGTGTTCAAGATTTCAATGTACAATGCTTGATCCACCTTCACATGACTTTTTTAAAGTGTTTACAACAATCTTCTTGGATGCCCATCAATTAAAAATGTCCTACCGTGTCAACTCCATGACTCTTCATCTTCCACTTACATTTTGTAATTTCTTGCAATTTTGTACTTTTACAAATTTTTCAAATTGACATAATTTACCTCCTAGAGACCTAACAGTGACTTCATTAAATTTGAATGGGTCCACACATGACCATTTTACATGATTTACTTGATAAAAATTCAAAATTTTAAATATTGCCTATTGGAGACATACATTGCTCAAGGTGCTCCTGCACCAAACAACCGGCCTAAAAGTTTTCTAAGTCCCTTTGGAAATGTGTTGCATCAACCTTGATTCTTTATACCTACATATATTTATCAAATTTTCCTTGGACTACTTCCTCTTTCTTTACTCTTGAATCTTTCACTTGCCTTTGTCTTGGTTCCAACATTTTCCTTCATCTCTATCTTCACTTGTCTTTGTCTTTTCCTTCTCTTTCTCTACCCAATAATCTCTATATTCTAAGATTCCAAACCACTTTTTTAACAACATTCAACTTCCCTCTAACCTTTTCTCAACTAAAGGACACAAGATTGTCCTTTCACATTAGTTTTCCAACAATTAATCTTTGACCTTCCCATCATCTCATCATCTTCTCATCTTCTCCAATCAGTGGAGTACTCTTCAAATTGACTTGCAATGGCTGAAAACTCTTCAAGTTCTTTCCTTGGATAGATATCCATCTCCCTCACTTCTTCACCACACAACCTCAACAAACCATCCATCTTACCCAATAGTAGATCCCAAAATATGCACCTACCACCCTTCCTCTTAGTGGTCTCACTGTCTCTGCAACTTCTCCCAAGCTTAATCCCTGTTGGGGGATAGTGAACATAGACTCATATATTTTTGTCACCAACACACTTCTTAGAGCTCTCCTTCCTACAGCTTTAAGATCGATCAAGCACCTACAACCAACAACTCAACGACAACTTAACACTAGATTAGCTAGCTCTAATACAAATTGATGCAAAGCATCTACAACCTTCAAGAGTACTAATAACCTGAAACACTAACTGAGAAGATCAATTTCACATTCACCATTAATTCACATAAACTGTCAACAAAGTTCACTTCTTTAATACTTGATTTCCCATTACTACAAGGCACCAAATCACTAAATATTTCTCCTAAACTCTCAAAAACCCTTAATAAATCTTCAAAAACATAAATTTTACTGAATCAAAAACCCATAGAGAAAACTCTAAAAAAATCAACTCTTTCAACGTGCACTTCCAAGACACCAAATCCTAGTAATAGTCCATACAACTCGAATCTGGTATTTCTCTAAAACCACAATGAATCTCCATAAACCAAAACCAGATTCTAGGACCCATTTGGGCCTAATTTAATATACTTCAAGGAAAGGTATTTTTATTTTGAAAAATATATGAGAACAATTGACTATATGTATCCAAAAGAGCCTCAATTAGGCCTAAATTACAAAGCAACTATCCTTAAAAATTGTTGCACTTCTAATTTTATGCTGTTCAACCACTAATTAGGTCTAAAAGCCACCAAATCAACCATCTCCTCAAGGAAAATCACTCACTAAAATAGTAAACCAATAAACCCTTACCCAAAGCTTGAACTAGGCTTCCTTTAATGAGGGTTTGATGAAAATTTGTGTTCCAAACCTCCATAGACCTTGCCATAGCCTCAAAAATCTGCTAATAGGCATACACATGGAGAATAAACCATTTCCCATTCATCTTCAACTCTCCTTCAACATTTTCTACCTTGGAGCCATCAATTTCATGAAGGAAAACACAAAATTTTCTATTTTTTTGTGAGGGAAGCAACTATAGTTCTAAACTTTTCACTTCCCCTACATCTACACACACACTCAACACATTCTATTTAACCCATCCCACTAATGTACTAAGCCTACATTGATGGGATGGTAGATTAAACACTCACTAGACTCTCAAACCCTTGAGTTTGTGGTTACAAAACAACTTATTGAAAGAAGTCTTCAATCACACTTTTTATCAATAAGTTCTTCACAAATCAACTTTATTTGAAGGATTACTCTCTATGAAATTGAAAACAACAAGATCTAAGCTTGGATACGTTGTTCATATCAAAAAAATCTTGAGAAAACACAAAGAAAATGTTGCTACAGCTGAACAAAGTACTTATATTATAAATTTTGTTTAAGATTTCAATCTACAATACTTGATCTTCCTTCACATGGATCTTTTAAAGTGTTTAAAACAATATTATTGGCTTCCCATCAGTTACAAACATCCTACCAACTCCATGACTTTCCATCTTTCACTTACATTTTGCAATTTCTTGCAATTTTGCACTTTTACAATTTTTGCAACTTTTGACATTTTTGCAAATTGACTTAATTTACCTCCTAGAGACCTAATAGAGACTTGAATATATTTTAATGGGCCCACACATGGCCATTTTACATGTTTTACTTAATAAAAAATCAAATTTTGAAATATTGCCTATTAGAGACATACATTGCTCAAGGTGCTCCTACACCAATGGGCTATATGACTTGTGCTACGCTAGATGATCCATGGTCCCTTTCACATTTTGTGATGTAATTTATTTTATGATAGGTTTCATTTGAGTTAGTAATATTGTAGGGGTCATGGAACTATGTAGTTATTAGCCAAGAGGCTATTTTGTTTGAAGTTTCCATTGGGATTTTTGTCAGCCCAGTCGTGAATTTGATTTTCCACCACTGGAGATGTCCCAGCCAGCAGTGAATTGATTGAGTTTTTTTGTAGTGACGTGGAGCTTGGTAATTACATGGGTTGGCGGTGGTTGAGTTGGTTTCCTCAATACATGAAATTTGAATTGCAAGTGTTTGATTGCAAGAGTGTTAATGGATTTTGTCATTGTTGTACGATGGAGGTAGATGAACTAAATGTGGGTGGACAAAGTAAATGAAATACTAAGTTTTGTAGTGTGGGAAAGTATACTTTGATTAGTTTTTATTGTCAAGATAGCCATTGTGGTGTTGGTTTCATAGCAAACTATTGTAAAAATCGTCGCCTTCAGCTCCATGGCTGGTTTGATAGCAAACTATTCCAAAAATTGACAAACTTTTGTTCTCTAGAATCTGTAAGTCATTTTACATGGGTATTTTGCATAGATGATTAATTTATTGTTCATGTCTTCTGGTTAAATTTTTATATCTTTGGTGTTATACCCATTTTTTGATATTTGAAAGAGATTATCTCTTTTTATGTATGGAGAAATTGGAGTTAAATCTTCTTTCTTTCATCAAAAATATGGTTAGGGTTAGTAATTTTTTCACCATTGGTTTATTGTTTTAGTTATCTTTGTGCATGTGTATGGTAATTCGTTTTGCATGGATAATTTGTATAGATGATTAATTTATTGTTCATGTCTTTTTGTTATGTGTTTCTATCTTTGGCATAACACCCATTTTGGAGATTTGAAAGAAATTATCACTTTGTATGGACGAAGAAATTGCAATTAGACCTTCTTTCTTTCATCAAAAAATATGGTTAGGGCTAGTAATTTTTTTCCATTGGTTTATTGTTTTAGTTATCTTTGTGCATTTTTGGTGTTATACCTATTAACATGGGAGAAATTGCAGACTAACATATGAGCAATTGATTTTTGGCCCTTTGTTTATTATTTTAGTTATTTGTGTGAATCTTTAATTTATTATTTGTAGTTATTTGTGTGTATCTTTGGCATTGCACCCATTACCATAGGAGCAATCGTAGTTAAATTTTCTTTATTTCATCAAAAAATATGGTTAGAATTAGTAATTTTATCACCCTTTGTTTGTTTTTTTAGTTATCTTTGTGCATCTTTGTCGTTACACTGATTAACATCAGAGCAATAGCAGATTAACATAGGAGTGATTGCATATATATATATATATATATATATATATATATATATATATATATATATATATATATATATATATATATATATATATATATATATATATATATATGTAGAGGGTTAGTATGAAAGCATAAAAATATTGGAGATAAAATTAGCCTGGTGGCTATTCAATGTTATTCTAATAGCTCTTTTACAATTTCTCTATTTTTGTATATTATTTAGTCTGAGGTAATGTAGATGGAATTTTGAATGAATTCTATGGTGTTATACTAAATTTTACATGGTTGTTTTACATAGATGATTAATTTATTGATAATGGATTCTTGATATATGTTTCTATCTTTAGCATTATACCAATTTTGGAGACTTGAAAGAGATTATCACTCTTTACAAGTGGAGAAATTGTAGTTAAATCTTCTTTCTTTCATCGAAAAAATATGGTTAGTTTTAGTAATTTTTGGTTGTTTAGTGTTATTCTAATAGCTCTTTTACAGTTTCTCTGTTTGTCTGTAATATTTAGTGTTAGGTGATGTAGCTCAAATTTTCAATGAAGTGTGTGGGATTATACTCATTTTGTGCATATTATTGCTACCTATTAGGTTTAGAATTTTTGTTTAATGTGGATTTGCAATCATCTGTGTTGTATGAATATGTTTCATGATATTCTTTTTTCCTCGTGTGTTTGAAGCTCCTCGTAACAAATTGTTCTTGATGATATTCTTTTTTCCAGTTGCGCATAACAAACTGTTGATTATTGTAGTTTGTCTATTCTATTATGCATATTTTATTCATGATATTCTTGTTTCCTAATCTATTCGAAGGTAAATTCAAAAAATTTCCCCGATCCTTATTGACCAATGAGCATTGTTTAGGAACATTCTTTGTTCAAGAGGTAAGGTCCATGCCATGATAAGAAAATTCAAAAATTATGGTTCTGTAGAATTTGTAAGTCATTTTACATGGGTGTTTGGCATAGATGATTAATTTATTGTTAATGTATTCTTCTTATATGTTTGCATGTTTGGCGTTATACCCATTTTGGAGAATTTAAAGAGATTATCGCTCTTTATGGGTGGAGAAATTTTAGTTAAATCTTCTTTTTTCTTCATCAAAAAAATATGGTTACAATTAATAATTTTTTTGGTGCTCGTTTATTATTTGTAAGTATCTCTATGCATCTTTGGCATTATAACCATTACCATAGGAGAAATTGTAGTTAAATCTTCTTTCTTCCATAAAAAAATATGGTTAGGGTTAGTAATTTTATCGTCGTTGGTTTATTGTTTTAGTTATCTTTATGTATCCTTGGCATTATACACATTAACATAGGAGCAATTGTAGATTAACATAGGAGTAATTGCATATATATATATATATATATATATATATATATATATATATATATATATATATATATATATATATATATATATATATATATATATATATATATATATATATGTAGAGGGTTAGTATGAAAGCATAGGCATATTGGAGATAAAATTAGTTTAGTGGCTATTTATTGTTATTCTAATAGCTCTTTTACAATTTCTCTATTTGTCTATAATATTTAGTACTAGGTAATAGGTTCAATTTTCAATTAAGTCTATGGGGTTGCACTCATTTTGCATAGATTATTGCTACCTATTGGCTTTAGGAGTTATATTTAATGTGGCTTTCCATTCATCTATCTTGTATCAATATGTTTCATGGTATTATTTTTTCCTTATGTCTTTGAAGATCCCCATGATAGGTTGTTCTTCATGGGATTCTTTTTCCTGCTTCCCCATAAGAAAATGTTGATTGCCATAGTTTTCCCCTTCTATTCTCCATATTTTATTCATGATATTTTCTTTAGGTTGTGATAGAAATTATATGATGCAATAATCTATGCAAAATTTGTATAACACCACAGGCTTAATTGTAGATTTGAGCTACATTGCTTGGCATTAAATATTATAGACAAATCATTTATGCAAAATACCCATGTAAAACAACTTGTAAATAATTGTTATTCTAACACACTTTTATACATTTTTTGTACTTCTCTTCAAAATTATTAACAAAGAATATAGCTCAAACCTTGTATGAATATGCTTCATGATATTCTTTCTTCCCTAATCTCCTTGAGGGTCCATGGAACAAACTACCCAGGTTTGTTTATGTCGGCGGTGGAGCTTGCTAATTATGTGGGATGGTAGTGTCTTGTATGAATATGTTTCATTATATTCTTTTTCCCTTGTCTATTTCAGGCTCCCCACAACAAACTATTCTTCATGATATTCTTTTTTTCAGTTCCTTATAACAAACTATTCATTATCATAGTTTGCCTCTTCTATTCTCTATATCTTAAAGTTCTATTTAATGTGGGTTTGAGAACATCTGTCATTTTACTCTAATTCTTAAGTGTTTTCCTAATAGGTCCTTTCCAATTTTTCTTTTCTATTCTATCAATATGTTTGATGGTGTTTCTTTTTTCTTAATCATTTGAACTTCCCCATAACAAATTGTTCTTCATGATATTCTTTTTTTCAGTTCTCTATACCAAATTGTTCATTATCGTACTTTCATTGTTCTATTCTCCATATTTTAACATTCTATTTAATGTGGATCTTCAAACATCTCTCATTTACCTCTAATTGTTAATTATTTTTGTAATAGGTCAGTGAAATGCATGTATAGATTTGAGTTTCCAGCATATTCCTGCTTACCAAAAATTCTATTGTTGTCTAGACAAAGTGTAACAACAAATTCTATGTGACAGTTAGCTTGTTAATTCAAAATTCAAGCTACATTATTTCCCACTAAATATTATAGATACAACTCAAACAAAGTATACTTTCCCACATTGCAACACTCAATATTGCATTTACTTCATCAGCCCCCATCATACAACAACAACATAATGAATTAACACCCCCGTGATATATCTATATATATATACATAATGTGAACTGTATGTGAAAATCAATACTTCAAAACATAGAAAGATACATACATGTGAAATATTGTTGCTCACTATACCAAACTGTTCATTATCGTACTTTTCCTATTCTATTCTCCATATTTTAATATTGTATTTAATGTGGGTTTTCAAACATCTCTCATTTTCGTTTCATTGTTAAGAATTTTTCTAATAGGTCAATGAAATGCATGTATAGATTTGAGTTTGTAGCATATTCCTGCTTACCAAAAATTCTATTGTTGTCTAGACAAGGTGTAATAGCAAGTTCTATGTGACAATTAGCTTGTCAATTCAAAATTCAAGCGACATTATTTCCCACTAAATATTATAGACAAAATGGCAAATTGAAAAAGAACTATTAGTAAAATGCTTAAGAATGATAGCTAGCGCCGGAGATGCCTCGACTGGTAGGCTATTTGTTTGAAGTTTCCATTAGGATTTTTTCCGCCTTAGCCATGAATTAGATTTGTCAGCATTGAAAATGCCCACCCAATGGTGGCTTGAATAGGTTTTTTGTGGTGATGTGGAGCTTGGTAATTATGTGGGTTGGTGGTGGTGGAGTTGGTTTCCTTGATACTCAAAAGATGAATGGTAAGTGTTTTCTTGTGTGAGAGCTGATGCATTCTGTCGTTGTTGTGTGGTGAGGTTAGATGAAGTAAATGTGGGTGGCTGAAGTAAATGGAATATTGTATGTCATAGTGTGGGAAGGTATACTTTGATTCAGGTGCATTGTTAAAACAACCATTGTGGTGTTGGTTTCATAGCATTTTGTATAAGTTATTGCTCTCTTCTATTTTCCATGTTTTTTCCATGATATTATTTTCCTGTTCATCTGTTAGTTACATCTACTTCTTAAGTGTTTTCCTAACATCTCTTGCAACTATTTCATAGACTGCTTATCTTGTACCGATATGTTTCATGGATTTGTTTTTCCCTAATCTATTTGAACCTGCTTATAATAAAGTATTAATTTTTGTGGTTATTATCTTTCTATGGAATATGTTATATGTCTTATATCAATATGTTTCATGATATTCCTTCTTCTGCATCTATTTGAAGTTTTCCATAAAAACTTTTCTTCATGATATTCTTTTTTTTCAGTTCCCCATAACATACTCTAGCTCTCCCCAAGCTACTAGAAAACCCTCAGGCACCAGCCCCATAGGTGTGTTGCTTGCTTCCCTTTTGTTGTGGCCAATTTTTTGGGCCTTTTTCAGATGCATGGTTAGTTTGTTCATCAATTACACTGAATATTAGATCTACAATTTTGTTGTTACACTTTGTAGCATTGTTTGATATGTGTATGGATATAAGTATATACATATCCATAAGAAATAAAAAAAGTGAAACTCTTTCAAATAGAGGGTGCAATGAGGGAATGAACGATGCATATGCAAAAGAAGCGACATCATTACACTCTCAGAGAAGGAAAAAATGCACCATAGCTTCCATTTGTTACACTCTCCACTAAAAGTGCATTGCACATGCATAAATATATTTACATATAGATATGCATGTATGTATATACAAATGAATATGCATATGCATGCACATATATGCATATGTACATTCAACATAATTAGATGTATGCTTTGTTTGTTCTTTAATTAATTTTTTCTATATAGTTTAGTGCATCTTAAGTGTTATTGTCACCTATGTTATATAATTGCTCTATTTTTCTTCAATATATATATGCGTTTATGTATCTGTGTATGTTTTGAAGCATTGATTTCCACATACCGTTCACAATATACACCATCCTCTTTGTAAGGATTTGAAGTTAAATCAATTAGAAAGATACCAAGGAATTAACTATTGTAAGGAAAGCTTAGCTACAAAACAAACTCTCCTAACGTCAAAACCTCAGGAAAGAATGTAGATATGACTTTAAATTTTGCAATTATACTTCAATAAGATACACATGGAAAGAATTAACAAAAAAGAGAAATGAACACATACACAATTGGACACTAGATTTACGTGGGAAAACCCTTATGGGAGACAAACCCACCACACCAAGAAAAGCCTCTTTGTATTACAGTAAAAAAAAATTACATATAGAGTACATGCTTCACTTTCTGATGTCAATTTTACAACAACAACATTCACTGATCATTCTTGTACATAATTGTAATCTTACAATGCTCTCAGACACATACAATGAACCCACTTAGATCAATTTGTGTTCAATATCGAATAGAAATATCCATTACCTGAACTGATCATTGTCATCCAATACAAAGTATATCTCATTCTGTTAATGGTCTGTTGATCTTCCGCACAGGAATGGTCACAATAGTTCAACTACCAACGGTTCACATTTTGCTTCTCTCATTGGCTTAGAACACACCACACCGGATAGATGTTCGGTCAAAAAGTTTAACTAAATCGCATGTCGATGAGACACCAGACTGTTTCTCCCTGATGCAAAAATTCCTGAACACATAGCTATCAACAAGACCAAAGGTATCGACAACACCCTAAGAAGTCACACCGATAACATATCAAGTCTCCCTGATATCACAAGAAAACCAACTATCCATCAGAAAAATTCACCACCATTAGCCAAACTCACTCTATCGACAAGACTTCTCACCAATGTCCATTGCAGAACTATTGGCGAGACCATTGCTATCACTAGGACTTCCAAGAGGCTCAACCATTGACAATATCCCACATTGACACGGAATATTAGTAGTCATTAGTTTATAAATAAAAGCCTGAAGACTTTAGGTATCCATAAGTTAGTCCTTTTATTACCAACTTGCTCATACACCACATTTGACCATCGCACCGAACTATTGGTCATACCTTGTGGTCTCCACCATGACACACATTCACTGCTTGTGCATTTCTAGAGAATCAAGCTAGGAATCTACAATATTCTCAACAAGTCTCCCAGAATTCCAAGTGGTCCCCACATACGTCGGCTTGTTGCTCAATCAAAGAAAACACAAACTTACAACTCCACGACACGGTTCTTAAGTTATTGAAATCACTGATGCCACGACAACAAAGGAAGTCGGTTAGTCAGGAAATTATGAAACTTCCAAACTCTACGACAAGGTTCTTAAGTTAGGAACTCCAATGATCAGTGAACAAAGAAGACTTGAACAAAGATACAAGCCAGTAAGTTGAGGCACAATTTCTAGTAATCTCCCACTTGATGAAGACTTACTGGCTTCCTTCAAACTCAAAGTTAGTGAAGGTTATGGGATCCAAGGCCCGTCGAACTGACACACCACCTGTACTTGTATGTGCTCATTGGTTTTGTCAATGCATCTGCAACATTTTCTAGAGTATCCAATTTTTCTAAAGAGACCTTTCCATCCTCCACCATATCTTGTACAAAATGATTCCACAAAGTGCTTAGGCTGGGACATTTAAATTTCTTCTTCAAGGTCACCATGAAAAAATGTTGTCTTCACATCCATCTGTTCAATCTCTAAGTCATACACTGCTGCAACTGACAAAAGAAATCTGATAGATGTCAGCATAGCTATAGGAGAAAAAATTTCACCATAATCAATTCCCTCTACCTGGGAATACCCCTTCGCAACCAACCTCACCTTATACTTTTCCACACTGCCATCCAGACCTATTTTCCTTTTAAATACCCATTTGCATCCAACAACTTTTTTTCCTTCAGGTAAGGGCACCAAACTCCAAGTATCATTCTTTTCTAATGATGACATTTCTTCATTCATGGCTTCCAACCAAGAGTTTGAATAAGACATTCTAAATGCCTCCTTTACAGCCCTAGACTCATTAGTGCTAGTAATTAAAGCATAGAAACAAGTAGAATCTAACATAGAAAACCCATACATATCAGGTTTCTTTCTTTCACGTGTTGACCTCCTCACAGGCTGAGGCTGAGGTTGTTGTTCTTCTTAAGAATTCTTAAAACTCCTTGAGCTCTCCTTAGTTTTAGGTAAATTTTGAATTTTCAATTCCTCTCCATCTGGTGTTGGAGGAATTTCAACTACATCCTTTTTATCTTCTAATTTTGTCTCTGACTGTAGATCCAAAGTAGAAGGCTTTAGCTCATGAAAAATAATACTTTTGTTGTATAGAACCTTCTCCGTATCAAGATTCCAAAGCTTGTATCCTTTTATGCTAGCACTATAACCAATAAAAATACATTTAACAGCCTTGTTTTCCAATTTATACCTTCTTACATTCGACACATATGCATATGCCTCACAGCCAAAAACATGAATGTGTCTCAGAGAGGGCTTCTTTCCAAACCATGCTTCCAAAGGTGTTTTCTCAACAAGAGTGGAATTAGGAGAACGGTTTATTAAGTAACACGCTGTTGCAACTGCCTCATCCTAGAACTTCTCCTCCAAGCCAACACTGCTTAGCATACTCTGTGTTCTTTCCATCATTGTCGTGTTGAACCTTTCAACAACTCCATTTTGTTGCGGAGTGTAGGGTGTAGTTTTATGTCTTTTAATCCCATGATCTTTACAGTACCTCTCGAACTCATTAGAACAAAACTCACTGCCATTTTCAGTCCTTAAACATTTTATTTTTCTTCTAGTCTTATTTTCCACAAGGTTTTTAAATTCCCTATTTAAACGACTAAACACTTCTGATTTAATTTTCAAAAAATAAACAAATGTGCTTCTTCAATAATCATAAATGAAGGATACATAATACCTTGATTTAGACAAAGAAGGAACATTTAATAGACCAAACACATCAGAATGTATATAATCAAGTAAACCAGAAGATTTGTGAGGACTGGAGTAGAATGAACATGGTGTTGTTAAACCATATATACAATGTTCACAAAAATCGAATTTGAGGTTACAATCATCAAGCCCTTCAACCAGGTTTTTATTTTTCAAGGTTTTTAAACCTTTTTCTCCAATGTGGCCTAGCCTATGATGCCAGAGCATAGTCTTTTTTTTTGGAAGTTTAACTTCCATAGAGTTTGCACTGTTAGGAACTTTTTCCTCCTTTTCTCCATGAGTAACCTTTTGCGACTTTGCAGAGACACTATTGCATTGCACAACAAATGCATCCAACTTATACAAGGTACCAATATGAGCACCCCTAGCTAGCACAATTGAGCCTCTAGTAATTTTACAGCCATTTCTAGAGAATGTGACTTGCACTCCAACATCATTCAGCTTACTAACAAAAAGTAAATTTTGAGCCATACCTGGTATATGCATTACATCATTGATTCCATTCACTCTTCCATTAGGGAACTGAATTCTGACTCTTCCACGACCAACAATTTCTAGAGATGAATCGCTTGCCAAATATACCCTTCCACTATCGTATTTTCATACTTAGTGAGCTAGTCTCTATGAGATGTCATGTGGAAAGATGCTCCATAATCAATCAACTAGACATCATCTGATGCTTGAGTTGCCAAGGTTGCAATGAAAGCATCTGCATCACTCTAAGAAGAATCATTGTCGGAAGAATTCTTCTTCTTCTTTTTCTCCTCTTTGCAGTCCTTTCGTACATGACTAGGTTACCCACAATTACAACACTTCACCTTGGACTTCTTTCCAGGAGACTTTGATCTCCCTTCTAATTTTGATTTGAGCTTCTTGTCCTTCTTCTTGCCTTTTTCTTTCAATCTCCCTCGAACAACAAGAGCCTACTTCGCCATCTCAGAAGATTTTCTTCTCATATCTTCTGATAACAAGGAAGCAACAACATCTTCCATCTTAAAAGTGGATGTCATACTCCCAATAGCCATCACCAAGTGATCCCAAAAATCCAAAAAAGAACATAACAATAGCATACAGTGATCTTCTTCATCAATCTTCACACCCACATATGCTAACTGAGCAATCAACATGTTGAAAGCATTCAAATGATCAACAATAGACGCTCCTTCCTACATTTTCAGAGTACAACTTCTTTGTCAAGAACAACTTATTCACCAAGGACTTGCCCTGATAAATAGCTCACAGTCTTTTTCACAAAGAAGATGCAATATTTTCTTCATGAACATTTAGAAGAACAAAGCCTACTAAACAGAGCCTTATCAGCCCCTTTGATTTTTGATCTGGAAGATACCAATCCTCTTGCTTCATGCCTGTAGGCTTCATTCCAGAAAGAACAAGCCAAAGATCACAGTCAACTAACATGTCTTCCATTTTAAGCTTCCACAACTCAAAATCACTGCCATTGAATTTCTCAATTTCAATCTCTCCTGACGTGCTTGCCATCTTAATCTGTAATTCAAATTACCAGTCTTCTACAAGACTCCCACTGAACATAATTGACACAAAAAACCCAACATACCCACGAGGATAACACAACTAGCAAGGCTTTGATACCACTTGTAAGGAAAGCTTAGGTGTGGAACAAAATCTCCTAACATCAAAACCTCAGGGAAGAATGCAGATATGACTTTAAATTTTGCAATTACAGTTCAATAGGATACACATGAAAATAATTAACAGAAAAGAGAAATGACCACATACACAATTGGACACCAGATTTACGTGGGAAAAACCCTTACAGGAGAAAAACCCACCACACCAAGAAAATCCTCTTTGTATTACAGTAAACAAAATTGCATACAAAGTACAAACTTCACTTTCTAATGTTAATTTTATAGCAGCAACATTCAGTGATCAATCCTGTACAGAATCATGATCTTACAATGCTCTCAGATGCATACAATGAACCCACTCAGATCAATCTGTGTTCAGTATCGAACAGAAATATCCACTACCTGAACAGATCATTGTCATCTGTTAAAGAGTATATCTCATTCTTTTCATGGTCTATTGATCTTCCACACAGGAACGATCACAATAGTTCAACTACCAATAGTTCACATTCCGCTTCTCTGATTGGCTCAGAACACACCACATAGGACAGATGTTCGGTCAAAAAGTTTAAGTGAATCGCATGTAGGTGAGACACTAGACTGTGTCTCCCCGATGCCAAAATGCCCAAACACATAGCTATCGACAAGACCAAAGGTATCAGCAACACCCTAAGAAGTCAGACCGATAACATATCAAGTCTCCCCAATATCACAAGAAAACCAACTATCCATCGGCAAAAGTCACCACCATCGAAAAGAGTCATATCGAATGCAAGACAATCAGCTAGACTCACTCTATCGGCAAGACTTCTCACCAATGTCCATTGCATAACTATCAATAAGACCATCGTTGTCGCTAGGACTTCCAAGAAGCTCCACCATCGACAATATCCCACATTGATGCATAATATTATTAGTCATTAGTTTATAAATAAAAGCTCAAAGACTTTAGGTATCCACAAGTTAGTCCTTTTATTACCAACTTACTCGTACACTGCATTTGACCATCGCACTAAACTGTTGGTCATACCTTGTGGTCTCCACCATGACACGCATTCACTGCTTGTGCATTTCTGGAGAATCAAGCTGGGAATCTACAATATTCTCAACAAGTCTCCTAGAATTCCAAGTGGTCCCCACATTCATTGGCTTGTTGCTCAATCAGAGAAAACACTAACTTACAATTTCATGACAAGGTTCTTAAGTTACTGAAATCACCGATGTCACGACAATGAAGGAAGTTGGTTAGTCGGGAAATTATGAAACTTCCAAACTCTGCGACAAGGTTCTTAAGTTAGGAACTCTAGCAATCGGTGGACAAAGAAGACTTGAACAGAGATACAAGCCAGTAAGTTGAGGCACAATTTCCAACAACTGTACAAAATGTGTATAACACCAAAGATGGAAAGAGTATATATATTTGTCTATATATATATGTATATATGTATGTATATATATACATATATATGTATATATATATACATATATATGTATATATATATACATATATATGTATATATATATACATGTATGTATGTATGTATGTATTGGAAAGCATACTTTGAAATGTCCAAAAAAATATATTGATTGAGTTGCATTGTCGAAAGAGGCATTTTTTTGTTGGTTTCATAATAGAGTACTCAACAAATCACTTGCTTCATGTTTGTTTTATAGCATACTGTAGGGTTTTAAAACTATTGTACTTCAAAATTTGTGATTTGTATAGATACACACACACACACATACACAAACATATATAAATATGTATACATATGTATATATATATGTGTGTGTGTGTGTGTGTGTGTGTGTGTGTGTGTGTGTGTGTGTGTGTGTGTGCATGTGTGTATGCATTTATATTTATGTCTATAATAATGTGTATATGTATACATGTATATATGTATGTATGTATGTATGTGTGCTTTTTGTAACAACTTTCTTACAATTTCCCTATTTGTCTATAATATTTAGTGCTAGATAATGTGGCTTCAATTTAGAATTGATAAGCCAACTATTACATAGATTGCTTGTGTTGTATGAATATGTTTTATGATATTCTTTCCTCCTATTTAAATGTTCTATTTAATGTTGGGTTTCAATCATCTCTAATTTTCCTATGGTTCTCCAATGTTATCCTAATAGTTCTTTTACAATTTACCTATTTGTCTATAATATTTAGTGCCAAATAATGCAACTCCAATTTAGAATATATGTATGTATATATGTATATATTAATGTATATATATTTATATATACTTATATATATGTATGTATATATATATGTATATATATGTATATATATATATGTATATATATATATATATATATATATATGTATACATATATATATATATATGTATACATATACATACATATATATATATGTGTGTGTGTGTGTATATATATGTGTGTGTGTTTGTGTGTGTGTGTATGTATGTATGTACGTGTATATATCTGTGTGTGTGTGTATGGGAAAGTATACCGCAAAATGTGTGAGAAAATATATTGATTAGGTTTCATTGTCAAAAGAGCCATGGTGGTGTTGGTTTGATAGTATACTATTGTAAAAATTGTTTCCTCTAGCTCTCTTTCAAGTTCCCAATAACAAAATATTCTTCATGATACTCTTTTTTGGTTCCCCATAGAAGACTGTTCATTATCATATTTTGCATAAGAATTAGAGGTTAATTATAGGTAATCGAGAGCCCACATCAAACGTATTCAAACAATTCAAGAAATGTATGTAAGAGTTGGTTTGTGAATTCAAAATTTGAGCTGCATTCCTTGGCAGTAAACCCACATTAAATAGAACTTGTAAATGCAATGGGTGGCAATAATCTGTGTAAAATGGCTATAAGGCAATAGAGTTAATTGGGAATTTGAGCTACATTACGTGGCACTAAATATTATAGAGAAATAGAGAAGACTTGCCTAGGGTTTTTAATGATGACATGGAGCTTACCTCTTCAACAAAGGATGTTCCTAAATGTTGCTCATTGGTCAATAAGGAGTGCAAAAAAGTTATGAATTTAGAATTGACAAGGCAACTGTTACATAACTTGGTTGTATTATATCAATATGTTTCATGATATTCTTTTTCCCTCATCCATTTTTGTATCAATATGTATCATGATATTCTTTTCCACTCATCTGAATGAAGCTACCTATAACAGATTATTCTATTGTTCTTGTAACAAGGATTGTTTTGAATTTTTTAAATTCTAAAATTTTTGTCGTGCTTAATTTGTTTGGATGGAACTTGTTATATGTCTTGTATCAATATGTTTTATGATGTTCTTTTTTAATCAACTATTTAAAGTGAGTTTGAAGCTACTTGTAACAGATTATTGTATTGTTCTTGTAACAAGCATTAGTTTCAATTTTTAGAATTCTATATTTTTTGTCGTGGTTATTTTGTTTGGATGGAATATGTTATATATGTCTTCTATCAATATGTTTCATTATAGTTTTTGTACCTCATATATTTCAAGATCCCTGTAACAAAGCATTGATTGTTGTGGTTTAGCTCTTGTAAATTCTAAAATTTTGTAGATTGCTAGAAACTACAACCATGGAATTGTTATATGCGTTTGGGCTACTTGCAACTTTT
The DNA here is from genome assembly GCA_007258455.2 of Sequoia sempervirens. Taxonomy (NCBI): domain Eukaryota; kingdom Viridiplantae; phylum Streptophyta; class Pinopsida; order Cupressales; family Cupressaceae; genus Sequoia; species Sequoia sempervirens. The sequence continues at coordinate 194,460,055 of VDFB02086081.1, read as the reverse complement.
ACATAGACAGATACATATATGCATATATATGTATTGAATTAACCATTTCATATTTAAAAATGTACATATACGTATATATATATATATATATATATATATATATATATATATCCATGTATACAGACCATGACCAATGTGGCTTGTTTGAGAATCCAACAGTAATTTACATATACACATGTATATCAAATCAAATCTGTATGGTATCTTTATTCGTATTTATGTAGACTTTGATTCAAAAAGAGTAAAAAATACCAAAGGACCACAATGCCTCTTTTGACAATGAAACTTGATCACTATATTTTCTCACTCACATTTTGGAGTGTACTTTCCCATATTGCAACATTGAATATTGTATTTAATTTCTCCAACACCATGTTGCAATAGAACTAGGATGCATTAAACCTCACATGAGAAAACACTTACCATTATGATTTCATGTATTGAGGTAGCCAACTCCGAGACCACCAAACCAGATAATTAGGAAACTCCATGTTGTTATAAACAATCCTTAGAAACCCCCCCACTAGAAGTACATATGGATATATATAGCTGGTTATATGTGTTTTTTAAAATGTGTAGAAAAAGGGAAAATTCAATGCAGATATGTACTTAATAATTTTGATTCTTGTTGTTGTATATTCTATATTTTGCATTAAAAAAGATGAAGGTAGTAGGTAGCAACATATACAAATGTCTGCATATAGGTATTTATAGAGATATAGTAAAAAATTGCATGCATACATATATAAGTAACCTCAAAAATAAACAAATACATATAGGGATATATGCATTTTCATTTATTATTCCTATTGTTTTTGTTGTATCTCCTGTTGTTTCAACAGTATTAAAAGTGGAATGGTTATAGCCATTTTCATTTAATCAAAATAGTAAAATGGTTGCTAGATTATGAATATTTCTAAGTTGTCTACCAGTTGCCATTGGATGTTGTAATATATTAATCTTTTATTTTTATTGTGAAATAGAGGTGTCAATTAGTCAACTATAATTGCAACCTTTCTTCCCTCTAAAAGGTCCCAAAACTATGTCTGTAGAATCGGGCTTTGTGGATTGATCTCCAGAGCCCCCCATAATTGATTTGGTGATTGATTTGCTGACATCCCCCATAGGCCCTGCTACGAAGTTTGGCTCTAAGGGTACTATCCACCAACCTCCAGATCCTGATTGTGTAAATTTGTATTTCGTTTTCCTTATGCCTACTGCAAATTTCCTCTTATTGTTTCCTTCGTCTCTTGTAATAAACTTGAACCTTGCCTTTCAGTTCCTTTAATTTTAGGATTCTCAAATGCAAAATGATACACCATATATTCTTTGCTATTTTTCTCTCTAGTTTTATTGGAATTTAGGTGTATACACAGATGGTTTGCCCTACTAAGGCATATAGATGTGGAAGTACATATGCATTGATCTTTTAGAACACATAAAAATATATCTTCCCAATATTTGTTTTCCTTACTCATTTAATCCATTTGGTGTGATGATGTGCATTTTCCTTGATTGAACTTGTCATTGTAGGCTACAAAGAAATAACCAACTTTGACTTCATTTTCAATTCCTTCCAACAATACTTCAAATATTGTTCCCTCTTTGGTCCTTCAGCTTCTATCCTTCAAAAAATTTGGCGGTGATGAAGGGCAGGTTGAGCAATACAAGGTTGTCTTGTCTGATGAACACCATATGCAAATAGGAACCTTGCCTTCCAAATGCAATGATTTTTTGTTTTTAGGTGCCTTAAAAATAGGGTCCCTTGCATGTTTAAGAGACTAGGTTTGTAGGAATGTCCAATATTGAAGGTGGTCTATGTTTTTTCTTGTCTATTTAAAAAATTCTCTTTCTCCTTCTTATGTGCCTAATATAATGTCTCAAATATATTGTTTGCTTCTTTTTTAGGACCTTACTCATATTCAACTTATTTGTGATTATGTTTTATTTTCAAATCATTGGGACCCCTAGGTATCTATTCAAGCAACAAGAAGAGCAAATATTGGGGTCAAAATCTCCTCCTTCTAAACGGACCCCTAAATTTGGTTTGTAGCTATCCCAGGCTAAAAAACAAAACAACCCTACAAATGTCAGCCCTATTAAAGGTTTGAGCATTTATAAAAATGTTTAGACAATGAAAGGGCGTGTAACACATATTAGAGGGATGTACCATTTCCACAAACAAAGATGTGAAGGCCAACTTTTTAGTTTTGACATTATAGATATGGAGGGGATAGAAATACTTGTTACTTGTTTTGATGATATTGCTAAATTGAATTATGGCCAAGTTGAGGTGGGTGAAACTTATTTAATATCAAGAGGATCGGTGAAGGAAGAAAGTAAAAAAATCAATAAATTAAATAGTAACCTTGAAATTGTTTTGGATGAAAAATCAACGATTAAACAATGTGAAGATGAGATTTTTGTGCCAAAAAAAACCTCTTCTTTTATGCGAGTTAGTGACATAAGAAATTATAGTGATAATATATTGGCTGATATTATTGGCATTGTAGTCCATGTTAGGTACATATCAATTGTTTGCAGGAAAAATGAACTAAAATAATCTAGCGAATTATTAAACTATATGATATTTCTGCTTCTTTCCTTGATGTTAATTTTTGGGGCCCAAGTGGGGAAGAAAAAGGTGATTCCTTGGAGTGGACGTATCTTTATGGTGATATAGTCATAGTTGTTGTGTGGAGTGGCCATGTAGGCTACTTTAATGGAAAAGTTATCAGTTCACATCAACAACAATAGTCCTTGATAATAACCCTTCTATTCCTGAGGAAAACACTCTTAGATCAAATGGCCCAATCAAAGTAGAACAAATGGTTTCATTTTCTTTTGCGACTTGTAGGTTGCATCCTTCAAATGATAGAGTTAATATTGCATTCACCTTGAAAAATTTCCTTGTGTTGCTAGAAACTGTTGAAGCCATTTTTAAAGCAACCATTCAAATTGCAAAAACTGAGTCTTTTTGTTATCCTGCTTGCCCGCTATTGGTTAATGAGAAAGAATGCAAAATAAAATGCAAACACCCCTATGTTGATGTTTGGTTTTGTGATCATTTCCAGATGGAAATTGAGGAATGCAACTATCACTATCTTTTACAATTAAAGTTTCAAGACCATTCAGCCAGCCTTTGGTCTATTGCTTTTGATGAAGATGCCACTAGTTTACTACAAATTATAGCAAACGATCTCTACACGTTGCATGACAGCTCTAAGTCTACAATAGATCAGGTGTTTCTATTATTAAAGGCCTTGTTTGTAAACCATACATCTTTATTGTCCTTATTAGAATAGATACTTACAATTATGAGGACCAGCTTAAAACAACAATTGTGAAAGCAACAAAAGTTGATTTCAAAGTAGAGTGTAAACTGTTGCTTTTAGACATAGTAAAGATGTCTACCCTTGCTCCAAAAAAAGGCTCCACTAGTCAACCTACACTTTGACTACTCTTTTGCACTTTCCAACATTTCTCCTAGTCGTCCCTTTTTAATGCTCACTATGGGATTCTAAGACTTCTATTTGAAAAATATGAACATAATTCATTCCTATGTTTGCATATATATATATTTTCACATTCATTGATGTCCCATCCTTTTGATTTTAACATGGTGCTTAGATTGTCTTTAGTTTGCACTGTCACTATGATTCTTCATTCCTATTATATGGTGGAATTTTTATTTCTTCTATGTGTATTTTAAATTCAGTTCTTCCCTTTGTAATCATTAAATAGAGATATTATCTTCAATGGAAAACATATAACAATAGTCAAATACTAAAATTGGTTAACAAAGAAATATGTACAATACTTGTATATATATTTTTATATATTGCAATGTTGAAACCATGTTATTTCTCTTGTGATTATCCATAGATATACATTTATATCCACATGGATACATACATATTTTGTTGTTGATAAAAGGGGGATAAACGGGTTTTATAGGGACCCGAAACCGCAAAGTAACATTACAAGAAAAGACCAAAATAGAGGCCCGAAAAACAAAAAGGCTGCCAGAAAGATAAAAACTAGTTTAAGCAGACAGCCACAAAAAGCTGCAAAAAAACCATAAAACAGCCAGCAAACAGACAAAGCTAGGCCTAGCCACAGCTAATTCATAGAATTTAGAAGCTCGTCTGCAACCTCTTCCAGGTCCACCATATCCCGAACCCCCTCCATAAAGATCTGAGTCATATTTGGGGTGGTCAGGGCTTTTCTTTTCGTGCTTGATCTGGTTCATTTAGAGATCCTTGCTTCCTCATCCTGGTCATTCTCCTGATCAAGGTCAACAATCAGAGCTCTCTTATGGGTTTTCTCTAGTATTTCGGACATGGCTTTGATGATGATAGAGTTATGTCTAGCAATTCTATAGTTTTGATCAATGATTTTTTTCATTATTCCTTTAATTTTTTCAATATCATTTTCAACTATGCTGTCCTTTTGTGTGTTATCCTTCATATTGGTATTCTTCTCCACTTCGAGCTGAATTAGCCCTGCAACTTTGGCTTCAATTTCCCCCAGCTTACTATGAAGAGACTGATTTTTAGTTTTTAGCTCACTTATTTCATGAAATAACCATTTGGTAGAATTCAAATGGTCCATAGAACAATTCTTGGCATTTCCAACGAAGTCAAATGGGGGGTCACTTTCAGAATTGACCCCAAAAATTACTAACTCCGCACCTCTAGGAGGGCTATAATTCTCCTGTTGAATATTCTGAGGGATGTGGGGGTTCTCAAGGCTTACCCCGGCCGCTTTAGTAGAAGCAACAGGGGAGTCATCAGGGTAGGAGACAAGATTATTAACCGAAGAGCTAGAGCCCGCCCCTTTGGTGTTAGGGTTAGTGTGGCCAGAGGCAGGAACAGAGCGGGTACCAGAAGGCTAAGGGAACGGCCAGAGGCAGAAGGGGGGGCAGAGGAGTCGAAGAGCTCTTGACACAGCCGAGGGAAACTTTAGTATCAGAAATGCTAGGCTCAGTATCATCTTCATCAAGCTCCAAAGGCGCTATAGGGTTTGGAAGGGCATGCATATTCTGAAAGTGCTCATAAATGAGCCTTAAAAGACCCGTGTGAAGAATCATGTATCTTTTAGGGCTTCTACTGTGATCAAAAAAGCTATTTCTCAGGGAGCAGAGCAAGAAGAAGGGGATAGAGACACACACCTTATGCTGGAAGTGATTGAGCAGCACAAAGTGGTATCCATAAACCCTAGTGAAGCGGCCGTCGAGAGTGATGTACTCCTTGATAACCCTTAGCACTTTTCTCCATAAAGGTTTTATAGTGTCCACTTCATAGTAACTATTCATCATCTTGACAAGTTTTTGCTTCTCCGTCTCAGATTAAGGGAACCTCACCACAGCTTCATCAGAGAATTTCCTGTCTCTAAAAAAATTATGCTCTTCCATCAGAATGCCAATCACCTCGGCTATCAAGGCTTCATCAATCTAAACTTTCCTCCCAAAGAGGAGAACCTCCCCATTATTCCAATTCTTCTCAAAGAAATCTGTAATCTCCTCCTTAGGGCCATGGAGTTTCTCAATGAATAGAAGTAAGCCACCCCTTCTTATTTTACTCCACACTTTGGTGTTCTTGGTGTGTGACTCGAAGCTGGTAGGTTCAACCCTCTTCCGTTCCTCGCCCATATTTGAGATTTTAGTTTGAATACTGTTGTAGACAAAAAACATGTTCCAGATAGTTCCTTTGCTTTGCAGGACCCACAAAGCGTGCCAAAGTAAATAATTTATCTGCTAGATCCTCTCGGCCCCATTATATCTTCTGATTTTGTTATTCATGATTCATACCTTCCTCATTATTACAAGACACCACCTCTTTTCCATTCACAGTGTTGAGCTCCAATAAAGCTTGAACATCGAAGTGGAGGTCAGTCTTTTTGTGCCACGTGAGGATTTTGTCACTCTTAACTCCCTCATTGGCAAAAAAATCTGCAACCGCGTTCGCCTCACGGTAAGCATGAGTTATTTTTATTCTATCAAATTTACTAAGTAAAACCTTAGCATCTTTTATCCAATTTTTAATTGACCATGTGGGATGGGACCTACCACAAAGGCTATCAATTATACTTTTCGAGTCACCTTCAAGCCATAGATTTTTGCATTTAATTCCCACAACCAAGTTTATTATGTAATAAGCCCCCGCCGCTTTCGCCACGTGATTGGTTTGGACCCCTAGAGGAGTGGCAATAGCTCCCATAAAGTTACCTGCCGAATCCCTTAGGACCCCACCACACCCAGCCTTCCCCGGGTTTCCTTTGGCCACGCCATCAAAGTTGGCTTTGGCCCAGCCTTCCATAGGAAAACTCTAGCAAAATCCATCCCTGGACTTCTTGGTAGTATTAGGAGCATTGGTAATATCCCATTTGATTCTCCATTCCCTGGCAATCAGGCTATCAAAAGGAGAACAAACCATAGTATCAACCTTGTCCTCCCTAAAGGGAACAATAGAGAAGTTTTCTTTGATGATCCTAAGAATTCTCTCAAACAAAATTTCCTCCAAAGACTCCTTATCCCTGAAGATCCGGTTGTTTCTCTCTTTCTAAATTCCCCAAGTCACATGGGGGAACGAGAAAGCCCACAGTTTTTTAAGAAAGGGGTTGAAAGAAGGGGCTTTCCATTGAACAAAAAAATCCTCAACCGACTCCGGGTGGACCCAAGAAAAATGCCAGAATTTCAAAAGCTTGTCCCAAACCGAGGAGGAGAAAGGACAATGGATAAAGAGGTGGTTAACCGATTCAACATTGTTTTTACAGAGGTAGCATCTATTGGGGAGCAGAACTCCTCTTTTGCTAAGATTATCCATAGTTAGAACTTTATTTTGCAGCAAAGACCAGAAAAAAATGTTAACCTTAGGTAAGAGATGTTTAGTCCAGGCTTGTGACCACAAAGGGGGAGGGTTAAGAGCATTTGAAATCCGGGCAAAGGTAGAAGAGACAGAAAAGCACCCAGAAGGCTCATCTTCCAGATAAGACTATCCTCCTGATTAAAGCAAAGTCTGACAGCATTCAATGAGGAGTAAATAGAAACCAACATAGGGTTTATCAAGGGAAGATTGATCCACTTACCATCCTGCTAGTAGTCTTTAACAAAAAGGCCAAAAGTATCTTTGCAAAACTCAGCCCATCTACTGAGATTCCCATCCTGAGACAGAGGTTCATTACGTAGCCAACAATCATCCCAAAATCTAACTTGGTTACCATTGCGAACCTGCCATTTCAATCCCAGTTTCACCACCTTTATCCCATCAGTCATATAGTTCCAACAACTTGATCCTTTCGAAAGGTTGGGATTCTCAATAAGATCTTTGAGGGAATTGTTATTCTGCAAATACTTGCTTTTAATTATTTCACTCCATTCTCCAGAGGAAAAGAAAAGTTTCCATATCCGTTTAGCTAGGAGTGACTTGTTCAGCAGTCTGATTTTTCTTAGCCCAAGGCCTATACATACATATTTTGTTACATGTTTGTGTGTAATTAGTTTAACCATCATAAATAATATTCAAATAAAAAGAATGACAATAAATAACATCAAAGTAATTAATTATCTACTATCACATAAGCATTGGGAAAAACATCCCTTACCTAAAGTTATGGACTAACGTTTTTCTAAAGAATACTTCTTAATTGAATACTAGTAGTTAAAGACATGACTAATAACTCTTTAAAAGAGGACAATCTTTTAATCTTCCATATTTTTCATAAATATTATTTAATCCATAACTTCAAGCCTACCATGTATTTCTATGCATATGTATCTTAAAATAATTAAATAATAGTCTACCAATTGATTTACTAGCCTAGACAAAAAGGTCATATATAGATGTGCATCTAGGTCTAATAAATATAAAAGTAAGATAGAGCTAAAATTATATCGTTCTTGAACCAATCTATATAATAGTCCACTTGTCAATTCAAAATTCAAGCTTCATTATTTGGCACTAAATATTATAGACAAATAGGGAAATTGTAAAAGAGTTGCCAAAAAGATATTTACTATCTAAAAATTTCCTTCTCAATCCTAAATTGATAATCTTTTTGCAATCCTTATTGACCAATGAGAAACATTTAGTAACACCCTTTGTTGAAGAGGCAAGCTCCACATCGTCATCAAAAACCCATATCAAGTCTTCTCTATTTCTCTATAATATTTAGTGCCAAGTACATGGAGAATAGAAGAGGTGAAAAAATTACTAACCCTGACCATATTTTTTTGATGAAAGAAAGAATATTTAACTGGAATTGTTCATATGGTAATGAGTATAATGCCAATGATGGACAAAGATAACTACAAATATTAAACAAAGGCCAATAAGTATATCTATATGTATAAGTATAAGTATATGTATATGTATATGTATATGTATATGTGTATGTATGTGTATGTATATGTATATATGTATATGTATATGTATATTTATATGTATATGTATATGTATATGTATAATGTTGATCTATAGAGTTCTCTTTTGAGCTATATAGTCTTTTGTACATTGCATTTTTTGCCTAATATATGATAAAACTCTATGCAATTTGTGAGGGCTTTCCCAGGCCTACTCACAACAATGGTGGAGTTGGTTGCCTCGCTCAATAGGTACAGAATGGTAAAAACCTACAATGCACCTCCACTGGTTGGTAGGTTGGATGCTTCAACAAGTGTTTTTTTTTGCAATCTACACTATCTCCTCCCCCTATTGTTGTTGTAAGTTGTTTTCCCACTATGTTTTTTTCCATTCCATACACATCTAACCACAAATATATATTTTGATAGATTAGAATAAAAATTTTCTTTGCAGTAATATGATGTTGGCCTCGATGCAAGCATAAATGGACAAGGAGCTATGAAGGCCATCTGTGGAACAATTTGTTCCTAAAAGACACCCATAGCTATAATCATAATCAAGGTTTGTTTTATAAAATTATATTTTGCTAACTTATAGATTCACCCCTTTTCTTTATGTAGGCCTAAATATCCTCCAATACATACCAAAGTTATACATTCACCCCTTTTCTTTTTGCATGACTAGATACGTTCCAATACATACCAAAATCAGGTATGTTTATAAACTTAAATTTGTATACATTATATGATTTGAAGAAAAAAATTTACTATTTGTTTAATGTCTTCCTTTTAACGATATCTATGTATTTCATCTGCGGAATTGCTTTTGCTTTGAAACAAGACCTCCTCTATATTCTCCTTTTCCTATATTTATCAACATTACAAACAAATTCCATCTTCCACAGTTATTTATTAACATTCTCTATTTTAAAATAATTATTGTAACAAAAAATAAATAGGAAAAGGAATCCAACTATATGTGAAAATCATTGCTTTGAAATATAGACAAATACATATACGCATATATATATATATATATTGAAGACAAATAGAGTAATTGTATGAGAGGTATTAGAATAACACTTATTTTTGTTACTAAATAACATACACAACCATTCAACTTGTGCGTATCGAGGACATCATCTCCACCATCGCCAACCCATGTAATTGTACCATAGAAAAATGGATCATTGACATTTTCATGGCCGTTTAGACCTTTCTCCTATGATGTTTGACTTATCTTGCTTTGATTTAGTGTTGCAATGTAACTTAAGCATTCACATTAGGTCCTAAATATTCAAAATATGACATCTTGTGAAGGTGTTGTGAAGTACGTTCTAACACATTTCTACACTTTTCTAGACTCTTTTCATCACTTTTTAGGTCCTATTTTAAGGTGTTGTAAAGTCTTGTAACAAGATTTCATGCTTTTCTAGGCTTAATTTAACTATTTGCACCTTTATTATGCTTTATTTGACCCCTTTATGCACTCATGAGACTTAATTAAGTGTATTTTTGAATGTAAACATGACAAATAATATAAAATGTGAATTAATTCCCAACACCCACTTACAAGCCAAAGGTGGGACCCATTCACCATGGGTGGTGAATGAGTCCCTGTTCGCTTCAAATTCAAAATAATTCAAATTTTCTCTCTGGTATTTATTTAAAAATACCTTATGTTAGCCTGTGATGAAGTATTATTAGGTTATTAGGGAATAATTGTGCATAAATAAATGCTTTTCTCCTCATTTTACATCACCCATTCACCTAATTCACTTAAGCATTCAATCATCCATTCAAGTATTGAAGCATCATAACATTGTTGAATCAAGCATCTTGGAGAAACCATTGACATATCTTAAAATTTCTTCAACAAGGTTATGGTGAGTTTAGGGAATTTTCATGTTATTTATTCATCATTCCTTGTTCATTTCATTTCATTTCTTCATTAAGGTTTTGACTACCAAAGTGGGATTTGACCAAGGCAAATCCCTATACTCTAACCCTTAATTATTTTTTCCCTTTTGCATGTGTGTTTGCAGAATTTTGTACATAGATTTGTTAAGAAATTAGGTGTTGAAAGGTGGTCAAAAAGTCAACAAAGTGTTTCAAGTTAACAAAACCCTATTTCAAGCTTGGAGACAACCTACAATTCATTTTCTGTAGAGTTGACTTCGTCACCTGACAAAAAGACAAGTGCAGATTTGGAGCTACAGAATTGACCTTTGATTTCATAGAATTTTGGAGGAGGAATGATTCACCATCAATGGTGAATGAGTCCCACCTTAAGGATGAAAAAGCTGATTTTGTTAGATTCTATTTCTCGACAGTCAGAAGCCTGTTTCAAGAGATTTTACTAGGAGGACTGATTCGCCATCAGTGGTGAATGAGTTCCACTAGTCATCAACAATGATTTTTCTAGCATTCCAGAATATTTTCAAATCTACAATCTATTTCCAAGTGCACTCATTTTAGTCTCTTTCATTTCTGAGTTCATTTGTGCATGTTCCTTGTTCATTCTTGTAAACCTCACTGTGTTTTCAAACATTACATATTACATTAGATTTGCATTAATAATTAGTCAATTAAATTATTTAGTTGCATCTACATCATTTCATTTAGTCTTAATTGCATCATACAATCCTCTATTTGAGTGAACCATCACAATTTTGAGGTTTTATCTCTCTCCTTTTAGGTGAAAGATCTTAAGAGTGTAAGAGAAGTACATAAAACAAACAAAATTGTTGGTTCAATTTGGCGAGCCTGCATATTGAACACTTTATCCTTTTGATTTCAATTGCATCTTTCATCCTAGGTTTCCTTTGTATCAACATTCAATTAGGTTTTGTTTTGTTTTTGCATCCTAGGGTTTCTCAAATTGCATTAGTGAAAGACTCATATAGACTTCATTTTTGCATATCATATCATTCAAAAACTAAAAAATTGAATTTGCATCTAACAAGCATTGAAATCATTTTATTTTTTTTGAAAAATATAAAAAAATATTGTACCTGGACTCATTCGCCACCTTGGGCAAATCAGTCTAGTTTCCTTTTCTGCATTGAAATTTCTGGCATTTTCACAGCTTTTCCTACATTTTTGTTTCCTGTTACTATCTTCTTGTTTTATTTTACAAAATTTCTACCATTAGCATTTTGTTGTTCCTAGTTTTCATTTTCATTCACCCCATCTTTTTTGGTACTTGTATGAGTGTTTGGTGCCCTATTGATAATCTTTAAAGTGAGACAAAGTTTTAGACTCATGGCTTCCCGTGATAGAACTTTCATTGTGAACCTTGGGATCTCAAGAGCTCCTACTCCTAGTATGGACAATGGTTCATCAAGCATGGATACTACCACTAGTATGCCTTTACCTTCACATCTAATGCATGTTGACACACAAAAAAATTGCATTCCGCAAGAAAACGTCATTAGTATTAATGAGGATTTTGCACATTTCCAACAAGATTTAAGTCTTGAAAACATTTCCACCACTGCTATACCTGCAATATAAAACCTTCATCGCTTGATTGAAAGTGATTTTGGCTTACAAGTTATGAAAAGAATAGCTGAGATATACAGCAAACATGTTACTTCCACATCCCAATTAGCAAATTTTGTTGTGAGCCAAGGATGATCTCACATTCCTACTCCTTCAACCATAGCATCCATACCAACCCATACCACTCCTCAAGTTACAACAACTATGCAACAGGTTAGTCATGTGATTCCTTCTTTTGCTATTCCAACTAGCATTCCTAGTTCTTTTGTGGCATCAAATGTTCCATCTTCTACCAAGGTCACCCCTCTTAGTGTTCCTTTCATTTCTCCTAACATGTTACATATACTCCATCACCATCATATCTTCCACTTCATACCACTTACACCAACTCCATCATTACACAACTCTTTAACACCGTTTCCTCAATGCAACAACAAATATCCACCATTAGCCAAAGTGAAAATGCTCCACCAACATATCATGTTTGGAGTAGCCCATTATCTTTAGAGATCATGCAAACATAGATGCCACAGGGAATTGAGATCCTAGGTTTGAGAAGTACGAAGGTAAAGGAGACCCTACTAATCATGTTAATTCCTATACAACATTGTGCAATGATTTTGTCCTTGATGATAAACTCTTAGCTAAACTTTTTCCTCAGACCTTAAAGGACACTGCATTAGAGTGGTTTTCAAACCTACCTAATAATTCAATCCAATCATTTAATGAACTTGTGGATGCCTTTATAAGTCATTTCCAAGTCCATATGACTCCCAAAAATACAATGGCTAATTTAATGTGATGTACACAAAACACGGATGAGAAAGTAACTGATTTCATTTCACGTTATCAGGCATTGTATGCTCAAATTGATGTCAAGATTCCTAATTCACATCTACAAAAGATGTTTATCAAAAACTTGCAAACTCACCTTTAGGATAAGTTAACTATGATGAATTTCCTTCATTCATGCATTTAGGGACAACCCTTTGTGACTATCACAACTTAGTTACTAGTCATGATTCAAAGTCCACTTCTAACTGAGCTGAGAAGTCTAAGAAAAATAGCCAAAACAATGCACAAAACTTTAGAAAACCAAAAAGAGGCTTCTTACTGTTCAATCTTCCTTCTCCGCAACCGACCCAACATGTTTAGAGTCAAGTGGCAGCTGTTAAAGTAGTGGTGCCCTTTACATATGGGGACCCGAAGAGACAATTTACCTCCTTACTCGATACTCTCCATACCACAATGAGCCAATTTCTCTAGCAATAAATGATTACTTTTCCTACCAGTAAACAACTTGATACCACCAAGCCTTTACCACCCACTTTTAAACCAAATGCTTATTGTCATTTTCATCACCAAAATAGACATGACACCAAACAATGTCAGTGTCTCAAACACTTAGTTCAAGGCCTCATTGATTCTGCTTGTTTGTCCATTGCGAGTGTCAACATGATCAAGGAAATAAGTTCATTGCACCCCCTAATAAGAATTTACAATTTTTTACCAATCCTATTCCTAAACACAATGTTTCATTTGTCAAGGCTAGTGAACCTTCAAACACTCATGTGATGAACATTAATACAAATAATGAACAACATGATATAACTTTGAATGCTACCCAAGTCAATCCTATGGATGAACTTGTGGGTACGATAGATGTTATCACTCGTAAGTGCCCAACCAAAAAGTCTCTTGTTATTACTTTTTCTTCTCGTGATAAACTTAAAAAGCTTCTTGATGGTCCTCTTTACATAGTCGACAAAACCTATGATAAGGCCACCAATGGGATATTAATTGATCTTGCTTGTGGTGAGAATGTGATCACAAAATATTTTTTAGTATTACATAATCTCTATCAATTAGGTGATTATAATAAACCAACTGCATGGATTAAAACACATACTAGTTTTTTGTGCCCTACGATCAAATCAATCATACTCCCATTACAATTAGGACCCAAAAATTTAGATGCAACATTTTATATTATTCCACAATCAGATTAGTTTCGTTTGTAGCCAGGTCATCCTTGGCTTTGCTTGATGAAAGCTATTCCTTTAGTTGTTCACAAATGTTTGAAGTTTCTGCATGGCAATGAAATATTTACCATACACCATATTGGCTTTAATCCATTGTCCTATAAAGGTAATTTTTCCTTAGAATCCTTTTGGCCTAAACCTATGGAACACATCAACCCTTGAAAGGACTTCTTTTACATAACCTATCAAAAGTTCAAAGCCAAATGGGGGTATGTGGAAGATTATGATGGGCCAAAAAGAGGCAATATGATGGGTATGTGGCTGACGACTATTTTCTTACCCAAAATTGATGAAATGAAAAGGGTTTTTAAAGGAGATTCTCAGCTTTCCACCAATATAAATTATGATTTACTTTGAATTTAATAACTAATTATTATTCATTTTCTATTCAAATTACGACTGAAGTCCTGATTGATAGGCTGATTGAAAAACATCTATAACTTTCAAACGGTATAACATTTTTTTAATACAAAACATGTGTCACATTCTATGATTTGCATACTATAGGATTAAAAATATAAAAATTGAATTTCATAAATTTTTGACCAAGTAAAGGTGGTCAGACATACTAGTTTTTATATTTTTTAAAAAGTTGTAATAAAAAATTCATAATTAATTATTTACTTGGAAAAAAATTACAAAAAAATATGCATCACATTAGGGTATGATTCCTCTACTTATATCTAAAATATTATAAAAAATATTATCATTCTATTTTGGTTATGGTGGTCAGACAGACACCTACTTCTTATTTTTTCCCTAAAATTTAAGTACCACTGCATTAGAATTTCAAATTTTCATCAAATAGAATTTCTTTTTAAAACAAACTTAGTAGTTTAGAAACTACATTCAATTTGCTACAGATTCTATTCTTAAACATTTTTAAAATAATATAGATAACTTATTCAAATTTTTACGTCAAGTTGCCTAACTCTGATTTTTCTAATTTTTTTGACACTTAAGGGCCTATTTTTTCCATGATGATCCTGCACATACCCATGGATAGTTGAATTGTCTTGTTGTAACATGTCCTCGTCCACTTCCACTACTCCTATCCTTGATGAAACCATGCTTCAGCCTGAGTCCAACATTGAACAAACAATACAATCTCATGAGCACCCAACCATAGACACTTTCCCAGGTTCATTGCTTAAACACCCAAGAAAAAATGAAACCAATCATGTCATGCCTCCTCGCATTAAACAAGTTTATAAAACCAAAGAGAAAGTGATTGAACCATCTTCTTTAGTTTCTTTTGTTCTTCCCCCTTCAAAAGAAAAGGAACCTATGGTGGGTCAACCCACTCTTACCCCTCAACAACTTCAAAATAAAATTAAGAGAAACCACAGTGCTAGGGAAGATAGGCATCATCATCATCTCCTTGCTCATTAGATGCAAACCAAAAATAACAAATAAAATAAACCTTTTCCTTTGAGAAGAGTAATAAATGATCACGCTCCTCTTGACCCTCCACAAGCTAGTACATTCCAACCCTCACAACAAAATGATTTGATCCAATAGCCACAGTTTCTGATACATCCTTAGAATTTACCCTCCATCCTCCCATCATGATTAACCTAGATGATGATGATGAGGAGGAGATCACTAAAATCAATGAAGAAGTGAATAACAATTTAAATTCTCTGCTTTCATCGTCCATGAGCTTAAAAGGTAAATCTGCTACACCAAGTGAAAAACCTAGCACTTCCCCTAGTTCGGCACTTGCAATTATTCCTTTGGGTAGTCAACCACCCTCAACATATATTGAACATGATTGGGAAGTGGATGACTTGTTAGATGGTTGACTTGCATTCACCTTTCTATCCTTTTTACATTTTCCTTTTCTTTGATTTGATTGTATGTGCTTATCGTGTTCCCCCATAATGTGTGTTTGATGGTCTCTCTCTTTGTGAAATTCTTCTAGATTTGTAAATATATTCTTCTATATGTTGTACTTTATCTTTTTTTTTTGCTTTTGTTTTGTGTTCTCCTTTTGGGGATGACACAAAGCATTGAGACACCTTATGTCTCTTCCATGTTGACCCAAAAGGTCCTTTCTCTTTTGCTTTTGTTTTATGTTTTCCTTTTGAGGATGACGCAAATCGTTGAGACATCTTATGTCTCTTCCATGTTTACCCAAATGATCCCTTTTCCTTTTCCTTTTTAATCTTTTCTTGTGTTTTTCCTTTTGGGGATGATTCAAGGCATCGAGACCAAAATGTCTCCTTCATGTTGACTCAAAATCTTTTCCTTTTCTTTTGCCTTGTCATTTTATTTTTTCTCATGTTTTCCTTTTGGGGATGATGCAAAGTGTTGAGACCATAATGTCTCTTCCATGTTGACCAAAATTGGACTTTGTTTTTCTTTTCTTTTTTCACTCTTTGTGTCATTCTTCTAGTTCTATGTGCTTTGGGGAATAATGACAGTTCCAAGCTCTTTCATGAAAACATTTCAGCAACGAACATACTGATCCCAAATCCATAGATCCCTTATGTGTTTGGTTTTTTCCTTTCTTGGGGGGAAATCCCTCTTTCTTTTGTTTCTCTTTCCTTCACATGAAGCAGCCTAACTTAGAAACATATAACTTGGCATAGGGGCTTTCCAAGTTGGCTCTTATGTCTTGTTTTTCTTTTTGCATCTTTCCTTTGCTACTTTAAAGTAATTGCTCACAGAATGGTGTGTAGCAATTCCTTTACAGTTGGGGGAATACATTGGCATCATTTCATTTGTATTCTTAATTCTCAGTGTAGCCTTGTCACTTCATATGATGTGTTCGTCACTTTGTGGATGGAATTGGTGTGATGTCCTTCATAAGTGTGATCTATCTTAGCATATTAGATTCCTCTTAGTGGCCTAATGCGACACACTACATCCCCTAAGTTGTGAATATTCTATTCTTTGGTTGGTCCTCTCTTGGAGACATTAGACACAATGTTCCCTAAGAGACAGACCTTGCATGAACTTAACATTACTCCTTTGAACATCTTTTTCATTTTACATTTTTGCATTTTATATTTTACATCTTTGCCACCTTGCATAACACAACTTGCATACCTATGGTACCTTGCTCCTTGTTCACAAGTTCTAAGCATATAGAGATTTTCTTGTCTCATGAAGCACGAACTAAAATTTTACCTTGTGGCAGCTTGTTAAAGTTATCAGGAGGTATAACTTTAATATGGTTGAGCGGGAAGCCCATTCAACAACACGGATTTCCCCATACCCACCTATGTATTTTTGAGTGCATACCAACTAGTGTATGTACTTCACCTTTTTGGGTCTTATCACCCAGTGGACCACCATGAGTTCTATCGCTCCATAGTTAGTATGCATTCTCTTTTTCTCACAAACACCCTAGATCTAATCAACAACTAGTTGGACAAATGATCGAAGCTTGATCCGATTTTCCCTTTTCTTCTCTCTTGCATGTGCTCCTTTGTTCTTATGTTTTTTTTTCCATGGAATCTTCATCCTGGGGGCTCGATCATCCCTCTTGATTGTTTTCATTCTATCTTGCTATCATAAGTGCATTTGGATCCTTCTCGATATGCATGGCTACTTTAGTGTGAGTTTGAAGCAAGTTCATCCTCTCACTAAAGTGGGGGCTAAATGTACCATAGAAAAATGGATCATTGACATTTTCATGGTCTTTTAGGTCTTTCTCCTATGATTTTTGACTTGTCTTCCTTCGATTTAATGTTGCAATGTAACTTAAGCATTCACATTAGGTCCTAAATATTTAAAATATGACATCTTCTGAAGGTGTTGTGAAGTGTTGTAACACATTTCTACACTTTTCTAGACTCTTTTCATTATAATTCACTAAAAAATCACCTTTTCATCACTTGTCAAGTCCTATTTTAAGGCGTTGTAAAGTCTTGTAACCAAATTTCATACTTTTCTAGACTTAATTTCACTATTTACACCATTCTTATGCTCTATTTGACCCCTTTATGCACTCATAAGACTTAATTAAGTGTATTTTTTAATCTAAACCTAACAAATAACATTAAATGTGACTTAATTCTTGACACCCACAAGCCCAAGGTGGAACCCATTCAACATGGGTGGTGAACGAGGCCCTCTTGGCTCCAAATTCAAAATAATTCAAATTTTCTTTCAGGTATTTATTTAAAAATACCTTATGTCATCCTGTGATGAAGTATTATTGGGTTATTAGGGCATAAGTGTGTATAAATCAGTGTTTTCCTCCTTAGTTTACATCCCCCATTCACCTAATTCATTCAATCAATCAATCATCCATTCAAGTATTGAAGCATCATAGCGTTGTTGAATCAAGCATCTTGGAGCAACCATTGACATATCTTTAGATTTCTTAAACAAGGTTATGGTGAGTTTAGGACATTTGCATTTTTTTTATTCATCATTCCTTGTTCATTTCATTTCATTTCTTCATTAAGGGTTTGATTACCAAAGTGGGATTTGACCAAGGCAAATCCCTATACTCCAACCCTTAACCATTTTTTCCCCTTTTACATGTCTTTTTGAAGACTTTTGTATTCAGATTTATCAAGAAATTAGGTGTTGAAAGGTGGTCAACAAGCCAACAAAGTGTTTCAAGTTAACTAAAACTCTATTTCAAGCTTGGAGACAACCTACAGTCCGTTTTCTTTAGATTTGACTTTGTCAACCCGACAAGAAGACAAGTGCAGATCTGGAGCTACAAAATTGACCTTTGATCTCATAGAATTTTGGAGGAGGAATGATTCACCATTAGTGGTGAATGAATCTCACATTAAGGCTGAAAGACGTGATTTTTTTCAGATTCCAGTTCCTGACAATCAAAAAATTGTTTCAGGAGATTTTAGCAATAGGAGGACTTATTCACCATCAGTGGTGAATGAGTCCCACTGGTCATCAAGAATGATTTTTCTAGCATTCTATAATCTTCTCAAATATTCAATCTATTTCCAAGTCCACTCCTTTCAGTCTCTTTCATTTCTAAGTTCATTTGTGCATGTTTCTTGTTCATTCTTGCAAACCTCACTATATTTTCAAACATTGCATATTACAAAAGTTTTACATTAATAATCAGTCAATTACATTATTTAGTTGCAACTACATCATTTCATTTATTCTTAATTACATCATACAATCCTCTATTTGAGTGAACCATTACAATTTTGGGGTTTTATCTCTCTCCTTTTAGGTGAAAGATCCTAAGAGTGTAAGAGAAGTACATAAAACAAACAAAATTGTTGGATCAATAATTACCAAGCTTCACATCACCACAAAAAAAAATTAGTCAAGCCCCTCACCCTTGGCTAGGGCATCTTTGATGCTGGAAAATCCAATTCATGGCTGGGCTGACAAAAATCTTGGTTGAAACTTCAAGCAAAATCTTGAATACATTTGACTACAATAAGAATAATCTATTCTACACATTGCATTTGTCCATGTTTCTACAATTATCTTTTCAGCTTATGGGAAAATTTATCTCTATGCACCTGTTTATCACCATCCTAAGTTTTTAAAGTTGTTACACCAAAAAAAGGGCCACAATATAAGAAATCATATATCAAAACACCAAAATTTCACCTACTTCTATGTTGCCTAGTATATGATATGACTCCATTAAATTTATCATGGCTCTTTCATACTTTTTCTTGCTAGGTGGTTTGGCTACAACCCATGTGAGTTTACCATGTGAATATGGCAGGGAGGAGAACCAGCATGGATTCTCTACTTTTTCCTTGCATCATCATATATTGACTACTACAATTACAAAACATACTCTATTCTTTCGCCTACATTTCTCCATGCTTATACACCTATTATTTCAACTTGCCAAATAAATTATTTAAACCCGGTTCTTTATGATGATGCCTATATTCTCTATGTTATGGAGACAATTATATGATGCAATAAGCTGTCCAAAATGCATATAACACTATAGACTTTATTGGAAATTCGAGCTTCATTTCTTAGTATTCAATATTATGGACAAATCATTTGTGCAAAATACCCATGTAAAACAACTTCCAAATTCCATAGCACAATAGTTTTAAACCTTCAAATCTATTATAGAACAGATTTGAGGGAAATTATTCTTACAATAGTCTAATACCAAACCAAGACTACAATGGATCTTTTGACAATGCAACTTAATCAATATATTTTATTCCCATACAAACAACAAAACAACAACAATTAATAGTTTGTTATAAGGAGATTGAAATAGACCAGGGAAAAAGAATATCATGCAACATATTGGTAAAAGACAAGCAATCTATGTAATAGTTGTAAGAGGTATTAGGATAATACTTAAGAATTAGGTGTATGTTGTACTTCAGTGATTTCCTAATAGTTCATTTACAAATTAATTGTTTCTCTATAATATTTAGTGTCAAATAATGGAGCTCATTGTGCCATAGAAAAATGGCCCTTTGTCATTTTGATGGCCTTTCAGGTCTTGCTTCATGGTATTTTATCTATTTTTCTCTAATTTTATGTTGTAGCATGGCTTGAACATGCATATTTAGGTAGTAAAATTGAAATAATGATGTCTTGTGAAGGTGTTGTGAAGTGTTGTAAAACATTTCTACATTCTTCTAGAATTTATTACAATTCACCTAAAAATCACCTTTTCATCACTAATCAAGTCCTATTTTGAAGTGTTGTAAAGTCTTGTAACAAGATTTCACACTTTTCTCAGCACAACTTTACAATTTACCGCTTTCTTATGCTTTATTTGGCCCCTTTATGCCCTTATATGCTTTAATTAAGTGTATTTTTGAATGTAAGCTCGACAAACAACATTAAATACAAGATAATTCCTGACACCCATTTTTAGGTCCTAGGTGGGACCCATTCGCCATGGGTGGTGAATGAGTCCCCCCTTGGCTCCAAATTATTTTAAAAAAAAATAATTATTCAAAAGCACTTGATTTCATCTTGTGATGAGGTACTATGAACAAGTTACTAAGGCACAATATTGTATAAATAAGTGTTTTTACATCCATTTCAACCCCAATTTCCCATTCCATCCCATCAACACCCATTTAATCTCATTCATGCATTCTAGCATTCAAGCATTTACATCATCAAGTCAAGCATAAATCAGACATCTTAGAGCAGCCATTGACATATCTTCATATTTCTCCAAGAAGGGTTTGGTGATTATTTACATTTGCATGTTGTATATTCATCATTCTCTTTCCATTTCATTTCTATTTCTATTTCAAGAGTTTGATTACCAAAGTGGGGTTTGACCAAGGCAAACCCCTATATCCTAAACCTTAGCTCTTTTCCCCCTTTGCATTGTGTTTGTGTATGCAAATTTATCAAATGGAAAAGTGAGAAAAGGTGTAAATATCCCATTAAAGTCATTCAAGGTGACTCAAGCCCTATTTCAAGCTTGGAGAGAGTCTACAGGTTGAGTTTTGTAGATTCAAATATGGGGAATCCTCAGAAATAGAATTGCAGATCATAAGCCACAAAATCCTATCCAAAATTATTTGTTTTCCAAAAGAGGACTCATTCACCATTGATGGCGAATTATTCCAATTTCCAAGCTTGAATAGTGATTTCTATATATTTGGACACCCAATTCCCCAAAACTGGTTCCGACACTTTCTAACAAAAACATGAATCATTTACCCAAAATGGTGAATCTGTCCTAGTGAGAATTTCTCGTGTCTTCTACAATTTTTTAGGGCCTCATTCCACCATCTTCCAACTTCTAGGTACATATCTCCAATTGGGTTAATTTTTGTTACAATTTTTTTGCATTTCTAGTCAAATAGTTTGAATACACATTGTGTTTTCTATCACTTTTACATTAGATTAGAATTACATTCCTTAGTCTTCATTTTCATTAGGTTTTTATCATTTAAATACACCCACACACACATTTCACACCCCTCTTTCAATTTCTTCTAATGTGAACAAGCATTTTTGGCCCACCTTTCTCCTAGGTGAAAAACCCTAGGAGTGATAGAAAGTAAGTAGGTGCCAAAAATCTATGTTTCACTCATATTTAGAATATATAAATGTATATATGTATATATATATGTATATATATGTATGTATATATATCTATATATGTATGCATATATATGTATGTATATATATCTATATATGTATGTAGATATATCTATCTATATATATATATATAATCCTGGCATTGTGGTGCGATGGAATAGCAGGAACTAAATGCAATATTGGATGTTGCAGTGTGGGAAAGTATACTCCAAAATATGCAAGAAAATATATTGATTTAGTTGCATTGTTAGAAGAGCCATTGTGGCATTATGAATATGTTACACATGCTGCAAGATAAAATTCTTTGTTCTTAACAACATATTGATGACATATCATTGAATGCTATAGTTGTATTGTAGTGATTTTCTCACAATGTAGAAAATATTTATACATGTTATTTTGAACTGTATTTAAAATCGCACTCTACTTAAATACAAACAAACATAGTATATACATCTATTTAGATATACATATCTATATATAAATTGTTGTTGCATTCTCAAATAGGCCACACTACTATTCATTTACATATATGGATATGTATATCTACCTATATGTATATTTTTATATATCAATGAGGGAATTGAATATATATATATGTGCATATGTATCTATCTATGTTTGTGGTAACTCAATACAACTTTGCATTTTGTGTATAATATTTAGTACCAAACAAGTATTCTTCTAATACCTATTATACAATTCCTCTATTTGTCTTCAATATCCACTACCAAACAGTGTAGCTCGAATCTTATATCAATATGTTTCATGATGTTATTTTTTTGTCATCTGTTCAAGCTCCCTAGAACAAACTAGTTAGGGTTTCTTATGACAACCATAGAGCTTCCTATGTGGGTATGCTGGTGGTGGTACAAATGGTTGCCTCAATATGTGGAAACAAAAGCCAAGTAGTTTCCCATGTAAGCAATTTTCATTAGAAAAGCCAACTCTTACATGGACTACTTGTCTTGTATCAATATGTTTCATGTGGGTTTTGATCATCTGTCATTTATCTCTAATTCTTAAAGTATTTTCCTAATAGTTCTTATACAATTTCTCTATTTTATCCAGTAGCTTGAATTTTGAATTGAGAATCCAATTGTTACATAGCTTGCTCATTTTCTATCAATATATTTTATGATATTATTTTTCCCCAATCCCACAAAGTAAAATGTGCATTATGTATCAGTATGCAGTCTATGTAACAGTTGGCTTATCAATTTGATGACCATTTTTATTATATTCTTCCCAAGATTGTAGTTGTATTTTTAATATTGGTAGATTTAAACTTACTTCATTTCCCTGCATTTACTTCGTCCACCCCCATCATATAACAATGACAAAATGCATTGACCCTCATGCAAGTTGTGTGGATATATACATATATATATAAATATATAAATGTATACATATGTATATATTATGCTAATTGTTTACCATGATATCTCTTTTTCATCAACTTGTCGGACCAAAAAAAAAAACACTACAATACTACACAACTTGTTTCAAAACACTTTCCCTTCCCCAAGTTTATTATTCTATGGTATATGATAAGAGTCCATGATATTTTGCATGGACCTCACCTCCTTTTCTTGCTCAAGGGTTTGGCTAGAGCCCACAAGGCTTCATGATGCCAATATGGTTGGGAGGAGAATGAGTATGGGTTTACATGATTATGGATGGAAACCGAACACCACACTCATGTGCTTCTGAGAGGACAAAAAATTTGTTGATTGCATCACATTGTTTATCCCCAGAAGCACATGGTAGTGGTGTATTATGCTTCATTGAACTAAACCATTTATAATGTCATGGTTTTCTTGGTTTTCTTTTAGTGCATGACTGCATTTTTTTCCTTTCTAGTTATTGGTTGTTAGATGTGCCCATGTTTCACAAACACTTTTTTGCATATACATCTTAGCCATGCAATGCAAATACAAGCACTTGCAAAAAAAAAAACTATATAGATATATATATGTTTTTGAAGTTAGATGCACCTTTTTAGTTATTATACACTCTTCTATATATTCCATCTATGGGTGATCCCACAACACTGGTTTACAATTTTTGGCCAAACTGGACACTGAAATTATTATTTTTAACTAAATCTTCACATTCGAGCACCTATAGCGGCTAAACCGTGAGGAATTTGAAGATAATGCAAACTAGAGTCTCATCACATTTTGTCTGTAGTTTCTAAAAATCTTTTTTTCAAATTTTTTGGAATTATATTGCACTTATTTTTCTATCTCCCATGAAAACTGGTTTTTTTCAAAAAACAACATTTTTAAAAAGTGGCGCACACCATATAATGCATAACTTTTTTCCATGAAGGATAAAATTATAATTCTTTTGAATTTAGATTTGTAACTCTGATATCTAGTGCTTCCACTTGGTTAGATAGTTTATTATTGAATATTTTTTCTTTAATCAAGTTTCAAAGTCAAAACAATTACAATTTAGACATAGCGATCATTATAATGTGTAACTTTTTGTATATATTGAAATTAAATTTTATTTTTTGTTGGATCAAGGAATTCAATATCTGGTGCACTCATATTTTTCAATTTTTTATTTTGATAATCTGCTATTTTCCACATGTGCAAAATAGAGACCTTCATTTTCAGTGAAGAACCTATGTTTAATAAAACTTAAAAAAAAATACATAATAAAATAAAAACATATAAAAATTATATTCATTAGATAGCTCATTCTGAGGACTATCTGATTCCAGAAGGGTTTCTAAAAACTTCTCCATTTTCATCCTCAACTTGATCTCTGAAGCATAAAAAAATAGACTTTTTTTGTGTCTTCAGAGGGGGATGAGGGGCAAGGTGGGTTCGAATGAACCCCTAGGGGTTAGAGCGAACCCCTAGAGGTTCACTTAAACCAGGGTTCAGCCAAACCATGGTTCGAGCGAACCTCTTCAAGGGGGTTCGCTCGAACCCCCTTTGCTATGAATTTGTTTTATTTTATGGTGGCAAAAATTTAAAGGGGTTCGCTTGATCACTAGTTCGATCAAACCCCTAATGCATTCAGTTGAACCAGCAGGTTTGTATGAACCCCCAAAATAACTTTTATTGCTTTGGGGTCATTTTTTGTGAGTTTTCCTTCCTCACTTGAATTGTAAACCACTATTGTGGCTTCACCCCTATGCATGTTCCTCAAGCCATCTTCAAATCCCATGATGCCAATTCTTTATCAGGAAACATTTTTTTTTCAACTTCTCATAGCAAACAAAAGACTATAATATTAGAGATCTTGTTTGAAAATACCCATTTTTGCCAACTTTGTTATTTTGTGACATATGATGAGAGTCCATGAGAATTTCCATGGACCTCACTTGCATTTCTTACTCAGGGGTTTGGCTAGACCTCATGAGGCTTCATGATGCCAATATCGTAGGGAGGAAAACGAGCATGGGTTTAGTGTTTTTTCCTTCCACCTTCACACATTTTTTGCTACTTATATACATGGACACACAAATTCTCACATACACTTGTCTACCAAAAACATACTCTACTCTAACCATTGCATTTGTTATTGTTTCCACAAATCTCTTTTCAAGTTCTCCAATAGATTACTTATAGAAAATTCTTTACTAATGTGCCATGTATTCAAAATGTTCCATTTTATCTCTTTCTATTTACAACAGATAGTGCTAAACTCTTTTATTGTATATGTATATTATTTCGTTTAAATCGTTGCACAAATATAATAGGAATTCAACAAAATTAGTGTATTGTACACTCTCTATTTCAAATTCTTTGATGCTCCTACTAATCGATGCAATGTACCTCACCCTTCTTAAACAAAATCAACAGTGTATGTAAGTACAAAACTTTCCCACCCTCAATAGACAGATTTGGTTACCTAATTGTAAAAATTATTGATTGTTTTTAGCTTCACATTGTATATATTAATTTTACCCATATACTTACTCATTTTTTTATCATTCCTTTTTTATTTTCCTTGCTTGTGCACTAACATGCCCTTCTATTTCATTTGTAGGAACAAGGTTTAAGGATGTAAGAGGATTCAAAAACAAGGATACCTTTTTCCCTTAAAGTTATGACATCAAAGAAAGCACAACAATATTATATATTATATATGAAAACATTGAATTTTTCCTAAGTTTTTTATTCTATAATGTATGATGAAACTCCACGAAATAGCCCATGGATGTTTCATCCCTTTTATGCTTAGGGGTTTGGCTAGAGTCCATGGGCCTTCATGATGCCAATATGGTAGGGAGGAAAACGAGCGTGGATTTTTTGGTTTTACTTTTAACGCCACATATTTATTGTTACATAGATTTATGTGTACACAAATCCTTGTGCAAATTTAGCTTCAACAAACATACTCTATAATAATATGGTTTCCATGTCATAGAAAGTTGTAGAGAAGCAAAAAATATGTTTTTCATGTCATACTTTATAATAACATTTTTTTCATGTTGCCTCAAAACAAGGTGTACCTTCTAATTCAAGTATTCTAATAATGCAAAATATGTGTGTCATTTCATTGGATTCTTCTTCTAACCCATAAATCAAAAGCACAAAAACTTGTTTTATTCCAAAAATTATTGAGTAGATACTACTTATAACATCTTTCTTTTTAAAAAAATTCATTTGTGATGAGCATTATAACTAATATTCAAATAAATAATGACTTTTTTAAAGAATAATTTTTTATTCAATAATGTCCCATGCATTGTGTTATCTAAAGATAATTAATAATCAATCAATTCATTAATTAACCTAGACAAAAATATCAAAAATCAATTTCCTCTTTTATCCAAATAGTTGTTATTCTTGCAATGCATTGCCTTATCTTAAGAGAATTAAATAATAATTAATTGATTGATTGATTAACCTAGACAAAAATATCAAATATAGATGTGCATCTAGGCATAAAAACTATTATACTAAAATACATATAAAACTATATCATACCTTAAATTTTGGAGATAAATTATTCTTATTAACAAAACTAATTATTTGAAAATTTAAATTGTATTTAAAATCATTCTCCTAATATTATTAATTAAAATCATTTTAAAATAATTATTGTAATTAAAAATATTGATGATTAATTGCTTGAGATTGCAATTAATGCATACATTGCAAATAATAAAGATGACCTATATTTCTATTTTACATTTGCATAATCAATTTCCAACTAAAAATAATTTATGTGGAAATGGAAAAATTAATTTCCCATTTTATTCAAATGTTATACAATAAAGAAGTGGACTATAACATAGGGTTTAAAATTCATAAGTAATGTTGTAATTAATCTTTTGGAGAAAAGTACAATAATCTAATTATGTTAGATCTCTTTGTACAAGTAAAAATGAAGATGACCTATGGTTTTATTTTACACTTCCATAATCAATTTCCAACTAAAAATAATTGATGTGGAAATGCAAAAATCAATTTCCCATTTTATTCAAATGTTATACAATAAAGAAGTGGACTATAACACGGGGTTTAAAATTCATAATTAATGTTGTAATTAATCTCTTAGAGAAAAGTACAATAATCTAATAATTTAAGTGCTTTATAACATCTTCAAGTAATGTAAATAAAATTTATATCTTTTAATGCACACATAGCTTTACTTTAATTGATCTATCCATCTAATTATTCATATAAATATATAAATTGATTTTCAAACATCTTCATTCATTACAATGTACTTGACAAATCTTATCCTCATTCACCTCCTACTATAAACTAAGCTTGTGTTATTCCATATTTAATTATTAACATGCTTTCCCTTTCTTGACTCATTCAAACAATTGCAAATAATTCTCAATATTTATACTTTACATTGCATTAGAAAAATAATTTTTTTCTCCATCCCTAGTAAATATCCATTCATGGAGGATCCCTATCAACTGATCATTGCATGTCTGTGCATGCGACTACTAGTTGTTTTATTGTGTATTTTTATCTAGTAGTATATGATAATGTTGATGGAATTCTTAGTCAATCTTATTAATCTCTTAGAATGATATGCATGATCTTAACAATATCCACGTGAGATTATGCAAGGTGAAATTAAGAGAATGTTGGGCTCCATTAAATTTTGTGTTATGATCAAATTTCTCCTACAAATGTTGGCATTATTCTAATACCATGATAGGACATAACATTAGATATTTTAAAATAAATGAAATTTTAGTTTTATTTTTTTGGAAACTTTTGAGGTTTTGCAAATGGTATTAGAGTATGGTTTGAAACAAAGGGCTTAATAGACCATCAAGAAGGAAATCCTAAGATTAAATTTTGAATTAATGTAAGGAATAGTCTAATGTTTGATTTCCTCATATAAGCAATGAGTGCTAAAATCTTCAAACTAGATTGAGCAAGAAAAGAGAAGAAGTATAAAAACCCATTATTACTCCATAATTTGAATTACTATAAAAAAGGATAATATCATGTGTTATCCAACTGTCCAATAAATATGTGGTAGTTTTAATTGTAGCATTAATATTGGGCTTGATGTTTCAATGGCTATTAAAGTTAAGCCATTCTAATTTAAAGCATACATCTACATTATAGGAGTATTTAGGTAGAATCTTATGAGAATTTTGTTTTGTTTCCATCTAGGTTTAATTACTAAATACTAAATATTGTTTAAGACTACAAATTTTCCTATGGTAACTAACTAATTGTGTGTATATCCTTTTTATGGTAAATAATGAATTCTTTTAGAAGTAAATTGTTTAGATGCGTGTGTTATAGTGTTCTAATTGTGAGAAATGCATGTATTTTGAAAGCTAGTCTTGTATAGAGAAATGGGTTGTGTTTTTCATCTAAAGGTAATTATGTTTTACTATTTCATAAAGAATTATAACTTTCATTAAAATTATTGAATAAAAGGGAGTGATTTTTTATTAGGCTATCACATTACTTGGGATGCTATCTACATGTTTTACTACTTTCATTTGATTAATGTGCTAAGTTTTAGTATATTTGGATTATGAGCCTTGATTTCAACAATATATATGATATTGTTGTATCAAAATTTAAGGTCGTGAGTATCTTGTATTACTATAATTTAGAATAAATGTCAATAATACGTAAATATTAGGGAATGAGGCCTAATTATATATATGCATTCTCCTTTATGAAAGAGAATTTTGTGTCATCTCTATTTTAAGACTACTCATAAAAGGTAATCAATTGTGTGTATATTATAACATTTAAAGAGATATTATAACTAAGATAACTATGAATCATAGTACCATAGGAGTTTATAAATTTAGGAACTTCAATATTCAAGCAAGGAATATAATTCTAAACATTGCACACCCAAAAGCTAACAAGATTTATTTAGATTAAAAAATTGTGTATGTTTTTCCCAAATAGAGGAAGAAGTCACATATTTTTTATCCAATTGATTGAAGTTTCAATAAGTGTAACTGGAACACACACCTTTATAAAGTCATTTATATTCACAAGGTTGTTGAAAATGGGAAAATGAATTATATATCCATGAAATTTTGTTAGTAAAGTTAATATTAAATATGCCATTTGAAATGGCATGTATAAAAGAAAATTTTCTCAAAGATTTGATACAAGAGAGAAACATTGTATAATGATGAAACCCAATAAATTATAAAAATATAAAAATTTAAGATCAATTTGAATAAGTAATAAATTATCATTATTCTTATACATGATCTAAATACAAAAGGCTTTCCATGTATTTATATTATGAAATATTGTTTTAACTTAATTTTATTAACTTGATGATGCAATATGCACAAATATTTCTCTAAGTGAATCTAGCATGAATCTAATTAAGTCAAAATCAAGGATAAATTTTCTTACGTTTAGTGAATGTAATAACCCATCATTTCAAAATTTCAAAATGTTAGTGACTAGGTAAAATCATAAGTATTTTTAGCTAAATGACATGGATAATATTAATAAGCCATGGCTACTCTTGATATTGATACATATCTTGAAAAAGAATGATTTTTGAGATTTAAAAATTATTAGACTAATATTTCTTGACTTTAAATATGACAAAGCCTTTGACCAAAGATCAAGGGACCTAGAGAAATTTTGAATTAGAATAAAGATTATATATTAATTTGAAATAAAGACATTAATTGGATAAGTTAATTAAAAAAAAATTAGATAATGAGTTTTTTAATTATTTTCTGTGCTCATGTGTATATTATTGTAAGGAACCCAATACTTCACGAACTTGTTTGAATGTATAGGTGTTCTATGACATAGATGAACCAACCCTACTTGAGGGGAATCGATAGGATAGATTGTGTAACTTGTATTATGTTAAAAATGTAGCCTCAGGAGGGAAATGGTGAAAAACACATAGGGGTTCCAAAGAATAATAAAAATAAAAATACCACAAATAATTTTCAAGAGAATTAAGTCACTACAAATAATATATGACACATATAGACAACTTGTGGGAAATCCAAATAGACATGAGAAAGAAAAAAATTTCCCCATATGTAATAATCTCTCTTTATATGTATTGGATGTATGATATATATAGAATCAATAACAAAGAATAGAAAATAATGTCAATATAAAAGATAGCAATATAAGAGGGTGTAGAAGAAAATATGATATATGATATTTAATTGAGAGAATGTTGTAGAAGCGAGGATGATCTTGAGATATGGATGATTGTATAATTTAAAGTAATAATATGGACATCTAATGGTATAAAATTTATGCTATATGAATGGTATGAATATATATTTATTTGTGTATTTTGACTGTTATTATGTATTCCACCATGCTAATCTATAATTTTCCACACAAGTTATAATACTTCTCCTATCCTCAATGAAAAGGTGTAAATATAAGTTTAAAGAGAATATACCCAAAATTTTAATAAGCACTCTCTCTTTCACTAACTTCGGTTTTGTTTCTAGGACCCTAGTGAATGGTAAAAGAAGGATAAAACTTAGATAAAATATTTGAAGTAAGAAAGGATTCTATAATAAAGGGTTATAGATAAAAGTAAAAAATCTTTCATGTTATATGGTAGGATACACTATATCCCATATAGTGAGGGGTTAGTAACCTAGGGGATGGTGAATGAAAGAGGAAGGATCTTGAAAGGGATCCTAAAGAGGCATGGCCACTAAAAGTAGGTTTAGAATAATCCATTAAAGATTAATAAAAGGATCAATAAAATTCCAAATTAAAAACACCTGTAAAAAATGAGATAGTAAGAAGTTGAGGGATATCATCAAAGAGATTAAGATGGATTTGGAAATGAACATGGATGAAAGTTTTTGAGAAAATATAGAAGAGAAAAGAGTGATAACATAAGAGAATAGAAAAGGTGATGGAAGTTTATTTGGAGCATATTAGGAGGATTGCTACTAAAATTATCAAGGATATTGCAAGTTTTTGAGAATCCACCAGCATTAGGGGAGTTAGTTATTGTTGAGCATGTGAGGAAGGGGTAAAAGTACAAACCTATGTCACACTTTTTGCCAACTAAATAGTTTTGAGTGGTACTATTTCACTCTAATTTTTTTTGGGAAAAATAGTTTCACTCAAAACTACATGGCCTATACATGGTAGATAAGGTTTTAGGGGAAATTTTTTTTCTTGAAACAACAAAACAATTTTTTTTCCTCGGTCAATTTAAAATTTGATCCAATCTACATGTGTATTTTTGGGTGAAAGGGTTTCAATAGAAAGGGTTTTGGTTGAAACCTTTTCACCGGAAACTATTTGTGGCATCCTTGTTGGTAGCCACCTCACCTTTTTTCATAAATTTCTAAAACTTTCCACTTGAACATGATATTTCTTTAGTATGAAAAATTATTGTTTTTTAAATTGAAAATACGTTTTTGTAGATAGTGGAGTCAAGAATCTAATTTTATTTTTTTTGATATTTTGATTCGAATTAATATTTTTTTATTTTAAATAATGCAAGTAGGTTGTTAAAATAAAAAATGGGTCTGATTAGAAAAAAAACTAAAATATATTATTATTTAAAAAAAATAAAAATGGTGCACTAGAGGAGAGAATCCTCTTCAAAAGGAACTTTTTTTTTAAAATCATAAAAAAAATAGACAATAGTTGACATCAAATGAAAACTATAAAATTTTGGTATGTTTGACTTTAATATGTTATTACAAGGAAAGTATACATGATTTTTTTCCCTGCACTATATAAGTTATCTATTTGGGAACAAAAATCCAAAGGAATTTTTTTTTTTTTCTATTTTTTTCTTAACATCAACTCAACGCCACTTCTTCCTGAAATTTTCAACAATTCAACATCTACCCTTAAATTTATAAAAAAATAAAAATATTTTTTTAAATTTTGAAAAATTACAATAATAAACTTCATCAATAGTTCTACATTTCATTAGTTTACATCATTTTGAAATTCAAAACATAAGTTCAACTTTTTATGCGTTCAAAGTTGAGAATTTTTATTTGTGTTGTTCTATTCTTTTATAAAGTGTGACACATGTTTGTACTTTTACCTGAAGGATACTAATAATGTTGAGAATGTGATAATGTAGAGAATATTGAGATTCCACCAATAAAGGGATAGATAATTATTGTCATTCATTAATTATGAAACACCTAAGAAATTAAACACCTATGACAGTAATGTAAATGAATATATATCTATATTAGAAGATGAAATGTCATGAAAAATTCAAGAATTTATTGAAAGGAGGGCTTGGGAGGTATAACACTCAACTAGGGCATGAAAGTAGTAGTACTTTTCCACTTGATATTTTGACTTAAGAACAATATTTATCCTAATCTATCAAATATTAGGGTTACTATTAATGATAGGTTTGAGGATTTATTAACTCCATTCACAATAATAAAAATATAATTGAATTTAGTGGAGAATATTAGATAATGTGGCAAGCAAAATTGTGGGATTGCAAAAAGGAAAAAATGATGAAAAATTAGATTTGAGAGAAAGATAGTACGATGTAGAGAAAGAGAAATTAAGAGATGTGTTAAATGACCTAGCCATCAACATGATTGAGGAAATTGGAGAAGGATGGGATAACATAATATTACTTATTAAGTTGGTTCATTCATGGATTCCATAACTAATCATCATTTCTAGCTTTATCAACCTCTACCAAATAACATGTATCAACTCATAAAGTCAATGAAGTAATACACAAACTAGCACTACACATATAACATCCTGGTTCATCTCTAGGATTAGCTAATCCTCCAATTCATATGGTTACTTTAACCTCTCTTGAAAATTAGACCTACACATGTACTGCCATGGCTCCCCTCTATGATTATCCGACTAAGAAAACCAAACGTCCAAACTTTAAAGATCTTCCTTCTTGCATCTTTGTGTCTATGAAGCACTTGATTGATACAGGAGTTATGGATGGTCATGCTTCAATTAACATATTATGCTTGAATTTTTTTCTTTAACTTCCTTTCTGTACCACAATGGGAGATAAAAGAATCCTAGAATATCAACATTTCAATTCATGACTATTTTTTCATCTAATCATCCCTTTTATTCTACATTTAAACCTAATGGCTCCAACAAATATTTTCATATCATTTTCCACCAAGCACGCCTACCTCATAATACATTTGGGATTTGATGGAAATCCCTGTAATTGCATAATTTCCCACATATCCAACATTTTTCCAACCTTCGACTAAAAGACCAAATCATGCAGTCTACTAAAAATCACGCGCTTCTGTAGTCTCTTGTGAACTTCACAACCACATCTTTCATCAACTAGTTACCACAAGTCCATAAAACACTAATAACTTTAGTAGCAAGCTCAAATGACTTCAACAAGCAATCACCATTCTCAATAAAAACTTAATGACTTCTTTAGTAACCTCTCAACTTCAACAACCACTACTTTCATCATCAATCGTAAGGACACTCATCAATGACAATGACATATTATTGTAACAACTATCAACTTTTATAACAATTGTCTACTTTTGCAACACCTATGTACTTTCACAACAACTACAGACCTATGACATGATCCTAGTAGTTCAACTATCCTAGATAGATTCAAATTACATGATCATTTGATGATCAATAAAAGACTATCAATTTTAACTCAACTATCTATTGATTTATTTATACATTTTAATTTCTGATTTAAAAGCTTAAACTTAAGCATCACATGCAATTGAATAGTAATAATATGAAACGTTGTTATTTATGTAATTTACATCTACACAATTTAAAAATATGTGTGGAAAATATATGATTGTATAAATTCTAACACGCTAAAAATAACGAAAATAAAGCTGGATGATTATAAAGAAAATATTGACAGTCCTGTTTTACCAAAACCAAGTGATGCATTTTCACTCAAGCCCTTTGATATTTATTCGATTGGCTATACAGGGGCGCTTTCAAGCCCAGAATTGACTCTCAAGCATTCATGTCACGCTGGAAAGTTGTTGGACGATCATAAACTTGTCGAATTGCTGAGAAATTGATGGACGGTGGTAAAGTTGTGCAATACTATGCTAGGATAAATAATACTGGTCTTGTGTTGCGTGCTAGCTGTTTTGATTTGATGCCATGCTACGTGAGTTTATGAATTCCTATGACAATGAGGTTTACCAACCCCTCCCTTTACGTCGGCTTCAAAATAGCAAATTGAAAGCCATGAGTATATTCACCACCCTTCACCGCTGCACGAGCTCTGGAGAATCTTTTACTTTTCAGATGGTCCCATTCTAAATTGTTTTAAATAAGAAAACTATAACTCACTATAGTTCCAAAATCATTTTATTCTTTTCTTTTTCTTGATAAGAACATCTGCGGCTGAAATATTTGAAGGATAATTAAGATAGGCTTCGAAATCGGCGAAATTGGCGATGACCGGGAGGAAATGTTATTCAATCGTGGAAATGTCATCTTCAAACTCGGAGAGGAAGTCGGGCGTCTTGAGAAACCCTGGCTTTTTCAATACTGCCTGTGGAATTGCCGTATTCAAAGAAGCGTTGGACTAGTAGATGGCACTGTGGTAGTGAGTGGGTTGAATATTTGGTCATTTTCATGAGCTGGGCTTGACTGCTAAATTTTTTGTTTTAAGTGTAGAGATAAAATTGTCAATGGGACACATAAATTTGTTATTTTCTTATATATTTTTTTATGTAATTTTAAGATTTTATTTTTGAAAATAATTAATTATAGACAAATTATATTTAATTGATTATTTGAATAAAAAAAGTAAAGATTATAAGATTGTTGGTTCAAAAAGTATTTCTCAAAATTTGTATGTCAAATTCGTTCATCTTGCGTAGGGGAGATGCATATTGTAGCATCCAATGATTAAGACTCTTTTGTCGAAGTAAGAAAATGCTATATTTCAACAATTTGTAACAATACCTGACGGTGTTATTCAATCATATATAGGAACATACATTTCTAGCCTTGTTAACTAAACAATGGACATTTATATTATTTTGTGTGTTTGTAGATACCATGTGGATTTTATTGATCAATGCAAATTTCTCCCAAGTGTATGGCTTATTTTTCATACATGAAATCAAATAATTTCATTGGATTATCATGAATTAAATAAAAAGCTTATAAAGTCACGCTCTCTTTTTTCTTGTACTTTTTCCTTGAAATATAGCAATCCATTTGTCAAAGATTATTTTCACTTAATTGTAAACAAGTCTTATTTGAATAAAATACACATTGTTGTGACCTAATATTTTTGTGGTCTTTCAAGCCCAATACATTTAGTAGAAGAAGTGCATTCTCAAGTCAAACATTATATTTCATTCACTGCATTTATTTCATATTTAAAAAGCATTTTTTACTCATTATAAAATAAATAGTGAATCTATCAATCAAATAGGAACTCAAATTGGTGGGTAAAATAAGAATTGATGATATTTTTTGCTGTGACATCATTATTGTGAATGAAATTTTAAATTATAACCAGAAAATAAAATCTAGAATCTATAATTTTAATTCATATATTTAAGCAACTTCCAAGCCATAAATGTCTTCCTATCCACTAACTCACTACCCTACTGGACAAGTTAATTATTTATGCTTCTTATTTATAGATAGTATACTTTCTATAAAAGAATTATGGAAATTTATACTCTCGGAAAAAAAATCATTGTTAATATTTGACTACAAATATTGATAATGTTCAAGTGCAACCTTTCAATTTCGTGGTGAAATATGCAAATCCTCGATCAGATCATTTCAAGATCTTTTTTCTTTCTCATACAACTTCACTTTGATACAACCTCCGACCTAGAAAACTCATGAAGCATACAATTTCTTTTTGACTCTTTCCTCTTCACGACAAACCCCAATAATGTAATCGTCTTGTAATGCTGCTTATAATGATATGGTCAAAAGTATCTTTTTTTTCAAAGTCTTTTGTAGATGGCTTCACGGGTCTGTTGCAATGTTCTCAATTCACTTGAAAACCAGGACCATACTTTCAAATTAAGACTATAATTTCAAACCTAAATTCTAATACATTTTAAATTGTATCATTATCATGTCAATTGTTCATAATGTAAAAGACAAATAAAAGAGACCCTCTACCAACTAAAACAAATCAAATTGTAAATAAATCAACTTCAATTCAATTCATATTGTACATAAAAGAGTTAGGTAGATCACCAATATCATATGATGTTTGAATAATTTTCATAAGTAGTTTGTCATATGTATTGTCATTGTCATCATTATAATAATATTTTATATGTTCATACTTAATCATTTTGAAAACATAATTTTAAAATTTTGGTCTAACATATTTTTTTTTAAATTGAGTTATGATGCTCTCAATTATAGTAACGGTACCAATAAAGAGATTGTCTACCAACTAGAAGAAACCGAGTTACAAATCATACAAAACATTATAAATAAAAGAATTAGATATACCACTAATATCATGACGAAGTCTAAATAATTTTTATAAACAATTTATCATACATATTATCATTATCTATCTCACAATAATATTTGGAATACTTAATTAATCATATTATTTATTTATTTTTAATCTCTCTTATTGGTTATTTTCTTATAATTTAATATTGTGCAATCTTCAAAAATATGAAAAATA
Organism: Sequoia sempervirens; assembly: GCA_007258455.2. Lineage (NCBI taxonomy): Eukaryota > Viridiplantae > Streptophyta > Pinopsida > Cupressales > Cupressaceae > Sequoia > Sequoia sempervirens. The sequence continues at coordinate 194,423,044 of VDFB02086081.1, read as the reverse complement.
AGATAAACTAATTGTTTTTACTCTTATTTTGTTTCAATAACTTAATATGATCTATGTATAGTAAGTATTTTGTATTAAGTATCAATTACATGAATCATATTTCAAAAATCAAACTATTTTTCTCACTTAAGAAGTAGATAGTTTCCAACCATGTATCAACCATTTATCCAAAGAATCTTTGGACGTGGGTTTTGGTTTGACCTGTAGAAACTAAAAATTGACTACTTTCATTTGATCAATTTACCCATAATTCGACCAATTTCACATCCTCTATATTAGTTAAATAATAGCCTATTATTTAATTAATATTCAATATCCCTTATCGCTTCATCCTAATCTATTTCCTCTAAGTCCCCTAAATCCCTAAGGTAATTAATTAAATAATTAAATACTTTATACCTTTTAAACATTCTTCTCTAAATTAAATAAATAAACCAACTTATTTAATTTAGTCATTTATACATAGGAATTATATCTAATATTTAATTTCACCTCACCTTCTCTCTCCTAGTCACATCATCCATAATCCACCCCTAATCCTAATCCCCTTGCTAATCCAACCATTAATATGTGCACATTTCTAATCCTTAATTGGGAAGTGTCACATCCTCCACATTTGCAAGTGGGCTTTTAATCCACTTCATTAAACTAATCTCTCACCTAATTATTTTTCTTGCACAATCTAATTCTATGATTAAGCAATCTAATCCCCTTTCCATTTATGACACCTATCCTTATGTCCCTTCATCACAAATGCTTTCTCCTTTTAGAGAAGCGATCTCCATGCCTTTAAGGAAATTTTAATTCCTTTTATTTTCCTCGTGTCCTAAGGAATTTTTAATTCCTTTTATGCTTCCCATGCACATTAAAGGGGAATTTTTAATTCCTTTGGTCAATGCTTTCCTCTCATCTTCTCTCATGGTGAGAAGTGTCAGCTCCATGGTGGTTCAGATCTCTCAAGATGTCTCAAGCATTATTCTTTCCCATAGAATCAATCTTATCCATCCATAATAGGTTTCTCAAACCCTTCATTAGTCATCTATCATAGAACTAAAAAAATTGTATGGAGTGAAGAAAAATAAAATAATTGGAAAGGATTTGCAAAGTCAGGAGACTTCAATACAATAGCCATTTTAAGCATCTTTAAAATGGACCTTGTGACCTCTACAATTTTTTTTGCAAATTTCATTACAAAATTAACATGTCCAAAAAAGTATTGAATACCCTTAATGGTCTTTGGTTGAGGAATTTTATCTACGGTGGAAACTCTTTCAAGATCAATCCTGATCACTTCTTTTGATACAACGTGACCTAACAATTTTCCTTTAGTCACCTTGGACACATATTTTTAAGGGTTTAAAGAGATACCATACTTGAAATCCCTAGAATATTTTTTTCAAGGGCATGCAATGGTCTTCTTCTTTCTTTGAGAACATTGTTAGGTCATCTTGATAAGACGCAATGAAGATTTCTATGAAAACCGAGAAGGCAACACCCATTGCTCTCTCAAAATTTTCTCTTGCATTTGTTAAGCGAAATAGCATTCTAACATAAACATAGGTTCCCCAAGGTGTAGTAAAGGCAGTATTATACTATTCAAAGTCCTTGACCTTAACTTGGTTGAATCCTAAAAATTTATCCATCATTGAGAGCAACTCACAACCAATTGATTTGTGCAACATTGGCTCCACTCATTTGGGAATGGGTAATTATCCTATAATGAGGATATATTCATATTCCTAAAATCAACACACCACCTTATATCCCCATTTTTCTTGCTAATTGGAACCAAGTTAGAGACCCATGTGGAATGTCCGATAGGATGAATATCCCTCCATCTCTTAGTTTCATTAACTCTTGATGCATCTTTGGAGCTAACGTTGGATTGATTTGTGTAGTAATGGAAAAAGTATCCTTTTTCATTACTTGGTTTGATAATTGACATTAAAACTGAATTAATGATGTATTGGAGTGGTGTTATAATGTGTTGTACACATTCACACTATTTTAGGACCTTTATTTGACTAAAAAATGCCTTAATTGATCCTTTGTAAAAGTGTTGTAACACACTTTCACACTTTTATAGGATGTATTTGTTTAATTAAGCTTAATGGGCCCCTTTCTAATAAAAGGTATTTAAATTTGTACCTTGTTTAAGTGTTGTAAGGTGTTATAAGGAAATTTCACACTTATCTAGGTGGTCATTGATTAATTACGGGTAATTGGAGTAATTAACACCCTTTTAATTCAAATTTAATCTTTAATTTTGGCACCTCTCGAAGATCTATCCTAACACTCATAATTTAATTAACAAAATATTTCATTAGGGAAAGTTAGGTCCTAGAAAATGGTGTTAGGACCCATTCACACTAGGTGGTGAATGGGTCCTCCCTTAATAGGAACCCCTTTTTTAGTTGATATGGAATGTGTTTTTAGCCCTCTTTCAATCCCTCGGGGTTAGGTCCTTGTAAACTGATCGATGACCCATTCGCCCTAGGTGGTCCTCATAAACTGATCGATGACCCATTCACCCTAGGTGGTGAATGGGTCCTCCCTTAATGAGACCCCCCTTTTTGAAATTCAATCTAGTGGGAATTTAATAATGTTTCTTTCCAAATCTAGTGTCAAACTTAATTATTTGAATTTTTGGGTTAATCTCCTAGTTTAGTATAAATAAGGAGTTAATTCACATTGTTGCACCTAGCAAAATTTACAAGCATTCTAGCAATTTCAATAGAGCATTATAGAGCATTTCAAGGAAGATTTCAAGAGTTTATTGCTACAATTCAAGACCATTTCATCATGTCAAGGGTTTAATGCATTCATGCATGTTGTTGAGCTAAGAAAGTTGATGTAGCATTGAAAATCGATCTTGCAAGCATCATTTGAGATCAAGATCTACATTTTTCATGGCCACTTCATGTTAGATTGTAGATTTTCATTCCAAGACAACATCCAAGGTATCATCAATTACATGTTTCATGTTTCATGCTTCAATTTCCTTATTTCATCATTCTGTTTAATTACCTACAAATTGGTTTGACGAAGGAAAACCCCTATCCACTAACAATCAACAAGTTTTTCTTCCTTTGAATGTGTATTTGTAGATTTATAGGTTGAAGATCAAGTGGGGAACAAAGTAGAATCAAAATTGTCAAAGTTGTCAAGCTGCAAAAGTTGTCATCTACATTGCAAGATCACAAAAAGAGCTCTACAAAATTAATTTCTGACTTTTGGGAGCTAGAAACTAAGGAATTGAGAGTGTAGACATTGAAGTATAGTACCCATAAATCAGTTTTTTGAAACCCTAAAAGGACCCATTCCCACTGAAGGAAAATGTGTCCTCTGTAGCTCAAAAACAACAAACTTTTTACCAAGTACAAAATTTTGTATGCTTCAAAAACTACCCCCATAGTTTCTATAACAGTTAGGCATCATTTCTAATTGTTATTTGCATGTTTTGGCCCTCATAATTGAGTGTTTTAATAAGGAAAATATTTTGGGGTTTATCATATTGCTCATTCATAATGGTAAATCCTACTTTTTCTATTAAACATTTTGGTGAACCCAACCTATGACATCTTGTACTAAGCAAGAGATATCTTTGTCAAAAAATAAAGGAACATATTCTACTTTGGATCAAGAAGTTATCTTATCGAGACTCCTAAAATATTGTTTGATATCCTTCTCTCCAAGAACGCAAAAGAAATTTTACTACAAGAAGAATTCATTTTGTGCATATCATAGAGTTCATGGTCATTCTACTAATGAATGAAAGGATTTGAGTAGTAAAATCCAACATCTTAAGGATTTTTTTGTTGTTCCTAATCTGGGGGCACCTAATTCCTCTAATTGATACTAATTTTCACTCTAGCATGCCTCTCATCAATGATTTTGGCTCATCTTTGTCTTGCACTAAGTGGGGGAAAGCGGTTAGGTAGAGTTGTCCTCGTATGTCACTTGTTGTCTCTTTTGGCTAGTTGACCACCTTTCATGTACATATAAGAGAAAGCTTGAAATGTGACCAATAGGCCTTAAGTTGGCTTGCATGTGATGTATTGAGTTATCTTTAGCCTTGTATTTTTGGCAGAAACCCTTCCATCCTATTGCATGATGTAGCTTCTTTCAGAAACATATGACTTGGCATAGGGTTTTCCAAGGAAATATCTCATGTCTTCTTCTAATTTAAAGCAATTTCTCACAAAAATGGTGTTAGCAACAACTTTAAAGTGGGGGCATACATCCACACTCATGTTTCATTGTGTGATTTTCTTTATTCTTGCGATGCATCCTTTTATTGGCGATAACATTGATTTTCATTTCCCTAAGATGAGACCTTTACATGAACAAAAAAAATCACCTTTAACAATATTTTACATAACAAAAGAATTTACAAAAGCATTACACTATGGTGCCTTATCAAAGTTATTAGGAGGATGACTTTGGTATGGTTACTATAATGGGATGTCGATACACTGGCATGATTTTCTCATTTTATAGTGGGAAGCTGACACATTGGCATGAATTTATAGCTAAACCACTTCGTTGTGACTACTCACCTAGTGATATAGACTGAGGTTCCACTACCCCAAGGTGAGCAGCATATGATATGGACAAACAACCTTGTCTCACATCGCATTGAAATGGTTGTGCTTGATACTTTGTTTTTGTTTATTTTTCTTGACCTTTGATAGGGTATGATCATGTATATTTGTTATTGTTGCATACATAAGTGTCTTGGATGTCTACTTTAGTGTGAGATTGACATAGGGTCATCCTCTCACTAAAGTGGGGGAAAAATGTTGTAATGGAAAAAGTAGCCTATTTCCTTAATTGGTTTGATAATTGACATTAAAACTAAATTAATGATGTCTTGGAGTGGTGTTGTAATGTGTTGTACAAATTCACACTATTCTATATTTGACTAAAAAGTGCCTTAACTGGTCCTTTTCAAAGGTGTTGTAAAGTGTTCTAACATAGTTTCACACTTGTTTTTGTTTATTAGTGTGAGTTTGACATGGGGTCATACTCTTTAACTAAAGTGGGGGAAAAATATAGTAATGGAAAAAGCAACCTTTTTCCTTAATTGGTTTGATAGTTGGCATTAAAATTGAATTAATGATGTCTTGGAGTGGTATTGTAATGTTTTGTACACATTCACACTATTCTAGGACCTTTATTGGATTAAAACATGCCTCAATTGATCCTTTGTAAAGGTGTTGTAAAGTTTTGTAACACACTTTCACGCATTTCTAGGATGTATTTGCTAAATTAAGCATTATGGGCATCTTTCTAATAAAATGTATCTAAATGTATACCTCGTTTAAGTGTTGTAAAGTGTTATAAGGAAATTTCACACTTATCTATGTGGTCATCAATTAAATGTGTTTAATTGGAGTAATTAACCCCCTTTTAATTTAAATTTAAGCCTTAAATTTGATATATCCTGAAGATCTATCCTAACACTCATTATTTAATAAACAAAATATTTCATTGGGCAAGGTTAGGTCCTATAAAATTGATCCAGGACCCATTCGCCATAGGTGGTGAATGGGCCCTCCCATAATAGGACCCCCCTTTTTCAATTGATCTAGAATGGGTTTGAAGCCCAAGACCCATTTGCCCTAGGTGGTGAATGGGTCCTCCCTTAATGAGACCCCCTTTTTGAATTTCATTTTGGTGGGAATTTAATAGTGTTTCTTTCCACATTTGGTGTTGGCCTTAATTATTTGAATTTCAGGGTTAATCTCCTAATTTAGTATAAATAACTTGGCGTTAATTCACATTGTTTCACCTAGCAAAATTTACAAGAATTCTAGCAATTTCAAGTGAGCATTATAGATCATTTCAAGAGCATTCATAAGGCATTTCAAGGAAGATTTCAAAAGTTTATTGTTGCAATTCAAGATCATTTCATCATGTCAAGGGTAGTACATTCATGGACGTTGTTGAGCTAAGAAAGTTGATGTAGCATTGAAGATCCATCTTACAAGCATCATTTGAGATCAAGATATACATTTGTCATGGCCACTTCATGTTAGATTGTAGATTTTTATTCCAAGACAATATCCAAGGTATAATCAATCACATGTTTCATGTTTAATGCTTTAATTTCCTTATTTCATCATTTGGTTTAATTACCTAAAAAGGGGTTTGACCAAGGCAAACCCCTATCCACTAACAATCAACAAGTTTATCTTCCCTTGAATGTGTATTTGTAGATTTATAGGTTGAAGATCAAGTGGGGAATAATGTAAAATCAAAATTGTAAAAGTTGTCATGCTGCAAAAATTGTCATCTACATTGCAAGATCACAGAAAGAGCTCTATATAATGAATTTCTAACTTTGAGGAGCTGGAAGCCTAGGAATTGAGAGTGAAAACATTGAAGTACATGACCTAGAAATTAGTTTTCTAAAACCCTAAGAGGACCCATTTTCTGGTGAAGGTTAATGAGACCTTTGTAGCTTCAAAATAACAAGTGTCTGAATAGGTACACATCTTTTTATGCTCTAAAAACTTCCCCCACTATTGCTATAAAAGATAGGCATCATTTTTTATTGTTATTTACATGTTTTGGCCCTCATAATTGATTGTTTTAATAAGGAAAATATTTAGTGGTTTATCATCTTGTTTATTCATGGTGGTAGCTCTCCCTTTTCTATTAAACATTTTGGTGAACCCGATCTATGAGATCTTGTACTAAGAAAGATATATCTTTGTCACAAAATAAAGGAACATCTTCTACTTTGCATAAACAAGGTATCTTGTCAAGACTCCTCCAATTTCATTTGATATCCCTCCCTCCAAGAATGTGAAAGAAACTTTACTACAAGAAGAATCCATTTTGTGCATATCATAGAGTTCATGGTCATTCTACTAATGAATGCAAGGCTTTGAGTAGTAAAATGCAAAATCTTAAGGATTTTGGTGCTCTTCCTTATGTGGGGGCACATAATTCCTCTAATTGATACTAATTTTCACTCTAGCATGCCTCTCATCAATCATTTCAGCTTATCCTTGTCTTCCACTAAGTGGGAGCAAGGGGTTAGGCAGCCTTGTCCTCGTATGTCACTTGTTGTCTCTTTTGGCTAGTTGACCACCTTTCATGTACATATAGGAGAAAGCTTGGAATGTGATGAAAATTCCTTTAGTTGGCTCACATGTGACATACTGAGTTATCTTTAGAATTGTATTTTTATGGGAAACCCTTCTATTGCATGACATAGCTTATTTCAGAAACATATTACTTGGCATAGGGTTTTCTAAGGAAAGCTCCCATTTGTTCTTCTACTTTAAATAAATTTCTCACAAAAATGGTGTTAACAACCACTTTAAAGTGGAGGCATACATTGACACTCATGTTTCACTATGCAATTTTCTTTATTCTTGTGATGTGTCCTTTTCTTAGTGGTAACATTGGTTTTGATTTCCTCTGAGATTGTGAAATTTCTTTGACTTGTCCTCTCTTGAAGACATTAAGCTTGATGTTCCCTAAGATGAGACTATTACATAAACAAAGAAAAATCCCCTTTAACAAAATTTCAAATAACAAAAGCATTACATTGCACATGTTACCTTATCAAAGTAATCAAAATGATAACATTGTTATGGTTAGTATGATGGAAAGACGATACACTGGTATGAATTTCTCATTATATGGTGGGAAGCCGACACACTGGCATGAATTTCTCACTAAACCACTTTGTTGGGACAACTCACCTAGTGGATACACTAAGGTTCCACTACCCCATTGTGAGCAACATATGGTATGGAAAAACAACTTCGTCTCACATCACGTTGAAATGGTTGTCCTTGATCCTTTGTTTTTGTTTATTTTTCTTGACCTTTGATAGGGTATGATCATGTATATTTGTTATTGTTGCATACATAAGTGTCTTGGATGTCTACTTTAGTGTTAGTTTGACATAGGGTCATCCTCTCACTAAAGTGGGGGAAAAATGTTGTAATGGAAAAAGTAGCCTTTTTCCTTAATTGGTTTGATAATTGACATTAAAAATAAATTAATGATGTCTTCGAGTGGTGTTGTAATGTGTTGTACACATTCACACTATTCTATATTTGACTAAAAATTGCCTTAATTGATCCTTTTCAAAGGTGTTGTAAAGTGTTCTAACATAGTTTCACACTTGTCTAGGATGTATTTGCTTAATTAAGCCTTAAGGTCACCTTTCTAATAAAAGGTATTTAAATGTTTACCCTATTTAAGTGTTATAAAGTGTTATAAGGAACTTTCACACTTATCTAGGTGGTCATTAATTAATTATTGGTAATTGGAGTAATTAACCCCCTTTTAATTCAAATTTAAGCCTTAATTTTGACACCTCCTGAAGATCTATCCTCACACTCATAATTTAATTAACAAAATATTTTATTGGGTAAGGTTAGGTCCTAGAAAATGGTGTCAGGACCCATTCACCCTAGGTGATGAATGGGTCCTCCCTTAACAAGACCCCATTTTTCAGTTGATTTGGAATGAATTTTTAGCCCTCTTTCAATCCCCTGGGGTTAGGTCCTCGTAAACTGAGCCAAGAATCATTTACCCTAGATGGCGAATGGCTCCTCCCTTAATGAGACTCCCCTTTCTGAATTTCATTCTAGCAGAAATTTAATAATTTTTCTTTCTAGATCTAGTGTCAGCCTTAATTATTTGAATTTCGAGGTTAATCTCCTAATTTAGTATAAATAACAGGTTAATTCAAATTCTTTCACCTAGAAAAATTTGCAAACATGCTAGCCATTTTAAGAGATCATTATATAGAATTCATAAGGCATTTCAAAGTAGATTTCAAGAATTTATTGTTTTAATTCAAGATCATTTCATCATGTCAAGGGTTTATTGCATTCATGCATGTTGTTGAGCTAAGCAATTTGATGTAGCATTGAAGATCCATCTTGCAAGCATCATTTGAGATCAAGATCTACATTTTTCATGGCCACTTCATGTTATATTACAAATTTGCATTCCAAGACAACATCCAAGGTATCATCAATTACATGTTTCATGTTTCATGCTTCAATTTCCTTATTTTATCATTTGATTTAATTACCTACAAAGGGGTTTGACAAAGGAAAACCCCTATTGACTAACAATCAACAACATTTTCTTCCCTTGAATGTGTATTTGCAAATTTACAGGTTAAAGATCAAGTTTGGAACAAAGTAGAATCATAATTTTCAAGGTTAAAGATCAAGCTACAAAAGTTGTCATCTACATTGCAAGATCGTGGAAAGAGCTGTATAGAATTAATTTCCAACTTTCGGGAGTTGGAAACTTGGGAATTGAGAGTGCATAAATTGAAGTACATGACCCAAAAATTAGTTTTTCAAAACCCTAAAAGGAGCCATTCTTCACTAACTTAGGTTAATGAGTCCTTTGTAGCTCAAAAACAACTTTTTGACTAGGTACACAACTATTTATGCTCAACAAACTTCCCCCATAGTTGCTATAACAGTTAGGGATCATTTTTTATTTTTATTTGCATGTTTTGGCCCTCATAATTGAGTTTTTTAATAAGGAAAATATTTAGTGGTTTATCATCTTGTCCATTCATGTTGGTAAACCCTACTTTTTCTATTAAACAATTGGTCTTTGCTTCTACCTAATTGGCTTTGCATCTAGACGGATATGAATTTCATGTTCAAACAAGTCCTCTCTATATGCTTTTAGGTCATCATATGACCATGCAAAGACATGTTTATATTTTATAAATAGAACAATAAAAATTTCTTTGATCTTAGGATTCAACTTTTTACTCATAAACACCCTTTTTGGTGTACATTCAATTCCTAGATTGATATCATCCAATTCTTGTTCATGTGGAATTGTTGGTTTAGTATTGTTCTTGTCAAATTTTCAAAAACTCTTTCTAGGGCTACTAAACCCTTTGAGATTTTATTTTTTTAATTTTATTATTTCATTCTCAAAGATAGCCTCTTTTCCATCCATAGTCTCCACAAAACGTCGGAATTCTATCTCTTGACTTTGGTATTCATCAAAACAATGCAAGGATTTTAACAAATCAGAATCATTGTTGAATATCGGCTAGTTTTGAATATTTTTTTGGGACTGATGATCTTATCTATACCTTTATCTTAGAGATACCAACAAAATTAATGTCATTTGGTCTTAGAGAAAAATATGTAAGAAAATCTTCCATTGCGTTTTTTTCCTCTCAACCAAGTCAATGGAAAAAGCATCAAACATTTCTATTGTGTACTAGAAAATAGCCTTATATTATTTCAATCTTTTGTGTTTGGATATATACAAGTGGCTATAACTTGGGACACAACTAATTTAGAGCCTCCAAAGACTCTTAATTTCCTAAGTTTATGTTTGATTGCTTCATTTAGTCCTATTAATAAAGGAAAATGAATACATAAAGGACTTACCACTTGGTGATATATAAGGATCACAACATTCACCATCAAAGTACATGGTCCAAAGGGCACCTTACTGAGCTTACATTTCATATTCCTTGATTGTAGGTGGTGTATTTTTATTCCATTTATAAGTGTTGATCATAAAAGCTTGCACCTCTTCAAACAACCTTATGGGAAATTCAGTGAGTGGGAGACCTAATTGTGCCTCACTGAATAACCTTCAAGATTTGTATAGAAGTTGGCTCTTCTCTATGTTATGGGAAAAAGGGAAAGAGAAATAAAGAAAAACAGAAAAGGTGGTGATGTGCCAAAAGTTTTAAAACATTCTAAGATTACAACATCCTATTTCTGTTAAAATGGACACAAAATGCTACAGACCCTTCATTGTTGGGAAGATAATGAGCGACTAAGGCCTAAAAGAGCACATAACTGTCATTTTGATCTCCCCGCGGGAAGCACCCATTAAGGTCTAACTAAAATAGTAAACCTAAAACTTAAAGGAATAGTTTAGACTCCTATAGAGAACTTGCAACTCTTACAACATAATATGGAAGCTAACACAATCTTAATAGAAAATGAAAGAAAATAATTGATATGATTCAATTTTCAAAAGACCACATTAAGAAAACATAAAAGCTAATGGCCTATAAAGTAGTTATCAAAAATATATTAGTATGACGTAACGCAAAGTTTCTAGCATATATAGAATAGCAAAATAAATTTGTGACAAAGGCTATAAATGCATAATTTCATATTATTTTTTCCACTAGCACTTGTTCTTGCAATAAATCATATAAAAGCAAAGGTTGAATGTCAATCCGAATATAGTCTTAACAATTGAAAAACATGCGAAAGATCAAAAATAATGCTCAATAAGAAATCCTTGTATTCCTTCCCTACTCTAAACTTAATAAATAGAAAAATTTCTCTGTTCTTATAACAATTGAACCTATCTCCTATTAATTGATCCTTTCTCCCTACTACAAACCCCTTTATATAGCGAGAAGTAAGAGTCGTCATCGTAACAAAAAGAGTTGAACAACTCCCAGGTGCTTGTGTTTGATACATGATAATCTGATCCAAGATCTGATTAGATCGAGACAATCTTCATTAATAAAAATTGAGCTATTTCATTAATGGCTCTAGAGGTTGTAGAAGTTATGTGAAGATACACTGTTAAAGAATGATCATATCCTATTACAGTCTAGAAAAATATGATCTAATCTACTATAAGGAATAATGATGTCACCCAATAAGAGTAACCCCAAAAATAAGAGCTTTGTTGTGCTGTCTAACAAACTTCACATAAAGAAATACATTCACAAAAATAAAACCTGCTCGATGAAAGTGAGTGATGTGGCTCACTAGTGTGTGTTCTCCGAATCCATAACAGCTCAGGGAAAATCCCTGCTATGCAACCATGTGTCCCAGATTGGGCCTAAAAGGAAAACGATAAGCAACAATCATGCAACCACCAAATGGAACATTGTGCAAAAATAAACCTTGGCCTCTGGGGTGCGGTACCATCAAAACATGAAAAAAAAGTAAACCCAAGAAGAAAACTATCAGGTCCAAAAAATTGAAAGTAAAATGTTGAGGGAAAAAATTTCTCCACAATTTCTGGTGACTCACGGGGGGCCTTTACTTGTGGAGGCATGAACCTAGATAAAAGATTTCTTAGAGTTTGAGGAAAGTGGCATGTTGAGACTCCCAACCTTCATTAGAGGGAAATATGAGGGAACACAGTATCTCATAGGCCTGATCAAGATCAAGGACCTCTTTGAAAGAAAATCCTTCCCATTTTGATGCAATAGTTTTGATATGGTAGTAGAGGAAGAATAAATAAAGGAGCACATTTTCAACTTCCATGACTGGAGGAGATGGACTCAAACCTTGAACTGATGAGAAGTCATGCTATTTGAACCGAATGGCCTCTCTAATTTTCTCTTCTACTAATATCCCTCCATTCCTTAAGAATAATGGGGGAAACCCAATCTAGATTAGGGCATGCAAGTCTTCCTTGATGTATCTGACCTTCTTAGTCAATTTTGCTTGACAAGCCTTGCTTTCTTAGGCAACCCGATTGCAGGAAATAAATTCATTCACCTTTCTAGTTGTTGCCCTTCAGTCTGGAATTCTAGCACCTCTTAATGCTTCCTAAGTCTCTTTATATAGCTTGGTTATTAATCTCCTTGATTCTTTATAATGAGGGGTGACCGTTAGTAGAATCTACTCTGCTATTGGTCCAACCTTGGTGTTTAATTCTTGTGTATTCATTAGGAACCTCAAGACTAGCTTCAAGGCTTCTATCGTAATCATAATCCTTTCAAAATGGGTGGATAACATCCCACTGAGTATTAGGAGGAGCTTGGATCCTCGGGCTGTATCCAATTCTTGCTATAATTGGGATTCCTTAGCCCTCATACTTTCCTTTAATTGCTTTGCTTCTTGGAGTGCATTTGAAAGTTTCGAGCATAGTTTCTCTATCTCCCCATTGTGAGTCTGTAGAACAGATTTGATGTCCTACTTTTCCTATCTTTCCTTCTTTGTTTTTGCCTATTCCCTTTGGAGATCATTAGCCGCCCTAACAAAATCTTCTTGCAATTTGTCCTTCTACTTATCCATTTCCTGTAACTCCTTTTGCAACTTCACATATATAATGTTTTGTTAGCATGCTGTGTCCTCAAGCTACTTTTTATTTTTTCAATGCTCCATAGTTGTTTCACACTTGAGTGCAACCTTGCAATTCAATATTTGTACCTTGACACAAAGCTGGTCCTTTTCACTTTGAGCCTCATTGAGCAATTTAGTTGCTACGTCAGCCTACTAATCATGCGCCTTGTTTAAGTGGGCCATGTCCATGTCTTTTCCTCTTATCTCACTTGCAACCTATCTAATGTGGCCTTTATATTTACCAACTCTACCTCACACTTTTTCAATTTCTTTCCCAATTTCTCATAGTCAGCATAGACCACCTTTGTTTCTTTGGCTAGGCCCACTTTGTCATGCAGAAGTGTTTCACTCAAATTGAAACCTATAGTTTGGATGTCATAATCCTTGAATTTCTTCTCTCCTTCTGGTTTAGATATCAGTGGCCTCATATCTGAGATCATCAGAGTGTTTTGCTCTTTATTGAAACAAGTCTCTACCTTCAAAGTGGTTGGATTCGTCATGGATTTTAACCACAAATTTTTCTTCCTTACTTGTTGGGCCTACCTAGTGAATTCAATATGGGTCTGGAGGATTTTTGGAGAATCAATACTTTGTGCAACAAGAGAAGCATTAGTGGGGAAGCCATAGAGAGTAACAAGAGGGTTTCTTTTGGCCGGCTGAGTTTATGGGGAAGGAAAAGGAGGTGTTATTAAGGAAAAGGTTAGGAAGCTATGTATGACCTGATGAGGAGGGGTGCTCATTTGAGTGAAAGGGGGAGTAGGCAAAAAAAGAGGCATATACCCTGAAGTGGGAAGGGGTGATGAAACCTACAACATGGGTGATTCAGTGTTTACAACATGTGCCTTAGATAGGGCAATCAGAGAGTCAATCATGACTGAGACGAAAGATGCACATTTAGCATGCAGGGTCACCATATGAGGCTCATTATCAATTATCATCAAGGGTGTGTTAAGAATGAGCAAGTCATAATCTATAGATGGAGGATTCATTCTGATAGATGAGGGGGAAGCAAAAACCAATGATGTAGTAGAAGAAAGGATGGAAGGAACAAAAATTACCTATATTATTGAGAACAAAGATGTTGGTGAAACAAAGTGGACACCTACTCTTCTACCTTATCCAAGGAGCTTGGACCCCCCAAGTCTTGGACTTTCCTTTTCTTTGTAGGGGGTGCATTGGTTGCATTGGTTGCTTTTAACTCTCCAATGACTAAGCCCAATGATCCTTTGGATTCTGGAGCTACGTAAGATTTTATTGAAGACTATCGAGTCCTCTTACCCTTTTGTGGGATGCTAGAGGAAGACGAGATTTTAAATTCCCTAAGATGTGATCTCTTTTCCTTCCCCTTCCCTACTTTAGGTTCCTAATGCGGTGGATGGAAAATTGGTGTGTTCTCTTGTTCAAACCCTTGGTTAGACCTTGGGTTGGAATCAAATACCCTTTCACCATCATATATCTCAAAATGATCATCATTTTCCATAACCATTCCAAATAGGATGTTTAGTTGCTTGGTCTCATGTTGATATCTCTAGAAGTCAACTATTTTCATTTTTGACCACCCCAACTTCTTCAACTATGTTTAGAGATACTTATCCATCTGAAAAATTTGTTGGATCTTTTCCACCCTTGGGTAGAAGTCAAGCTATGGAGGTCACATAAATGGTATGATCAAAGTGAGGTCAATGTAGACCTTTTCCCTTTCCTCAGTTGAGTTCCCCCTTGCTTCCCAATACAATTTATCTTCATGTTTGATAGGGAGATGCCCAATGGGATTGTATTTCCATCTGTCACAAATGAGGACAAGGTCGAGATAGGCCACTTTACTAGTTAACAAATCCTACTCTTCTCTCCTCACGAGCATTACCTGGCTTTTGGCGATGTAACGAGAAGTGTGTAGAGTGCTTTCTTATGTCTCTCGGCCCCATAAAAATTGTCGGTAATTATTACCCAGTAGCATGCCTCCAAGGTGAGTGTCCAGTCAATTACAAAGTTTGGAAGGCTAAAGGGATCCTCATTAAAATCATGACATCTGATAAAAGTAAAACTTACCCCCATAAAGTAATCAATTTGGCTAGGGTGGCTTTTCATCAAGTCTAAACCCTCAAGGGAAAACCTTCCCAGGGAATGCTAAGAAAAATACAGAATTACTGATTGCAAAAAAATAATCGAAAAATGAATAATAATCCCATATTCTTGAAATCACATGGGTCTAGGTTGAAACTAGTTTATATGACCCTGACACATCAAAGACACTGAGCAACAAATGGCCACTAAAAAACTTAGGGTTTTGATGTACAATTAAGTGCATCAGAAAAAAGAATACTTGAATTTGAAAGAGCTATCAGAACTTCTTAATTGCTTAAGCATCCTTCCTCTGATCACCTCAACGAAATCAAACTACTTTTGGCTCTTTTCTTTCTTTAGCATGAAATCCAAGCCCATCTAAAACCCATAGACTTTATTGTCACTTTCATGACCATATATAAAATCCAACATTGAGAAAATGACCTGAACATCTGAATCAAATTTTTTGTGTTATAGAGGGAAGATAATTTCCTTGTTCTTTGATTGAACCTCATTTGACTCATCGAAATAGAATTGTAACTATTTTTCCCTGGTTTCCTAGAAATATTCCATTCTCCTACAATAGAATCCCTTGGCTTCCAAGTTTGAGGGGATGCATAACATATCTTGGATGGTTGTTGCATTGATGGTGACTCTAAACTTGCTACCATTGATAATAACAATGCCTTTGTCCAACTTTTATGCACATGTGTCAACTAGCTCTAGGCATGGATGCGTGGAGGGTAGCATAAATTGTGGTATACCACAACGCTAGATTAATGTTGCAAATCCATCATTTGATCCTTTGGAAATCATTCTCTATAATGCACCTTCCCTAAGTGCCTTTAGGGTTTATGTGTAGCTTGGGGTTAGAGATATCATCTACAAAATCTTGAACTACCTCTTTTTTGGTGTGGTTTCCTGGTTGTATGCCTTTGGCATGTGGAAAAATTCACTCCTGTGGCATTGGGATGTTGGCATAAGAGATATTCCCAAAGATGTTGACATATCCTTTCTTTGTGAATGATATCCCAATGCTTTGACCGGGATATGAGGCTTCAAGAATTTTCATATCCTTAGAGAAATTTTAAAAAATCAATTTTTAGAGAAGCCGTTATGAGAGGGTTTCAACACTTCATTTTTTTTTTCCTTTTGGTGCCTTCAATCCTCAAATGCACATTTAGAAAATGTGTTTCCATTATTGATAGCTTGCTAAGTGTTGTTAGTGAGGTGATACTTGTGGAGTGGGGGGGTCGTACTTCTCGAAAATGCTATCCTTTTCATAAGAGTGAAAATAGTACATTCTCTTTTCTGACCTTGGGTAATGATAACCTCAAGCAATCAGAAGCATGCTTAGAAGGGACTGTTGCATTAATTAAGCAAGAGTTGGCTAAAAAATCATCTTTTCACATAGTTGAGCTAGCTGGCATTGATGGAGATGATGAACACATGGTGGTAGGATGTATACATAAGCATTAACTCTGCAATGCTTGAATTAACTCCTCAAAGGTTTGCCAGATCTTCATCGTAATATTTACCCTTTCACTTTTACCACCAAATCATGTTTTCTATTGTTGTTTGACGAGATATAAATTCTTCATTTGCTAGCTTTTTTGATGCACATTTTTTATAAACAACAATGTCTACCTTATAAAATATTCATCGAGTTGACACTAAGTTGGTGAGTCTTTTCCATTGCATTTTCTCTTTGAGTCTATAAATTTTCTTGCTTCCATCATGAGCAATCTAGGAACCCCAATTTAGCTTACGAGACAAAAGCGACAAGTGTTTTTCGTTGGAGGGGTCAGAATTGATAGGATCAAGTAGATATTGCATACAAAGAATCTCCTAGTTATTGTGGCGTTTAAGTGGGTTATGGGAAGGGACTATGTCAAGGATGAGAACCAAAGGTGTTGTAGTATGAACATCATCTCCCAGTTCATGGTTTTGTTTCTTGATTTGGACATTGGTAAGCCTTCGATTATCAATCTCTTCCATGCTATGTTTGATTCAGCATACCCAGGCGGGCTGGGTGAGATAGTTCAAGTGGCCATTCTGAACCTTGGCATCCTATCTATGATAGATATCCAGAAGAACATGGATAACACAGAGGTAGTACCTTACCTACCTTTCCTAATAGACTTTTGGGCCATGGACTGAGAACGCCATCGTTAGTGATCCCAACTAGCAACTACTTTTTTGTTGAAGATGCACAATGTGTAGTGTTTCCAAAGCGTCAAGTGGATGACCCACTTTGAGTATCTTGTCTACAACCTAGGTGTCAAGGACTAAGCTTGTGCAATTTTCATGAGCCCCTTGTGATGAGAAACCTTGCTATCATGTATTTGAGAACCCTAGATTGTACCAAGTTTTTCCCATTGTTACCTCAAAGGCTGAATTTCAGTGCCACCTCCCCTTTTTAGTTTGAAATGGTGTATCTTTTTTACTATTTGAAAGAGAATATTTTCAAGCTTCTCTTAGAGCCCTAAGCTAAAAAATTCATACTATATTGTAAATTATTTTCAATGAATATAATATAGTATTTTCTTGTTATTTCTGTTCACACTCATGGCTTATTTGCAAAACAAATACGTACTTAAAAAAAATTACATATGGTACATAATGGTAACCTTTTAAATGGAAATGTGCATTTAACTAAATAATTTCATATAAGTACCATTCACTAGTATATCCAAATGTTGTCATTCGTTTCCTTAAGCTCATACACATTTCTTTCTCTATACTTGCGGATGTGGAAGGGACCCTTCAATAGTGAATCAAATTTTACATGTTTCCCTGGTTTTGTAGCTCACTCGTCGTATTTCAGCACAATGCTCCCCTCTCTGAAACTTGGGTCAGAGGCCTTATTGTCAAACCATCTCTTTACCACCTACGGTCATTTAATTATGGCATCAAATGCTTTTTCCCTTTTCTCCTCAAGGCTTAGGAGTTCCTCTAGTCTCACTTCCATCCCACCATTCTCCTTGACTTCCAAGGATTTTAACAATTGTAGAGCTCGTATTTCTATGGAAATGGGTATAACTACATCTTTTCCATGTACCAACTTGTAGGGGGTAGCCTTTAGGATCAACTTAGGCATGATGTCATCTTCCCATAAGGACATTCGTAGATGCTTGTGATATTCTTGTTTGTGCTCCAACCCAATACATTTTATCAACTTGATTAGATTCTTATTGGTCGACTATGCTAACCCATTTCCTTATGGATAGTAGTTGGATGAAATTTTGAGGTAGAATACATGTTTAAGAGAGAAATTTGACATCTCATAGCCTACAATGGCTCATGCATTATTTGAGGAGATAGTTTTGGGTGAACCAAACCTCACTACCAATTCCTCTAGAAAATTAACAATCTCTTCTTTTGGGGCATTCTTTAGAGGAATGGCCTTTGTCCATCTCATGAATTAATCGGTGGTCATGAGTATCCATTTGTTCCCTATGCTTAAAAAAGGATTGATCATTTTGATAAAATCCAAACTCCACTATGTGCAGGGTTCTTCAATCATGATCAGGCTTAAAGGCATGACAAAGTTCTTCTACTTGTCGACGAAATACTAGCACTAGGTACATTTCACACATGATGGTGGGCTTCAGTGAACATCATAGACTAGTAGTTAAAGAAGTGGTCTTGGCAAAAAATTTCCTCCCTCTGGGATGCTGTGGAACTTGTGTAGGATTCTTTCAGCTTGTGGCTTATCCATGCAATGGAGGAGGAATCCATCATAGCTACTCTTAAATAATATTCCCTCGAGCAGTACATAACTAGTTCCCTGCAGTCTATAGTATCTTCATTTGTGGGGTAGGATGTCAACTAGATATTGGCTTGTCTGTATAAATCATGTATGATCGGCTACCCATAACTCATCAGACTCGAATTGGTTCATGTAGACCTGGTCGGTCCCTCCTTCCGATTGAGGGCCTAGTTCTTGTGAGAGATATCCACAAAGGCCTCTTCCTCAAACTAGCTTGGTTAGTCAGATATCCACATTGTACTCCAAGATCTTAGTGATCCAATTGGCTCTCTTCTCGATTATCTAATTCTCTATGATATATTCTTTGACACTAGGGTGAGTGATGAGGATGGTAATTTTTCTTACCGAGACCAGATGTCAAAAATTTTTGGAGGCTTTTGATGATGGAAACGGCCCAATTTCCAATGAAGTTATACTTGATTTCGTATCCTTTAAGAGTTTTGGAGTGGAAGGAAATAGTATGCTCTCCACCTCCCTCTTCATCCTTTTGATTGAGCACAAATGCTATGTTGTGCTCACCACTATAAACATGTAGGAGGAAGTCCTTGGAGAAATCTAGGTTATCTAACACTGAAGTTGTAGAGATGGCTACCTTAACTTGTTCGAAAGCATGCTTACCTTCAGAGGTCCATTTGAATGTTGAGACCTTCTTCTACATCAACATGAGGGGTCTCGCAATGTCTGTGAAATTCAAAGTAAACTGGCTAATGAAGTTATTTTTTCCTAGAAAAGACTGTAACCTCTTCTGGTTGAAAATCATTGGAAGCTCTATTATAGCCTTCACCCTTTCATGGTCTATGGCTATTCCTTCTTTTGATACCACAAAACTAAGAAGCTTACCTTGTAGCATGTCGAAAACACATTTTTTGGGATTTAAGGAAATCCTGAACTGCTAGAACTTTTGGAAGACCATTTCCAAATGATCAAAATGATCATCTTTCGATTTGGAGAAAATGATCAGGTCATCTAGATATATGAAGATCTGATCTTATTGATCAATCCCTTGAAGGTGATATTCATCGCTCGTTGGAAAGTAGCTCCTACATTAGAGAATCCAAAGGGAATCCTGGAATATGCAAAATCTCCCCACTTAGTGGTGAACATTGTTTTGTGTTGGTCCTCTCCTATACATAAACTTGATTATAACTTGAGGAACCATCGAGTAGCAAGAACATCTCCGATCTAGCCAAGGTCTATAGAATTTACTCAATTGAGGGAAAAAGGATAGTGATCTTTTAGTGAGGCCTTGTTCAAGTCCCGAAAGTCCACACAAAGCCACATGCCGCCATTCTTCTTTTACATTAGGACCGGATTGGATACCCAAGTAGAATGCTTGACCAAATAGATAATCTTCTACTCAACTAGCTTGGTAAGCTCCTATGCCAATAGTGCATTGACCTTTGGGTTAACCGGTGTGGCAACATAAATTGTACTCCCTTCTTGGGGATGGTATAATCCCTTGCCTAATTTGGACCTATTTTGGTACCCTTGCATTAAATACCCTTTAATTCACCATTAATAAGCCCTTAAGACCCATTATTTTGGATCTTAAGGCTTGTTTAAACTAAAAACCCAACAAAATCATCAAAAACACATATTTTTAACAACCCACCCTAAAAATATAGGGTGGGACTCATACACCACCTAGGTGGGACCCATACGCCAGAGGTGGAATGAGTCCCATTTGGGGAATTTTTAGGGTTTGAGTGAGAAATTCATCTTTTTAATTTAAATTTTTGGTTGATGTAAGATTTTGAGATCTGAATAATAGTAAATTAGGTGTAAATGCCTGTATAAGCAAGCTCTAAGTCATTATTTCATCTAAGTAAGCATTTTCAAGAGCAATTTCAAGATCCAAGCACTCAAGAGTCTTAAAGAATTCTTTCACAAAAGAATTCAAGTTTCAAAAGAAGGTAAAGTTGAAGTCTTGGAGTAGCATTAGAGTGTTTTTGTAGGTCTTCAAGCTCAATTTCATCCAAGATCTAGCATTGTCAAGCATTGATCATGGTTGTCTAGATGGTGAATCATGATGGATTCTAGGTTGGGGAGATGGAACTAGCCATCAAGCCAAGCCTATTGACTTGTTTCCTAAGTGATCCCTTCCTCCATTTTCATTCTACTTTCAACCTAAGGAAGGTACAAGAATTATTAGGGCTCATTTTGATTATTGGAGTTATCTCAAAGTGAGTTATCCATCTTCATGTTTCATCCATGCATCCCATTCTACCACATTAGAATAGGGTTGAATTGCATATTAGATTTCCTTAAGCTTAGAAACACTTAAGGTTAGGGTTTATGTTCACATTTACATTCATATTTCAATGTTTCTATCAATATTTGACTACCAAACTAGGGGTTTGACTAAGGAAAAGCCCCCCATAAGCAAATCAAGTCTATATTCTACTTTGTAGGTATTTTTACAGATTCGGACATGGAAATCAGTTTGAAAGGAAAGAGTATAGATTGGAGCACAGAACTAAACATTGAATTCTTGAAAAAGTGAAATGGGATTGATATGCTAGAAGTGGCATATGAGTCCCACTACAAGATTTTTTCCAGATCTTTGTAGTTTTAGATACCATAATTCTATAAATCAATTCCTTCCCAGAAACCCTAATCTAGGACTAATATGCCTAGACTAGCGTATGATTCCCAGTGTGCCAAAATTTCAAGATTTTGAATCTTTCAGGCCTTCATTTAGCCTTCTTTAGATTTCTAGGTGCACACATTTCTTCTTGCAATTTTTTATTTTTATTTACATGCATTTTTAGGTCATTGAACTTGAAATATTGCATCATGCTAGGTTTAAGCATTTTCATTTTCTTTTCATTTATATTTCCAAGCCCTAGCTTGGTGGTGAACCCCTCATTAGTTTACAATCAAACCCTAGGACAACCCTATTACAAGATCTATTTCCCCTTTCCCTACTTTAGATTAAGATCTTTAAGGTTTCCCTTCAATGAGACAATTGTGAAGTGGGTTTGCTCTATGTTCTAAACCATACGAAATAAAATCCCATTTTCCATTGTTTCAACTAGTATTTTCTATTTTCAAACAAGTTTAGATCCTTCAACCAAATCGATGGTATGCTAGATCACACTAGGATCATAACCCTTGAGGTCATCGTAGGTCCAAGCTATGACTCAGTTGTATTTTAAGCACAAGTCCCTCAACCTATCCTTGTTTTCCTATGGCCCACTTTTTTCTAAATTTAGCTTTTTTCCAACTTTGATGTTGAGATATTCATAGTCTCCTTCATTAGTCGTGAACCTTTGTTTACTATTTCTAGAATATTCATAGTCAAAGAGGTTCTCAAGAGAGATCAGGCCTTGTGGGATCATGCTATTTTTTAATTAGATTACTTGTTCTTCATAAATTTATCCATATTTAGCCTGTGGCTAACTCGAGAACTCCCTAGCTTGTCGTAAAAGGGTGGCAATCTGATCATCATCCTTGAAGACTTGGAAATTCTAGTCATTGTCGGGTATGGATGGGAAGACAATGGTATCTACCACATGCTGACTTTTAGTTGATCCATGGTTTGGCTCAAAATGTGAGCTAATGGAAGCCATTCAGTCTACAGTAGAGTTTTGAGATCATGGGATAACCTATATATTAAAATCTTTGAAACCTTCAATCAGGTCCCATATCCTATGTCGATAGGATGTCATCCTTACATTTTTGGTGGGCTCCTATCCACAGACTTCGCTCACAACTAGCTCTGAATCTCCAAAAACATATTCTTTTCACACCCATTCATTTTGCTAAAGCTAGGTCATTTACTAGTGCCTCATATTTTGCAACATTATTTGAGCATGCAAATTGGAAGTGGAAAGCTCTAAGGGTTTTTGACTTTGTTGGAGATACCAATTAGATGCTAGCTCCCAAACTTTTCTTACATTTGGCACCATCGAAATGTAGCATCCATAAACTATTATCACTTGGCCCACTTGATTCTTCATGTTCCTTCATTAATTTCAGGAGAGCTTGATCCTCATCAAAGATTATGTAAGTTTCTAAACCTGTAGCATGGAATTTCCCAAAGGGATCAGAGTCGATGATGAATTGATTAAGTAGGACTTCTTCTTTATGGGTTCGATCACTTGTATCCTACTCATCTTCCAACATTCCTAAGCCTGGTACATCTTTTTTGAGAAGGAGATATGCATTGCTTTGAAGCTCAACACTATCCTCTTTTATATGTTCGAGATGCAAAGGCTCCAAAAGGATATTCATTTTCACCCCATGCTTTATTCATAGTATCAAATGAGACCAATCAAGCGCTAGATATTGACCAAGGTTTGTTGTGAAGTCTCTTGAAAGGCACATGCCGAAGACATGAGGGATGTCAATTATGACTACTTCTTACTTGATGATTTGGCTTGGATAGGAGGAAAGAGTTAAAGAAAGATCCTTGATGTGGTTGATAGTTGGGACCTTCTTCCCATCTAATTGCATAATCCCTTTCTCAGGGGGCTCGTACTTTAGATCCAGAGTGTTGACTACTTGTTTGGGTATGATTGTGGTACTAGTTCCTGAATCAATCATATTATTGTGTAAAATTCTATCTCTGAAAATAAGAGTCAAAAATAAAGGAATGGGATTTGGTTTGCTTACCTCTTTTTCATTTTTTTGTTTTTGGTGTTCATGTATGTCGTAGCTCTTGAGGGTTGGGGCTAAGATGTGGGACCTTTTCCTTTATCTTGATTGCACAATGGGATTGTATCACCCAATGGAGACTACTCTTCACTTTCAATGCCTCTTGGAGCAAGATCTTCTACTCTAGTACTAATAGAACATCCCATAGAGACACATTGGCAAAGGGCCTTCTTTAGTTGCTCTACCACATTGAGTATTTCGACTGGAAAAACCTTGGTCTTAAATGGTGGTGTTTCCTTTACCTTAGGCAAGGGCCAGTCTGACATAGATGGGCTTAAGGCCTTGTCTGTGTCTTTGTGTGAGAGTGGTTGAGCCTATGACTATTGAGTTGGTTGTGTCTCCAAAGCTTGTTTCCTTTGTGGTTGTGGCTGTTGAGGGGGCTTGTTGCACATACTCCCTGGTAAGTCAACTCTTAGATCATGTATTGTAGTTTGACTATACCTGCTAAGTGTTGGTTGTCAGAGCATCAATTATGAAAATTGATTCTTCCTCTTCCATCGAAGAGAAAAGTGCTTGGTCTGGTGAGATATCTAATTCCTATTCTAAAGACATCCCTTGCATCCATGCGCTGAACCGAGTATTCTCCATTATGGGAGATCGATAATCCTCTATATTCAAAACTACCCCTTAGCTTCTTTGTTCTACTATCTTCTACTAGAGATTTCCCCATGGTCAATTTTGGGGCATATGGCTATCATTATATGGGAAGCACCATACATTCTCATCTTTCGTCAACTTAATCTAACCTCAGACCAAATCCTTGTTTAGGATATTCTTCATAGTTTGGAGAGGTGTGGTGACTGAAACTATCTAACCAATGGATTCTTGTTGCTAATTGCCTCCTCTTGGAGCCCCTTGGTATGTTTTGTGTTGATAAGATGACCTTCATCCTTGATAATTCTATGCAGGAGGCTTTGGGGGTGTTGCATGTTGTTTGTTGCTTGATAATGACCAACTCGTTCGCAAAGGTTCTTAGGAGATTCTTCATATTGTTGAAACCTTTTTCCAATGAAGAGCTTGACATATTGGGTTGTGTTCTTGGGTACACATACCTTGATGGTGGTGGTGCCACAGATGTGCTAGGGAGAGAGGTGTAGGTTCTAGGAATAACCTCCTCTTGGGGTTTTCCCTAGATCTTTATGAACATGGGCATCAACAACTATGGTGGGAGCTTTCTAGCATCTATTAGATTGTTCTCTGCCCACACAACCAGATCATATGCGTCAAGTAGGGTATCTCCTCCCATTAACTATATCATGACTACATTGTCTAAATTGAAGGCTTTTAAATAGAACATAAAGTCCATAGCTACTGGAGGCCTAGTTGTCATAGGAATCCTCTGTTAGGTTTTGCGGAACCTAGCATTGAAGTTGATCATGGCCTCTTGTGGGGCCCTATTGATAGTGATTAGTTGTTGTATCAAAGATGATTGATCTCATTTCTTTGTGAAGCATTCGAACAATTTCTCTCTGAGTTCATCCCATGAGTGGATGGTACCAAAGGTTAGGGATCTATACCAGTCCCGAGCCTTCCCTTTTTAAGATGTAGCTAGTAATCTAAGGGCCACATTTTCCTCTGCATTGTTGTGGACTTTGCAAACCTCTACTATATCCTGGAGGTGCTCGGAAGGAGTCTTAAAATCTTCCCTGAAGAACTTTAGAATTTCCTTAAGGGTGTTGGCCAGTATGGTGAGCCACATAGCTAGGGGTGTAGGTGGAACTAGAGGGTTTCTAGTATCCTAGGTTGCAAAATTTCTAGGAGTGGGAAGGTTTAGATGAGCCATTGAGAATAGATTTCTATGGACTAAGTAGATAGGTATTTAGATTTGAAAGGTTCAACCACCTGGAGGGGTAGATAAAGCACTAGACTCTAGGTTGATGCTTCTTACCCTATTTCTTTTGACTGGGGATACAAATCCTATGACTTGCCTTCTCTTGGGGGAAAAATAGTCAACTAAGAATATTGGAAATTTCCTCTTGAAGATTCCCTAGTTTGGACTTTGGGCATGAGGTTACCAGCTTCTCATTGTTAGTCATAAAAAAATATTGATCATAAAAGCTTGCACCTCTCTAAAAAACCTTATGGGAAATTCAGTGAGTGTGGGACCTAATTGTGCCTCTCTAAATAACCTCTAGGATTTTTGTAGAAGTCAACTCTTCTCTATGTGTTATGGGAAAAAGGGAAGGATAAATGTAGAAAAATAAAAAGGGTGGTGACACACCATAAGTTTTACAACATTCTAAATCCTACAACTTCATATTACTGATAAAATGGACACAAAATGCTACAGACCCTTCATTGTTGGGAATAGAACGAACAACTAAGGCTTGAAAGAGCACATAGCAGTCATTCAGATCTCCCCACGGGAAGCACCCACTAAGGTATGACAAAAATAGTAAACCTAAAACTTAAAGGAGTAATTCAGACTCTTACAAAGAACTTGCAACTCTTATAGCATTATATGGAAGCTAACACAATCTTGATAGAAAATAAAAGAGTATAATAGACATGATTCAATTTTCAAAATACTACATTAAGCAAACATAAAATCTAATGGCATATAAAATAATTATCAAGAATATATCAGTATGACGTGACACAGAGCTTCTAATATGTATAGAATAACAAAAGAAATCCACATAAAAAGGCCTTAAATGCACAATTTCATAGATTTCCTTTTACTAGCACTTTTTTTTGCAATAAATCACATAAAAGCAAAGGTCAGATGCCAATCTGGATATAGTCTTAACAATTGAAAAATATGCTAAAGAGCAAAAACAATGCTCTATAAGAAATCCTCCTATTCCTTCCCTACTCTAAACCTAACAGATAGAAAAATTCCTCTATCCTGAAAAAAAGAGCTTTGTTGTGCTGTCCAAAAAGCTCCACATAAAGAAATACATCCATGAAAAACAAACCCACTCGACAAAAGTGAGTGACGTGGCTCACTGGCGGGCATTCTTTAGATCCATGAGAGCAGCTCGGGGAAAATCCTCGCTATGCAACTATGTGTCCTGGATCGGGCCCGAAAGGAAAATGATAAGCAAAAGTCATGCAACCACCACATGGCACATTGCGCACCTTTGTGAAAAAATAAACCTTGGCCTTCGAGATGTGATACCATCAAAACACGAAAACGAAGTGAACTCGAAAAGAATATTGTCAGGGTTGAAAAACCAAAAGTAAAATGTTGAGGGAAAAATTTGCTCCACAATAAGAAATGGATAATTATATCTCACTTTCCTTTCCACTATAAAATGTTTCCTCTTCCTCCCTTAAAGATTTCTTGTCTCTCATATCTTTTTAATTTTTGTTAAAAAAAAAATGTTTACTTAAACCATTCCAAGCATTTCAAGAGAATTTTTTTAAATAATACAAAACCAATCAATTAAAAAGTAAAAAGATATATATATATATTTAAACATATTAAAAGTACACAATAATTATCAATATAATAACTAAAACGTAAAAACTATATTTAAATATGATCATTATTGTAAGAGCGATTCACAAGCATCATTATTTTGAAAGCCCCACCTGGACTTGAGCACGCTGACGGATACAATTGAAGACTAATATTCGATCTCTTATCCACATTTCCCCATTAGAACACATCTCTAGTCCAAGAAATAATCAAAATTAACAAAACCAAAATCCAATCAAAAGTTTACTAGTTTTAAGCAAACCTGCTGATTAATTATGGTCTTAAACTGGTTTGTAATATGCAGGTTTCCAAACAAAGCTGCGTTAAAAACAGGAACTAGACTTGAAGTCAGACGGATCAGTAGACCCTAGGAGACTATGCAGCCTTCAGCAAGTCGAAGAGCTAATGTCAGTGATAAGAATACCACCCATTTGGCTATCTGGCATAAACATCTTCGTGTGCTTGGCCTAGCTCAACACATTCTCTGTATTGCAGGCACTAACAATGGACAGGCATTTAGGAGGGAAGTTCCAAACACCAGCGGGTTCATTCACAATCTTCATCATGCAGGCGCTTACTTTCTTTTTACCCTTCTATGACAGAGTGATCATGCCATCCACGAGGCGAGTGAGCAAGAACGGAAACCGGATAACGCTTTTGCAGAGAATCGGGATAGGATTATGCATGAGCATTCTATTCATGGCGTTAGCGGCAGTGTTTGAGACAAAGCGGCGAAACGTGGCATTGAGCCACGGCTTTATTGATAACCCCAATGCTGTGATTCCCATGTCGGCCTTCTTTTTGGTTCCACGGTATTCCATGGCCGGGTTGGCAGAGGCGTTCAGGGCAACCGGGCTAATTGAGTTTCTGTACAGTCAGTTCCCGGAAACATGAGGAGTGTGGCGGGTGCGCTTTTTTTCCTTAACATTATGTGAGCAGCTTTCTACTCAGCATTATAAATAATAACACAGGCCGGCTTGGTCAGAATCTGATCAAGTCCAGACTGGATTACTTTTATTGGGTGCTCGCCGGGCTTGGAGCTGTCATTCCTCATCTGCGCTCGGTGGTACAGATACAAAGCTGCTCGCCCCAAATCAAACCGTCTCCAAGAATTCAATCGAGAACACCAAAAAGTTAGCACAAGTGTGATTAGAATCACTCTTATAATCGTGATTAATCGTGTTTTATTTTAGTCGTTAAACTTGATATATATAATTGTTTGTAAGTAATAATATAAATTATATTTATGAGGAACGCATCTTTAGATCGAGATATTTATTTGAAGTGTATCTATCATTCTAAATATATAACATATTTTATATTGATTGCAGTCAACATTATTGGACTTATTTTTGTTTCACGTTTTTTTCTTTTCCAATAGATGTTTCCTTATTTTTAGTTTTTTTTCTACTATGTAACTTTTCGTTTGATTACTTTTTATATGTATGAAATTTATAGAAGAAAAGAAGAGTGAAATTACATCAATGTTTTTTATTTTTTAAATTGTGGCGTGTTTATCTCTTAATAATCGCTTTCCATAAATTTGTCATTCAAAGAAGGAGAAGTTACCCTCTCTTATGCATTGTCACATTGCTATCCCTACTTGATTATAAGTTTCAAGCTTTTCTCTCTAAGTTAGCATTCCCTCATGCTTAGATGAGGCTTGTCTTTAGGATTTAGGGAGCATGTAGCTCTATGATCCAATATGATCCTTTCAATTAAACTTTATCATTGAAATATTTCACCAAGCCTCTAATCTTCACCTTTATAGATTTTGACTCTTGCATCTTTTGTTTGTCAAAATCAACTCTTGTTTCATGTCCTTGTGTTTTTCCAAAAAAATTATGATTTTAGTCATTGAAACCCAAAATGATATGATGTCTTATAAGATCTTGATAAATGAGAATTATACTATATGTTGAGTGTGAAGATTTGATTACTTTATATCATATGTTGCACACGAGGAAATGAGCTATGAGTTGCAATCATTCATGTAAAGTGTTGAGTGACTGGCATGGTGGAGTTCAAAATTTAGTTAAAAAAGAACATGTGCAATAGAGCTCAATGTATTGTGGGGAGGTCTAAGAGTTATTGATGAGATGTCTTCATTGCATGGCCATTTTACTCCTAAACAATAGTTACATCCAAACTCTTATGTTATTCCATTGTTTTTTTCATGACCATGTCATCCTATGATGGGCCCATTTCCTTATATGTTCACATATGCTCAATGACATCAATAGATGTTCTCATTGGTGTAGAGTGATTTGATTTTCCAAGGAGATCAAAAAGTAATGACATGTTAGGTAATGGTGGAATCATTTGATCTACGACAAAGTTGGAAGGTCATCTGGCATATATAAAATCCTAAGGTGATAGATCTCTTGGCTATCTTTAGATTACATGAATCATTGGATAGAGAATAAAATCAATGGTGATCATAATAAATTTGTTAAAATAAAATATGTTAGACTAAGGTTGCATGATTAATGGGTTATCTTCAAGTTCAAGTCATCATATGGTGGGACCTTTTTTTTTTTCTCTTTTTTTTTCTTTTTTCTTTTTTATCTACACACATGTTCTACAGGTTGTGTTTATATTTGGAGAACCCTTGAGATCTATAAATGATCATGATGTCATTTAAATTGTGGGTTATATGACTTATGCCAAGCTAGATGATCCATGAGCCCTTGAACATTTTGTGATCTACTTTATTTTATGTTAGGTTTGAATTGAGTTAGTAATCTTGTAGGGGTCAAGGCTTTACATACATAGTGTTTTATGGTTTATTTCTATCTACCGTTGGTATGTGAGAATGTTCATAGAATTGTTAGTCAATCCTATTCATCTCTTAGAATGATAGGCATGATCTTAACAATATCTATGTGAGATTGTGCAAGGTGAAATTAATAGAATGTTGAGATTAAATTCTAATATCATAATAGGAAATAAAATTATATATTTAAAAATAAGTGAAATTTAGTTTTATTTTCTCGTAACTTGATTGACGTTTTGCATATGGTACCAGAGTATGGTTCAAAAATGAGGGCCTAATGGGACATCAAGAAGGAATCCTTAAGATTAAATTTTGAATTAATGTAAGGAATAGTCTTATGTTTAATTTCTTCATACAAGAAATGAGTGTTGAAATATTGAAACAAGATTGAGAAAGAAAGGAGAAGACCTAAAAGACCATTTGGTTTTTTACTCCACAATTTGAATTTCTATAAAACAAGGATAATATTATGTGTTATCCAACCACACAAGTAGTAGGTGGTAGTGTTAATTATACTCTTTATAACAGTTTTGAGGTTTTACATGCTAATAAAGTTAAGCCATTCTAATTTAAAGCATATATCTACATTATAGGAGTCTTTAGGTAGAGTATTGTGAGTTTTTTTTTTAATTTCCATGTAGGTTTTTTAATTAAGAAATATTGTTTAAGTTATAAAGTTTCTTTTGATAACTAAATTATTGTGTGTATATCCTATTATGGTGAATAATGAAATATTTTAGAAATAATTTATATAGATGTGTGTATTATAGTGTTCCAATTTTGAGATATCTATATATTTTTAATGTTATTCTTGCATAGAGAAATGTGTTGTGTTTTCCATCTAAAGGTAATTATGCTTTATTATTTCATAAACAATTATGATTGTCATTTAAATTATTGAATAACAAGGAGTGGTTTTTTATTAGGCTATCATGTGACTTGGGATGTAATCTACATGTTTAACTACTTTCATTTGATTAATGTGCTAAGTTTAAGTATGGTTGGAGTATGAGCCTTGATTCCAACAATATATGATATTATTTTGTAACCAAATTTTAAATGGTGAGTACCTTGTATTAGCATAATATGGAATGCGTGTCAATAGATAAAAAAAACTAGGGAATGATGCCTAAATATATATATGCACGCTCCCTTAAGAAAGAGGATTTTTCACTATCTTTGTTTTAAGGCTACTCATAAAAGGTAATTTAAATTGTGTATACATTATAATAGAAAGGGATATTATGAATAAGATAACTATGAATGATAGTGCCATAGGAGTTTTGAAATTTAGGAACTTAAATCTTCAAGCAAGGAATATAATGTTAAACATAACACACCCAAAAGCTAACAAGATGCATTTAGATTAAAAAAGTGAATTTTTGGCCCAAATGGAGGAAGAAGTCACATATTTTTATCCAACTAATTGAAGTGTCAACAAGTATAACTAAAAACAAAATCTCTATTAGGTCATTTATATTCACATGGTTGTTGATGTTGGTATAAATAGGTGTTTCCCCTATCTAGTCTTATCTAGGTTATTTATACGTGTTGAGTCCACTTAGGTCCTAGGAGGGAATCTTTCTAATTAGCATTAATTAGGGGGCAATCTTTCTAGTTAAGCATTATTTGTCACTTATCTTTTGGCATTTAATTCTTGTGTTGTAATTCATTTAATATTTGTTGAGGTAGTTATCTCATTGTACAAGATTAAGACACATGTCAAGATCTTTCTAATCCTATCTCACAACTTTCCTTTATAAGAAAGGTGTCTTATGTACATTGTCATATTCAATCTCACAATCTTGCATCTATAATCATAGCATGATATTTCTTCCATTTCTCTCTTGTAGAAGTTATTTTTCTCTTGTAGGTGATCTTGGGGTGTTGAGGAGTTCACCATAAACTCCTATAGTTGAAAATGGGAAAATAAATTATATATCCATGAAATTTTGTTACTAAAGGCTAAGGTTAGTATTACATAGGCCATAAAAATGACATTTATAAATGAAAAGTTTCTCAAAAATTATAAATAAGAGAGAAATTTTTTCTAAATATACAACCCAATAAGTAATAAAAAACATTAAAATTTAAGATAAATTTGAATGAACTGTAATAGATTATCATTATTCTTATACATGATTTAGAAACAAAAGTCTTTCCATGTATCTATGGTATGAAATCAAGTTTTAAATTAATCTTATTAACTTGATGATTCAATATGAAAAAGATATTGTTTAAGTTCAAATCTAGAATGAATCTAATTAAGACAAACTTCAAGGACAAAGTTTCTTAAATGTGGCGAATGTAATACCCCATCAATTCAAAATTTCAAAAGGCTAGTGACTAGATGAAATCATGAGGATTTTTTAGCTAAATGGCATGAGTAATTATTAATAATCCATAACTACTCTTGATATTAATAATGTCTCGCTATTTACGTTTTGAAAACTAAAAAATATCTCAGTTGAGTTGCTTGGATTGATACTTGAAATACATATGAAGCCTTGCTTATATAGGCAAGGAGTGAGATAGGTTTAGAAAATATCACGACAAGTGTCTTAATCCTATCACATGAGATAACCAAGTCATAAAAACCTAGGACAAAAGTATTAAATTCTCAATGCAAAATATTAAATGCATGAGATAATTATTAAATGCATAGATAACTAAAAGTAAATAATAAAACATAGCCCAATTATAACTAACTTCTAGAAATGACAACTAAGAAACTTAACTCCTAAGTAAACTTATAATAATGTGAATTGGTCCTCAGTAATAACTAGTTAGAAAATAACCCCATTCACACCAACACCCGCCCATAAGTGCAACTTAGGGAATAGATTATTATGCAAATGACACAAAGATGGGTCCCAACTATGAGGCCATGTTAGGTACCCATGTACAAGTGAAAATGCAAATAAATCTCTCACAACTGGAGAAAAGGAGAAAACCTAGTGGGATAGAACTCCTCCCCAAAAGAGAGATGAAATAAAAAATGATCTCCATCAAAAAATAAGATGAAAAAATCTTAAAAAATGACTTGCACCACTGTGAACTACTCAAAACTAGCTTTTTGTCAATATCTTATTTACCAAAAACCAATGTCTGAGTCAAAATTTATGATGATTTTAAGAAAAATGGCTAATTAAGACATGGGGGGGCTTTTGTGATGGTCATTTGGCCATCAAATTTAAGATAGTCACTTGAAATTTTTGAAAAAATGCCAAAAATAAATTTACTTCAAAATATGAAGTATTTTTATGAAAATGGGGGGTTTTGGGCCTTCCATATGCAATGGAAGGGTTAGATCTGACCCAATCTACTTCAAAAATTATCTACCTCCCAAATGATGGCAACTAGCTCGAAATGCAAACCCTCCAACCTATAATGAAAATCTCCTTAGCTCAAATTTTCAATTTGAGATGGACTTTGTATGGCCTATTCTTTGATAGCATGTTGGAAATATGAATGAGCAATCACCCAAATGAAGTTGTAGATGCTTCAAAGGATCAACCAAGAAAGACACCATCCACATGAACATGAAAGTGATGCATCATGAGAAAGAAGACAATTTGATCAAATGATGTTCTATGATGAATTGATTTGGAATATGAGATTTATAAATGATGTGTTGTAGGCACTAAGATATAGTTCATAGAACATTTTTGAGTCACTCAAAGACTAAAACCTCTAGGATCATCTGAAAAACCAACAACAACCTTCCACAAGAGAGAAAAGCAAGAAGATGAAACTACAACAATGTATGCAAGATATTCCAATATGCAGTGCTTAAGATTGCAATAATACATTGGACTTACACAAATGAAAAATATCTCAGCTGAGTTGCTTGGATTGATACAATGTACATATGAAGCCTTTCTTATATAGGCAAGGAGTGAGCTAAGATTAGACAAGATCATCAAAAGTGTCTTAATCCTATTTTGAATGGTAGCTCTAGACTTGCTTAAACATAGACAAACAACACAATGTTAGTCATCAAACACATCTAAAACCATCATTCCCCATGCAATTCATTTAAATACAAAGAACAAGAAATAAAACCAAACTAATCAAATGAAATATGCTAAATCTTTCTCAAGACATTCAAACCCTTAATCCCATGGGGGAATTGGTGCTACTTTGATGTGGAAAGTAGCCCTTTCCCAATTCCTTGCAAGCTTTGATGAACTTTGATGGAGATTGGTGCTCCTTGATGAAATTTGATCATAACCTAGCTAAGATGGATGAAAATTATGAAAACTTGGATGAAGTGTTGATGAATTTTCTCAAAACCTATAGATAATAACCTTGCATAAAGTTGTGGATCCAAAATTAGTAAAAGAGCTCTCCATTTATAGGAAAGAAGGCTGGACGAATGAAAGATATGAAGAATGTGGAACTAAACATAAACCAATGGCATTGTGTCACTTGTCAACATGCTAGTGGAGAGAGATGGAGTACATTTTGATCAATGTGAAAATAAATGCAATTAGGTGGAAATTTGAAATTTGAAAGATGGCTTGTGGAGGAAGAGATGGAAGAAGAGTTAATGCCACTTGGCTCAAGAAAAAGGACTTGTAAGAGTTATAAATATTGGGTTGGAGGACAAGTCCCTTTGGAGGGAGATTTCAAAATGGAGGAATGTTCCAAAGAGGTGCCCTTTTGAATGAAAATTGAGGATTTAATAAATCAATAAATTGATTTACTTGTGCAAGTTGCAAAAGCTAGAGGATTTGAGGATTAGAGTTAGAGTTAATCAAGATTTAATTAACTTTAGATAGAATTAGTTGATATGAAATTTGATTTAGATTTTGGATTTATTTAAATCAAATGAGAGGAATAATGAATATCATATTTAATTAAATAAAGATTGATTTATTTAATTAAAAGGGGTGATGTTAGATTTAATCAAATAAATGTTAATTTATTCAATTAAAGGAAGAAACATGATTTATTCAAATAGATGGATTTATTTAATTAAAAGAGGAACATTGGGATTAATCAAATAAAATGATTTATTTAATTAATAGAAGAAAATGATGAATTTAATTAAGTAAGGGTTATTCAATTAAATGGTTAGTAAATGAGTGATTTAGGCATAAATGATGTTAGTAAGTCAGGATCAAGTGCACGAGATCAATCAGTATAATTTAAGTGTCTACATTTTTCCCCTCTTTGAAGCAATGTACCTACTGCGTTGGTTCAAAGAATAACCTTGCCGAGATCAAAATTCAAATTTATTTTTATTTTTTTGGATGTCCCACTATCGCCCCAATGGAAGAATTACACTAGTATACTACCCTCTAGAGAGATCAGACAAAAAATTGGATTTTTGAGTGATTTCTCAAAAAAAGAGGACAAGCTGCCTGATGTGTCCAGAAAGGATCCAGGATGCTGAAAATGTGCCAAGATATGGAGAAAGGATTCAAAATGAGCTTTGGTTGGGTGAAAATAGATCGGGGGCACAAAACCCTAGTTTGATGGCTAAAACGGGTAAAAAACCATAATTTTCATGCTTAAATAGCCTTCGAGTGGTCATTTTCTATTCATTTTCACATTCAGACTTTGAGAATCTCATTGTTTTGAGCTCTGACCTCCATGTAGAATGGTGCAAAGAGTGCTTCTCTGACATGTTTCTGAGCGAGTTCGAGTCTATGAAAGAACTCTAGGTGTAGGACCAATGGTATGTGATCCTAACCCAACCTTTAATTTTGATTTTTTTGCACATTTATTATCGTTCAAAGGTCAAACTTGTACAGCGTCGCTATTTAGTGATGCTCAGCTTCAAACTGCACCACCACTATGACTTGCGACACCATGTTGTGCAGTTTAGGTTTAGAGGTTTAAACTCCAAAGGGTGACACCATTGCAAATGGTGCCACGCTTCTGTTAGGTCTTTAGGGTTTTTAGTGAAATGGGCCTATGGATCAAACAACAACACTATGGCTTGGATTGCACTTTGGGGGTCCTAGCATCACAGTTTGGAGTTTTCAAAGAGCGGTGCCTTTGCAAATAGTGACACTTTTGTTGTTTCAGTGCCAAAAACTTCAAACATGGTTCAGTCTTTTTATGAAACTTGACATTGTGGCTTTATGGGTGTAGAAGGATAGAGAGCCTATGCATTCACACGAGCACTGAGTCTCGGTGCTTAGTAGATTGAGCATACTACATGAGCTACTACAAGAGAAGCTTGGCATGATCGACCTTTGGTATTGTGAATACGTGCCTGCCATTAGGACCCATTTGGCGATGATGACAGTGTTAGCTGAGCGATGACACATCGAGACATCATCCTTTCATCTTTCCACCGGTGAGGAGACCATCACATTGGAGGACATCTAGCATATTTTGTGATTGCCCATCCATGGAGAGAGAGTTATAAATGACATGGATGCCAACACAGATGCATGCTATGAGATCATGGGGATAGATGAGATCATTTCTACTGAGGGTTAGATTGATCTTGAGTATTACAGAGGTTGGGTGTCGACTTTCCAACTATTTGTGGCTGTGATCATATCAGGACTAGTGGCTCCAGACCGACAAGGTCAATATTTCAGTCTGGGATGGGGTTTGTCCTAGGAGTGGATGTTAT
The DNA here is from genome assembly GCA_007258455.2 of Sequoia sempervirens. Classification (NCBI taxonomy): domain Eukaryota; kingdom Viridiplantae; phylum Streptophyta; class Pinopsida; order Cupressales; family Cupressaceae; genus Sequoia; species Sequoia sempervirens. The sequence goes on along the minus strand of VDFB02086081.1, from coordinate 194,386,675 downwards.
TTAGGAGGTGTTGTTTTTCTTGAGGACTAGTGATGCTAGCCTCATTATACCATGATTTGCATGAGTTTTCCTATTGTGAAAATAGAGTGATTAGAGCCATGTTCACACTATTGCACATCTGGGCCTGGGAGCACATTGTCATGCTCTATTTGAGGGTTATAGTGGTCAATGTCGAGCCTGATGACCCAATAGTTTGGAGGTATAGGGGTGGCCTCACATTTACCCATATAGAACAACCTAGCCTACCTCACTAGTAGAGGGTCTTGGATGAGATGACAGTGTTCACTTGGAGACCTTGGTTACAAATGTCGGCTTGGTACGATGATGTACAACACTTTTATGCTCGCCAGGACAAACTTATGTAAGGGTGTGAGCACACCATGATTGAGCGCTACCTACTTGATAGGGTAGCAAGATAGTTTGGGGACGTGCAGAACTTCCTCAATGATCATTACATGGCTATCCTTGCTCGGTCCACTAGAGACACTACATGGGGTCAAATGATTTGAGCATCAGATGTAATTGATTCTTTCAGGTAGCTAGTAGCTAGGCCATGGGCCTATGATCAGGGATAGGTAGATCTAGGCACTACACATGCTTATAACGATTGGTTCAGGCCTCCCATCTGATTGATAGTTCCAGGGATAGTACTTCCATGGTGGAGACCCCAGAGCAAGAAAGCTAGTAGGGGATAGGTTTTCGAAGGAGGAGGAGGAGGAGGAGGACCACCTCCACACCAGCCAAATCAGCATCAAGATCAGCCCAAGGATCAACAGCCTCCTTAGAGAGACTAGAAGCCACCTTAGAGGGATCAACCACTGCCACCACCACCTATGCAACCTCAGCCTGATCAGAGAGATGCCCTGATACAATAGCTTTGGGGGTAGATACAGGGGCTTCAGGCTCTGGTATAGACACTTACGATAGAGGGGGACTAGGCTAGGTAGTAGGTCCAGGCCCTCACGATAGAGAGAGACCAGGAGTGACAACAACGACAAACAACAAAGTTGTAGCTGGCCCAGAAAGTTGACAAGTGACATCAGCTAGAGAGCATGGCTGCTACATCACAAGGCAAGACAATCTCGACGTGGATGTATCACAATGCAGTGAGGGAGGCCGAGTATTATTAGCTACATTATCGACAGGCAATTCCTCTGAAACATTAGGTGCCAAAGTTTTCTCAACAAATAGGATATAGGCAAGACTAGCTAGAGAGGCAAGCTAGTGAGGGGAGCAGTCACCAGGGCTAGCTCACACAGTTTTGATTGGTGACACTTGATTCTTTTTGAGATCCACAGGTTCCATTTTTTATAACCCCATGGGCATTTGTACCTTGATTGATACACATACATATTTGATCCTAATTTTGTACCATGATTGTTACACTTTATATATATATGATCGATTCATTTATGAGATTTATCCTATTTTATTTATGCATTATGGATGGATGTATATGCGATGTGATATATGCTATGTGACTCTATATTATGTGATGCGATGTATGTATGATTATGCAGATGATTATGGATGTCATGGATGCATTTCTTTTTCTGTATCTTTTCTATACATTTTTTAATGATGATGATGTATGGACGACATGGATGCAAACAATTTTAAAATGCTTAGACTAAGAGATCTATATTATGCCCCTAATGGATGATGTTTATATATTATGATCATGAAATGTATGGGATATTACGACATGCTCTTTTTTTTCTTTTTCAATATCTTTTTCATGTATGATATGAGGATGATATGATGTTGCTTATATGGATGATATGTTGATGCTTTTAAGATTATGCAATGGATGCAAATGTATGGTTTATGAGATGCTTAGAATAACCAGTCTATATTATGATGATGAAATGCAATGCATGTGAGATGATCAGTGTTTTCTATATGATATGATATGATATGCATAATGTTGATAGTTTGTGGATGTAGGATGGATGCATTAGTGATTTTTTTTTATTAACTATCATGGTACCATGTTAGTGCAGATAGAAGAAAAAAGAAATGAGATGAAGACAAGAGGATCCAACACTTCCATGATCTATGAGACTTTATTAGAGATGATGATGTATTGCTTATCAGGAATTGGGACTTTAAAATGGCTTACTTACCTTATGTTTAATAACACACATGGGTATGATGCATCAAGGTATATAGAACTAGGATAGTGTTGTACCTAGTGTGATGGACTTTGACTCGGAAATCAGATAGGAGTACTCCTGTTCACACGTGACATACAAAACCTCATTTAAAATTCAATTTAGATATTACAAAAATCTCAGACCAAAACATAGAAAGGAAAGCCTTCCTATGTGGTCAACAAGACACCTAAAACACCCTCCATACAAACTAAACAAAGCACACATGACGAAGGTTATAATACAATAATATCCAACAAGGACATCACAAAAAATATAATGATCATTGCCCCATTCCTTTCTCTCTAAATCCCTTTGTTTGGACATCATTGAGAGGTCATTGGAATCAGCGCAATAAGATAATTCAAAAGACAAAGACCAAGTAAACAAACAAGCTAATGTTCTTCATACTACTAACCAAGACTAAACTATGGTGATGCCTAATGTTGATGTCCATTGTAGGAAGGATTCATCCTAGGAAATGGTGTTATCAAATGATTTGGGACAAACTAGATGATGGTCTATTAGTACGAAGAGTTGACCAACTTGTTTACTTACTAACCTAGATTTGAGACCTTTAACATTTGATCTTTCACTTGCTAACCTACTAGACTTGTTTCTAATTGTTTCACCAAAGCTTGGGGGTGAAGATGGTTTATTATGAGTGGATGTTTATTTCAGGTGAAAGAGAGATGTGACAAATGATTTTTTTCAAATATTTGGATGTTTTTGACGTTTTGAAATATTTTGAGGCTATTTTTGGCATTTTTGAGATGTTTTGCAAATGTTTTGATTTTTGAATTTTCCAATGTTTTTGTGTTTTTCGAGATTTTGACCAAGAGACTAACCTAAATACCTATCCTAGGGGCCTCATGGGTTGATCAATAGATTAGCCTTGCCTACGCTATACACGCGGAGACCACATAGTGAAATTAACACAGACTCACTTATTAATGAGATATGAACAAATTGATTGCCAGTTTATTATGAAAAACTCCTAAAGGATTGACCTAAGTGTCTCAGTGGATGATCAAAGATCAACCTTTCCTATGTTCAAAGCTCAGAGACCCATAGTTTGACAAGAGGACTCTATTTTTTACTTTTTGACTAACTTTTTTGACCTATTTTTAGATTTTGACATGTTTTGAATGTTTTTGGGTTTTCTGATTTTATGTTCATGTTTTTGGATTTTTTTATTTTCTGATGGTTTTTGATTTTTTGATTTTATGATACTTTTGAATTTTTTGATTTTCTTATGTTTTTGGATTTTTTGATTTTAAGGAAGACTTGCAAGAATATACACGAATCTGATCCGACAAGAACATGCCCCAACGTGATGTAATAGACTACTCTGATATAGGAAGGACAAGTTGACCTTTGGAATATGCCAAATAGTACTAGGAGGGATCATGATACAAACACAAGATCAAGCTATGATGAGCATGCCGATGGGTGACAGATGGAGACACAGAAGTGTGATGGATGGATGATGCAGAACAAGCCGTGAAGATCATGGTGGATGGAAAGTGCTTGTTTACAAAAGGAACCTATTTGCCAATTTTTTGCCAAGGTACTTTCCGAAAGCACCACTAAGGTGGTTTTCGCTAGAGGATGATTTTTTTCTTTACTATTTTCAATCCTTTTTTTGATTTTTTTTTATTTTTTGGATTTATACCTTCTAAGATTAGGCATAAATTTTTTTGAGATGGGAGTTATTCATGGGATCCTATAGAGGTTCTCCTTCAGGTGTTAATAGCTTATATGCCCCTGATTTTTAGCTCACTATGATGATGAAGGGTTCCAACCAATTGGGTTCAAACTTTCCCTTGCTATTTGGGTTTGGTACATTTTTATGATTCTCCTTCAACACAAGCTCTCTGAATTGAAAGGTCTGACACCTGATCTTCTTGTTGTAACTTCTCTTGAGATGGTTTTGGTAGACTTTCTAATGATTTAAGACATCCATGTGCCGCTCATCCAGTAATTCTAGCTCATTCAACCATGACACTCGATATTCTTCATCTGTAATGAGATTCTACAATGATGTCCTCAGGGATGGGAGCTCGATCTCAATGAGAAGAATGGGTTCTAATCTATAGACTGGGGGGAGAAAGGGGTTGCACTTGTTGGTGTGTAAATACTTGTTTGGTAGGCCCATAAGCAAGATTTATCTACAAGTGCCAGTCACGACCAACATCATTGACTATTTTCTTGAGGATTTTTAAGATGGTCTTATTGGTAGCTTTAGCTTGGCCATTTCCTTTGGGGTATTATGGGGTGGAAAAGCAATGTTGGATATTGAACTTTTGGCATAGGTCTCAAACATCTTGTTTTTTGAAAGGTGTCCCATTATATGAGATAATGGCCTTGAGGAACACTGTAGTATAAAATTAGGTAGTTCAGGATCAACTTGGATATATTCTTTCCTATGATATAGGTTATGGTAATGGCCTCCACCCACTTCGTGAAGTACTTTGTGGCAATAATGATGAACTTATGTCCACTAGATGAGGTGGGGGTAATTTTTATGACAAGATCGAGCCCCAAATGTGAAAAGGGCCAAGGTGTAATGATTGGCTGGAGCTCCTGAGCTAGTGCATGGATGAGATCCGCATGTTGTTGACACTACAAACACCTTCGGACATAGTCTTGAGCTTCCCTTTCCATTATAGGCCAATAGTACCTAGTCCTTAGCAATTTCTTAAATCCAAGGTCATACCACTCGAATGTGACCCACAAAATCCATTGTGTACCTCGGTTAAAGCAAGCAAAGCTTCCTCAACATTTAGGCATTGTAACAAGGTTCCTTCAATGCTCCTATAGTATAGGGTGTCTCCTAGGATAACAAAGTGAGATGACTTCTTGATAAACATTTTTTTAAGGTTTGGGGTTATATCAGTGGGGAGGACTCCTATTCTCAAGTAGGTGTATATATCATGATACTAGGGATCATCAGAACCAACATTTTCACACACAAATTCAGACTTTGGTACCTTGAATACTGGTATGAGAAGCTTCTCTACAAGGAATTATTGCTTTGGGATGTTGTGTGGGACATCCAGTAACGATCCAATTGTTTCCATAGCATTCGTTGCTTTGTTATTTGCTCTTGGTAGCTGCTCAAATGTGATATCAATGAGGGAATCTTTGAGACTTTCCACTAGTTTCTTATATGGAGTCAATTTGTCATCCTTCATTTGATACTCCTTATTGACCTAGTTGATGATGAGTTGTGAATCTCCATAGACCTTGAGTGCCATGATCCTCCATTGCACTGCAATTCTCAACCCTATGACGAGAGCCTCATATTTTGCAATGTTGTTTGTGCAAGGAAATGACATCTTGTATGATTTAGGTATGCAATCTCCTTGTGGCATAATGAAGAAGACTCCAACTTATAACTTATGTTGTGTGTAAGATCCATTAAAGTACATTTTCCAATGATCTTCCACACTTACGTTAAAGATGGATTCATGGGGGAACTTAGATACAAGTGGATTCTCTGAATATATCAGTGCTTCTACTAGCTGATCTACAATTGGTTTTCCTTTAATGGCCTTGTGTTCCACATATTCAATGTCATTTTATCTTAGGATCATGACCCATTTGGCTATTCGTCCTATGAGTGTTGCTTTAGAAAGTAGATACTTGAGAGGATCTATCTTTGCAATGAGTTTTATTTGATGTGCTAGCATATAGTGTCTAAACTTTTGTGCTATGAACACGACCACTAAGCAAGCTTTCTTAATGGATGTGTAGTTTATATCATGCCTCACCATGGTTTGGCTAATGTAATAAATGTCTCTCTCTTTCCCATTTTCATCATGTTATGCTAGGAGAGTGCCAAGGGATGCTATTGTTGCCAATATATATAGGATCAAGGGTTTTCCTAGAATTGGTGGCATGAGAACTAGTGGTGTGAGAAACTACTCCTTGATTTTATTGAAATCTTGGTCACATTTCTCATCCCATTTGTATGCTACCCCCTTGTGGAGTAGATGAGAATATCGGATAGCCTTGTTTGCTAGTTGTACCATGAATTGATGAATGGATTGGAGTCTTTCTTGAAAACCCCTTAACTGCTTCAATATTGTTCTTGGTGCCTCCATCTTGAGAATTGCTTTGAATTTGGTGGGGTCAACCTCGATGTACCCTAGTAGCTTTCCTGATTGTACCCCAAATACATAGTTTTTTTTATTGAGTCTGACCTTGTATTTTCTACCCTATTAAATATAGAGACTCTTAGAGCTAGTATGTGATCTTGATGTTTCTTTGATTTAGCCAATATGTCATCCACATAGTCTTAAACAGTTTTGTGAATCATGTCGTGGAAGATTAGTGTCATGGCCCTTTGATAGGTGGCTCCTACATTTTTCAACCCAAATGGCATCATGTTCCAACAATATGTCCCCCATGGACAAGTGAAAGTCATTTTGTGTTGATTTTCTTTGGCTATCATGATTTGATTATACCCTAAGAATCCATCCATTAGTGATAGCATTTCATGTCTTTCCGTCATATCCACAATCATATCCATGTTTGGGAGAGGGAAATCATCCTTGGGACATGCTTTGTTCAAATCTCTGAAGTTGGTGCATATGCAGATTCCCCCACTAGGCTCTAAAATAGGTACAAGATTTGAAACCCAATCTAGATAATCAATTGGCCATAAGAAACCCACATCAAGAAGTTTTTGTAATTTCATTTTGACCAATAATGCTATTTGTGGATGCATTTTTCTCAACTTTTGTCTTACTAGCTTTGCTTCTGGATACATAGCTAGATGGTGAACTAAAACTTCTACATCAAGTCCAGGCATGTCGGTGTAGGTCCATGCAAAGTTTACCTTTCTTTCCCTTAGGAAAGTAGCCATAAGTTCTTGTTCTTCTGTCAAAAGAGATTATGTATAGAAGGTTATGTGTGGTGTTTCTTCTATCCCTAGGTTGACTGGATTGCACTTCTTTGCTAAGACTGTTGACTTCTCCTGATGAATAACACTGAGGGGAAGATTGAATCCTTCATCCTCTAGCACCTCTGAGAGGCTTTCACCATTGGATGCATCCTTTTCTTTTACTATTTTTGGGTCTGAGAGTGCCACAGTGTGGTTTTCACTCAAAGGCCTAGATATTATTCTTAAATTTTCACTTTTGCGACTGAAGCATTCAATCATTTCCCTGTAATAGGCATGTGTGTTTAACTTGATGTCGAATCCAACTTTGTGATCTCCATATGGTATCATATCCCACAATCCCATAAATTCTGAGAGAGCCTCATAATTTTTTAACATGTCTAGAATCGGTGGTCATCGTTGGTCGTAATTGATGAGTTGGGGATAGACTAAGTTTAGCTCATGGGTTTGATTGTTTGACTCAAAATATAAGATACTAATCATAAGAAGGGTAGAATCCTCAAATAGCATAGGTAGGTCGGTGAGGGGGTCCTCAAAAGGGTAAGTAATCAATACTGAAACATAGAGGGAACCTTTGACTATCTTACTTGGGGCACCTCTGCCAAGTATGGTTACCTTCAGAGGGGTACATCCAAGGCCAAGATTTCTTATACGCATCTCAGGAATGATGGGTACTAAAATACCATTGTCATTTTTCCCAATTTTGTTGTTTTTGTTGTATCCCATGCCAAGCATCATTTGTAGTCCTTTGCTACTATCATCTATGGGAAGATCAGGGACTGGCCTTTCTTCTTGGTATAATAGACTTGATATGTCCTTTTCGTCTACCACTTCTCAACTTAGGTCCCCCCAACATATGAATCTAGAGGGGTCTGGTTTTAAAGTTTGGGCTAATGTTTCAATTGGTTGGGGTTGCACATGAGACCTAGGAGATTGAGGTAACTCTCCTACTACAAAGGCACTTTTCTTCATTTTGTAATCCCCACACCCATTGTCTTGGATAATAACTTTGATATCAGTAATGTCAGGGATGGAGGGTGTCTTTGTCTCAGAAGTGGAGGCTAATGTATATGGGTCTACATATGGGGTTGTAGAGCCTTCATCATTCTTTGGGATATGAGGAATTTTTTAGTACTTTTCTTTTAGATTTTTTGCAATAATAAAATTGCTCAGGATCCCCATGGAATGTGACCTCTTAGTTTTGTTAGAAAAACTTGACACATTGATGAAAGGTAGATGCAACAGCTTGCATTGCATGGATCCATGGGCGCCGAAACAGGATATTATAAGGTAAATCAATATCGAGGACCTGACATGTGGTTTCCATGATGGTTGGCCCTACTTGGATAGGGAGTTGATTAGTGCATTGAGACACTCTTTCCTGATCATCATATTCCCTAATCGTAATACCTTTACCTTTTTCAATGACGTCCTCAGAGAATCCTAGATTCTTTATGAGCTTGAGAGAATAGATGTTTAAACCTGCACCCCCATCCACCAAGAACCTTTTGACTTTTTTTTTATGGACCAAGACCTCGAGATGGAGTGCATGATTATGAGATGGTTTTGCTGGGAGGTCTTGATTGGAAAATGTTAGAAGACATGGCATGGTGATGTGTCTGACCATAGCTTGGAACTGATCTACATTAAGATCTAAGGGGACAATGGATGAAGCCAATGCTTCCTCTAGGATTCTTCTATGTGCGGGTGAGATCTTCAGTAACTCCATGATGGAGATTTGAGTAGGGATTCTTTTTAGCTGGTCCAAAAAATTATAACCATTGGGAATGGATTTTGGATTTGAGGTGGATGCCCTAGGTAGTTATGATGATCCAGAAATGGTAACTTTATTGCCATGTGTGGTGACTCCACAATTGGATTTGGCTCCCTTGATGTTAACAACAATGACCCATTCATCTAGGGATGCAATGACATGATCATAAACATGGTTTACATTGGACCATGCTTTTCCTTTCCATGGTTATTCCCTTTGTTGTGGTTTTGCATCGAATTCATGTATATCTTTAGGTCTTGATTTCTTGTAGGTTGTTCAATGTTTATGACTTTTTCATCGATAAGGTCTTGGATCAAATTTTTTAGTCTCATGCATTTGGTCATCGTGTGCCCCTTGATTTTATGAAAATCACAAAGGTGGGTTTCATTGTACCATGGTGGTTTCACTTGGGGTTCTTGATAATTCTCATAGATGGGTATTTTAATGAGATTCTCCTGTACTAGTTTCTTCATTACAAATTTGACTCCTTTCCCAAGGGTTGTGTACTTTCTCTTGGAGGGATATTTGTTCCATGGGGATGGTCCCCCTTGATTATTCAGATTATTGACTTGATTATTGGGTGGTTGTTGTGATACCACGTTATCTTGTGTGTTGTTTCAATTGTTGCCTTGCATTTGTTGGTATGATTGAGTGTTTTTTTTGGAGCACTGATTATGACCTTAGCATAAACCACACCATCATTGAGATTTTTATTCTTCACTCATGTGCGAGGTTTCTCGTTGTAATTGGTAGATGGGAAATTGTCTTGATATTCTTGATATGTGGGTGTTCCCCCTTGTGCAATAAGGGCTCTTTCGATGTTGATCACCTTGGGGATCAAATGTTCATATGTGGTGATACATTGCATCTTTAGATGGAAGGACAAGGTTTTCTTGAGATTGGCAATCATGGTACAGATTTGTTGTTCTTCTGGCATGGTCCATTTTCTCCTGTTGTCCTCGGATCACCATCATTGTAAGAAGGAAGTGATGTTTTCCCCTTAGCTTATTTAATAGCAGATAGTTCCTCTAGACTCACATCCATACCTATGTTGAATGCGTAGTTTCGTATGAATGCGTCTACAATCTCTTGGAATTTTTTGATTCCAGGAAGAAGGCGAGAGAACCATTCCATGGCGGGCCCAATCAAACTTTGAGGGAATAGTCACATTAGATATGTATCGTCATATGCAACCTCCATGCAATGTACATGGAATTCCCTGATGTGATCTTTAGGGTTCCCCGTCCCACTATATTTGTTGAATTTAGGGATTTCAAACCCTTTTTGGAATGGTACCATTGCAAGGATCCTATCGAATGGATAGGGGCACAAATTGCTTGGTTTTTTCATTGTTTTTCTAGATTGGAGGTCTAGCACTTGTTGCGAGAGCAATTTGATTTGTGTTGTTACATCGTTTTTAGGATTGGGAGGTGGAGTGAATGTGTTTTGAGGTGGTTGGATCATTCAACTGATGGGTGGGGTGTTTTGAATGTTCGTGGGAGGTTGTTGCAAGATCTGTTGTGCGATCAAGGCTTGCTGATATGCCTACAACTACTGTTGTGCCAACAATGCCTGTTATTGGTCTTGCTAATGTTGTGCCAACAATGCTTGGTGTTGGTCTTGTTGTTGTTGTGCCAACAATGATTGTTGTTGGTCTTGTTGTTGTGCCAACAATGCTTATTATTGGGCTAATAGTTGGACTACTTCTTATTGCACTTGGTACTGTTGTAGGGCTTGTTGATATGCTTTTTGTTGAGCTACTTGTTGTTGTGCTTGTTGAGCTTGATATTGCACTTGTTGGGTAGCTTTTGTAGCTTGAGAAACTTGAGCTGCTTGCACAACCTGGGCAACTTGGGCAACTTGTTGTTGTAATAAATCTTGGGCTTGGGAAACCTATTGTCCAGCTTGTGTTGCTTGTTGATTTTGGAAATGTTGAAGTTCCTTTTGATAGGCTTGTTGGGCAGCTTGCAATGTGATCTACTATATTGGTTTACCATATTTGGTTTTGGTGGTGGTGGTGGAGGATTTGGAATTGTGTGAGATAATGTGATGAGAGGTGTTGTTGGATTGATGATAGGAGCTTGCATGGTAGATAGTGTGATTGATATGCTTGGTCCTTGAGAGACTAAGTTTATGGATGGTGCAACAATTGCTTGTGTGGGTTGGATTGTTGCCACCTGTTGTTGCAATATTGATGGCATGATCAGAGGATTTGGTATGATAGTTTGATTTATGTTTGGAGGATTTTTTTTATTTTGTTGACCGAGGATTGGTAAAGGGGGTCACCCTAAATTGAGCATTGGTGCGGATGCTAGTGGTAGAGATGGAAATGGTGGGAATAGGGGTGGTGTATTCCCTTGAGCAAATGATGAGGAGGAGGGATCAAAGATTCCCCCGTGTCTAAATAGTCCACCTTCTCCTTGTGAATTCATGGGGAAAGAGACTTATGTGTTGAGAGGACATGCCGATCTTGCATGAAAAGAGGATGGGTCATTGGGGTCATGAAAGATGAGTGGAAAGTATGGGTGTTTCAAATTTTGAGGAACAAATTGACCCAAGATGGTGTTAGCGTCCAAGACATGATTGTTAACAAGAGGATGTGTTTAAAGAGCATGAAGCAATGAGCTTCCCTTGTTGACAATAGGTTTAGTTGGAGCAAGGGATGATGTGGGTTGCGTGATGGGTTGAATAATGCTTTGAAATGAAGGTGAAAATGAGACCATCAACATAATCCCAAGAGTTTCTCTACAATAGTGCTTACATCATAGTTAGAAGGGAGTTTAGCCCCTTCTTTTTCCAATTCTAGCATGTATTGTGAAGGATTGAGCCTCATGATGGCATTGAAAATTTTGTGAGTTTGGGGATTTTGGACCATTTCTATGATTTCATCTTGAGTTATCCTTAGGAAATTATTGGTGATGTCCTCCACTTGGCGACCTTCTTCTTGAGGATCTTGTGGAAGTGGAGGAAGAGTGAGTGTGGGCTTGCAAGGTCTGATGGGATTGATTTAAGGTGTGGTTTGACTCAATTCACTTGACGTGGATGTTTCTTTATTCATTTCCATGTTCTTCTTGTGTTGAGATCTAGTTTGGGCCATAAAATAAGGATCAATGTTTAGGAATGTGGGAGGTGAACCGCTAACTCCTTCGATTGATCTAAACTTTAGGTACAAAAAAGAAAGCCTAAGATATTAAGGATCAAAAATGGTAATGAGATAATGAAAGATGGATTATTGTGAATGATTGGAACCCTTAAGAGACCTTGAAGGAAATACTAGACTTTAGGACTTTGGATTTGATGTTGGATTTGATTTTGGATTTTGATTTTGATTTGGTTTGGATTTGATTTTGATTTGATTTGGATTTGATAATGAACTCATAAATTCCAAGAGGTTAGATGTTGTCTTGGAATAAAATTTTCCACAAGATGATAATTTAACTAACTGTATGAAGAAGGATTCATCTACACACACCTAGTCAAACAAGATGATTTTGATTTGATTCAAGAGGATTTTCCCAAAGTCTAATATGAAGGATTTTTCCAAGATTTCCAAAAGTTGTTTGTGAGATGGATTTTGATTTTGATGTTTGAGGATGGATGAAGGTGTTGATTTTGATCCTAAGTGAACTTAGAGAGACTTTTTTTTACAAGACCTAGGTATTGAAGAACATGCTATACTTCCTATGTGAGAAATTCAAACCTTTGAAAAAGTCTTGGATTTTGACAATAGTAAAATGAGTACAAGTTGGGATTGTTGTTGATGGGTGTTTTTGTACACTTTCTCAACACACGCAATGTGTATATGCACTACCTCTCTTGAAAGGAAATTTCCAACAACAAGTTGCTAAAAATATCCCCAAGGTCTCTCGGGTGTCAGGTCATAACTTGCATGGAACTCCTTAGTTGATGTTTGATGTGATTTTGCTGGTAATCACAAGGAAGACTTACATAGCTAGATGTGAGCTGGATCTTAAAATCTGAATTTTCTGAGATGGGAGTTGAGGTGCACTTTTTTGTAGGTTTGGACAACAATCTAAAACTTCGATTTTTTCCTGAAGTTTTAGCTTTACAATGGGTTAGCATAGGTTGTTTCTAAAAAAAGGAAAAAGAGAAGGGAAGAGGGAAGGTTCTTGGATCTGCAACTAATAGTGAATAGTGATCATGGAGATTCTGCTATGGACAACTTCCTTCAAACATGATTCCACTTAACCAAGAAACCTACAGTATCATGAAATTTGTGCTATCTTCAAAGGTCTGTAGATATTTTATCATTCATCCACCATATACATGTATGAAAAAGGATAAAAGTTTAAAAGAAGCTTCAAGTTTTAGCCCAGACTAACTTTACAAGACCATTTACTAGCAACAAACAACAAAAAGTATGGACTGAAAAGCATCAACACAGAAAAGATTTCTACAATCATAGAACGACATTACTAAAATCTATCTATGCAATTTAAAGCTAACTAGAACAACAATATAAATCTAAATAAAGCATCTAACAATGGAGATTGAATCATGAAACATGCGAAGAACTCAGAAAATTCACCAAGTCAATGTATTTTCATTGGAAATTTCTGCAGCATGTCTTTACAACAACTCAACTCTCTCTTGAAAATGAGAGGAGACCCCCTATTTATAGTGCCCAAAAATTAGAATGAATGACCAAGATTTAATCTCATTGTGTGGCCAAGATTCACTACAAAATAGGGTTCTACCTACCCCCCCAATATATTACAATTTAAAATACAATCTTGTCCATATCCCTATTTTTTCCTCTAGTGACAACACTGTAGCATTTTGTTTTTTTGTTGATTTCTCTTTTGTTGTAGCTATTCCTTTAGAAGCCCTTCACTAACAATAGGGTTTCCTTCCTACTTCTTCAAAGATGCATACTCCATGAATTTCAAGATTACCGGTTGGAGTTTATCAACTTCTATGATCTCGGACCGCAACACTTGATAGCTCCACTCCTTGGATTGCTCGGCGAGCTTTTCCCAATCCTCCTCATACTTGGCAGCATGGTCCCAGAGCAGCTCTGATTGGGAAAAGGCTCGGGCTGAAAAACTCATGAAATATGTGGTTATTTCATTTGACATCCTGTCCTCCATCTTTTTCTAGAAATGGGGCTTTAGTTTGTCTAGGTCCATTTGCACAACGAGAATTTCATACCATGTCATTAACTTCAAGTATAAGACACAATCCACCCTAATCTCCTTGACCCATTCAATATTAGGATCTACTTTATCAATCACTTGTTCCAACCTTTCTTTCCTATTATCAAAGTCCCGCTTCCATACATCCATTAGCCAATGGTCATCCCTTTTGAGTGCGAGCTCCTTTTCCCATGTCATGCTTGGAAGCTTGAGGATAGCCTCGATCTTTGGATAAGTGGACTTGTATCTTGTTGGGAAGTCAACACAAAGCTTTCTTGTGCTCTCAAGAGACTATTGTAAGTCTAGGAACTTTTTGGCTATCTGGATAGCCCGATTGATGCCCATATTTCCGACATCTAGAACCTATCGAAACCAACTTTATGTAGTATATTCCAGATTCTTTCTCCTCTCCAATTTATCAATTTGTTCCTTGGACATCAGTTATAGTTGAGTTGTGGATGTGGTAGGTATTTCTTCAGTTAAGGAACATTGTTGGATGTAAGTTGTGAAATCAGCTACATGTGCTTTAAGCTCATCCTTTGAAATTTTATCCTGTTGTATCAAATGCACTACTGTAGCAACAAACTCCTCGAGGTGATCCACCTTTTTCTCTTTGGTTAATGGTGGAGATATTATAGCTTACTCCTTCTTAGCCTACCACCAGTGTTGCTACTTGCATAGTTCAGGACCTAAAAGCATCCATCATTATGTTGGACCTGATTTTGGGGTTCTTCTCTTTCTTGGTTGTAATTTGTGCTTGGACTAAGATAGCCTCCAGTCTTTCTCTTGGATCCTTTGGGGCAAGAGTTTTCTTTTCAAGTAGCCTCTCTAGCCATTCGGGCATAGCAGATTTTTCCTTAGGCGATTCATGATCACCATTGCCCTCCTTCATTTGGATCTCTATTTCTTGACCTACAGGAGCCCTTTCTTCCATTTTAGTGTTTTCTCCTTCTTCCTCATTAGAGTCTTGCATGAACACAAGGTGTTTATGAGAGGCTTAGTTGGAAATCACTCCCAGGGACTCTCTTCTATCTCAATTTTTTCCCCTTTCCTTTCTTTGGTTTTTCCATCCTTGTGTACATGTTGCTCGCGTTGTCCAATTTTGAGGCCCTTGTCAGCTTTAGCCTCACCCTCAGGCTTGTCATCTTCTACATTTTCTTCTTCTCTATGAGGAGGTGACACATCCTCCTATTGTTCCCCTATAGGGAGTTCTATATTTTGTGCTGCCCTATCACCTTTCCTTTCTTCTCTGGGAGGTGACCTTTCTACCTCTTCTTCATCGTCCTTCAATTTTCAGGCCATTTCCTCCTCGAAATAATCATCAAATGTAATAACCCTACCACCGATGCCCTCCTCTTAATCTCCACTTCTAGAAGACCCCCTTTCTTCTTCTTCGTATACCACCCTATAAATTTTCTGGTGTTAATACTCTAGGCGTTCGTGGTACTCATTGGCTTCCTCCTCCACTACCTTTGAAGCTTCCATCTCCTGCTTCGCCCATTCTTCGAAGATTAGCATTGTGGCCTCCATTGCTGGTGGTCTTGTCAGAGGTTGTGAGGGAAAAGCACTGGCAAGAACCTATGCTAAGGAAGCTTGGATTGTGGGATCCAAAAATATCTGAGAAATCTCAGAGGGGACAATTTGCATATTCCTCGAGAAAGCTTCTAGAAAAGTGAGTGCGAGCATTGGTATTGTTGCTACTACCAGTGGAAGTGATGTAGTAGGTGACATGGCGATGGAGGAAACCAAAGAAGTTGTGGCATAGGAAGAGTCAACCATTATTATGGGCCTAGCTGGGGGAGAGGAGGCAAGATGGACTAAGATGTCCACCACAGGTGGGGATGTGGCGACCATGGCTTGGGAAACAAATGGAAGGGTGGCAGAGACAGGGAGAGATGGAGGAGATTTTGGCTGATCTTTTTCCATTCCTCACCCTCGTGAAGGAGATCCTCTTGAATCATTGGTTGTCCTATGATGCTTCCAATCTGTTTGGGCCTCTTCGAGGGTGAACCTTGTGAATCCTTTCTTGAATAAACCTTGGGATCTGGCAACTATTTTGCACCAACCCCTTTCCTCTTCTTTCATCTTATGAGCATAGGAGATTTGGATGTCCCTCCTATTGAAGTTGTAGCAGCAATATCTTTCATAGCACTAGGCTCACTCTTGAGCCCTTCATATGTTAGGACAACCCCTTGTTGATTTAATTGGGTTACTTTTCCATTCACCCATTCTTCAGTACGAGTCACAATTTGTTTGGTTATAATATCGAGGTCATCGACCTCTTGCTTATCCCAATCTATTGTTGGCAGCGACAAAATAGCGGCTATGTTGTACCTGGGTTCCATGATGGTGCTCTCATCTTCTTCAACTTGGTTTGATATAGGAAATAGTTACACTCTTCTTACGAAGTACACAGTCATCCACATGTAATGTCTTGCACGCACCTCCTTATCATCTTGGCAATCTGCCCAAAAATCTTCGATGCGATGCAAATGGGCATACCCTAGTCCTAGTGCCTTTCTTACATGCCCATGTGGGTCCATCCATGGGTGAGCAGTGTCTAGGCATAAATGGTACTCTGCCAATTCCTTCTCATAATTCCAAACACACTAGGAAGTTTTCAATTTGTACATTCTTCGGCCAAAGGCTAAGGGATACGGGATCCCTGCCAAGTGTTTTCCATTGAGGATTGAATGTATATGCTATAGCTATCGGGAAAACTCTAACAGTATAATCCGATTGTTGGGGTACCGGGGCAACTTATTCGGCCTTTCTGTGAAACCTTGGGCACAAATATATGTAAACTTGGGGTACTATATGAATAAGAAGGTGTATTGCTTCAAGAATCCCTAAGCATTGTGAGAGACCCTTCTCTCAAAATCTCCTCCAAGCAACCTAATGATGGGGTCAATGAAGGTTTCTTCACCCTGCAATATTCTTTTTTGAAGTTCCTGAACTGGAGGTGGGGATATCTGTCATAGACCTTCAATCTTCTACCCGACTCCTCATTAGGTGCCACAAAAAATCCATTGTATTTCTTCCGCTCAGCCAATGAGTACACCAGATAAGAGGTCATATAGAACCTGGAGGTCTTTTTTACATTCATGAACTACTCGTGGAAGCAGTAGCTTATTATGCCTCCACAGTAGAATGAGGCTTTCGTGGTGACATCTTCATCCCCACAAAGGATCTTCTCAACAAAGTATACCATCCACTCTTGAAAATACATAGTAGTGGGGAGGCCCATCACTCTGCTCAACATGGTTACCAAGTCATGGAAGTCTTCGTGGAAATTGTTGCGGGAGAGTTCCTGAGGAACCTTTGCAGTGCTGCTCCTTTTCTCTTTAAGCCATTACTAATTTATTAGTTTCTTGTAGCCCATTGGGTTCTCATCCCATGTTTCCTTACACTCTTCTATGGTGGGAATCTCCATCTCTTCAAAGGTGGGGATGTAAAAAAATTTCGTAATCGCCTCACCTCACAAGTCAACAAGAATATTTTCGTCCCTATCAACAATGGTTCACATCTGCAGCTGATAGGCCTGCTGACAAGCCATGAGCAATTCAGTGGCTATCAGGGACAAATGGAAGCCTAAAGCTTTTGCAATCCCACTTTTTTTTATTAGTCTTGCATTGTCGGTCTTTGAGTGGACTCTGACCCTTTGCTTAAATTCATCAATATCGATGTGGCTGATATTGGTATATGTAATTTCCTTCCAGTCGGTGATGATTTTTAAATGTAGAGGCTCACCCTGGAACTGATACTTCATTTGGTCTTTTTCCTCTTTTCCATGAGGAGTCTTTCCCGCTTTCTTTCTTTTTTCTTTTTTTATAGCTACCCCCGAGGGTCCTGCATTTGATTCCATATATCCTACAAACAAAGATGTAATGAGTACAACCAATTACGAAAGCATTAAAATTAGTTGAAATCCCATGGACAAAATCCAATTAGAGAATTTATCATTCATGAAATCAAAATTTTACTTCAAGATGCTATTAGTCATTTTTTGGAGGGATTTTGGGCAATCCAAGCCTAGGGGGTGGACTTCCCTGGCAAGAATGTTGTTTTGAAGGGAAAACAAGGTAGGGAAACTTGTTTTATTTCTTCCAACTTCATATTTTGATGGTTTGATGGGCTCCTGTCGAAGAGGGTTGAATTTGAGCACGTGGGTTGAGATCAATTTTCAAATCAGAGGTCAGCGTAAGTGCACCAAGATGGTTCCCAAAAAGGGGGCTTAAGTGGCCACTTTTTTTCTAAAATCAAGAAATGCTGACCTTGGACGTGAAATTGAGGATAGTTACACTCAAAATTTTGAGATGGAACAAAAACAAGGATCAAAGTGCTTGAGTCTACTTTCTAAACTACTAATTTATTTTGAAAATGGTTGAGATTAAGGGGTTCCAAAGAGGGATGTACAGAAATTGGTGTTGTTTTTGTCAGAGAAACATAACATAGCAACTCTTGTACGACCTGAGCACGGTGAAATTTTTTGTAGTATTTTTAAAATCACTATAGTTAGAAGTTAGCTAATAGCATCTAGTTGGTGCACAATTTTTCTGATAATTTTTTTAATGAATATTTGATTTTTTACTAATTTTCTAAGTGGGCACTTCCTGAAAAGTAGAATTTTGGCCGTGCTCCCCCTACAAATTTTTGAAAATAATTGATTTTTTTCTTCTCTTTTTAAATTTTTAGAATGGAGTCTTGTTTCTAAAAATGTAATTTATTTGAAATTTTGATGAACGGTTAATTTATAACAAAAAAGACACTAAACATTGCTTTTTGGCAAAAAACAGACATATGAACAAAAATAAATTATGGATGAAAGGCTTAACATTGTCAAAAAGTGAAAAAAATTACATCCTTGGATAGCTAAGAGAGAACCTAACATTACCCATGTTTTCGATTTTGTCAATATTGAACTATATGCAATCTTGATGGTGAGCACATACCCGATTATGTGAAAAATTGTAGAATTTGCAAAAACACGTCTCTAGCCTTGTTGGGAATGCCCTCCAAGACTTTGGGTTGGTATTCCAAGGCAAATAATTTCACTTTTTTCTTTTTTTTTAACGCGAAATAATGCGTGTGCATTTTTTTAAAAAAATTCATAAGTGGCCAGAAAATTGGTACCCAACTTCATGCACCTACCCATCATTTGGATCACTTTTGGGGCACCTAGAGATACAAAGCCGTAAAGCTATCAGGGCTTCACTGTTTGAAACAGCCAAGAAGAAACAAAGTTCTAGGGTTGGAACTTCGGGGTTTGAGACCTGGGAGTTCAAAGGACGTCCAAAATAACTTTAAAATTAAAAGCATTCGAGCCTCAAGGGGTGGGAAGCTATTGGGGTTTCTTTGTTTAGAACGATGGGCATTGGAAAAAAGTTTAGTGGGAGCAGCCTAATAGACCAGACCCGACACTGATCTTGGCTACCAGATTTTCTTTGTTAGGTTTTTGGGAAAACAAGAGGGCGAAACCTGGAGGTCAGGAGGATGGGCTTGTTTCTCCTTTCATGCCAACCGAGACGAGACAGAATTTCAAGGAATGGGGCCCGACATGGGAAAAGACACCAATGTTTGATTGTTGGTTGTTCTCCATGGAAAATGAAGGCAAGGGATCTGGGAGGTGGAAGGTCGCTGTCAAATGGCTGTTTCGAAGGGGTGAAGTTGCCACATAAGTCTATGGATGGAAGTCTGTGGATCGAGACCCGGGGACATTACAGATCAGTTTTTTAAGTTCAACACCAGATGGTGAAAGGTGAGGTGGGCCCTGAAGGTCAGGAAGATGCCTGCTCTGCCCTTTGGGAGAGGGAAAAAGCAATGCAGCACACCGGGGATAGAATCCCAAGTGCGCAGGCCTGAGAAGCATAAATGGAGGTGAAGCTTCAAATTTGTTAAGTCCGATGGCAGTGTGTCAACATAAGTCTGTGGTCGCGGGCCTGATAGGGCATCCCGTTGTTTGGAAAAAGTTTGTTTCATTTTCTAAGTTCTCAACGGCGATGAGTTGGGGTGGGCCTAGAGGGCATGAATACCCTACGTGAAGAACGACGGCGGCGAGGTTCAGCTCTGAATTTACTTTGGAGGATGATTTGGAGGTTTTTTTAGAATTTGGTCAAATGGGTTTTTAGGTGTTGTCTTCCTTTATTAGTTTAATGCATTTTAGCCCACATTTATTTATCCTTTTAAGCGTAAAGTCACAAAAAAACCTCACGAGAGGGTGAACGAGAAACTTATCTTACAAGCCTAGGAAAGAGGTTGCCAAATCTACCAAGGATAGTCAAATGATGACAACGGACGCAAGGGTGACGAGTGATGGATGCACTGGACTCCTCTGGAAAACTTGACATATGAAAATGACAGGTCGAGCCAGGTATATATACCCAAACATGCATTTAATACCCTCATTTAATTCATGGACAGTAGCGAGAGGTCTAGGGCCCAAGGGCTAGAAAGACGGAGCCTTGCAATTGCTTCAAAGTTTAGTTTACAAATCACCATCGAAAGGGAACCTGGGGTCTGGAGGATGGAGCGTCGTTGCAGTTTAGTTGTTGAAAATGATGAAGACAACATAGAGTTATGAGAACGGAAGTCTAGAGGGGCAGGTCTGGCAGGAGAAAAGACATTCAATTTTTATCGTGAATTAAACGGGGCGGCAAAGAAGAGGGCAGGTCCCAAGGTTCAGGAAGGTAGGAGCCTTCTATTGTTTGAAACGACAAACACTTGGAGGAAACCCGATGAGGCGGGCCCATCAGGCCCCAAGGCCGCTGGTAGAAGCAAACTGGTAAGGAAGCTCCTAATGTCACCAGGACTTAGCCCAAATTGGAGGGGATGAAACATAGTCAACTTAAGATGAGAGTTTGAAACACGTTGACCATTTAGGACACCAAAATGGGGCACGCAAAATGAGGTAGTGCCCAAAATGACCCGATAGGGTGAAAGAAAAGAGCATCCCTATTCCGAATGGGGTGTGTGTGCTGAGGGCACAACAATTGTCTTATGATGCCCATTTGTAAAATTTATAGAGCAACTTCTCTCTAATTGCATAAAGCATACACTGACGTTTCTTGAGATTGCTTGGACTAAGATGTTTGTTTTGATTGATGGACTTTGGTTTTGGGATCTTGATCTTTTGGGAAATTATTTGAGATAACACATGTGTGGGGTTCAATTGTTCTTTATCTTTGCTTAATGAGATCTTTTTACCACAAACACTCTCTTGCTTAGCTTTCCAAAATAAATGTCTAATGTCCCAATTTCTTTTCATCCCACAAGGTCTATTATGTGTAAATCATGGAAATTAAGGAAATAGTTCTCTAATGTTGACTTTAGTAAGAGACAATTGATATATAAACCCAAATACTTAGAAGCCTCTAAGGATGAAATCCCTAGGGAAAGCAATAGCACTTGAAGTTTTTCAAAGATATTTGCTCCTCCTAAAGGGTTTGAAATTTTGAGGATTTTGTTGAATGTTTGTTTTCCAATATTTTAGATCCAAGAAAAGTGTTTTTTATTCCAAATATTTGTTGAATTCCCACTTGGATAAATCTAGATAGCTACACTTATTCTTAGCAGATGATTAGAAGCTTGACCACACATGCTCCCCCTTATAGTGCACTTTCTTCTCAATTCAGCCAACCTTCGGTTCTCATGAATCTCCCATTATGAACTTCTCATCTCTACTAAAGAATTGCAAGAATATGGGGTGGCTTCAGAATGACCCTTCTTGCACCAACAAATAGTAAAGATTTTGGCCTCTATACAAATTGGTTCTTGGTCAGGGTAATCAGGGACATGGCACCTTGTGAGCATCCAACAAGCCACTAAAGGCTTTAATCAATCCTATTAGGGCCGCTTATACTTTTTACGGTAGTACACCGTTCTGAAAGACAGTGTATGGCTAAGGCCTACATACCATGAGGACTTGACAATTTAGTCTCATCCATTTGTATACTGGACTAAGTGAAAAACTGATTGGAGTCGGGTGATCCCACAATAGTGGTTTACAATTTTTGGCCAAACTGAACACTAAAATTATTATTTTTAACTAAATCTTCACATTCTGGCACCTATAGCGGCTAAACCGTGAAGAATTTGAAGATGATGTAAACTAGAGTCTCGTCACATTTTGTTTATAGATTCTAAAAATAAAATTTTCAAAATTTTTGGAATCAGATTGCACTTCTTTTTCTATCTCCCACGAAAACTGATTTTTTTCAAAAAACAACATTTTTAAAAAGTGACGCACATCGTATAATGCATAACTTTTTTTCCATGAAGGATAAAATTCTAATTATTTTTAATTTAGATTTGTAACTCTGATATCTAGTGCTTCCACTTGGTTAGAAAGTTTTTTATTGAATATTTTTTCTTTAATCAAGTTTCGAAGTCAAACCAATTACAATTCAGACATAGCACGACCGTATAACGCATAACTTTTTTTTGTATATATCAAAATTAATTTACTCTTTTTTTGTTGGATCAAGGACTTCAATATCTGGTGCACTCATTTTTTTAAATTTTTTTTTGGTAATTTGCTATTTTTCCATATGTACAGAACAAAGACCTTCATTTTCGATGAAAAACCAATGTTTAATAAAACTAAAAAATCAAATACATAATAAAACCAAAACATATTAAAATTATATTCATTGGATTGCTCATTCTGAGGACTACCTGATTCGAGTTGGGTTTGTGAATATTCATCCATTTTCATCCTCAACCTGAGCTCCGAAGTGCCAAGTTCAGGGTTTTTTTTGTCTCAGGGGGGATGAGGAATAAGGGGGGTTCGAGCGAACCCATAGGGGTTCGCTCGAACCCTGTTCATTCGAACCCCCCTTTTATAAGGGGATTTTTTGGATTTTTTGGTGGGAAAGCATTAAAAGGGTTCGCCCGAACCCAGGTTCTAGCGAATCCCTAATGGGTTCGGTCAAACCAATAGGTTCTTACGAACCCCCAAAATCAAGTTTTTTGCCATGCATTCATTTTTTGTGATTTTTCCTTCCTCACTTCAATTGTAAACCACTATTGTGGCTTCACCCAGTCACCTTCGAATTGGTCTTAGGAAAGCCCCTCTAAGGGTAAACGAAAGTGAGCAAGCACGCCTGTAGTTCAATCAATCTTTGTTTGTGTGAACAGAGAGAGAACACACGTGATATTCTCCACTCACACTAGCAAGATTTTGTTCAATTTTAAGAAACCCAAATTGAAGTATGGAGGAAATATTTTAGACAACCTAATATCACCAAAATACTTTTGATTCTCAAGATCATCGTGAAGCATGAGAGAAGTGCATACGCCTTTTAAATGACATTACCTTGCAAAAATATTACAAAACATGAAAAACACATGTTCATTTTAACTTAAAAAGCAATAATGTATTCCTTTTATAGCACCAAGATGAAGTGAAGTTTTCTTGTTCAATTTTTAAATCCAAAACCAACTCTAGTAAGTTCCTAAAGTTTTTTTTAACCCTTTGATTATTCTTTTTAACACCTAAATGAAATGTATTGAGTCCTAAAACTGAAAGTAACAAAGTCCTTAGGATGGAATTATAAGTGCTTCCAAAGTGTTCAAAAACACTTGTTATAGTAGAGAGAAAATGCCATAAGAAATCTTCTCCTTTCTTCTTCCTTTTCCTCTTGATCACTTCGACGTACAAAAGATAGTTAATCTACAAAAAATAGAGCCATAAAATAGATTAGAAGTTGAAAGTGATAAAAAAAGAGTACATGTTAAAATGAACTTTAAAGTTGACTTTTACCCCACCCCAGCGTCCCAATCCACAAAGGCATCGCTATTTGGAGAAGGTCAACGATGCTCTGGTGAAACTAGTAGCACTCTATGGAAAAATAGAGACCACGATTGTGTCATTGTTTCACAAAGCATCGCTCTTTTGAGTTTGGAAGACTGGTCCTTAGGAAAATGACAAATCATTTCCCTTTGTAGCAAAAGCAGCGTCGCTATATAGCAATGCTAGACTGATAACACTTGTTGTTTTTTGTCTTTTGCAACATCGCTCTTTCCTATAGACACACAAAAATTTCAAAAACAACATAATTTTGACCAAAAAATGTGTTAACGTGTTAATTTCTCAAGATTTTCCCTCCTTCTAGCACCAAAATGTGAATGGTAGCTCTAGACCTGCTTAAACATAGACAAACAATACAATGTTAGTCATCAAACACATCTAAAACCATCATTCCCCATGTAATTCATTTAGACACCAAGAACAAGAAATAAAACAAAACTAATCAAATGAAAGATGCTAAATCTTGCTCAAGACATTCAAACCCTCAATCCCATGGGGGAATTGGTGCTACTTTGATGTGGAAAGTATCCCTTTCCCAATTCCTTGCAAGCTTTGATGAACTTTGATGAATATTGGTGCTCCTTGATGAAATTTGACCTTGACCTAGCTAAAATGGATCAAAATTATGAAAAATTGGATTAAGTGTTGATGAATTTTCTCAAAACCTACAGATAATAACCTTGCATAAAGTTGTGGATCCAAAATTAGTAGAAGAGCTCTCCATTTATAGGAAAGAAGGATGGAGGAATGAAATATATGAAGAATGATGGACTAAACATAAGCCAATGGCATTGTGCCACTTGTCAACATTCTAGTGGAGAGAGGTGGAGCATATTTTGATCAATGTGCAAATAAATGCAATTAGGTGGAAATTTGAAATTTGAAAGATGGCTTGTGGAGGAAGAGATGGAAGAAGAGTTAATGCCACTTGGCTCAAGAAAAAGGACTTGTAAGAGTTATAAATGCCAAGTTGGAGGACAAGTCCCTTCAAGGAGGGAGATTTCAAAATGGAGGAATATTCCAAAGAGATGCCCTTTTGAATGAAAATTGAGGATTTAATAAATCAATAAATTGATTTACTTGTGCAAGTTGTAAAAATTAGAGGATTTGAGGATTAGTGTTAGAGTTAATCATGCTTTAATTAACTTTAGATAGAATTAGTTGATATGAAATTTGATTTAGATATTTGGATTTATTTAAATCAAATGAGAGGAATAATAAATATCAGATTTAATTAAATAAAGATTCATTTATTTAATTAAAAGGGGTGATGTTAGATTTAATCAAATAAATGTTAATTTATTCAATTAAAGGAAGAAATATGATTTAATCAAATAGATGGATTTATTAATTAAAAGACGAACACTAGGATTAATCAAATAAAATAATTTATTTAATTAATATAAGACAATGATGAATTTAATTAAATAAGGGTTATTCATTTAAATGGTTAGTAAAGGAGTGCTTTAGGTAGAACTGATGTTAGTATATCAGGATCAGGTGCACGAGATCAATTAGTAAAATTTATGTGTCTACTCCTATCATATGAGACAACTAAGTCACAAAAACCTAGGACACAAGCATTGAAATCTCAATGCAAAATATTAAATGCATGACAAAATTATTAAATGTCTAGGTAACTAAAAGTAAATAATGAGACATGACTGCATTATAACTAACTTCTAGAAATGGCAACTAAGAAACTTAAGTCCTAAGTAAACTTATAATAATGTGAATAGGTCCTCACTAATGACATGATTGAGGAAATTGGAGAAGGATGGGATAATATGATATTACTTATTAAGTTGGGTCATTCATGGCTTCCACAATTCTAGCTTTATCAACCTCTACCAAACAAGATGTAACAACTCAACAAGTCAATGAAGTAATACATCAACTAACACTACACATATAACATCATGGTTGATCTCTAGGGTTAGCTAATCCTACAACTCATATGGTTACGTCAAGCTCTCTTGAGAAGTAGTCCTACATAAGTAGTGTCATGGCTCCCCTCTATGGTTATCCACTAAGAAAGCAAAACCTCCAAAATTTGAAGATCTTCCTTCTTGCATCTTTGTGTCTATAAAACACTTGATTATCGTAGGAGTCATGGATGGTCATGCTTCAAGTAACATATTATCTTTGTAATTTTTTTTGTAACTTCTTTTCTCTACCACAATGGGAGTTAAAAGAATCACAGAATATCAACATTTGAATTCATGACTATTTTTTCATCTAGTCATCTCTTTTATTCTACATTTAAACCTAATGGATCCAACAAATATTTCCATATAATTTTCCACCATGGACAACTTCCTCCATAGTGCATTTGGTATTTGATGGAAATCCTTGTAATTGCATAATTTCCCACGTATCCACTGCTTTTCCAACTTTCCACTAAAAGACTAAATCATGCAACTTCTACTAAAAATAATGCACTCTTGTAGCCTCTTGTCAACTTCAACAACATCAACCTAACTTCACAACCACATCTTTCATCAACTAGTTACAACAAGTCGAACAACACATTAGTAACAAGCTTAAATGACTTCAACAACCAATCACTATCCTTAATAAAAACCTAATGACTTCTTTAATAACCTCTTAACTTCAAAAACCAATACTTTCATCGTCAATCGTAAGGACAATCATCAATGGCAATGACATATTATTGTAACAACTGTCAACTTTTAGAACAATTGTCTACTTTTGCAACACCTATGTACTTTCAACTATTTTAACTACTACATACCTACATGATCCTAGTAGTTCAACAATCCAAAATAGATTCAAATTACTTGATCGGTTGATAATCAATAAAAAACTATCAATTTTAATGCAACTATCTATTGATTTATTTATACATTTTAATTTCTGATTTAGAAGGTTAAGCTTAAGCATCACATGCAATTAAAATAGTAATAATATAAAACATTGTTATTTATCTAATTTACATCTACTCAATTTAAAAGTATCTGTGGAAAATATATCGTGCATAATTTCTAACACGCCAAAAATAATTTGATGTGTTATTTACCATTTTGAACAGGTTTCATAAAGGTATCTTTGATCTTTCAAATCTATGTGACATTAAAGCTGGATGATTATAAAGAAAATATTGACAGTCCTGTTTTACCCAAACCAAGTGATGCATTTTCACTCGAGCCCTTTGATATTTATTCGATTGGCTATACAGGGGCGCTTTCAAGCCCAGAATTGACTCTCAAGCATTCATGTCACGCTGGAAAGTTGTTGGACGATCATAAACTTGTCTAATTGCTGAGAAATTGATGGACGATGGTAAAGTTGTGCAATACTATGCTAGGATAAATAATACTGGGCTTGTGTTGCATGCTAGCTGTTTTGATTTGATGCCATGCTACGTGAGTTTATGAATTCCTATGACAATGAGGTTTACCAACCCCTCCCTTTACGTCGGCTTCAAAATAGCAAATTGAAAGCCATGAGTATATTCACCACCCTTCACCGCTGCACGAGCTCTGGAGAATCTTTTACTTTTCAGATGGTCCCATTCTAAATTGTTTTAAAAAAGAAAACTATAACTCACAATGTTTTAAATATGACCGACTGTACATAGTTCCAAAATCATTTTATTCTTTTCTTTTTCTTGATAAGAACATCTGTGGCTGAATTATTTGAAGGATACTTAACATAGGCTCTGAAATCGGTGAAATTGACGATGACCGGGAGGACATGTTATTCAATCGTGGAAATGTCATCTTCAAACTCGGAGAGGAAGTCGGGCGTCTTGAGAAACCCTGGCTTTTTCAATACTGCCTGTTGAATTGCCGTATTCAAAGAAGCGTTGGACTAGTAGATGGCACTGTGGTAGTGAGTGGGTTGAACATTTGGTAGTTTTTATGAGCTGGGCCTGACTGTTATTTGTTTTTTCTCTTTTCAAAATGGGGTAGGGGAGGTGCATGTTTGAATTGTGAAAGGGTTAATTTTTTTGTTTTAAGTGGAGAGGTGAAATTGTCGAAAGGACACATAAATTTGTTATCTTTTTATATATTTTTCTTTAATTTTAAGATTTTAATTTTGAAATTTAATAATTATAAACGAATTATATTTTATTGATTATTTAAATAAAAGAGTTAAGATTATAAGACTGTTGGTTTAAAAAGCATTTCTTAAAATTTGCAAGTCAAATATGTCAAAATAATTTCGTTAAGTGACTGTCCAAAATGTGTTATTATTAGTAAGAATTTGTATTTGAATGGGAAGAAACTTCTTGGAACTTCTGACAAGTAAGATCTTGAGTAGCGGAGATGCATGTTGTAGCATCCAATGATTAAGACCCTTGTGTTGAAGTAAGAAAATGCTATATTTCAATAATATGTAACAATGCTTGAAGGTGTTATTCAATCATATATAAGAAGCATTGGACTAGTAGATGGCAATGTGGTAGTGAGTGGACCTTGAAATCTGGTGGTTTTCATGAGCTAGGCTTGACTGTTATTTGTTTTTTCTCTTTTTGAAATGGGGTAGGGGAGGTGCATGCTTTGAACTGTGAAGGGGTTAAATTTTTTGTTTTAAGTGGAGAGGTAAAATTGTCAATAGGACACATAAATTTGTTATCTTCTTTTATATTTTTATTTTATTCTTTTATTTTATTTTTGAAATTAAATCATTATTAATAGATTACATTTTATTGATTATTTAAATAAAATAGCTAAAGATTATTAGACCGTTGGTTCAAAAAGTATCTCTCAAAATTTGTAAGTCAAATCTGCTAAAATAAACTTGTTAAGTGATTGTATGAAATGTGTTTTTAGTAGTAAGAATTTGTATTTGAATGGGAAGAAACTTCTTGGAACTTCTGACAGGTAAGATCTTATCTTGAGTAGGGGAGATACATGTTGTAGCATCTAATGATTAAGACCCTTCTGTCGAAATAAGAAAATGCTATATTTCAACAATATGTAACAATACTTGAAGGTGCTATTCAATCATATATAGGAACATACATTTGCAGCCTTATTCGCTAAACAATCCACAATTATGTTATTTTTGTGTGTTTGTGGATAGCATGTTAGTTTTATTAATGAACATGAATT
Source organism: Sequoia sempervirens (assembly GCA_007258455.2). Classification (NCBI taxonomy): domain Eukaryota; kingdom Viridiplantae; phylum Streptophyta; class Pinopsida; order Cupressales; family Cupressaceae; genus Sequoia; species Sequoia sempervirens. Next base: position 194,357,794 of record VDFB02086081.1, on the reverse strand, counting down.
TCTCCCAAGTGTTTGAGCTATTTTTTCATACATGAAATCAAATAATTTCATTGGATTATCATGAATTAAATGAAAAGCTTATAAAATCATGCTCTTTTTTTTTTATTTTATTTTATTTTTTATTTTTTATTTTATTTTATTTTTTTTCTGTACTTCATTTGTTGAAGATTATTTTCACTTAATTGTAAATAAGTCTTGTTGAATAAACTACACATTATTGAGATCTAATATTTTTGTGGGCTTTGAAGCCCAATACATTTAGTACAAGAAATATATTCTCATGTCAAAAGTTATATTTCATTCATCACATTTGTCTCATATTTTGAAGCATATTTTACTCACAAAAATAAATATTAAATATGTCAGTCAAACAGGGACTCAAATTGATGAATAAAATAAATATCGATGATATCTTTTTGTTCTGACATCATTATTGTGAACAAAATTAATTATAACCACAAAATAAAATGTAAAATCTATAATTTTAATTCATATGCTTAATTAAACTTCCAAACCATGAATGTCTTCCTATTCACTAAATCACTTATAGATAGTATATTTTCTATAAAAGAATTATAGAAATTTATACTCTTGGGGAGAAAAAAATTGTTAATTTTTGACTGCAAATATTGATAATATTCAAGTGCAACCTTTCAATTTCGTGGTGAAATATACAAATCCTCGATCAGATCATTTCAAGATCATCTTTCTTTCTCATGCAACTTCACTTTGATACGACCTCCGACCCCGAAAAATCGTAAAGCTTTCAATTTCTTTTAGACTCCTTCCTCTTCACGACAAACCCCAATAATGTAATCGTCTTGTAATGATATGGTCAAAAGTATCTTTTGTAAATCGCTTCACTGGTGTGTTCCAATGTTCTCAATTCACTTGAATGGAAGTGTGCGTCTTACACTGCTTCCCTTGCCTCCTGTCAATTTATAGTGTTTACAATGGAAACAAAAATAATAATGGTTTTGACGATGACAGGAAGAGCAGGTTAGTCTAAAGGACTTTGGGCCTCTCCATCCGACTATATTGTGGTGGGCAAATCAACGTACACACCTAACCGTGGGTACAATATATCAACTATGCAGATATAAATCAACTGGTGTTACCATTAAATGCTTAGCCATACTTTGAAATTAAGACTAAAGTTTCAAACCTAAATTCTAATACATTTTAAATTGTATCATTATCATGTCAATTGTTCATAATGTAAAAGACAAATAAAAGAGACTATCTACAAACTAAAACAAATCAAATTGTAAATGAATCAATTTCAATTCAATCAATATATTGTAGATAAGAGAGTTAGGTAAAAGTTTTCATGAGCAGTTTTTTAAATGTATTGTCATTGTTATTATTATAATGATATTTTATATGTTCGTGCTTAATCATATTGAATACATAATTTTAAAATTTTGGTCTAACATATTATTTTAAACTGAATTATGATGCTCTCAATTATAGTAATGATAAAGATAAAGAGATTGTCTACCAACTAGAACAAATCAAGTTACAAATCGTACAAAATATTATAGATAAAACAATTAGATATACCACCAATATCATGATGAAGTCTAAATAATTTCAATAACCAATTTATCATACATATTATCATTATCTTATAATAAAATTTTATATACATAATTAATCAATTTAAAAAATAATTTATTTAATCTCCCTCACTATTTATTTTCTTATAATTTAATATTATTCAATCTTTGAAAATATGAAAAATAAAATAAAATAGTTGTTTTAACTCTTTTTTTCTTTCAAGCATTTAATATGATCTATGTATAGTAAGTATTTTGTATTAAATATCAATTGCATAAATCTTATTTCAAAAATAAAACTATTGTTCTCATGCAAGAAATAGACAATTTCCAACCATGTATCAATTATTTGTCCAAAGAATCTTTGGACATGGGTTTTGGTTTGCCCATCAATCCACCTAACACTAAAAGTTGAACTAGCAAAGGAGTATTTAACACTAGTCATATTGTTAAAAAAAAAAAATCTCCCATTATTTATTTTTTATAATTTAATATTGTGCAATCTTCAAAAATATGAAAAATAGAATCAAATAATTGTTTTTACTCTTCTTTTGTTTCAATCATTTGATATGATCTATGTATAGTAAATATGTTAAGCATCAATTGCATGAATCTTATTTCAAAAATCAAAGCATGTATCAACCATTTGTCCAAAGAATCTTTGGACATGGGTTTTGGTTTAACCATCAATCCATCTAACATTAAAATATTGAATTATCAAAAGAGTATTTAATTTCATCCATTTAGCTTAAGCATACATTAATGGCTTCCATGATAACTTAGTTTGCATCCATTTTAACATATTTTGGAGTCTATGGCTTACGTCTTTGAATTTTGTTTACATTTAGCATAGATTGAATCCTCTTTATCAATAATCTTAGCATTTAGCATTTTAAATCTAGTTTTGCATCATGCTTCACACAAATCTCATCGATTTCATCATTTTTCTTCAATAAAACTGATTGGAACAAAGCTCATATCATCCAAGCTTATTTCAACAAAATGGGATTGGGAAAGGGTTGAATTCGACACTCGAAGCAGCACCAATCCTCCAATGGGATGATGTTTGCTAAGTTTAATTAGGATTCTTTGTGCAATTTGAGCTTTATTTCAAGTTTTAATGGCTTCGTAGTTTAACTTTGCAAGAATTTAATTGGGAATGTAACTTGATTTAGCTAATTATTTTTTTTTAAATTGCTTATTACAATCATGTTTAGCTTAGTTAAGATTTACATCCACCAAAATGGTGCTAGGATGGAAAACTTTAATGTTTGAGTGTTTTTGGAGGAATTTTGCAGGTTACACCAAAATTTTTGCTTGAAACTCGTCACATTTTTTAAATCATAGAAAAATGGGTGAAATAAAGCTTGCAAGATAGTTTCTGGGTTTTTTAGACCTTGTTTTTACCTTTTTGTAGCTTTTTATGATACTAAATTTCATCAAGAATTGAAAAATATATTGTAATTCTAGTTCTACATATTTTTAAAAATTCTAGGTTTAATCTCTTAAATGCATGATCTTCTTTCATCTCTAATAAATTCTATATGATTAATTATGCAAAAAGGTTTTTGGTTTTTGAAAATGTCATGTTTAGCTTTCCAAAGCACTTTATGATTTTAAAAATTGGTCAAAATTTGAGAAAGTTGTGATTATCTCAAGTTGATGTTGTAATCATCCATCATTAACACTTGAGAAAGTAAATTGTTCATCAATAGTTGGAATGACATCTTTTAATCTAATTTTCTAAAAGTGTTTCTCAACACTTAGTGAAATGATGATCTCACTTGATATTTTATTTTATGTTTTAGCTAAATAATCTTTCAGTTGGACTTAAAATCAACAATGCAATGAATTAGTTTTTAAAGTTGGATAAAATTAAACTAAACAACCTCCCATTTTCTTTGAAAGGCTAAAATTGAACAATCAAACACTTTCATCTGGTACTTAAATTTGAACTCATTGTGTTTTTCAAGGTTAAAATGAATGAGTGCTTGCTTTGCTTGATTGTACTTGTAGTGCATATCCACCCTCCTTGCACTTTGTGTGATCTTGGGTGAAGAAAAACACTCAAGTATACCTTTTATTTATATTTATGTTGCTTGTGTATACTCAAAGTACATCTTGAGTTTTGCACCAGGTTTTACTTTTAGAGGTCCTACCTCTTGACTTGTGAGAGGGAACGACCCAAGCGATACTTTATTTCAGTCCACTATATAAATAATTTGTGTGACGAAAGTCATTAACCAGGTGGCATGGATGCACTATACTAGTGAAAGTCTCCCCTAGTAACTATGTGATACATAAAAAACCTTAGATATTTCTAAGGGTTGGGAGGCCTCTTAATTGAGTGAATCTCTGCATGTATAGACACTAGTTTATCTTGAAAAACACTAATTACAAACCTTATTTTTAGTAGCCAACTTTGTTCATCCAACAAGTTCTTTGAAGTGGTTCATTGGAACTTGGATTCTAAGAAGTTACTTGTCATGTCCAATCTTGGTTGAAAGTGTAGAGGTTAAGAGCTCATTCTTACCATACCTCTACACTCTTACCTAGATTGCATGTAAGATTATCTCTTCTACTATGAAGATCATGAAGCAAGCCCATGAAAAGAACATACCACTTGAGATAGGGTTGTAATTGCTTGTGAGTTAATTTAATACTTTGCTTGGTTCCAAAAAATTTTCAAACACACATCAACAAGTTTCTCAAAATTTTAAACCCTTTGGTTTAACCATGGACACCCTTTGAAAAGTCTTGATATTGATGCTTTTCCTAAGGATTTTATCCTTAGAGAATTTTTAAATATTTTGGCTTATATCTAAATCCTTACTTTCCAAATTTAACATAGGTAACTATGGCCCTATCTTCAAGATTTTCACATAGTGTAATTTATGAAATGGAGGATTTTTTTGACATATACATTTTTAGTTTGAAACTTAAGCAAGACAAGTGTATGCAGTAAAAATAAATTAATTAATCAAGATAAACTCATAATTGAACTCCACACATGTGCTTGTATTCATGATCTCTGACAAGGCCAAAGTCCTTAAATGAAGATCCACATTCTACCTTTTCAAAAATAGGCATCATAGTTCAAAGTCTATCAAGAGGTGCATCTTGAAGACTTATCGCAATCAAGACGTCTTATTAAGAAAATTTTATACTTCCCCTTTAAGGAATGAACTGGACTTACATATCCACTATGAGCTTAGCATTCAAATCATTGAGTTCTCAAGGTTGTATCACTTTAGAGGTATAACATTTTTCTCACTACCTTGGTCTAGAAATACAAAGGTTCACTCTTGGTTAACATTATTGAGTCAAAATATTTCATCCACCCTTTATCATATTTCACCTTTCACTTCACCAAACTTTATAAACTTTTGGACACACCCACACTTTTGACTTAGAGATCATCAAACCAATCCTCTAACTTAACTATGTTGTGTGTGAAATAGATCCTTTTTCATACACTTAGTTAAGTTATTTATCACATTTGTGGACAAATTTATCTTGAAATTCATGAGTCTACCTTCAAGATTTATAATTTCATTAACACCTTTCATCAAAACATCAAATCTCTTTGTCTAAAAGTGTTTTCCCAAAAGTTTACAAAGATCACTCTCCCCATAACATTCACCCATTTCATCTCCCATTCACACCATTGGTCCAAAATTTGAGTCAACTAGAGAGTTAAAAATTACAAATCCCAACATAACTCTCCCATAGGTGACCCACAATTTATGGTAACAATGAGATCACAACACAAGAGAATCATGGAAAAATCCAAAGTCACATCCACCACAAGTGATACCAATCCACAAGAATTTAATCCAAGGAATCATTCAACCCCCTCACAACAACCTCAAACTCCATTGTGACCATATGAAGTAGAAGACATCACAAAAAGTCCATTTAAGCTTACTAAAGAAGAACTCCTTGAGTATAAACAAGAATGCCAAGCCTTAGAGAAAGTGGATCCAATTCCCATATTTTTCCCCAAAAACCATGGCACAAGGCTTGAATCCATCTACTATTCCACCAAATTCATCACCTGGGACAAGTCAAACACAAACTCCTAGTCTTGCAACTAGTCTTGCTAAAGACTTTGGTCACACTCTTCCTTTGTCAAGCAACAAACTTATGGGTACTATAAAGACTAATCCTCCCCAAAAAACCACTTGGACACCTACATTTGGTGCTCCTACCATTCCTGAGACATAAACCACATACACTCCATAAATCCATAGCAACCTTGACATTTCAAGTGCAACCATCTTCATCCATCCCCACGAGTACCAAAAGTGTGTGTAATGTTACATAAGGTAGTGTGAACCAAGAATATCAATTATACCAACAAGGAAAAGTTAACACCCTTACATAAAATCAACCCTTAACACATCAAGGGACATATTCATCTAACCATCCCATTTGGGCATCAAACCCTTCAATTACACAAAATACATCGATCTCATCCATCACCAGATAACCAAATAAAAAAAACACCTTGGTCACAAACCTCATCAACCAAGGTAATACCTTGGTTCCACCTCAAATGAAACAAGGGAACCCCCTACCCATCATTCAAGGGAACCCCTTAAATCAATTGAATCAAGGTCCTAATGTACCATTGCCATTGCAATACCAAATGGTGGTATCATCATCTTTACTGTTTGTTCCCCACACCATGAAAAATCAAATGGGAGCTCAAACTTACATTCCTCCATCCCAACCCACCATTTTACTAGGGATATTAGACCAAGACAACCCCCAACCTCTCATCATCAACCCACATCCAACACAAACCATAAAAAACCCAAAACTCATCACAGATGTCCCAACAATCAAATGATTCTACATTGCAAGCACATGGTTTAGCTTTGCAACAAGCACAACAAGATCAAGATCAAGATAATTTACAATAGAAACAAAACTATTAGCAAGCCTTGCAACATCAAAAAACTCATGTTCTATCTTTTCAACAAGTACAAGATGCTTGCCAACAAGCAATACAACAACATAAAGCTCAACAACAAGCCCTAGTGGCACAACAACAACAACAACAAGCCCAAAAAGTAGCCTTAGTCACACAACAACATAAAGCTCAACAACAATCCCTAGTGCCACAACAACAACAACAACAAGCTAAACAATAACAAGCCCAACAACAAGATTTTCTAGCACAATAGTACACCCAAGAACAACAAGTGCTCACACAACAACAACAACAAGGTTTATACTATAATCTCCAACAAAAAATTGTCAATCGAAATATGTTAAAAACATATAGAAATCTACCATCCCCACCTTCATAATATCAAACACCACCTTATATACCATACAACACCCCATCATATCAAAATCCCACTTACAATCCATCCATCATCCCACAATACACAACATATGATCCTCCACCATACTCACAAGATGACATGGCATCACAACTCAAGGTGCTAACACAACAAATATAGGATATTAAAATGGAAAAAAAGAAGAATCCCCATACACAACAAAACTTGTGTCCATTCCCATTCAATAGAAACATCACAATGGTACCTTTCCCTCTCAGTTTTGAGGTCCCTAAATTTCATAAATAAAAAGGGAGGGGAAATCCTGTGAATCACATTAAATAATTCAACGTCATGTGTATGGAGGTTTCCTACAATGATTCCCACTTAATGTGCCTCTTTCCATAGAGTTTGACAAGCCCAACCATCGATTGGTTTTCACAATTACCTGCAGGTATCAAAACCTTCTAAGAAATCATCGATAGATTCATAGATCACTTCTCCTTCAATATTGATATGGGTGTAAGCTTAGAAGAGTTATACACAATCAAGTAGAACAAAGGAGAATCATTTTCTAAATTCCTACAAAGGTGGAGGGAAAGAGCTAGTAAGAGCAAGTGGCCCATTCCAGAAGAACAACAAGTAGGAATTATCATTTCTAATGCTGATGGGGATCTATCCTTCCACTTGGATATGCAATGTACTACCATTTATGATGACATTTTCCCTAGGGCCCTCAACATTGACAAAGCTCTAATCTCATAGGAAAACAAACAAGTGTATAGAGACAACCACCCATCAACTAGTTCTAATGAGAAGCCCCACTTTTGGGCCAAGAACAAGAATGTTAATAGTGATGGTGTTGTTGATGCAAAGGTGGTCTTAACTAATCCTAGGAAATAAAACACCCAAAACATGAACACACAAATTCCATTGCCAAACAATCAACCAATGATCAATGCCACAAACACTCAACATGGATTACAAAGAACAAACAATGCTCCTAAGTGACAATTCACTCCCTTAGGGGAACCTATGGAGGATATGTTGAAGAGGTTGATACAGTCTAACCTTATCACACTCCCCAATTTCTCAAACTAGATCAAGCACCACAAGTCAAACCTCCCAGCTATAGAGAAGATCATTTTTCTAAATTTCACTAATACATAGGTCATAACAAACAAAATTTTTTTAGACTCAAACATCTAATAGAAGATCTTATTTAGCAAAGAGACATTGATGTCAATCAAAAATATGGAAATTAAAATATGAAAATTTAAACAAATCCTATGCCTAATCATTGAAAAACAAAAGATTCAGGAAAGGCATCAACTTCAAACAACATAAACCATACCCATGATACCACAGAGGGACATATTTATGTTATTACTTTATCACTACATGATGAATCAGACACATATCAAGATACTATTTTAAAATAAAGTTCAAACCCATCAACAATGCCTAGCAATATTTCATACCATAATGACATCAAGTATGTATCAGATTACAATATCTCTCCCACATATAACTTCACGATTGGGCATGTTGAAGAAGTTTCAAAGGAGCAATAAATATCCCTTAGTGCACCCATACCCACAAAATATTGTGAAGATTATTTTACCCATTGTATATTATCCACCCAAGGATCATGTCAAGGGGAGGCTCTTGAGGATAACGGAAGTTACTCTGAGTCATGTCAGGATCAAGAACCCCTATCCCCATAGTTTCACCAAGAGCTATGAGAATCTTCCAAACCATTTTAAACTCCGAATATCTCCTTGATATCACCCCCGAGATGTTTCTTTCTGATAGATAGGTTATAGATGTTATTCATCCAAAGCAAGAGTCTCCCACTCTTGATATTCACACACAAGTGCAAGCAATGGTTGAGATTATTGATTCTTACAGTGATTTTGCATCATTTACATCTTTTGAATCAACACCAATATCTTTTGAAGTATTATTAATAGATAATGATGTCATAGAATTAGAGAAAATAGTTCATATTCCTTAACAGAAAGAACCCATAGCAATATCATGTGTTCATGAAAAGTCATCTTTAGTGGATATGGATCAGAGGATACATTATCAGGGTAAAGGATTAGGTATTATCCATACCTTCATAATGCTAGGGGAAATCTTGTTTATAATAAACATCAATATATGGGGCACAAATGATACTTATGACAAAAGTACTATCAACACTACAACTAATCATATCATGAATCGTCATCCACCCATCATCTCATACTCAAATTGGGACCAAAACAAAAGGAAAGATTCTTGTCAAAACATTGAGAAAATCATCAAAGAAAATGAAGTAGTAAAGCAAAAAGGACAAAGTAAATACAAATGGATACATCCAAAATGGAAATGTAGACATCAAAAGCATCCTCAAATACAAAAGAATGTTTCTCAAGTAAAGAACGAAGTTTATCTAGTAGTTGGTTCTAATTCCATGAAAACCTTCATTCCCACCCATCATCTCTCATATTCCCAAGTTTGGAGTCAAAGTTTTTGAACCATCAACCAATCCATCTCATATTCCTTCATGCATGGCATCGTACACTCCATTCATGATATCCAATTCTTCCATTGAGCATGTGTTGGTAGCTACCCTTAATCATAAGGATTTTCAAGGCACTCTATTGTGATGTGCACACATAAACAAGGCTAATTTTTGTATAGATAAGGTAGATAAAAGTTCTTAAAAGTTGCATTCAAGTTCTTGTATCTTAGAAAAACAAATTCTTCAAGTAGGTTAGAAAAACAAATTCTTCAAGTAGGTTATCATTGGCACACTATGGAAGTGGCCTCTACATCAGTACCACAAGGTGGTTCAACATAAGGATAAAATTTTAAAAATAACAAAAAATTCAAAAAATTAAGAAAATAGTAAAAATAAAAATTTTCCTCCAGTGAAAACCACTATGGTACTTCTTTGGGAAACTACTATGATGAAAACTTGGAAAATAGGTGTCATGAGTAGAATCAAGCATCTATATGATCCTTCTCAAACAAAAGCATCTCATCCTTGTCATGATAAATCCAATGTTCCCTCCATCCATCCAATCTAGATTCATCTAGATATTCTTGTTTATCTTAATCTTGACAAAGATTTGACATATACTTCAACTTTACTGATGGAAAAATTTTGACAGCATTTTTTCCATTTTATCTCATGAAGTCTCATAGCTCATATCTAGCATGATAAAACTTTGTTAAACTCTTCTCATATACATTGCCTATCTTGGTGTTTCCATTGATCTATGAAACATTGCTAGGCACTAGGGGTAGGTTATTGCACTCTTGTTTTTAAATAACTCTTGATCCATGTCTTATATCTCACAACATGACATCAACATCATGATATAGGTATCGTTTACCTCAAAATCTCTTGAAAATCCCAAAAACATTCATAAAATCTCATCAAAATCCAAAAACACTTGTAAAATCCAAAAAACCCAAAAACATTGAAAATCTTGTACTGTAACTAAAATCCTAAAACATTCAAAAATTGTAAAGTCAAAATCCCAAAAACATCCAAAACACATCAAAATCCCTAAACATGTCAAAACATCAATTATCCAAAAATAGAACCATGTTGAACTACATTGTCTCTAAGCTTGAACGTAGGCAAGGCCATCACTAATGTACCCTCGAGACACTTTAGGTTAGGATTCCAATATAATAAATGGAAAATCCATCAACTATTCATATCTCATCAACAATAAGTCAATTCAATCAGACTATGTGGTCTCTTCTTGTATAACATAGGCAAGGCTCATCTTTGATAAGCCCCCAAGGCCCCTAGGATACTTTGTTAGGTTAGGTTCTTGGTCAAAACTCAAAAACCATTAAAAAAAATTAAAATTAAAAAACCAAAACAATGTAAAAATTAGAAAACCCTAAACAACCTCAAATAATCAGAAACCAAAACATTCGCATAAAATTTTGGAAAACCCCAAAATAGCCTCAAAACATTTTCAAAATACCAAATGCATTGAAATATCCTATAAAATCCAAAACCACCCATCCCATTTTGATTTCACTTGCAACAAACCTTCATGCATAATAAATCATTCATCACACTCACTCTTTGGTAACACAAATGGAAAACAAGTACAACAATCAACAAAAGTAGAATCTTTAAACACAAAAATAAAACTCTTGATCATTATCAAACATGTCAATTGAACTTTATATCAATAGCCTTTCAAATAACTTATCAAACCACCAACATATGATAACAGGTCCTAGAATGCATCCTTTCTACAATTGGAATTATCATTGGCAATCACTTTGGATATTTATCCTAAACAAAACACACCTTTAGCAAGAGATATAGATAAAATTGAAGGTTTTTTTATCTTGTCTTATGATTTATCTTATTGAACCATTCTGAGGACCTCTCGATGATGTCTCAATGATTTAGAGAGAAAGGAATGGGGCACCAATCATTATCTTTTGTTTTTTGTACTTGTGGGGTATTCTTGTAAAATAATCTTGGTGCATACTAGCTTAGTTGTGTGTACGGAGGTTGTTTGGAGTAGATTGTTGACTATTGTGTATGCTTTGGTCTGATGTATTGTAGACTTCCAAACTACATTCCAATGAGGTTTTCATATGTCAAGATGTGAACAAGGGCTATCCTATCTATTTGTAGAGTCAAGGTCCATCACACTAGATACAATTCCATCGTGGTTTTCAATACCATGATGCATCGTGTCTATGTGTTATATCAAACATAAGGAATGATGAAGTCCCAATCTTGAATATGAGAAAAATAATCAATCTCATCACTGTATCTAATAAAGTCTCAAAGAATCACAAGCTTGTTGGACTTCTAAATCAATCTTGAAATCAATGGTCAATCCATCTATCTTACTATTCTTATTCTTCTATCTTTACTAACAACTCTCTCCAAGTATTGAATATGTGTGATATATCAAAATATACATGAAGCTACCCATGGCTAATGACTATCTATGCATCATCAAATCTATCTACATCAGACATCTGAACTTTCTAGTCCTCATTGAGTTGAATTTATGTTACATCTTTGTCAAGAGATCAATCTAAAATTCCATATTTCTACCTAATCTCTTGAGGGGGTAGGGAACTATCTTAGCTCCTTCTGTTGGGGCAATAGTGGGGCATCTACAAATAAGATTTTTTAAATTTTTTTTTGAAGTAGTAGTTTTAATCCAAAAAGCATCGATCTTTGATCCAACATAATAGGCACCTTGCTTCAAAGAGGGGGAAAATGTAGACATTTAAAAATGTCTTGAATGGAATTACACACTTAAATTTGATATATTAACATCATTTCATCCTAAAATCCATATTCTTTTCACCTATTTGATTAAATTAGTCTAGCTATTTAATTAAATGCCTCATTTTTCACATATTAATCTAATTGACCTAATCAGGTTAATTCACCCCTTCTCATACTAACATTTCATCTTGTTTAGTTAAATAATGCAAATTATTTAATTTAAACCCTAGGTCCTCTTATTAAATTAAATAACCCTAAAATATTTAATTAAATATCATTTTGCATTCCCCTTGTCATTAAATAAATTAGTAATTTAATGAAAATCCTATTATTCTCCATCTTGCACATTTAAATTTAGTTTTAATTAACTAAATTTCTAATTATCCCCACTTTCCCACTTGAAAAGGAATATTCCTCCTTTGTACATTCTCCCAAAAGAGAATATTCCTATGGAATATCCTCTTTTGTGCACTCATTCCTCCAAAATATCTCTTAACGTCTTCCTAATTCTTAGGAAGTGCGTTTGTTGAAAGCTAATTTGGACCATTGATTAAATTATTGATCCTTGTCAACTTTCAACCTTGACCATGGATTGGAATCCTCAACCCATGTTTCATCTCCTTTCATTGTTGACCATTGATTGATACTTTCAATCTAAGCCCTTGATTTCTCATTTTCTCTCCTATAAATATATCACTATTTGGAGACAAATCGATCCATCTTTTGATAGAAAAGTCATGTTGTTAAAACTCAGACTTGGATTGAATCCATATTGAGAATTTTTATTTAGCATACTAGATTAATTTCCTTCATTTAGCTTAACCATCCATTAATGGCTTCCATGGTAACTTACCTTGCATCAATTTTAGCATATTTTTGAATAGATGGCTTACATATTTGATTTTTTTTTACATTTCACATATATTGCATCCTCTTTATCAATTATCTTAGCATTTAGCATTTTAAATCTATTTTTGCATCATGCTTCACACACATCTCATCGGTTTCATCAATTTTATTCAATATTATTGATTGGAAAAAAGCTCATATCATCCAAGCTTATGTCAACTCAGAATTCAGAAGAATCATCCCAAATTTCTACCTCATCCTCTTTAGAAGAAAATATAACCCACACAATGAATTTTGATGAGATCTAGATTATCATCCTCCTAACCCAAAGGAAATGGAAAGACTTTATGGGAAAGGCTATACGTTAGTGAAACAATTAGGATACAATGGTAAAGGGTGTGGAAAGAATGAAAAAGGAATTTGAGTCCCTATAGAACCTAATACACAAGAAACACAAACTGTTTTGGGATATTCCTTTTCTAAGACAACAAAAGAAACTCAACGAACATCACTCAATATCAACACCATCACATGTAAACCAAAAACCAATCTTACACTAAAGCATCCTGAATTTCTTGATATATGGACTTTGCACCATCATGGGAGTATGTTGAAAGTGATGAAGCCTTGAAACAACTATTAGGAGCTTATGATAAGTCATTTTCTTCCAAGAGAAAATTTACATGTGCTATGATAAGTACCCAACCTAAAGATATTGATACTAATGAGATAAGTACAAGCATGGAACTTGAATCTCCTAAGTCAAATGCACTCCTCATAGGAGATGCAATTGATATACCAATGGACATAGATGATAAAGAAAAGGTCATTAAGATTGGGAAGTTCCTTGACGATGAAGAACAAGAGGATACTACAACCCTGCTTCACGATTTTCATAAAATATTTGCTTGGAAATATTCAAATATGCCAAGAATAGACTTGAAAATAGTCACACATAACATTGTTCTTGCAAACAATGCTAAGCTTGTTCAAAAATATATAGGGAAAATGAATCCTAAGATAGCCTTGCATGTTAAAGGAGAACTTGAAAAACTTCTTGAAGTAGGTTTCATTCACCCTATTGATTATTCTCCTTGGATCTCAAACATTTTCATAGTTGCTTAGGATATGTATGGATTTTTGTGACTTGAATAAATCCTCCTTAAAAGATAATTTTCCCCTCCCTAATATTGAAATGATTGTGGATTCAATTTTGGTATATGCTTTGTTCTCATTCATGGATAGATTTTCTGGGACCTATAATCAAATCTTCATCAACCCACAAGATCAATACAAGACAACATTTACAACTATTTGGGGAGCGTTTTGTTTGTTTATGATGCCTTTTGGATTAAAGAATGCAAGAAAAACTTATCAAAGAGAAATGCCATTGATATTTCATGAGTACATATACAAAATCTTGGAAGATTATGTTGATGAAATCCTTGCTATATCCTTAACAAGAAAAGACAATGTGAATGTCCTTCGAAAAATCTTTGAATGGATGCATAAACATAACATGCAAATCAATCCAAAAAAGTGTCTCTTTGGAGTAGATAGTGGGAAAATTTTAGGGTTTATCATATCTCACAGAGGCATCGAGGTGGACACAAAAAGAATTGATGATATCATAAACATGCCACCTCCAAGGAACATTTCTCAATTACACACATTACAAGGAAGAATTCAAGCCATCTGTCGTTTTATCAATTTTTTAGTTGATTGAACGCTACCTTTCATACATCTCCTCAAGAAGGATGTTCCTTTTGAATGGAATGAGGATTGTAAATAGGTCTTTGAGAGTTTAAAGGAGTACCTTGCAACTCTGCCCATTTTACAGCCTATTGTGCCAAACAAACCATTCAACCTTTACATTGTTGCATTTGCCCATGCTCTTGCAGCATTGTTGGCTCAACACAATGATAGTGGAAAATAATATTTTGTCTCTTACATTAGTCAAACTTTAATTGATTGTGAAACATGATCTCCAATTGAAAACCAATGTTTATCTCTTGTATTCACTACTAGTAAGTTGTGACATTATTTACTAAATGTAGAAATATAGGTCATGACAAAATTTGATCCTCTCAAACATCTATTTAACAAAACAAACTTATCAGGACATTTAGCTAAATGGGTTATGTTGTTCACTGAGTTTGACCTTAAGTGTTTTTTACAAAAAGAAATTAAAGGGAAAGCCTTGACCGACCACTTAGTTGATGCTCCTTCTCCTTTGGCACTACCTGACAATGATTCTTTTCTTGATGATAACGTCTTGACAACAAAATTTTCTACATGGGAATTATATTTCGATGGATCAAAGTGTAGAACAGGCTTTGATGCTAGAGTGATATTGGTTCTTCCTATAGGAAATCCTATTCCCTTCTTGTATCGACTAAATTTCCTATGTATGAATAACACTGTTGAATATGAGGCCTTAATTGCTAGATTACATGTTGCTTTAATCATGGGCATTTAAGATATTAAGATCTTTGGTTATTCACAATTAGTAATCAAACAAATAAATAGAGTCTATCAAGATAAATATGATAAATTATCAAAATATAAGGATCTAAAAATGTCCTTGTTGGAAAAATTTGACTCATTCACCATTGATCTAACATCCCACAAAAATATAATTGACATGCAGATACAATGGCGAGTGTTGCTTCTCTTATATCTCCTCCAGATCCTTCAAAGGATGTTATATTCATTGTTCTCCCAATCCTCAAACCTTCAATCAATGATACCACCATAGACGTGTTAACAACAACCAAGGATGATTCAAGTGAATAGTATGATGCCATATATAATTATATAAAGGATTATACCATTCCTAAACCTATCACAAATAGCACTAAAGCTCATTTAAAATAATTAGCCACCAAGTAGATCATTCTTGCTGATGTGTTATATAGACAGTCCTTTGATGACATTTTACTTAGATGTATTAAGGATTCTGAAATTAATATGGCACTCGAACAAGCTCATGCAAGCAGTTATGGTGGTAAGTTTGGAGCAAAGACCCTAGCACAAAAACTCATTTGTACAGGCTACTATTGGAAAAATATGGAAAAAGATTGTTATGCGTATGTTAAGTGATGTCACAAATGTCAAGAACATAGCAATTTATTTCATGCTCCTGCTTCTGAGCTCCATGCCCAAATCCCTATTTGGCCATTCTCTATATAGGTGTTGGAAATAATTGGAAACGTCTTGCCACCATCTTCCACTGGACATACATTTATCATAACTATCATTGATTACTTCATGAAATGGGTCGAGGCTATTCCTCTTCAATCGACAATAGTTGAGGTAATATTTCATTTCATCCTAGAGCACATTATTGCTTGTTTTGGACTCCCTTCCACATTATTCTCTGATAGTGGAACACCTTTTAAAAATAATGATGTGAAAAAATTCTTGCAGACCTTTAATAACAAACATCATTTTTTGACACCTTATTACCCACAACCTAATGGTTAGGTTGAATCAACTAATAAAGTCCTTGAACAAA
This sequence comes from Sequoia sempervirens, assembly GCA_007258455.2. Taxonomy (NCBI): domain Eukaryota; kingdom Viridiplantae; phylum Streptophyta; class Pinopsida; order Cupressales; family Cupressaceae; genus Sequoia; species Sequoia sempervirens. The sequence goes on along the minus strand of VDFB02086081.1, from coordinate 194,341,297 downwards.
TTTTGAAGAAAACTATTAATAATAATCATTGGGACTGGCACACACAATTGTACTATGCTCTTTGGGTTTACAACACAAGTGTTTGATCCTCCATTGGAGCCACACCTTATAACCTATTTTATGGTACTAAGGAAATCATGCCCCTGGAGTTAGAAATCCCCACATTACGAATTACTCTTCAAGGTTTGGTTGACAACAACACTTATAAGGAAAAATTATTACACCAACTTGAAATGTGCGATGAACAACGTATTAATGCTCTTGAGCATCACCAAGCTTATTGCAAAAGGAAACAACACTATTACAATATCAACATTATCCCTCAAAAATTTCACAAGGGTGACTTAGTTCTATATGCAAATTAGTCTAACATCAATGCCAATCCTAATGAAAGAGTAATATTTAGTCCTAATTGGTTAGGACCATATATAGTTGACAAAAGCTTTGGGTCTGGTACTTATGTCTTAACAAAACTCAATGGTACACCCCTTAAGGAACCTATCAATGCCACACATTTGCATTGGTATTATGTTTAATCCCTTTTGAATACTATGAATGTTAAAATTAGTGTTATTTTAAAGTTATGGGGTCATACCCTATATGCTTTCACATTGCTTCATTCTTGACAAACCAATCATGCGTATGTCTTGAGCACTAAAGTGATTATTAAATTTATTTTTATAATTACTTTAGGTTTCACACTATTCAAATTCCTTGTGTGTGTTATGTTACATTAGATCATTGATATATTTAATTTAGCATAACATACTCAATCATCATGTTGTATCTAAAAGAAATTGCAATAATTTTTCATTAGATCACATAAACTTTGTTAAATCATGAAGACATTAATTAAGTAGTCTTGCAAAGGTTATTTAATTAATCAAATTTCCATTTAACATTCAAACACATTAAGAAAAATTGTCAAACATGAAATGATCATATATATATCCAAATTTTTATGTACATATCATCATAATATACAATGTCACTGAGGTCTGTGGGAACTAGACCCCTCAGTTTGTAGTGCTCGCGATCCGGTAGTAGGACATTGAGGGACGGTCGTATGTGATCATGACCATGATCCATCGAACCTGAGTGCAAACTCTAGGCCCTGTATCCACCCAAGGGCCACCTAATTCTCCCTTGCTATCTTCTACCTCTGCCTACAATCTCTCCACCTTTGCTGGAGTCTAGGATGATTGTCCTGCAGTCTTGGATCGACAAAGTCATCTCCTCACACTCTCATATGGTATCTATAGCCTCACAAATGGTCTAAGTGACTCTGGATCCTCCTCCATGATAGGTGGGGGCACATAATCTGAGTCGATCTCCCCCTCATTGATGGATGCAGACACTATCTATACAACTTCCAGTCTCTTGTCGCTCCTACAAGGTAGAACTCCCACCAATCTCTCATCACTCCTACAAGGTAGAAACAATACACAATCCATAAACATCATCATTACATATATATATATATATATATATATGCATGTACTTTTATTGCTTACACTCACTATATATGGGTATGTGGAAGATCATCATGGAAAAAATAGGCCCTTAAGTGGCAAAAAAATCAAAAGAATTAGAGTTAGGAAACTTGACATAAAATTTTGAATAAGTTATCTATATTATTTCAAAAATATGTAACAATAGAATTTGTAGCAAATTGAATGCAGTTTCTAAACTATTAGGTTTGTTTTAAAATAAAAAAATCTATTTGGTGAAAATTTGAAATTTCAATGTAGTAGTACATAAATTTCAGGGAAAAATAAGAAGTAGGTGTCTGTCTGACCACCCTAACCATAATAAAATGATAATATTTTTTTATAATATTTTAGATATAAGTAGAGGACTCATGCCTAATGTGATGCATATTTTTGGTAAATTTTTCCAATAAAATAATTAATTATGAATTTTTATTACAACTTTTAAAAAATATAAAAACTCATATGTCTGACTGCCTTAATTTGGTCAAAACTTCATGAAATTCAAATTTTCTTTTTTTAATCCTATAGTATGTGAAGCATAGAATGTGACGCATGTTTTGGATTCAAAAAATGTGATACCATTTGAAAGCTATAGACTTTTTCAATCAGCTTATCAATCAGGACTTTAGTCATAATTCAAATAAAAAATGAATAATAATTATTTATTAAATTCAAAGTGAAGCATAATTTATATTGGTGGAAAGCTGAGAATATCCTTTAAAAACCCTTTCCGTTTCATCAATTTTGGGTAAAAAAAAGTTATTAGCCACATACCCATCATATTGCCACTCTTTGGCGCATCATGATCATGCACATACCCATATATGGTGATCATAAGCACTAAAATTACATGCATAAAATCCATATCATCACCTATATCTTGGGTGGGTTGAGCAATATTGACATCGTCCTATGCAGGGGGCATAGAAGATGTGCTAGCCTCTCCTCAACTTTGAGTACTAGTGCCTGTCGCAGCTGCTACTCGTGATCTCATCATAGTTGACGAGAGGCTAGCACATCTTCTATGCCCCCCACATAGGACGATGTCAAGATTGCTCAACCCACCCGATATAGGTGATGATATGGATTTTATGCATGTACTTTTAGTGCTTATGCTCACTATATATATATAGTGAGCATAAGCACTAAAAGTACATGCATAAAATCCATATCATCACCTATATCAGGTGGGTTGAGCAATCTTGACATCGTCCTGTGTAGGGGGCATCGAATATGTGCCAACCTCTTCTCAACTATGAGTACTGGTTCCTGTCGCAACTATTGCTCGTGATCTTGTCATACAGATGGGAGAGGGATCTCCCCACTCATATCGATCCTCATCTATTGCCTTATCACTCTCACTCAGGGGTGGCTCCTCCTAATCCTCCTCTCCCTCCTAGCCATCATAATATGGATCTGCATCCTCATAATACTCATCATCAATATCATCTATGAATATATCTATAGCCCTGTAGTGTGTCTCCTCAGGCCTATCCTCTCTGTCGTCTCCCTCATCTAGTAGTGTACCTTCATCTCCCACTAGAATATCGGTGATGGTCATGTCATTTTCCACCACTCCTCATACTCCCCTGTGGCACTAACATCATCTACATTAGATACTAGAGGTTGGTCATGATCAGAGAAGTCAAAATCATTCTCAGCCACATGGTCTATGGTGAGTCACAGTATATCACTTAGTCTCTAGGAACTCTACAATGACCTCCTGAAAGAGGACCTTGTCCGGGGTAGTGTCTGAATCTATCCAAATTGCCACATGACTCGATCATAGTAAAAAGGACATACTACATGGTCATGTCAGCCAACTAAAAATCTAACTACAATCTCCTCAACTATCTGGTATGATCTATCCACTACAACATCACCTGATAAGGTCTCCATAAGATCTCATCCTCCTCTAGTCGGTCAAATTGTACTCTCCAAAAATGCAAAACACCATACTACCACGATCATTGTAGAGGATATCTGAAAGCCTGAGGATACCCTACTACTGTCACACATGGGAAGCCGACTAGTCTAGTACATGTAATATGCTCCATGCACCACACCTATAGTAGTCTATAGTGCACCATACTGTCTACCTCCCATAATACAAATGTGCCAAGATACATCGACCCTAGGCATACACTGTGTGATTCTCTACCATTCCTCAAATCAAATGGACTAGTCCTCCTTCAAGGTGTGTTGCTTGCCCATCAGGGATGAGAACTAGTGCTATAGTATGCATCATAATCCACCTAACCACTAGCGCTCATGAGTATAACAACATTGGAAGATCAATCCACCCTATCACCAAATAATCATGAACTAGACCATCGAGATAGTATTGTAAATCAACCTTCTGCTCATGGAAGGTGTGGTCTCTCTAGATATGTAACCAATCTCCCTGAATTGGAACAAGTAGAATACAGTGTATGTCCTCTAAGGTGATCGACGTCTCCCCTATTGGTAGATGAAATGTGCATGTATCCACCTCCCAGTGCTTATAGAGAGCCATCAACATACCATCGTGGTACCTCATGGGAGGCATGAAGTACACCCAATAGATTCCTATGGCTTGAAGGTGCTCTATCTCCTCTATTGATAGTGATGGGGCTCGGTCTCTTAAGAATCTCATCTACCCCTAGTCATTGTTGTGATTGGGTGGGTACCTATTAAAATCACACAAATATTCTCTAAAAGAAATCTTATACCTTCAATTTTTACATTATTCATCCTACAAGTGTACTAAAGTTCTTCTTTTGTGCTTTCCTAAAGGACCTAGACACTTTAGAACCCTTTTGCGACACTTTGCAAAGAAATGAGACAATTTATGAACAAAAGGGACACTTTGCGAACAAATGGGACACTTTGCAAACTTTTTTTCAAGATCTTAAATTAACCTAGATATGCATAAAAATCCTTAAATAATTACATAAACATATCTTAGGTAGCAAAATTGACTCACCTTGTGATGATGCTCATCATGTGCCACTTGGTCATGGAGAACATCCAATCGCATAGGTCTATAATCTCGTATGCTTGACATTTTTCCATCTCACTCGTCACTCTCAAGCTACAAGAAGGTAAAATGAAATAGTAAGTGACAAAATACTCCACTTTCACCTCTTTTAACTATTTCCATTCATTTTACTCTTATGCATTACATTAGGATTTTTCCTATTTTAAGAGTTAATAAAGTGCTTTTTATTCAAAACACCATAAAAAGTGCTAGGGAACTCTATTTTCAACACCATTTTATGTGTTAGAATTGTGATTCCACACTCGACATCATCAATTATCTATCATTATGTGGCATGATACTTGGAAATTCCCTATGATATGATGTTTCTTATTCGATGTGGCTAGATATTGCTACCTTGATTCCACCTCTGTAAAATAAGCAGAATCAAGGGTGGGCATACATCTACCCTTGAAGTTGATTTCTAGAAGTTAGACAAAATAATTTTTGGACAATTAAGGAATTTTTGTTGCAGGATGTGGTTCCTAATGTGGTTTTGCAGATAACTACATTGGGGGCTTCATTCTCTCGTCTTTTGAATGAGTATCCTTTTATAGTAAAGTGCACTATTTACAATCCTTTAGCTTATATGCATGTAGAATCATATGGGCGCTAAAGTGGGGGCTTAATGTGTCACCAAAAAATGTATACTCTTGAAGAAAGAGACAATTTTGTGATTAATTTGGTCTTATTTTAGACACCCTTGCATTAATCACCCCTTAAAAACTACATTTATGGGCCCCTAATGCTCATGATTTTGGACTTTAAGGCCTATTCCACTCAAAAATCATACAAATTCCCACAGGAAACATTGAAACCACTCAAATTTCATGAAACCCACCTCAAGGTGGCAACTTAGTCCGTTTTGAGGAATTTTCAACTTTTGAGTGGGAAAATCACTGACTTAATTCAAATACTTGTGGATGTTGGCATATGAAGTTAAAATAATGAATAATTTGGTGTTAATCCGTATAAATACATTTTTTTAGGTCATTTCTCATAACATTAAGTCATTTTTACAAAGCAAAATCAAAAGTCAAGAGCCAAATATCTTTCACAAGAAGATTTTGTAGTCTTTCTACAACAAAGTTGAACGTTTAGAGCAGCAAACTAGGGTTTTTGTAGGTCTTCAAACTCACTTTTTGTGTATTGCAAAGGGTTGATCATGGATTCCTATGGAGAATCATGGACAAATCTAGGTTGAAGAGATGCAACTAGTCATCTAATCACACCTAAAGACTTGTTTTCAAAGTGATTCCATATTCCATTTTCTCTCTATCTTTAGCCTAAGGAAGGTTTTCATTTCATTTAGATTCATTTCTAATGTGATTTAATGTCTCTTAGGATGAGTGTTGCATTGTTCTAAATCTATTTATGCATCTTATCTTCATATTTTCCTAGTCTTAGATACACTTAGGGATAGGATTTTATATATATTTTATCTCTTCCAAAGTTTATATATCAACTAGGGGTTTGATAAAGGAAAACATCCCATTAGAAATCAAGTTATCTTTTATTTTGTAGGTAATTTTGTAGATTTAGATCTAGATCTCCATCAGAAAATAGAGTATAGATTGTGGGCTTCCATTTCCACTTTTAGATTTGTAGAAAATCCGAAGTGGACTAGGTCACCCATAGTGGTGACTTAATCCCACTACACTGATTTTTTAGAGATTTTTATAGTTTCAAATACCCATCTGGTAGAAACAACTTTCTGGGTAGTTTTCCTACTTTGGGACTAAGTCGCCCAGCTTGGCGTAAGTGTCCTAGTTGGCTCAAAAACCAAGTTTTCCAAAATTCCAGAAGTCTTTGCAATCTCCATTCTGCTCTTTATTAGTTTCTAGGTGCATAATCTCTGTTTGGCATCTTTATTTTGTTCTTTATTGCATTCATTTTACCATTTTGCATATCATAGTGTGTTTTCCAACACTTTGTATTTTTTAGGATTAACATCACTAAATCATTTCTTTTTTAGTTTATTGCATTTAGACATCATATTTAGACACATTTCATCCCTCATAACACTAACCTTGAGTGTAGCCATTAGTATTTTGGGCCCATTTCTCTGCATTTAGGAGAAAAGCCTAGAAGAGCTAGAGCACCATTGGACACCCAAAATTAGTGTCCACACATTTTCATACTTAATAATAGAATTGAGTGGTTGTGAATTTGATAAGTGTTTGAAGTTTTTTTTTTGAGTTTGGTGACAATTGATTCAGCCCCCCACCCTTCTTAGTTGTCTTTTGCCTTTCAACAAGACCACTGAAAGACATCTACAGGTTAAAAATTCTAGATTTGGGCCTAGAAATCAAGTGGAAAGGATATAGTAGACATTGAAGATCAGAATTAGACTTTGAATTTCTAGAAAGGCCTAACTAAACTGATACGCCACTTCTGGCATATGAGTCACTGATTTCAGGAGCTTTAGACATATCTTTGTCAAAAAAAAAATTCTTTCCCAAAAACCCTAATATGGGACTAAATCACACAAGCTAGTGTATGAATCCCATCATGCATTAATTTCTTTTTTTTTGAGATTTCAAGTCTTCATCTAGTCCTTTTTAGGTTTTTTTGTGTACACTTCTAATTCTCAACTTTGTATTTTGATTTACATTTTTTTGTAGGTCATTTACTGAAGTTTTACATTGCATTAGGTTTAAGAATTAGGTCTTACATTTCACTAGTCTTTGCAAACCCTAGCTTGGTGGTGAACCCCTCTTTTGCTTGTAATAAAACCCTCAAGGACAAACCTATTACAAGATCTATTTCTCCTTTGGATACCATAGATTGAGATCTCTAGGGTTTTCCTTTAATGCTAGTGGAAAAAAAGTGTTGTTCTATGTCCTAAACCATAAAGTAAACATTTTTCCATTTATCGCTAATTTCCTAAATTATTAATTCCAAAGCCTTATTATTCTCATTTTTTATAAAGGAAACTTATATTAAACACATCCAGATATTAATTTAAACACCTTGAAAATTGTGTGTCATGGATTTAGGTCCTAAGAACCATTTTCCCAAGGGCGAATGGGTCCCCCTTAAATGCTAAGACCCTTTTTAATATGTTTTTGGGGGCATTTTAATGATTCAAATTCAAGTTTTAAATGTCAGCTCATGAAATCTAATTTTAGGGAAATTAGATAAACACCTACTGTGTGGTCGATTTTAAGTGTATCAAATGTAGATTAAAATAATAAATCAAACACACCAATAAGACATTATATAAAAATAGAAGATCAAATAAAAGGAATACAAAATCAGTCTTTTGTCCTTGATGTTGTCCTATCATCCTCTATCTCCAGTATTTTTGTTGATTCTAGCTTGCTCTTAGATTGTATGCTAGGCTCAAAACATAGTGTTCCTAGAGAACAAGATTAAAGATGAATGCATGCTATGCATGCTATGCTAAGATATGATTAACATGCTTAAAGTAAACATGATTGCTAGAATGTAAAATTATGAAATTATGAATGCTAAAGCTGATAATAATAATGCTAAAATGCTAATCACCTGTCTCTAATGCATGTATGTGTGTCTGTAACCAATGCTTGGATTTGCAGGGGTATTTATAGAGTTTTCAAAAGATTCTGATTGGCTAATGTGATCAATGATTGTGATAATCCCTTTTAGATTGAATGGTCGAAGATGGAGAAGACTGGAGAGAAAAATAGAAGAAAAATAGAAAGTAGGCTTTGTTTCCTTTTTCATGAGAGATGATAAAGATGAATTGTAAGATTCATCTTTTTGTGAGATTGAGAAAATATTTTGAATATAAATAATGAATTTATTAAATTCATTATTCATTTATTGGTGACATGGAAGATTTTCTTAATTAAATAAAGTATTTAATTAAGATTTGGAGAAAATTGAAAATTCTTAATTAAATAAAATATTTAGTTAAGATTTGGAAAGTGACATGTGGAATTAATTAAATAAGCATATTTAATTAAACTTAAATGTGATAATTAATTTAAATAAACAATGATTTTTATTTAATTAATTAAGTGGACTTAAGAAAGTGGTAATTAAATAAAATGAATTTATTTAATTAAAGTGGAAGAATAGAGTAGGTGAATGATATAAATAAATAAATAAATTTTATTTATATGTAGAGGAATTAAGAAAGAAATTAATTAAATAATAAATATTTAATTAAATGCCAGGATTAAATGATATGACCAGTTTTATGCATATACATTTTGCCCCTCTTTGAAGTGATGTGTGAAACACATTTCTTGAAAGAAAATATTCCTGCTTTTCAAATTTGTTGCGTTTAATTTTCCCCTGGTTGGAAAAATCTGACTGATATGTCCTTTTTGATTTGACTCTAATATGTTTTTGATTGAAAGATGTTGTTGATATTAATGATGCCCCCTTAGGAGGTAAATCATTGATGATGAAAAAAAAATTGAGTTGATGAGGAAATTCAGATGATGAGAGGGATGTAGTGATTTAGCTCCTGATAATTGATTAAAAGATGCCCTAGTTTGAAAAATAAGGTCAGAGTTTGAGAAAAAGATAAAAATAAAAATAAAATGCCACAAAAACCCACCTTGGTTGAACTTTAAAAGGTAAAAGGGGTAAAAAGGACAAGTCATTTTCACCTTTTGACTTTAGTGATTTTGTGCTCTAACGTTGACTTGGCGAGATGGAGATTCCTTAACACAGGCATAGATTCGAGTGGGCTTGGCGATACCAGAGACCAGCCACGTATGGACCACAGATGAGTCGATTCAACCCACTTTGATTTGAAAATGTGTAATTTTAACTAAATTTTTAAGCATTTTAGTGTGGATTTAGGGTTGAAAGTCTATTTTAACACATAGAGTAGGAGTTTTAGCGCTTTCAAAGTTTCTTTTATTGCATATAGGGCATAATTTAGTGCTTTTAGGGAATAGATAGTTTAGTGCATTAGATAGGTGAAATAGCACATATAGGATACCTATAGGAAATTGGGACTGTAGTGCATATAGGAAATTGAATAGCGCATGTAGGGTTTCAACCCATTGGGGGGATGAAATGGAGCATACACGTAGGGTTTTAATACAGACATGGAAGTAGCACATAGGGGGGAAAATTCAACACATGTGGGGCACATAATGGCGCATAGGGTGATTTAGCGCATCAGGTGGAAACTTTAGTGCATTTGGGGTTTTAGTGCATAGAGGTGGCAAATTAGCGCATCTAGGAAATTTAGGTAGAATGCATTGTTTGATGAAAATGATGATGTAGATTGCTTCTTTGGTCAATAGATAGATAAATTGTCTTGTCATCATGCTGATATGGATAAAAATGATAGAAATTTTGATGATGAATTGATAACCTTGCTTACCGAAAATAAGAGAACAAAGAGTCGATAGCTAATAACTTTGTTTCCATTGAATAAAAAAAGAAGAGTAGAATGATTGATGGATTTTCTGATAACTTTGCTTTAGAAAACAAAGAGTAGATTCTTGATATGACTTCTGATAAATTTGCTTTCTACGATAGAAAACAAATAGTAGATGATGTACTTGAAAACATTTTTTCATTTGTGACCGAAGTACAAATAGGAAACATTTGATTTGATTGTTGATAAATTTTCTCTCTTGAAAATAAAACAAATAGTAAATGATGATAGAGTAAATTGATTTGATATTTAGATAGCATTGATTTCCTGATATGAGTCACTTAGATAAAACACTTGATATGAGTCACTTGATATGGTTCACTGATATGGGTCACTGATAGATAAATATGAGTTTGATTGATTGGTATGATGTGAAGTAGATAGATCATGTTAATATGAGTCTGATTGATTATCCTTGTGATGACCACAAAAAAAAAGGAGGGTTTCAAAAATCTCTAGATTAGAGAGCACTTCCCTCTAGGTTGGGATCGGATACGAGATCTGATACCTACAGATGTACAGTTGATAGTGGGATGTGGGTTGGGACCTTTATTGTCTATGCCAACGATTTGGGTCAACAAGGGACTATTGACCACACTATCAGAGAGGTGGCATTCAAATCATAACACCTTTCATTTTCTGACGTGTGGATTGACCGTGACCCCTAAGGATGTATACAAGATTATCGGGATTCCAGTGGTAGGTGCTCTTGTGGTTTATGACCACAAGGAGTTAGGTGGTACAGATGCACTTAGGAGGGTATTTGGCGATGTTCAGATAGTAGGGTATTGGGTGCCATGGGAATATTTTAGGTGATATTCGGCCTTACCGGCCATTTTGGGTGCATTCATTGAAGGCTTCCTTTGTTTGGACCGCTGGTCAAAGGGATTATCAGTTGGGTGGGGGAGGATCATTGAGCTGATGATAGGTCAACAATGAAGATATTCTTGGGGGAGCTCCATGTTAGCTTATTTATACCATGACTTTCATCAAGTAGTATACATCGGATCGTCCAATTTTTGTTGTGGTGTTACCCTGCTCCAGATCTGGGCATGGGAACATATTGCTATTATGAGACCACTTTTTCCTCGAGTTAGGCAACTAGGCAGACCATATGTGTATGCATATTCTATTGCACTTGTCCAGCCCCAACTGGGAAAGTTGGAGTACTAGCGACAAAATCTTGATGATGTTGATTCAGTGATATGGAGGCCATATAAGTATTGTGAGGCGTGGGATATTGATCATCTGGAGATTCCATTTGTATGTATGCCCCGGTATCTGATAGGTTGAACCCCATTTATTATAGATAGATTTTTGGCATTGTGAGTATAGAGACAATATGGTTATACACAGGGGATACCTTAGGGTGTTGCACACTATGGGCAGCGCAAGGATGATTTTAGACGGGGGCCATGCATTTCATATCAGGTGGCATATATAGAGTATACCAGTTTACAGCCTGAGGCATGGGTTTACAAGCTAGATATTACTGATGCAGGGATGTCAGATGAATACTCTGTTTATTTCGACACACCCATTCCCTCATTTTACATTTCCAAATGAGTTGGTGCTGATTTTGATAGCACATTAGTAGGGGGTAGGAGATAGGAGGATGTGGCAGGGGGAGAGCGGGTGGTTGGTGGAGGGGATGAAGAGGAGGATAGTGGAGATGAGGAGGAGAGTGGAGATGGGGAAAGTTTAGATGATGGTGGTGGGGATGATGACAAAGATGGCAAAGGGGATGAGCAAAGGCCAATGAGGCAGAGGACGTATATCTAGGGAAGTGCTCAAATCATGCAAAGGCTAAGGAGTGGTATGGGATGGTAGACAGTGATTAGGGTCTCTTGTATAGCATAATAGGTGCAAATAGCTACTCTACAAGCCTAAGAATAGATGCTTCAGGGGCAGTAGGTGCAGTTGCAGAGCCAGTTGGCTCAGGCTCAATCTTTGGCTATAAAACCCCATCCTGCAACCTAGAGGACGATGCAACACTATGGAAGGACAACTAATTTTTTTTTAAAAGAGTAACAATGACGAGTTAAGTAAACTACTCTTAACATATACATCCTCTAGGCCACACAACATGTCTACATGTGAAATTCCAAACTTACAAATTATTCGAAAACATAGTACATGGAATTAGCTCATTATAACAACATACAACAAAGCAGTAATCCATTGCAAATTAAGTCTAACACATAGAAATGTAATGAGCATCTTTCCACATATACAACACCATATAAACTAAATATAACCCATTTAATCCAATGATAAATAAATCATACTTAATGTTACAATTACATAACAAGGGTTCTCCTTGATAAAAATGAGGATTACAATTACATAGTGTCCACAGTTATAATGAGAAAGAGAAGTACAAATCCATAGTACCACATGAGCTCCTCGAACAAGAAGATCTCACCATAAAAAATAGGATGAGAACTCAACAGTGTAAGGAGCATGCCACCCAGCCATATGGTACCCGTAGGCCCAACCCCTGTGCTAGGAGATAGTAATGGGTAAATAAGACAACCGACTACCTCTAACATAGGAAACATACAAAAACACATTGTACCAGTAAATACAAACATAGGGTTACATTGCTTCTAGAATCACAGAATCAAAAACAATCAGTGTACAAAACAAATTACTATTATCATAGGAGGAGTGTCATCACAAAGGTTGCATTGGTTATCCTAAGGAGATCTTCCTAGGTCCCGACCCCCATCTTTGGTTATCTTGGTAACCTCTTACGAACTTCGGCCCCGCATGCACACTAGTGCAGAATCAATTATCTTTCGAGAAGATAAGATAATGATCTTGCCATTCCAAGACTTCTTGACTCATCTCAAGTCTAAACCAAGCCCTTGAGCCAATAAGCAAGGCTAATTATCAAGTTAAATATCTTAACTACCCATTACCCTAAAGTAGGTTATTTAATTTCCACTGATTACACTGACTTCCACACGAGTTATCCTGGGACCACTTTGTGTCTTGACCCTCGTTGAAAGCCACTCCCCTATTAACAACGCAATAACTCATTCTACACCCAAGGGTAGACAGTGCACAAACTAATAATAACACAACACAAGAGATAACACATCCCTATTGATGTCCAATATTGAATCCATCTACATGCACTACCCAAGAAAATCTCAAGGTGACTAACATAAATAACAACCCTGTCACAATTATAATCTGGAAGACTTATATTTTCTCTACAACAAATATTCCCCATCGTGCCCAATTACATAACACTAGAAATTTAAATAAACAATCTCAGGTAATTAAAATCACTATTATTTGGATTTCCTAAATCCAAAACAATCAATATCACATATCTAAGATACACCATTTAAACATAATTCCTATTTATAAGTCAACAGTGAATTTAAACTAAATGATTACTTTCAGTTCACAACTACTCATAAGATTAACTCAAATTCATTAATAAACTAATCAATCACTTCAATTTAATTAATCATGCTTTTCAAATAATCATTGTATTACTCACACATTAAAATAAACATAAGAACCATTTGTACCAAAATTGCAGTGTACAGACTGTGCCAAGCTCAAACTTCCGCACACAACCTTGCATGGGGGTGATGGCGCTTCCTATGACAACACCTTCCCCACACATGTGTGGAGGGATGCCATAGCAGGCCCATCCCCACCACTAAAGGGAGGTGGTGATGGAGTTAAATTCCCCAATGCCTTCTACAAACAACTTAAATTTATAAAATTTCCTCACTGTTTAAATTCGTCGTACAATGATTCTTTATAATTTTGTTTCAAATAAAATTCCTATAGGAAATTTTAAAGTGCTTTAAAATAAAACCAAGTATTTATATATAATATATATATATATATATGTATATGTACATATATATTTTAATATATATATATATATATTAATCCAATCACTAGTTCATGTTGAGCAATAAATTTTCACAGAAGAAGTTTTGTACAGGAAAGAAAAAATATTTTCATTTTCCCATACAAATAAAAGAAATAGGGAAACAAACCAAAAATGATGATTTCCTACAGAGATCTATAATTTCCTTTTGTATCAATCTATTTCAAATGATCAATTCACACAGAGGATCTAAATAATTTTTCTACAGAGGTTCCATTTTTCACGGCAATATTAAAAAAACCCAAAAGCTTTTATAGTAATGAAAATTTATATCTAAACTTTTCCAATTTGCATTAAAATAATATAAACAACTCTTTCAATTCAAAATTCACAAAAACAATAAAGAAACACGTTCCAAAAGAATTGTTTCTGAGCTGCTCTGTAACTTCAAATTGCTAATGTTACCAAAGCTTCCTCCAGTAAAATTTACACTTTCTAGAACACACAATAAACCACAACCAAGAATTCTACAACAAGATTCTAAAATAAAACTCAGAGATCCACAATTTCCTCACAATTTTTCCCACAAAACCCAAACCTTTTTGTGAAAACAACTTCCTTTCCTTTTCTCAAATTTTCCTCCGAGAATCAATTTCCAACAATTATATAACCAACTTCTAACTTACAGTTAACACCACAAAATATCTTTTCCCTCAACCACCACAAATATTTTCCAACCACGTGCATTTAAAATTAACAATTAATATATTTCAACAAATTTAAATAATCTTCTTTATTTAATTCCTATTAATTAAATAATTAAAATTACTTAATAACATGACTAAATTAAATTTATTTATTTATTTAATATAAATTTTTCACATTAATAATACCATAAATTAAATACTTAATCAAACACACATTTTAATCTACAAAATTAAACTTGCACAATAATAAAATACCCAAAACAACAAGGGTAAGGAATACGACCAAGACTCAATTGATGACACACTGTACTAGGGTAAAGGTATGACCAAGTAGCCCGTTACTATCTCCCAATTATTACTATTGAGTAGTAGACATGCTCAGATTTGTGAAACCAGGTGAAGCCATTGTCCTGTACCTACAAGCCTACAACACAAGCAAGAGTCATACATGTATACATATAGTAATTCATACACACCATGAAGAGAGAATTGTAGAAATCATAGGGAACTCGAAAGCGAGTGATGTAATACCGTTCTCTTCACCAATATAATATCACATCAAATGATGAGACAATATATCAATTAAACTACAATAAGCATATATAGGAATGTCATCACAACTATGCATCTATGCAATGATAAAGCATATTAATCATAATCACCATGCATATAATGTATCATCACATCCATATAGTCTATCATTGCTCCATTGTCAATGTATCAAGAAAAACATAAAAAAATGGAGGGGCGTCACATCCTCCCCCCCTAAGATCAAGTTTACTCCTGGAAACTTGAGAAAAAGTAAGGGTAGAGCTCCCTCCTCCTAGTATCATCTTCCCATGTAGCATAAGTGTCATCTCTAGGATCCCACTAGACCCTCACCTGCTCAATATCTCGACCCCTAAGGGCAAGTCTCCTGTGCTGGGTAACGACCACAGGCTCCAAAGCTAGCTACCCATCCTCTACCTATAAAGCAGTCCAATCAAGGATATGAGAAATGTTTGGATGATAAGGTCTAAGTACAGAAACATGGAACACATTGTCGATGAACAAGAGACTTTGCAGTAAAGCAAGGTGGTAAGCAACTGGCCCAATCTTCTCTAGAATCTCAAAAGGCTTGACAAAATGAGGTGTGAGCTTAGAACCCTTTCCATAACGAATTGGAATCTTCTTTGGTCGCACTCACAAGAAAACTTGGTCACCCACCACAAACTGACGATCCACATGGTGTGCATCCATGTACTTCTTCTGTCTATCCTGTGCAACTACTAAATGCTCTCTGATTTGAACCACCCACTGCTCCATATCTTGTAACATATCAGGACTTAATAAAATCATGTTCTCCAACCTGTCCCAACTCAAAGGAGTCTGACACGGCCATCCATACAAAGCCTGAAAAGGTGCCATTCAAATAGAACTCTGACACCCATTGTTATAAGAAAACTCTAGAAGATAGAGATAATCCTCCCATCGTGTCTGCTAGTCCATGACATACATGCAAAGCATATCTTCAAGGATCTGATTGACCCTCTCATTCTTTCCATCTGTCTCTAAGTGATACGCTAAACTAAAGTTCAACTGTGTCCCCATAGCATGTTGTAATGATGTCCAAAGAGTTGAAGTAAACACAGGGTCCCTGTTTGAAATAATCTAACGTGGAATGCCATGCAACCTCATAATGTCCTCCATGAACACTCTAGCAATTGATGAAGCATTATAAGATGAATGGATAGGTTAGAAGTGTGCCACCTTCGTCAACCTACCTATCACCACCATAATCACACCGTGTCGTCACAAAGAGTTAGGTAAACCAACAATGAAATCCAATGAAATGATATCCCATTTCCACTTAGGAACTAAATGAGGTTGTAGAAGACCAACTGAATGTTGGTGTTCAGCCTTAACTCACTAACACACTAAACACCATGACACATAATCGCCTATATTCCACTTCATACCTACCCAAAAATAAAGCGGTCGTGGATCGGCATACATCTTCTTCACTCCAGGGTGAGTTGAGTAAGGTACTCGGTGTGCCTCTATCAAAATCAAGGTATGAAGCCATTCTAAAGATGGAAAAAATATGCATCCCATGTATCTCAATAACCCATCTGTCTCCAAAGAATATCCTAAGTACCTACCATCCAAAGTCCTGCTTGACTCAATCTCAGACCTTACCTCCTGATACCAGCTATCTGTAGGAAGTGCGGTAAGAATCTGACTCCTTAAATCTACAGTAAGTCATCTCAGAAAGTTCATGCCTCTATCTACTAAGAGAATCAGCCACAATGTTCTCCTTCCCTTGGATGTACTTCACCTCAAAATCGTACTCACAAAGGAACTCCATCCATTGCCTTTTCCTAGCATTAAGGTTAGGTTGTGTAAATATATATTGTATACTCTGATGGTCGTTGTGTAACTCAAAATGGTGCCCCGATAGAAAATGCCTCTATTGATTCAAAGCATGTACTACTGCAACTAACTCAAGATCATGTGTAGGGTAGTTCAACTCATGATCCTTGAGCTTGCACGACTCGTACACAATGACTTGACCATCTTGCATCATTGCCACTCCTAACCCCTCTAAAGAAGCATCAACACAAATAACAAAGTCTCCTATAGGATCAGGTACTGCAAGGATCGGTGTGCTAGTCAACCTCTCCTTCAATGTTTGAAATGCAACCTCACTTTGCTCTAACCAATCAAATCTCTTCCCTTTCCTTTGAAGAGAAGTAATAGGGTGTCCTACCCTAGAAAATTCTTGAACAAAACGCCTGTAGTAACTTGCTAGCCCTATAAAGCCATGTATCTTTGCCACATTCGTGGGTACATGCCAATCCATGATTGCCCGAATCTTTGCAGGATCCACTACAATACCTTCTCCTGATATAACATGACCAAGGTATTTGACCTCGATTTTGAAGAACTCACATTTGGACAAGTTGGCATACAACTTATTATCCCTTAGACACTACAATACCTTCCTTAAATGTTCTTCATGCTCCTCAACAGTCCTAGAATAAATCAAAATGTCATTGAGAAATACGACTACAAACCTATCTAGGTACATGAGAAAAAGTCCATGCATTTGGCTCATGAATACCGATGGCACATTCGTCAACCTAAACAGTACCACTGTAAAATCATAGTGATCATATCATGTGTGAAATGTCGTCTTACGAATATCAGACTTCACAATCCGTAACTGATGGTATCCTGACTTCAGATCAATCTTAGAAAAGACTATCACACCTTTGACCTAATCAAACAAGTCATCGATCCTGGGTAGAGGATATCGGTTCCTGATGGTGACCTTATTTAACTGACGGTAATCTATGCATAGATGAAGAGATCCATCCTTCTTTTCACAAAGATCACTGGTGCTCCCCAAGGTGAAACATTAGGAGAAAGGGAAACCCTTCTCCAACAACTCCTCAAGCTGCAAGCAGAGCTCTTTAAGCTCTTGAGTCGTCATACAGTATGGGGCTCATGAAATGGGTTCAGAACCAGGTAGAAGATCAAACTTGAAGTCTATGTCATGCTGAGGTGGCATCCCTAGAATATCAAATGGAAAAACATCTACATATTATTGAAGTATGTGGTGGCTATCTATAGAAACCTTATTCTCTCTATTACCCATCTCCAAGTCATCTACTATCACAACAAACAACTGACATCCCTGATGAACACATCTTCTTAGCTGCATAGTCGAGATCATCCTCAATGATATAGGTCTTTGGACCCCGTACTAACTCAACCTCAATACTTGATGCATCAATGAATCATATCGAATTGTGTTGAAAATCAATCATAACCTTATGAGCATCGAGCCAATCCATCCCTAGCACTATGTCATAAGAACCTAATGGTATAATACGAAGATTTGTAGTGGTGTGGAAAGAACCAATCTCCAATATACAATCTGGTACATAGGAATGTACAACAACTCTAGCACTAGATGCTAACTCAACCTGCCACTTACCCTCTTTCCTTACTGCTCCCAGTCTATCATGTGCCATGATGGATGATGAAATAAATTAATTGGAGGCTCCTGAATTGAATAATATGGTAACTCTATTACCCTACAACATACCTATAGTCTCCACCACTGTACTCTGGTGGTCAGCCTGACAGTTGTCAACTGCAGCAAATACACGATGTCCTCTGCCTGCATCACCAATAGTCAACTATGATGCCACTAGCCTCTGTGTATATCCTGATGTGCCCTTATTGGGACACTACTAAGCTATGTGACCCTATTGGCCACAATAAAAACACCTGGTACCCCTGCCAAAACCTCTACCTCCAAAAGGTGCACTGGAATGTTGTACACTACCCCTAAAGGTAGACTAAGTACACTCTATGTTGGCTGTGCATTACTAAAGCATTTGACATGCCTCTAGTTTCGGTCACCCCCTGATTGATATCTATCATTTTGTCTAGGTGGAAAATTCTTCCATTTCCCCTGAGAGTTCTGGTACTGTCCACTCTATGTTGGTGTCTATTGTGCCTTGGGTGGTCTAGCTCCCTGAGTCTATCCACTATGTGCACTAGGCCTTGTAGCTAAAGTACTACACATCTACACTCCTACATGACCACCCAATGCCATTGCCAAGTTCTCCTCAGCAATCTTGGCCTTGTCTACCGTGGTCCCCAAAGTCTTGGGTTCAAAAACCTGCACACCTCAACTAATTCGGGCATTTCAGCCCCTAAGAAAGTGTTGCACCAACATGCCCTCGTCATCTCCAATTCCTGTGTACTATTTGAGCTCATAAAAATAATGCTCATATTGTTCCACTGACATAATCATCTGTTGTAGAGTATGTAACTCATCACCACGATGCTGTTGCCAATGATCAGATCAAAATCTAGCATGAAACCTCTCTAGAAACATCTCCCAAGATATGATACCGATTTCAATATGGAGCTTCTACTCCTCCAATCTCGACCATGTGGAAGCAAAGCCTCTCAGGTGCATAATCACACATCTGGCTCTGGTGTTGCTACCATACAAGTGCATAGAAAAGCATCTGTTCAAGTCAATCAGCCAGGTCTCTACCTCTAAACTGCTACCTGATCCATCAAATAAGTGTGGTCAAGCTCTCAGTAAATATCTCATGTGTGTAGCTACCACTGCCTCTGACTCCAAGATGGGCAAGAGTATCCTCTAGCAATTGATGCAACTGAGTTCCTTTGACCCCTGGTGGATCTGGATACTGAATACCACCTCCTGGAATGTTTTGGGAAGCTTGTTGTTCTTCACGGTCAAAATCATGAGAAACATGCGGAGGTGAGTTCTATTGCCTACCTCCATGTCTACCTCTATGGCCACGACCATGGCCTTGACCTCTCCTAGGTGGTGATCCTACACAAACAAACCAAGGTGTAAGACAAGATATGCAACTTAAATCCTACACAAAAAACTTAATGGTTTCCAAATTAACCCAAAGTTCCTAGTGCTTAAACCTAGTCTCTGATACCAAGTTTAAAACCTCGTCCCACACCCTAGAGGACGATGCAACACCTTGGAAGCACAACTATTTTTTTTTAAAAAAAGAGTAACAATGACGAGTGAAGTAAACTACTCTAACACATACATCCTCTAGGCCACGCAACATGTCTACATGTGAAATTCCAAACTTACAAATTATTCTAAAACATAGTACATGGAATTAGCTCATGATAACAACGTACAACAAAGCAATAATCCACTACAAATTAAGTCTAACACATAGAAATGTAATGATCATATTTCCACAGATACAACACCATATAAACCAAATATAACCCATTTAATCCAATGATAAATAAATCATACTTAATGTTACAATTACGTCACAAGGGTTCTCCTCGATACAAATGAGGATTACAATTACATAGTGTCCATAGTTACAATGAGAAAGAGTACAAATCCATAGAACCACATGAGCTCCTCGAACAAGAAGATCACGCCATCATGAACAAGATGAGAAATCAATAGTGTAAGGAGCATGCCACCCAGCCATATGGTACCTGTAGGCCCAACCCCCATGCTAGGAGATAGTAATAGTTAACTAAGACAATGATCTACCTCTAACACAGGAAAAATACAAAACCACATTGTACTAGTAAATACAAACATAGGGTAACATTGCTTCCAAAATCAAATAACCAAGAACAATCACTATACAAAACAAATGACTATTGTCATAGGAGGAGTGTCACCAAAAAGGTTGCATTAGTTATCCTAAGGAGATCTTTGTAGGTCCTATCCCCCATCTTGGGTTATCCTGGTAACCTCTTACGAACTTCGGCCCCACATGCACACCAGTGCGAAATCGATTATATTTCAAGAAGATAAGATAACGATCTTTCCATTCTAGGCCTTCTCGACTCATCTCAAGTCTAACACAAGCCCTTGAGCCAATGAGTGAGGCTAATTATCAAGTTAAATATGTTAACTACCCATTCCCCTAAAGTAGGTTATTTAATTTCCATTGATTACACTGACTTCCACACAAGTTATCCTTGGGACCACTTTGTGTCTCATCCCTCATTGAAAGCCACTCCCCTATCGACAACATAATAACTCATTCTACACCAAAGGGTAGATAGTGCACAAACTGCTAATAACACAACACAAGAGATAACACATCCCTATAGATGTCCAATACTGAATCCATCTACATGCACTACCCAAGGAAATCTCAAGGCGACTAACAAAAATAACAACCCTATCACAATTATAATCTGGAAGACTTATATTCTCTCTACAGCAAATATTCCCCACCATGCCCAATTACATAACACTATAAATTAAATAAACAATCTTAGGTAATTAAAAGCACTATTATTCAGATTTCCTAAATCCAAAACAATCAATATTGCATATCAAAAATTCACCATTTAAACATAATTCCTATTTATAGGCCAACAATGAATTTAAACTAAATGAATACTTTTAGTTCACAACTACTCATAAGATTAACTCAAATTCATCAATACAATAATCAATCACTTCAATTTAATTAATCGTGCTTTTCAAATAATTATTGTATTACTCACAGATTAAATAAATATATTTAATATGTATATATATAATTATATATAATTATATATATCTACACATTAATATATTATTTAATTATAAAATTAATTATACTTTTACCAAATTCAATTTTAAAATAATTACAATACAATTTCCAAATAAATAAATATATATATATATACAATATACACATAATATATAAAATACATATTATAAATAATATGTATATTATATATTATATGTATAACATATATACATACATAAATATATAATATATATTAAAATAAACATAAGAACCATTCGTACCAAAATCGCAGTGTACAGAATGCGCCAAGTTCAAACTACCGCACACAACCTTGCATGGGGGTGACGGTGCTGCCTATGACAACATCTTCCCCACACATGTGTGGAGGGCGCTGCCACAATAGG
This sequence comes from Sequoia sempervirens, assembly GCA_007258455.2. Taxonomy (NCBI): domain Eukaryota; kingdom Viridiplantae; phylum Streptophyta; class Pinopsida; order Cupressales; family Cupressaceae; genus Sequoia; species Sequoia sempervirens. Next base: position 194,319,371 of record VDFB02086081.1, on the reverse strand, counting down.
CCCATCCCCACCACTAAAGGGAGGTGGCAATGGGGTTAAATTCCCCAGCGCCTTCTACAAACAACTTAAATTTTTAAAATTTCCTCACTGTTTAAATTCATCTTACGACGATTCTTTATAATTTTGTTTCAAATAAAATTCCTACAAGAAATTTTATAGTGTTTTAAAATAAAACCAAATATTTGTATATAATATATATATGTATATGTCCATATATATTTTAATATGTGTGTGTGTGTGTGTGTGTGTGTGTGTATAAATTAATCTAATCACTAGTTCATGTTGAGCAATAAATTTTCACAGAAGAAGTTTTGTACAGGAAAGAAAAAATATTTTCATTTTCCCATACAAATAAAAGAAATAGGGAAACAAACCAAAAATGATGATTTCCTATAGAGATCTATAATCTCCTTTTGTATCAATCTATTTGAAATGATCAATTTACACATAGGATCTAAATAATTTTTCTACAGAGGTTCCATTTTCACGGAAATCTTAAAAAAAAAACCAAAAGCTTCTACAGTAATGAAAATTTATTTCTAAACTTTTCCAATTTGCATTAGAATAATATAAACAACTCTTTCAATTCAAAATTCACAAAAATAATAAAGGAACCTGTTCTAGAAGAACTGTTGCCTCGAGAATTATTGTCGAGCTTCTCTGTAACTTCAAATTGCCAATGTTGCCAAAGCTTCCTCCAGTAAAATTGCCACTTTCCAGAACACACAATAAACCACAGCTAAGAATTCTACAACAAGATTCTAAAATAAAACTCAGACAGATCCACAATTTCCTCACAATTTTTCCCACAAAACCCAAACCTTTTCATGAAAACAACTTCCTTTCCTTTTCTCAAATTTTCCTCCGAGAATCAATTTCCAACAATTATATAACCAACTTCTAACTTACAGTTAACACCACAAAATATCTTTTCCCTCGACCACCACATATATTTTCCAACCACATGCATTTAAAATTAACAATTTATATATTTCAACAAATTTAAATAATATTCTTTATTTAATTCCCATTAATTAAATAATTAAAATTACTTAATAACATAACTAAATTAAATTTATTTATTTATTTACACATCAATAATACCATAAATTAAATACTTACTAAAACACACATTTTAATCTACAAAATTAAACTTGCACAATAATAAAATACCCAGAACAACAAGGGTAAGGAATACAACCATAAATCAATTGACGACACACTATACTAGGGTAAAGGTATGACTAGGTAGCCCATTACTATCTCCCAATCATTACTATTGAGTATTGGACACAATCAGACCTGTGAAACCATGTGAAGCCATTGTCCTGTACCTGCAAACCTACAACACAAGCAAGAGTCGTACATGTATACAGATAGTAATTCATACACACTCTGAAGAGAGAATCATGGAAATCATAGGGCACTCACAAGCGAGTGATGCAATTTTGTTCTCTTCATCAATATATAGTTTCACATCAACTGACGAGATAAGATATCAATTAAAATACAATAAGCATATATAGCTCAATGCCATCACAACTACGCATCTATGCAATCATAAAGCATATTAAACATAATCACCATGCATATAATGTATCATCACATCCATATAGTTTATCATTGCTCCACTATTAATGATAGAACAACCATAACATAAAATAAGTTCTAACAAAGTATTTGAGCTATCGAGAAAAACAAAATAAAATAGAGGGGTGTTGCATTGGCAGTGCAGTTACAGGCACAACTTACACAGGAATAGGCGTAAAGATTGGCACAAGAAGAGGCACCTTCTCCTGCCCTAGACCCACAGGTGGCCCAATTGATAGCAGAGAGAGATTCCTTCAAATGGAGGGTAGTAGAGGTAGAGGGTGTTGCTTGGAGACTCATGGGCACTATTGAGAGTTCATCTTTGCTAGAGGCCATTGTAGAGGGATTCGAGATTGCCAGGGAGACTAAGCATTATTGGATTAGATACGAGTATTTGTGCCCTCCTAACCATAGAGAGCCTTACCTTCGGTCCCACAATAGAACTAGGAGTAGATCACGAACAACGACACATAGCAGAGGGGTCATAGGGCCTCAACAGGATCCCGACACAGGGGGTAGTGGTAGGCGACCATCCTCAAGACCAGCTCCATCAAGGGGCTTGACTAGTCAGTCGTGAGATGTGATTTTTATTGATGTAGTATTATTGATGTTCCTCACACATGTATATCATTTTTGGAGCATGCACATTGTCTTTTATCATATCTCATGTATCTCTCTATACTTTTTAGTTTCATTGGACATTGGACATTTGTATGTATTTTTGATGAGCGATGATATGCAATGGCGATGAGTTTTGATGATGTGATATGCATGTATTTCTACTTGATGTAGTATGGATTTTGATATGCATTTTATTGATTTGATGACTAACATGATATGTAGGATGATTCATGATATGATGATGATTTGTGATGTGTACTAATGATGTCATGCAGGTGGATGACCTAGGATGTTGATTATGAAAGTGTGCAATGGGATATATGATATGTTTATGAAAAATGATGTGGAAATGTAATGTATGCATGGAATTTTTGCTTCTGGATTTTTCAAATGCAAGAAAAAAATGATGATGTGATGGAGAATGGATGCTTATGTTTATGAGATAAATCATGAATTTGTAGTATGTATATGATTTAGGAAAAGATCTGAAATGATATGTGAAATGGGTCAAATGTTATCGGAAAATGATAGATGATTTAAAGATATGATATGAATGTAATGTGAAAAATGATAAATAATGGGATGAAATGAACATGATTAATAATAATGAGATGTATGATAAGATTATAAATGAAATGTAATGAAATGATGATGAAATAGATGAAATGATAATGATAAATGAAAATGAGATGAAATGAGAAGATGATAAATGACATGTAACGAAATGTCAATGAAATGATATGAAATAGATGAAATGATAATGAGATGAAATGAGAAGATTATAATGACATGTAATGAAATGTTGATGAAATGATATGAAATAGATGAAATGATAATGATAAATAATAATGAGATGTAATGAGAAGATTATAATGACATGTAATGAAATGTAATGAAATGATGATGAAATGATAATGATAAATAATAATGAGATGTAATGATAAGTGAAATAAAATAGATTATGAAATTATGATATAAAGATAAAATATGAAAATGAAATGGTAATGAAGATGATAAATAGTATGCAAATGTGTAGAATGAAAATGAAATGGATATAAAAATGATAAGATGTTAATGAGATGAAGATGATAGATAATATGAAAATGAAAGAGATATGAAATACCTAATGGATAAATGAATGATATGAAATGATAAAGGATCTAAATGATATGAGAATAAATGACAAACTATATGATATGTACAGGACCTAGATGAAATTATAATGATTAATGAAATCATGATGAAGATGAGAGATGATAATGAAACAAATGTTTGAATGTCCTCTACAAATAGTCTAAAGGAACATGACAACCCTTGATGTTTTTTTTCAGCCTTTCAAAACTTTGATGCAAATCCAGTATGTAGATATATGTAATGATCTAAATGAAATGCAATGAAATGAAACCCACCGTTTGTTGAGCGCTTTGTTAGCTTTCTTGAATTAGCATAGAGTGTTTTAAAATGTTGGAAGTATGTACAAGCATCAAAGGGGAAATTGGCACCCATGATGACCTAAGTACAACTTTCATGATTTTTGATATAGCAAGTGAATACAAGCATCCAAGTATAATTGAACTGAGATGACTTGAGCATTTCTTGCATAAACAGACAAAGATAAACCACTTTATGATACAAATTTGGAACTGTCATCAATGATATGCTTTGAAAATCATGTCTCGCAACATATTTGCACCAAATTGATAGTCAATCTCAAGACAACGGACAAAGAAAAATCATTCTCTTTCCTCACCACTCTAGTTTAGTAAATCATTGAGTGTGCTCCAGAGGGATGATATCAAAAATCAAACAACCATTGTTCAAAATATAATACTGCTATTCCAAACATTATTCATATTTTAGATCATCCAGATATGAGTCATGATATGAAATTTGTTGAAAATTGTGATATGGATCAATGATTGGATAGTTGTTCATGTTATTTGATTGTTTGTTCACATAATTGGATTTTATGTCATTATCTAGCTACTTTGGTAAACTCTGAAAGTTGATTATTCCTATTATGACAACGTTTGCCCCCAGTATTGGTACAACTTGCTAAAATGAATATGTACAACGATCAAGCCATGGTAAGACATTATCGCTCTAGGAAAATGACAACATTATGATGCTGATATGACCCTAGGATGATGCATGAAATGAAGGTTGAGGAGCTAAGTGCAGAACATAAATTAATAGATGGAGAGCTACAAATAGCGTCTCTTTGCCAGATTTTCACTATTTGTGTTTATTACATTTTTTTGATTTCCCGTTTTATTTTTATTTTTTTAGGACATTTTATGCTGTTTTTATGGATTTTTCAGGACTTTTATTGTTGTTTTTGTTATTTTTTCAGGACTTTTTTTGCTATTTTGTTATTTTTTAGGACTTTTTCTACTATTTTTGTGGATTTTTTAAGGACTTTTTTTACTATTTTTGTTATTTTTTAGGACTTTTTCTACTGCTTTTGTTAAATTTTCAGGACTTTTTTGGCTGTTTTTGTTATTTTTTTCAAGAATTTTTATGGATGATGATAATTGATTCAGACATAATACTTCTTCAGGTGCATGATGTGGATGGGTTCATCAAATAGGTCCCCTTCTGACGTTGAAAGTTTGTATGCTCCTAAACCATATACTACTATGACCACATACATACCCAACCAATTTGGTTCAAACTTTCCTTTCTTCTCTTTATCTTGCTAATTTCGTGGGTTTTCCTTCAAAACAAGATTACCGACATGAAAGGTACATCGCTTGACTATATGATTATAGATGTGAGACATCATATATTGATATGCTTTCAAATGATCAACTTCTCGTTGTCTCTTCTCATCAAGGATTTCTAGCTCTTGCAGTCGGGAAACTCTGTATTCATCATCTATTGTGAGACCCTTCAATGATACCTTGAGTGATGGAATCTCAACCTCTAGAGGTAATATTTCTTAAGCTCCATAGACAAGAGCATACAGTGTTGATCCTGTTGGCATTCTGATGCTAGTTCTGTAGGCCCATAATGTGTGATTGAGTTGAATGTGCCAATATTTCCCTACATCATTCACAGTCTTCTTCAAAATTTTCAATATATTCTTATTTGAGGCCTCTACTTGGCCATTCCCTTGCGGATAGTACGGTGTTGAATATCTATGTTGAATATGGAATCTCTCACAAAGTTCATCAACATCCTGATTCTTGAATGGTCGTCCATTATCTGTGATAATGGAGTTGGGAATACCATACCGACAAATAATATAGTTGAGTATGAACAATGAGATTTTTTTGTCGATAACCTTAGTAAGAGGTAGTGCGTCAATCCACTTGGTAAAGTACTTTGTCGCTATGATGATGAACTTGTGTATGTTCGATGATGAAGGATGAATCTTGCCAACTAGATCTAACCCCCATTGAGAGAATGGCCAGGTCGACGTGAATGGTTGAAGTTCTTGTGCAAGAGCACGAATAAGATTCCCATGAATCTGACATTTTGAGCACTTCTTCACAAAAGTGACCAATTCTCTTTCCATTGTAGGTCAGTAGTACCCCATTCTAATCAATTTCTTGGATAAGGTCAGTCCACTTGAATGAGTACCACAAATGCCACCATGAACTTCTTGTAAAGCCTTGTTAGATTCGTCACGTTCAAGACATCGAAGTAAATTACTATCAAGATCACGATGATAAAGGGTGTTAGTGATAAGAGTATATCAAGAGGATTGGCACATAAAGTTTCTCTTTTGGTTATAGGATAAGTCAGGTGGGAGGATTTCATCTTTAAGGTAGGAATAAATCTTACCATACCAAGGTGAATTAGATCCTACTAAGTGGAAAATGTTTTTTCTTTCAGGTGTGTCATAGGCAGGTGTAAATGATTGTTCCACCAGAAATTCATAGTGAGCCTAATTTTCTGGGAGTTGCAACAATGATGTGATCATGGCCATGGTTTTAGCTTCCTTTTTATCATGTCTTGGAATCTGTATGAACTTGATATCTACAAAGTACTTCTTGAAATCGTACACCATCTTCTTATATGGCAACGATTTGTCATCTTTGGTTTGATAATCATCATTGATATGATTAATGACTAACTGTGAGTCACCATAGACTTGTAGTTCTATGATCCTCCATTCCAATGCTATCTTGAGTCCAATGATTAAAGCTTCATATTCGGCTATGTTATTGGTGCATGGAAACATTAGCCTATATGACCAAGGAATGGTATGTCCTTTAGGGGTGACAAAGAGTATTCCTACCCCTGATCCATGTTGAGGGAAAGAACCATCAAAGTATAATGGCCATGGCTATTTTTATTCTGCAGTGAAGACATCAACATCTAGAAATTAAATGTGCATGGGATGCTCTACTTGTAGTGGTGCTTCAGCCAGTTGATCAATGATAACTTGTCCTTTGATTTTTTTGCAATCAACATAATGGATACCAAACTCACTCAGGATCATAACCCATTTTTCTAACCTTCCTGTCAATGTAGCCTTGCTTAGAAAATACTTGAGTGGATCAATCTTTGCAACAATATTGATTGTATGAGTTAACATGTAGTGCCAAAATTTATGTGAGGCAAAGACTACTGCTAGACAAGTCTTCTCGATGAAAGTGTTGTTGAGTTCATGACTTTTGAGCATTCGACTAATGTAATAAATTGCACATTCCTTTCCTCTAGAGTCCTCCTATGTTAATAATTCCCCCAAATATTTCTTTGTTGCGGCAATATATAAGATTAGTGGTTTGTCCAAATTTGGTGGCACTAGAACTGGTGGGTTCATTAGGTATTGCTTGATCTGTTGAAAGGCCATTTCACACTTGTCATCCCATTTGAAAGGAACATTCTTATGCAATAGATGTGTGAAAGGGGTATGTGTAGGATCATCATGGAAAAAATAGGCCCTTAAGTGGCAAAAAATTCAAAAAAATCAGAGTTAGGCAACTTGACATAAAAATTTGAATAAGTTATCTATATTATTTCAAAAATATGTAAGAATAGAATTTGTAGCAAATTGAATGTAGTTTCTAAACTACCGGTTTTAAAAAAAAAAAAATCTATTTGGTGAAAATTTGAAATTTCAATGCAATAGTACTTAAATTTCAGGGAAAAAATAAGTAGGTGTTCGTCGATAACCCTAACCACAATAAAATGAGAATATTTTTTTATAATATTTTAGATATAGGTAGAGGAATCGTGTCTCGATGTGATGCATATTTTTTTGTAATCTTTTTCCAAGTAAATAATTAATTATTACTTTTTTATTACAACTTTTTAAAAATATAAAAACTCATATGTCTGACCACCTTAACTTGGTCAAAACTTCATGAAATTCAATTTTTCTTTTTTTAATCCTATAGTATGCAAAGCATAGAATGTGATGCATGTTTTGGATTCAAAAAAATTGATACTGTTTGAAAGCTATTGATGTTTTTAAATTAGCCTATCAATTAGGACTTTAGTCATAATTCAAATAGAAAATGAATAATAATTACTTATTAAATTCAAAGTAAAGCATAATTTATATTGGTGGAAAGCTGAGAATCTCCTTTAAAAGCCCTTTTCGTTTCATCAGTTTTGGGTAAAAAAAATTCATCAGCCACATACCCATCATATTTCCACTTTTTGGCCCATCATGATCCTGCACATACCCAAAAGTAGACGTTTATCTGCTAGTTGTGTGATGAACCTTCGTATAGATTGAAGTCATCCCTGTAATGACCTCAATTGACTGATATTCCTTGGTGGAGGAATTTCCACAATTGCTTGTACCTTGGAAAGATTCTTCTTCAATTTTGTTTTCTAATACTATGTATCCTAAGAGCTTTCCAGATATGACCCCGAAAACACATTTCTTGGGGTTAAGAGGAACTTTCAACTTTTCCAACCTTGAAAAGATTTTGTATAACACTTCAAGATGTCCTTCTCTTGTGTATGAATTTTCCAATATATCATCTACACAATCTTCCATGAATGTGTGCATCATGTCATGAAAAATTGTAGTCATAGCCCTTTGATATGTAGCCCCAACATTCTTTAGACTGAAAGGCATGACATTCAAACAATAAGTCCCCCATGGACATGTGAAAGCTATTTTTTCCTTGTCTTCAAGTGCAATCTTGATTTGGTTGTAACCAGAAAAACCATCCATTAGTGAATACATGGCATGGCCAGTTGTTAGATCAACTATACTATTGATGTTTGGAAGTGGGAAGTCATCCTTAGGACATGCTTTATTAAGATCTTTGAAATCTGTACACACTCTGATACTTCCATCTGGCTTGGACACGAGAACAACATTGGAGATCCATTCTGCATAGTCGATTGATCTTATAAATCCCACATCAAGGATTTTTCTGAGTTCTTGTTTAACCGATAGTGCAACATGAGGATGCATCTTTTTGAGTTTTTGTTTCATAGGTTTAACTCCTAGTTTGATGGAAAAGTGACGCATTATAAGATAAATATCAAGACCTGGCATGTCTGCATAAGACTAGGAAAATTTTACTTGATTTTCTCTTAGAAATTCCATGAACTCAGGTACCTTTTTATCTGTCATTGATGCAGATAACTGTAGAATCCTTGGTTTTTAGGTAGTTTCAAGATTAACCTCTTTTGTAGGCTCAATTAAGATAGGTAATTGCTTGTGATAGTGCTCTGGGAGAGTGTGAAGTATTCCATCATCTGGTGCCTTAAAAAGGTTTTCACCATCTAATACGCTCTTCATTTTATCTTTTGTTTGATCTAACTACCATATTCTAGTTTTCACCATTAGATCTTTCTTTTTTATTTTTATTTTTGCAGCTAGGAGACTTGACACTCTCTTGGTTAAAGACTCTATGCTGAAAATTGCTAGTGGAACAATCATTTGTGTCATCTGCGGAAATGAAGTTCACGATAGATTCATCACTTAGAAACATAGGTATATCGATAGGTTTAGATAGATCCCAATCAATGAGATCGGGATGGATCAGTGGTAGCAGATCATTAGGTTGCATGAAATCAGCTATGGTTATGGTCATAATGGAGTTTTCTGGAGGATCCGAGGTATGGGGTAGATCAATGACGATACTATTCTCATGATAGTCTTGTTCAATTAAATCCGACTTAGTATCACTAGAATCATAGTTACCTTGTAGTTCAGATCCTTGCAGTTGGGACCCTAACCCTTCACCTTCGATTAGAGTTGGGGTGTACTTGTGTATCAGATCAACCTTTTTGTCTCTCCAGAACTCATCACTGTAGATGGTGTCCCATTCATATTCACCAGATTCTATGTCAAAGTTATTAACCACGAAATTCTGAATTGTTGTCAAACATGCTTCTCTTGTATTGGAACCTTCTTGCAATGTGAGGACAACATCATGCAACTGCTTGGATGCTCTTTCTTTTGAGTTAGTATCATATCCTAGTCCTTTTTTATCTTTTGCGGTAAGTCCTAGAAGGTGAATAGGCTCAACTACTCCTTTTCTTTTCTTGATAAGACCATTTCCATCATAGCCCATCTTTTACATGATTGAATACCCTTTACCATATTGGTCAGTTGGTATCTTGACATTCATAACTATTTCGTATTCATCTTTATAGATCATCTTTAGAACTTCTCTATTCTCAAGATCTTCCATGGGGAATTTTTCTTTGATAAATCGTCCATTAAACTTTGTACTTGGCTGTATTGGTGATTGCGTTGAGGTTGATGCTACAAATATTTGATGTTCTATGATAAAAGGTTGTCCATGTGACTAAGGTGATGTAGGTAAGTTAGCAAGACAGAGAGATTACTCCCATGTACTCCATTTTCCTTGAACCGTAATTTCTTGTCACAAATTTTGGTTAACTAACTGATTTGTGTATCAACCTTCAGAGAAACACTAGTAAGAGCTTCCCGATTGTTGGGAACCAAAGTATCTTGACTAGCTTTGATGTTGGCACAAGTCTGACTATTTGAATTATTAGCTGGTATTGTGATCTCTTGTTTGTCATAAGGAAACTTAAGACATTGATGATATGTGGACGATACAACTTGCATTTCATGAATCCATGGATGACCCAACAAGATGTTGCATGCAAGATCATTGTCTAATACTTGATAGAAAGTATTCTTGATAACAGGTCCCACTCTTATCAACAACATGATCAAACCCTTGGATGCTCTTTCCTCATCATTGTAGGATTTAATAGTAATCTTTCTTCTGGGATCAATGGAGTCCTCATAAAATCCTAAAGCCTAAACTAACTTCATGGTACATATGTTCAAACCAGCACCTCCATCTATTAGGATGCATCTGACATGAAACTTGTGGATCATGACTTCTAAGTATAGCGATGAGTTATGGGGATGTGTCATGGAAACGTCATATTTTTCAAAGAATGAGACACATGTGGGTGAGGAAAAGTGTCCCACCATGGCTTGAAATCGGTCCACATCTAGATCAGTGGATATAGTTGTTTCAACGAGGGCCTTTTCTATAATTTCCTTATGTGTTGGGGAAATCTTTAGGAGTTCTAAAATAGAAATATAAGCAGGAGTTTTTCCAAGTTGATTGACTAAGTCATATTGATGTTGAGGGAGGGGTGCAGTGGATTTTGAAGAAGTTCCCTTTAAGACAACTTTAGCTTGTGCCCTTGTTGTTGCATTGACTTGTCTATATTCCATCTTTTCTTTAACTTTTATAACATTGACCTGCTCATCATTAGTGTAGATATGGTTGATTATATTATTTTTGATATGATTCACACTTTTTCTAGAAGAATCACCCTTTTGATAGTTGGGCAAAGGGTTGTGAAATTCTTGGTGGTCTTCGTTTGATTGTTGGGGTCCTATTGTGATAGTGCCATTTTCGATTAAGTCTTGGATGACATTTTTTAGGGCTTGACAATTATTCATGTGATGGCCCTTGCACCAATGATAATCACAATAGTATGCATCATTCCATGATGGAGGCTTCACACTGGGTTTAAAGTTGCATTAAGGTGGAAAAGTAAGGACATTTTTAGCCATCAACTCTTTGAATGCAAATTCTAAAGATTGACCTAGTGGAGTAAAAGTTCTGCTAGAGAAGAATTAAAATCATTGTGGATTATTGTTTGAGGCATTTCCTAAGGAATTGTTGTTGTTATTGTTTCCATGGTAACCTTTATTGTTGGAATTCCCTTGATTGGGAGTAAAATTTTGATTCATGTTATTCCTCGAAGGAGGAGGATTGTTTCCTTGATTTGTGACTGACTTGAAATTGTTATAGTTATTGTTACGAGGAGCACTTGGAGCACTAAGAAAAAATGGCTTAGTCGAGACATGATTTGTATCTACAACACCATCATTCACCATGTTTTTGTTAAGAGTCCAAAACTTAGATTTGTTGTTTTGGTGATTTGAAGAGCTAGGATTGTCCTTATCAAGTTTTATTATCCCTCTTTGGATTAAGGCACCTTTAATGGTGACAACATTTTCAATCAATTTTTGAAAAGAGGTAGGACAATGAAGATTAAGATGATAACTCATCTCTTGATCTAGGTTGTTTATGAAAGTAGTGATCTTTTCCTTTTCAGGAACATGATGTGGGTATCTAGTGAACAATCTTCTCCATCTCTGAAGAAATGTAATGAATGGTTCACCGGGATTCTATGGAGCCTTGCAAAGATCAATCATGGTTATTTGATGTTTTATGTTATAGTAATATTGTGATATGAACTCGTTAATCAATTCCTCAAATGTCTTGACATGCGGTGTGATTTTTGATAGCCATTCCATAGATTGGCCTCCAAGACTCCTAGGAAACAAACACATAAAGTATGTATCCTCATGGGAAAACTCTAAATTCATATTTTAGAAGTCTCTAATATGATTGATTGGATCCGATTTCCCATTATAAGGATCAAACTTAGGGATTTTACAATGTTTTGGAAATGGGATCATTTTCAGACGTCAGTCAAAAGGATATGGACAGATGTCATCAAGAGCATATTTATTCTTTGTTGTTCCCCCTTGCATGTCTTTAATTTGTCCTTGAAGTGCCTTAATATATTGAGACAAGGCACTAAGATCAAACAAAGGTGTTTCATGAAGACTTCTCTTTAAGTTCTCAATATCAAAATCATGAGGCAATTTAGCTCCTTTGTCAGCCAAATACAAGAAATATTTCTCTTTGTTGTGCTCTCAAATATTTTCCAAGGCTTTGTGAAATTTGGGATCTTGCTCAGCCCCTCTAAGGTGATGTTCTTCATCTCGTTCATCATCACTATCTATAGGAGTTCTGCTCATGTCTCTGTTGAAGGGGAACAATTTTTTTTCTCTTTTATCCATATTGTTGTCAAAAAGGGGATTACTACTCTCACCTTCTTCTTGAGTTATTTGAGTATAATATTCTTGTTGAATGTCCTCTTTCAGCTTATTGTATTGAGATATTGTAAAAATAGGCATATTATTTTTAAATGTTCCCCTAAACTTAGATCACAGTTTGATAAGTGCAAAAAATGATGATATATTGATCCAATAAGATAAAAAATCTTATGATATGATAAAAAATGTTCCTAATTCTTTATTGTGGATTCCAATGATGAAGGATATTAGAATCTTGTTGGGGAAGTTGAATCAATAATCAGAAATTTGCTTGAAAGGTGCACTTTTAAGATTTGATCCTTGTTTTTGAAGAATGATTAAGTATATCAAATAGCCTAATTAAACTCACATAAGGATTTGACTGGGATGCGTTGGATATTCAATAGAAGGTTGTGGTAGATAATTAAAGTTGAGAGGTTGATTGTGATTGTGTCGTTGTGATAGAGCTCTTCTTTGGAAATAGGCTTGTGAATATAAATGCTCTACAAAAACTTATGGAATGGAGGAAGACTTTTCAACTTTTATAGAAAAACTTTCTGCGTTGCAAGGTTTTCTTATAACCTAAATGTTTCTTTGGTTTCTTGATCCTATTGGCAATCGATTTCCTGACAAATTTAATTGATTTCCACTCACTAAGCATGGGAGAAATGTCAAGATGCTACTGGACCGAAGATGTTACAAACTCAGATCTATTAATAGTAAAAATTATGGAAAGTGACAGATGCACTACTCTATGCCCTATATGCGCTATAGAAATAGGCATATGCACTAAAGAAATAGTCAAATGTACCACAATAGACCTCAAATGCGCTACTCTATGTCCTATATGCACTAAAACAGTTTTTTGATACAATTTTTTTGAATAGTTTTGAACAGTTTCATTTAAATTTTTGCATTTTCATTTTGGATGATCTTTTATCTGAATTAATGTGATTGAAAATGTAGCAAACACTCTAAAAATAGTTGTTTTTAAGCCCTATACTAAACATCAAGTCTATGTTCAAAAATGTTTTCAAAAAGTGTTTTCACAGGTTTTTTTGCACATAATAGACAATTCAGGTAGACTCACTCTTAGTACTCAAGTAGGTCTTCATAATAGCCATAACCCACATGTTAGAACTGCATCGACTCACATAGCCATGTCACCTCCGAAGGGGCGCTCATGTTTTTCTCTTTTCCAGGCGTGTACTTGGAGTGACGAAACTGGATACTAGATCCCTTGAGCAAACAGTCCTTGGCAGTTATATGGTGAGTTTCTTGGGGGCAGATTCTTCCTCCCCTTGCACTGTGATTATTAAGATGTTTGGAATCTGACACGGTTGGCTACTACACTAGGTTCATAGTAAGGGTTTCCGTTCAGTGCATCAATAATAAACTCCTTCAAGAGACCTCCCAACCTTAGGACAAAGTCTTTGGGGATGGTTATCTTGCACACTACCAACAAAAGTGGGTTTCCCCAAATTTACTTTAAATTTTATAGTGGGGTGGAATAACCTGGCTTTGGTTTGAACCCACTTGGGTCATTCCTCTTGGTGAGTAATTTTTCCCACAAGAGAAAGCTCTCTACAGGATGTAATAAAGCATTAAAATTGCAAAAAATGAAAAGGTAAGTCTAGTATTTTGATCACCCTATTAAGGGGAGAGCATAGACCTATTTCCATAGACAAAGCAAACAGTTTTCTTTTTAGAGCCCAAATGACAATGATTTAATCTATGTGAAGATGCTTCTTGACAACAATCATTAGATTCGTTTTAACTGTAAAATCAATGTGTGGTGACTACCCTAGGATTTCCTCTTTTTAAATTCCATTTTTATCCTAGGATTGGTTCATTTTAAATTAGTGTGTCTACCCTAGGGTTGCTTCTTTTTAAGCCAAAAAAGATCCTATCTACGGAAGGCGTCAGACTCAGAACCCTATTTTAGTTACAACCTACATGCACTAAATGGTCACACAAATGCACTAAAGAAAATAGTTAATGCGCTAAAACATACCCCATAAGTGTTGCAGAAAACCTTAAATGCGCTAAAAAAAATCCTAAATGCGCTAATCTAAGAATGCAAAAAAAAATTTAGGACAATTTTAAATGAAGTAAGCTAAATGGATGCACTATTTTGTTCCCTAGATGTGCTAAAGAAATTGTCTAATGCACTGAAATAGTTCTTGGATGCACCGAAAGATCCGCAGAAGTGTTGAAAGAAACCCTGTATGTGCTAAGGAAACCCAAGGATGTGCTAAAATGAGAAATTTCTTGAAAAGCGAAACTCCAAAATGTGAAATCTTGTCAAAAAAAAAACCTGCAAATAGATGTCAAAAACAAGGTGAAAGCCCCATAGTGGGCACCAGAAATGTGTGGTCGATTTTAAGTGTATCAAGTGTAGATTAAAATAATAAATCAAACACACCAATAAGACATTATATCAAAATAGAAGATCAAATAAAAGGAATGCAAACTTAGTCTTTTGTCCTTTATGTCATCCTATCATTCTCTATCCCCAGTATTTTTGTTGATTCCAGCTTGCTCTTAGATTGTATGCTAAGCTCAACAAATAGTCTTCCTAGAGAATGATATTAAAGATGAATGCATGCTATGCTAAGATATGATTAACATGCTTAAAGTAAACATGATTTCTAGAATGAAAAATTGCAAAATTATGAATGCTAAAGTTGATAAAAATAATGCTAAAATGTTAATCGCTTGTCTCTAATGCATGTATGTGTGTGTAACCAATGCTTGGATTCATAGGGGTATTTATAGAGTTTTCAAAAGATTCTGATTGGCTAATGTGATCAATGACTGTGATAAGCATGGTAGATCAAACGGTCAAAGATGGAGAAGACTGGAGAGAAAAATAGAAGAAAAACGGAAAGCAGGATTTGTTTCCTCTTTCATGAGAAATGATAAAAATGAATTGTAAAAATCATCTTTTTGTGAGATTGAGAAAATATTTTGAAGATAAATAATGAATTTATTAAATTCATTATTCATTTATTGGTGACACAAAATATTTTCTTAATTAAATAAAATATTTAATTAATATTTGGAAAGTGGCATGTGGAATTAATTAAATAATCATATTTAATTAATTTTAGAAGAAAGGGAATTAAATTCAATTAAATCAAATGTTTAATTAAACTTAAATGTGATAATTAATTTAAATAAAAATGATATTTATATAACTAATTAAGTGGACTTAAGAAAGTGGTAATTAAATAAAATGAATTTATTTAATTAAAGTGTAAGAATAGAGTAGGTGAACAATATAAATAAATAAATTAAATTTATTTATATGTAGAGGAATTAAGAAAGAAATTAATTAAATAATAAATATTTAATTAAATGTCAGGATTAAATGATATGACCATTTTTATGGAGATACACCTACAAATACATAGTTATTTTATCAATTCAAAAAATCTAGCATTAGTGCAACTTTCATGGGTATGTGTAGGGTCATGATGGGCCAAAAAGTGGCAATATGAAGGGTATGTGGCTGACAATTTTTTTTACCCAAAATTGTTGAAATGAAAGGGGTTTTTAAAGGAGATTCTTAGCTTTCCACCAATATAAATTATGCTTCATGTTGAATTTAATAAGTAATTATTATTCATTTTATATTTGAATTACGAATAAAGTCCTGATTAATAGGCTGATTGAAAAATATCTATAGCTTTCAAACAATATCACATTTTTTGAATCCAAAACATGTTTCACATTCCATGTTTCACATACTATAGGATTAAAAAAAGAAAAAATGAATTTCATGAAGTTTTGACCAAGTTAAGGTGGTCAGACATTTGAGTTTTTACATTTTTTAAAAGTTGTAATAAAAAAGTCATAATTAATTATTTACTTGGAAACAAATTACAATAAAATATGCATCACATTGGGCCATGAGTCCTCTACTTAAATCTAAAATATTATAAAAAATAATTATCATTTTATTGTGGTTAGGGTGGCCAGATAGACACCTACTTTTTATTTTCTTTGAACTTTAAGTACTATTGCATTGAAATTTCAAATTTTCACAAAATAGATTTTTTTTTTAAACAAACCTAGTAGTTTGGAAAATACATTCAATTTGCTACAGATTCTATTCTTACATATTTTTGAAATAATATAGATAACTTATTCAAATTTTTACGTCAAGTTTCCTAACTCAGTTTTTTCTAAATTTTTTGCCACTTAAGGGCCTATTTTTTCCATGAAGATCCTATACCCTCATAAGAGAAAATATTATCACATGTTAAGAGCATTGAAGAGTATATTTATAAGTCATCTACAACAACAATCAAGATCATATCATTATGTCAAGATTCATGTGTGTTCATATCATGTTTTGGAGTTAACATTGTGATGTAGGTTTCAAGCATTCAAGCATCAAATAAAGTAATAATTCAAGCCAATTCATCCAAGATCAAGCTCCTTAGAGATATGTGTTATAATCTAGTCCTCTAAGGGTAGCCAATAAGGTTTTTGTGATTTGTGAAATAGCATTGTTCACTCATCAATTCCCTCCATTTATCATTATCTTTTATCATCAAGGTTTAATTACAAAATCGAGGTTTGATCAAGGAAAATCCCTATTAAACATTTCTCTCTCTCTCTCTTTGTATGTGTTGATTTACAGGTGAATAAGGATTGCAAACCAATCAAAAGAGAAATTCTATAAAAAATTAGTCAAAAGTTGTCATCAAAGTTGTCAAGCCATGAAAACTCACATATATAATTTATTTTTGAATTTTTGACAATGAAAACCAGATAGATCAAAAGCCTAGATCCGGGATCTAAGGACTATAAAAGCATATTTTGGACCCCTATATAGGGACCCATTCCCCCTAGTGTGAATTTTTCCTTCAATAATGTTCAAAACCCACTTTTGGTGCCAAGTACATGCCATTCTACCCTTTTCATATCTACCAAAAAGTTACTGTTTGTATTTGTGCTATCATAATACTCTGCAATACAAGTTTTAGGTCACATAATTGAGTTTATTAAGGAATTTACCTTTATCTCCCAAAAGTGCATTTCAGTCATTTATGTCATAAGAAAACAACAGATTGAATCCTAATAGGGTTGACTCACCTCAAGGTTGAAAGTCAATTCTATCCTTGGGGGATCTATTTTTGTAATTAAATTAGGGAAAAGGTGAATTTTAGGTGTTCCATTTTAGTAAGCCTCTTCACACACACTTATCTCACCACACAACTCTTTACTTCATTTTAGTTTCACAAAAATGTCTAAATTTTTCATTACTTTTCTCATTTTTCACATTCTCATCAATTACATTATCAATTGACATTGAAATAATAGGGATTTTTGATTAAAAATTGCTTGTATAATCTATTGGCATGCATTCTTATTTATATCCAAGAGATCTTACTAAGAAAATTATCCAAAATAGTACTTTAAATTTTTAAAAAATATTTTTCGTGTTCAACAACACAAGGATTTTCATTTTCAATAACAAAAGGATTTCATTTTCACCAACACAAGGTTTTTCATTTTCAACAACAAACTTGAGATTTTAATTTTCATCAATAGAAGGATTTTCTTTTTAAAAAAAAAGAATTTTTATTTTGACCAACACAATGGATTTCATTTTCAATATTTATTTCTACAACTTTTCTATGAATTAAATCGATCTCAACATTATTATATCTAACTTATAAATAATGAATATGAATATAATCTAGAATCACATTTTCCATATCATTCAAAGGTTGATTTAAAGGTGCACTTGGATTTGTGCCTATTTTCAAATTATCCATAGCATTGAAAGGTGTGTTTGAAGGCATACAAAGATTAGTTTCTATAATCATATTATCTTCCACATTCACCTCTTCAAAATTTGCATCATCTATATCCATGGTCTCTTCAATTTTTTTATTTTCAATAGTAATGGAACCATATGTTTGAACATTATTCATTACTTAGATCCTCATTCTTCTATGTATTTTTCAATTTTCCTCCCTCTATCTCTTTTATTGAATTACTTCAGGGGTCATGACCTTCCTCTCTTTCCTCTTTTGACAATGTTGTGATCCCATGATTACAAAAATTCTGAAGTACAAATGAATTTGAATAGTAAAAGTATTTATTTTTCGTCTCCTTGAAATGAGAAAAAAATGAACACAATTGTACTTCAAAATTGTCCCAATATCATCTCCTTCTAAAATTAAAATGAAATTACATGTTCAAGAACATGTACGAGACAATAATTGATAAAAAATGAAGTAATTTTTTATTAGTAAAAATTAAAAAAAGGTCAGAAAATGAATGAGATATTATTTGCTTAATAGGATACCATAGAAAATAGGATCTTGTATCCTAAACGCGATCCCATTTTATTTTTGACCACTAGGAATAATAAAAAATAAAATGGGATCCCATTTAGGATACAAGATCTCATTTCTAAAAAAATGAATTATAGACCTAGTTTTTGCTATGGGTTTCGAGTCAAAAAAAGGATTGGGGACCCAACCCTTAGCTTTGGACCTGCTTTGACCTACAACTTCAAGGTCATGTTATTGCCACTAGAAAAGAGTGACTTTGGACATACGTCTGAAGATGTTTTTTATATAATTTTTTGATGAAATTAAAAATTACTATAGATGAGATTGTGTAGATTTCAAATATGTAATTCTTTTTATAATTAGATTATTTTTTCTATTTTTCAAATAATTTTCAATGAAACTAGTCCATAAAATTGAAATAACATCCAGTCTCTTATTATTTTTTTAAAAATTATTAGAATTTTTTTTTGAAAAATAAATTATACATGCATAATCTTTAGAAAATTATTTTCAATATGAAAAAAACTTCAATAATCTTATGCATGATGTACAAGGGGTATTTTCAAAACAAAAATTGCAACCAATAAAAAATTAATTCAAAAAATTCAAAATCAAGTTAAATAAAAGTATCATGAACAACCATTAGTTTCTTACAGATATTTTCCCAAAAGGATTTAGAAAAATACTTTTATTTAGTTCAAAATATGGTTGACATACACATGCAAGGTATGGTCCTAAAAAATTCACTTTTCAACAATAATTTTTAGACATGCTTATTGAAAATCAATTTGTATCATCTATATATTAAAATAAGTTACATATTTGGAAAATAGACTCTAAGTACTACATTTCATATTACTGGCCAATTTAAGATTCAATCTTTAAGTGCTTCAAATTTTTAGGTCAAATGTTACAAATTTTGAAAATCAGGGAAAAAATTTCCACTTTTTGGCAAAAAAGTGTGTTGGAAGGTTACACCCTTGGTCTCCTTGTGTTGTGTAGCATATTTATTGTGTTTGTGACATGGAATAATTGCCTCTTGTGGATTCATTAACTTTGGTTACTGTATTAGGAATTGATAGGTTGATCTTTTGGTGCAACAACAATTGTGTGCCCAACAATTGGTATCAGAGCTTGGGTCATAGGTTTGAACACCTTGCTTTTGTTGGGGAGATTGTTGCAAGGTGTGTGCCTTTGGTCTCCTTATGTTGTGTATCACAATGCTCTAGTTTGTGACATGGATTAACCACCTCCCATGGATTCATTAACTCTGGTGATTTTATTGGGCATTGACAAGTCAATCTTTTAGTGCAATGACAATCGTGTGTCCAAACATTGGTATCAAAGCCTGGGTTAGGGGTTCGAACCCATCACTAGTGTTGGGGGGATTGTTGCAAGGTGTGCACCCTTAGTATCCTTGTGTTATGTAGGATAGTTCTCTGTCTTGTGACATGGTTTAATCACCCCCCATGGATTCATTAACTCTAGGGGTTGCATTAGGCATTGAAAACTTGATCTTTTGGTGCAACATAAATTGTGTTTCCAACAATTGGTATCAGAGCTTGGGTCACAGGTTTGAACCCCTCCCTTGCATTGGGGGGATTGTTGCAAGTTGTGCACCCTTGGTCTCCTTGTGCTCTGTAGTGTAGTGCTCTAGTTCATGACATGACTTAACTACCTCTCATGGATTCATTAACTCTGATGGTTGTATCAAGAATTGAAATGTCAATCATTTGGTGAAACGAAAACCTTGTCCAACAAATTAGAATCAACTTCTTGCACACACCCACTAGAATTAAGAAATATCACATTTCTTTGCTATGCCAAGGGAATCACACCTTAGTTTATACAACTACGATAATTTCTATAGGCTAAAGTCTATATGTTTGGAGGTATTTACAAAAATTAATTATCTAGGTTCATATCACTATCATTCCATTCTTCTAGATGTAAATTTCATAGCAAATTCCCTTCTTTTTTAAATAGAGGAGATTCATCTTCAACTGATTTTTATACTTAATCACTATACCTATGGTGATGACATAAAATTCATAGTCTAGAAACAAAGGCACTCCATCAATGAATAAACAAATAATTCATGCACCATAGATATTACAAAAAATTATAGAGACTAAAGAAAACCTTAATAAATGTAATGAAACCTAGTTTTTAATGGCACTCTACTTGTGGGATTATAATGCCTCACTTGTACTCCTACCTCCAATTCAAACTTTCCGTGCACCTATAATTGATTCTTCTATACCATCCTTATGTTTTTTTTGTATTAATCATAGTATATCAAAACATGCAATCTTATCATATATTCAATTCATGAATATGCTATTTGTATTATGGTGTAGTTATGAAATGTACATTATGTCTATCTTAATCTATTGTTGAATATGCTTGAGATAAATAATTGTTTTGTTAAGACTTTAGGAATTCTACACATATATAGAAAATACAAATGTTGTATATAGCATATTATGTACCATTTGGAACTACTTAAAAGCTATTTATATAAGTGATTTGGAAATATATACTAGGATAGTTATCCATTGCAATTTTGTGTGCATTCATCACTTTCATCCATAGATTCCCCCATTGTTGGCAACTCACTAGATATAATTTCTTCCAAAGTATGATTAGTTGCTTCATTCATTACTATCCTAACCTAGTGGGCATCTCTTGGCCTTTCTACAATACCTCCTAAAATACCAATTGCATTGTTACCTGCATTGCCTCTTGTCACTTCATTAAACATTCTTTGGAACTTCCTTAGCACCCTAAGGAATGGTTTTGATTCTTCATGATTATGGTGCCATGTGTGTCCATATTTCACCTCTCACTTCTTGACAATAATAGTGCCATCTATAATTAGCCTCACGAACTTGGCCATAGATGTCTCCATGGTGACTTTTACCTACAAAATGATGTTGAAAATTTTGAATCTTTTGGAAGATTCAGTAAAGGACCTCTTAGAGGCCTTAAATTTATCTTCATTCCTAGATTTCTAGATGTGCCATAAGATTTCAATAGACATCCAGTCCCAAAACAATTTATAATCTTTATTAAGCTTCATATCATTGATTATCACTTTATCCCATTTAAATATATCATCTTTTACCGAAATCAAAAGCTCAGTGAAAAATATTTTCTAGACTTCTTTTGCATAAAAAAAATAGAATATGCATGATAGTTTCAGGAGTTCTACATATGCTATAGATATCCACATCATTAAATTTTTTAAAGAACATTTATGTAGAGTAATTAAACATCTAAGCAAGCCTCCTTGGGATCCTTAATATTATGCCAAAAATAATTCAATAGTTTTTTTCATTTATTATCAAATAGAGAGACATTCCAACACTTATTAAGATGACCAGTAATAGAAATATCACTAGTTAAGAATTTATGAATAGTTTTTTCTTCAATTTTAGGAAGGGTAGAGCCATCTTTCCAAATGAATTCCTTGGATAATTATAATTCCTTATCATCACACATGGGGAATCTGACCCCTTTATATGGCTCTTGGAGTGTGTTAAATGTTCTTATATTTGAATCTAGAAAACTAAATTCAACAACCAAACTATTCCAACTTTTTCTTCTGATTATATAGAATATTTTTGAAAGTTAGGATTCCCTTTTTGGCCCATTTATTAGTAGATCATCCTTGTAGTAGGGAAAGGGGCTTGGATTTATGCTCTAGGTTCCACCAAATGGAACTAAAGGCTTGACATTTATTATTATTACTTAAAGATATTTCACTGTTATTAATCATCGCATTATGCTTAATTAACTCCTAAGCTTTCCACATACTTTTGAAGACCATTGAGCCAACTAGAATCATAGGGTGTTTTCAAATGATAATATCACTGATAGCTAGTTACATTCTCCAAGCCTTCGCTTGTTTTGGGATGGAGAGTTGGATGTTGTTCCTTGTCAGATCCTTCTAAGGTTCATTTCCAACCACTTCCATGACAATCCATTTAGTTTCTAGAGAAATAACATGAAGCCTTAGGTCTGTTAGGACAATACCACATTGCATTTTATCAATGCAACACCATTCCTATTTTACTGAGCGCTTTTCCTTTTTGCTTTTTCCATCTGACTAGAGGAGATTTCTTATTTTCTTTTATATTTCATTGAATTAGTAATTGTTGAAGAACCAAATAGAAGAAAAGTATATGAAATAGGAAGAGAGGAATTTTTTGCATACTTGAATTCTTCCATCCAAATATAGGAATTATCTATTCCAACTTTCAATCTTTTACTCAATCTTGGACTTGATCCATAACCACATTTCCTTTAAATTATGACTTATAGCAAACGGGATACCAAGATACCTTGTTTATTTGGACCCCCCCATTGGAAACCATAATTCTTAATCCACTTAGGTGGGGATTCTTGTCAACTAAGGAGAATTGATTTAGGAATTGAAAATTTTGCACGTAAAGCCTGATAGAACACTATAAGTTTTTCCATTAATGATAAAATAATATCTTCTTCAAGCTCTAGGAAAATTATTTTTTCATCAAAAAACTAATTTTTAATAACCTCATTTTGATTTGGGAGTCTTATACCTTTTACCTTGGGTGTCATAGTGTGCTTCCTTAATATATAGTGAAGGGAATCTGAGGAAATAACAAAAAGGGTTGGTGCTAATGGGAAACTTGTCTAATAGACCTCTGAAAGTTAAACTCTTCCGAGAGAATCTCATTCAAATCTACCTATGCTACAAAATCCTCTAGGAAGGTGTCCACCATTTTGGAGAATCCATTAGGGAATCCAAATGCTTCTAGGTTAGTCCTTAGGAACACCCATTCAACCCTGCCATATGCTTTTTCAAAATCTAGTAGGAGCATGGTAGAATTCTAATTGGAGTTCCTTTCCCATTCCATGGCTTCCCAACTTATAATTAATTTTTCTAGAATGCATCTCTCCTTGATGAACCCAGTTTGAGTGTTATTAATGAATTTATTGAGAATATTTACAAGTGTTAAGGAAATATTTGCCTTGGAAAGAGTCTTGTAAGAGACATTTAGTAGGGTGATTGGACTCCAATTCTTGATTAATTTCTTTTCTCCTCCTTTTTGGAAGAAGTTTGATAGTTCATTTTTTTATAAGCTTCCCCAAATAACCCCTTTACATTGCTTCTAGACAAACTTGCAATAGATCCCCACTTACCCAATCTGAGAAGGTTTTATAAAATTTTATAGGAAGCCCATTACTTCCAGGGGAGTTGTCATTACTCATAGAGATGATAGCTTTCTTAGTTTTCCTTTTTGTTATGTAAACATCTAATCCTGAACCATCCTCCCTTGAGATTTTGTGGTGAATGATACCTTCAATGAAATTCCTTGCTTTGTGGATACTTTCACCTCGACTTTCAGAAGAGAAGAATTTTTTAAAATAAATTTGGAATTGATGTAGAATTTCATCCTATGCAATGAAAGTATTTTTTTCATTGCAATTTTGTTCAATTTTTGCTTTAAATATTTTTTCAACTATTATTTCCTTTAAGTACTTAAAGAAGAATTTGGAGACCAAGCATCACCATAGTTTATGCAAGTAAGTTTAGCTCTCACTTTTCTCCCTTGAATTTTGTGAGTTTGGATCTTCCTTAATTTGTTCTTGGAAAGCACAAGCTATTCACATAAGCGTATGTGGAGGATCATCATGGAAAAAATAGGCCCTTAAGTGGTGAAAGATTTAGAAAAATGAGAGTTAGGCAACTTGACGTAGAGATTTAAATAAGTTATCTATATTATTTAAAAAGTATGTAAGAATAGAACCTATAGCAAGTTGAATGTAGTTTCTAAACTACTAGGTTTATTTTATTTATTTTAAATGTATTTGGTGAAAATTTGAAATTTCAATGCAGTAGTACTTAAATTTTAAGGAAAAAATAAGAAGTAGGTGTTTGTTTGACCACCCTAACCACAATAAAATGATAATATTTTTTATAAGATTTTAGATATAAGTAGAGGACTCATATCCCAATGTGATGCATATTTTTTTATAATTTTTTTCCAAGAAAATAATTAATTATGAAGTTTTTATTACAAATTTAAAAAAATATAAAAACGTGTATGTCTGACCACCTTAACTTGGTCAAAACTTCATGAAATTCTTTTTTTTTTAATCTTATATTGTGTGAAGCATAGAACGTGACACATGTTTCAGATTCAAAAAATGTGATACTGTTTGAAATCTATAGATGTAGGTATGTGTAGGATCATGATGAGCCAAAAAGTGGCGATATGATGGCTATGTGTAGGGTATGTGGCTGACAATTCTTTTTTTTACCCAAAATTGATGAAATGAAAAGGGTTTTTAAAGAATATTCTCAGCTTTCCATCAATATAAATTACCTTTTACTTTGATTTAATAAATAATTATTATTCATTTTCTATTTGAATTATGACTAAAGTCCTAATTGATAGGTTGATTGAAAAACATCTATAGCTTTCAAATGGTATCACATTTTTTGAATCTAAAACATGTGCCACATTCTATGCTTCACATACTATATATTAAAAAAGTAAAAATTGAATTTCATGAAGTTTTGACTAAGTTAAGGTGGTCAGACATACAAGTTTTTATATTTTGTAAAAGTTGTAATAAAAAATTCATAATTAATTATTTACTTGGAAAAAAATTACAAAAAAATATGCATCACATCGAGACATAAGTCATCTACTTATATCTAAAATATTATAAAAAAATATGATAATTTTCTTGTGGTTAGGGTGGTCAAACAGACACCTACTTATTTTTCCTGAAATTGAAGTACTACTGCATTGAAATTTCAAATTTTCACCAAATAGATTTTTTTTTTTTAAAATAAACCTAGTAGTTTAGAAACTACATTCAATTTGCTATAGATTCTATTGTTACATATTTTTGAAATAATATAGATAACTTATTCAAATTTTTACGTCAAGTTGCCTAACTTTGATTTTTTTGAATTTTATGCCACTTAAGGGCTTGTTTTTTCCATGATGATCCTGCACATACCCATGTTTTTCAATTAGCCTATCAATCAAGACTTTAGTCATAATTCAAATAGAAAATGAATAATAATTATTTATTAAATTCAAAGTAAAGCATAATCTATATTGGTGGAAAGTTGAGAATCTCCTTTAAAAACCTTTTTTGTTTCATTAATTTTGGATAAAAAAAAGTCGTCAGCCACATACCTATAGATACACATCATATCACCACTTTTTGGACCATCATGATCCTGCACGTACCCATAAGGCCACATCTTTTGGATTTGATTGGATCCTAGATTCTACTAAGAGTAACGTGTCATGCAACACTAATTCTTCTTTTCTACCATGAATTTCCCTTTTCTTCCCTATTGTGTGGAATAACTTCCTCCAACCAAGGAAATTTCACTTCCGTCTTTCAATGGAATTCATGTCTTTGAACATCCACTAGTTAATTTCCTTGAGGCTAAAAATGGCATCCTTGTAATCATTGTCTTCCATAAGGTGAGTATTGATTATAAAACCTAAAGACTTAACATGCTCTTTTTGTTTGACTTGGCTGGTAATTAGCGATGCCTTTATTGGGTGATGGTTTGACAAAGTGTGCGGGTAAAAAAAAAAATTGACCCATTCGCTAATAGGAATAAAAATGATGAATCCTTTGTTGGAATATATCCTATCCATTGGGTCAAACAAATTAAACTTGGTTTTCATCCTTTTCTAGTGGAATTTATCAAACCCTTTCCAACCCATGTCTAAACCACCCAATTTTTCTTCTATATGCTCCATCATGTTTAACTCCCCCCAATATCTAGTAGACATTAGGTGGGTTCATTAGCCATTTCCATTTGCTTATTCAGTACTTGTGGTGATTAGGGTCATATATAGAACATATGCCAACTTTGTTCTCACCTTTTATGAAAGTGATCCATATTGCTCTATTACAGGTGGATGTGCCTCAGGTAGAAACAATCTTGGAAAGAAGGATAATAACACCTCCCCTCCCTCTTTCATGCAAGGTGAAAAAATGGGAAGAGCCATTCCAGATGAACATTAAATTGGCATTGAGTGTAAAAATAGTGGCTTTTGTTTCTTGAAGGAGGACACTATCCTTCTTGTTACCTGTAGGTATATTATGTATCATATCCCTTCAAATTTTGTCCTTCTTGGTCTTCAATATTTTATTTTCCACCTAAGTCTAAAGCTTTTTCCTTCATTTTAGTCTCGGTTGCAGGTTCCTCTAAAGTCCCTAACCTCCTGTCGCACATTTTATGAGTTTTGAAACCTAAGTTTTTGGTGTTGTGTGTTTTTAAATTTTTCATCGAGTTAATGTTTTTCCCAACTTTCTGATAGCTAGACTTGTCCTTTAGTGGCATCAAGTGAGTTAGTTTGTTGTGAAGTTGGGGAGCTAGAGGATTTCATAACTTTGTAACTCTCGACTTTAGGTTTTACAGTTCTATTTTTTCGTGACAAGGTAGCATGTTGTGCACTCGCTTGTTTCGAGGCACTGCCAATACATTTAATGAGGCATAAGATACAACCTGGAGATGTCTTATAAAGGATTTTTGCAAGGCATGTAAATCTTAGGGTTTTCTTTACCAAGGATTTAAATAAAGTTCCATATTAATTCATCACCAAACGCACGTCCTATCTTTTTCACAACTTAAGGTGGTGAAAATTTATTTGGTCAAGCTTGCAATAACAACTCTATCATCTAAATTTTTTTCTTTAGGCATACAAGTGATTTTTTGTGTACTGTGAGATCATATAGTTTGAAATCAAAAATTGTTACCTCAGCGTGAGGAACACAGAGCTGGGATCTTTTAAGTTGGAAGAATTCTGGGCACACCTGAAAAGTGATAAAAGAACTGTTATCAACACAAAATTATTAGAAAGTGGATTAGCTCACACCGGAGGTTTTCTAGAAGTCATTCTTAGTGTGGACCTAATAGGCATGTAACACCCCGCCATGCAACCCTAGGGAAAGTTGCAATTTACTATACAACTGAACTATTTTTTTTTTTAATAAGAACAATAATCATATTAGTTAGAACATATACATACAAGTTCACTTACTATTGCCACCAATTCCCCTAAGCGAGACGGTGGTACTTAAACAAAATGCAGAACATGGATTAAAACCATAACATAAAATTACTTAACAAGAAAAGATCACATACATTCCATTCATAACAAGTTTACATCCAGGAATATGAAATACCACATGATTCCACAATATAATTTACAACATGATTACAATACTCATTCCCCGAATGAGGTAAATCCAACAAGTATGATTACATATTACAAATTCCACCTTGATAACATATGAGGGGTAACAAAATACAATAAGAACTGAAAAAATGAAGCGTGAGAAGACACTGCATCCCACGAGCTCTCCACTAGATATCACGATCACACGATCAAGAAGAAGAACCAACGGATTTAAGAAGCACACCACCCGACCACGTCGAATCCAAAAGGTTCCACTCCATCCATGCTAGGAGATAGTAACAAGGAATTCCTACACAAGACCGTCTACCACTAGACATAGGCTACACAAAACTGATATGAAATAAATACAAGTACCACATCACATGAAATTGAAAGGTGATACGTACAATTCATGATACTACTCTCACAACACCAACATTGGTTACATTGCTTCCAGATAAAGAATAGATCAGAGCATCACAAATATCAAGTACAAACTGTTGACTTAGGA
Organism: Sequoia sempervirens; assembly: GCA_007258455.2. Classification (NCBI taxonomy): domain Eukaryota; kingdom Viridiplantae; phylum Streptophyta; class Pinopsida; order Cupressales; family Cupressaceae; genus Sequoia; species Sequoia sempervirens. Next base: position 194,290,814 of record VDFB02086081.1, on the reverse strand, counting down.
AGAGTGTCATCGCATAGTTTGTCAAGGGATATCCTCTGGGAATCTTCCTAGGCCCCGGCCCCCACTCCATGGGTTATCGTGGTAGCCTCTACCAAAATCCTGGCACCCATGCTTACTCATGTGGAACCAAATACCTCTTGTGAAGATGAGATAGATGATCTTGCCATTCCAGGCCTTCCTGTCTCATCCCAAGTCTACAACAAGCCCTTGGGTCCATGAGTGAGGCATACTTAATCTTGTTTAATGTTTGATGCATCCTAAGCTTCTAAAATTTTATTTAGTTATCAATTAATTAACCAACTTACAAAGGGTTATCCTGGCACCACTTTGTGCGTTGGCGCCCATTGCAAACCACTCTCCTAAGACAACACACACGGTAATAACCACAATAGGGATCCAGATAAATACAACCTCTCCATTCAAGGAGGTAATAATCAAGAACTCACTCCAACACTGGAGCCAATAAGGTTAAGACCCTCTCCAAACATTAGAGGCAACAAGGTTAAACCCTCTCCAAACACTGGAGGCAACAAGGTCACAAAATCTACTCCAAACACTAGAGGCAATATTACAAAACCTTCTCCAACAACACATGGTGAAACGACATGCTGTAACCATACACATTTTCCACAACACATCAAAAGTGACTCATGTACATCAACCCACACCAGTAAATGAACTCCTATCTGGAAGACTTACATAAACCCTTACTCCCATAAGCCTGACATGGAGAATGAAAGAAACATGATATAAAAGCATTCCAGGCAACTCAATATCTAATGTTAGGGTTTCCTAAACCCAATCAATCATAGTTTTCAATCTTGCATCTACTCAATCAAATACATCAAATTCACTTCCCAATATTGAAGTATTTACAACCCAATCATCTACTCTAAATTTTACAAGTAACTTCTCCAATCAAAGCATTCAAACAAATACAGTCATTCAACTAAAATAATCAATCATTTCTCTAGCTTCACGACCATATACTATAAGTGAAACCATTAGTTTAACTAAGCATTTAGATTAAATAATAAGCCAATCAATTTCGCCACACAAGGAATTAAGTAAATAATTGCCCTTATACGCACAACTCAATAGTAGCTCAAAGCATATTGACAACTTAAAGGGGGTTCAAACCAATAGTATATTTCATTTTCCCAATTACACATATTGATAAAATCAACCCTTGAAAATGAAAACACTTGATCATTTAAAATCTACCTCTTAAAATAATCATTTGAATATAAAATCCACTTTTGCTTCGATTACGTAACCAAAAGTCATCTTGAGATAATCAAAATCAATTTATAAATAAGTCAAACATTTGACACATATATTCATCTGATTGAATTAAATCATTCGTTATCTTTAAGTTTCACGATTAAATTCATAATCAAAATATTTTAATAAATAAGCATTTAAATTAAATCACTTCATTCATAATTCCTCATAGGATAAATAAATTAATCAAAGTCAATATTCTAAATGATACGTTTGATCAAACATCCATTTCATTTCATCTATACAAATGAGATAATTATTTTAACACTCCTCTTTTAACTATAAAAATATTGTTTAAACATATGTCTTCGAAACATTATTTTATGTTTCTAAGATTTACTAATTATTCTAGGTAAACAATAATGAAATTTCTAAATAAAGGTATTCGATTATAAAATCAACTTTTAAAATAATCATTAAATTATATAATACTCATGTGGCACCATTGGGGAATTTAGGTCTAATACTTTAATTCTATTGGCCCAATTATGTGTAAAGATTAAAATAATCTTTTTAAAACCAACCCGTTTGACCAACTTTTAAATGGATCGTTTGGTTACAAAACCAATTCTTAATTAAATCATTTGATTTATAATATTCACCTTAAAATTATCCACATAATATATTCTATTTTCAAATCCAAATATATACATGAGATGTACGTATAAAAATATATATAAACTTAATGTGTTTATATATTCAAATATAAATATACATCTGTTTTAAAAAAATATATATAATTATTTGAACATATTTTAAATCCACAAATTAAATTTTCCATAATACAAGTTATTTATTACAATATTGATCGCCCTTCACTATAATAGTCACATAACCATTTAAAAATTTCTATTTTAATATTAACATTATTTCTCTATTTACTATTTAACATTATTTTAATGTCAAATAAAATAAATTATTTAAATACAAATTTAAACACCCATCTAAAGATTCCATATACCAAATTATTCAATACACAAATATATTTATCTACATATAATTTAAAATTAATAAAAATCTAAATTTAATGTATTATATTATAATAAAAATATATTATAATATAAAATTAAATTAATACTTAAGAATTTAATAAAATCTAAATTTTATTTTAAAAAGTAAATAAAGGCTATATAGCCCTTTGGTTGTATGCAGCCCCCAACAGGGATGTACCCTGTGGTGGCTGCACTGCAGCCACCTCCCCATCCATGGGGAGCACTACACAGCTAGTGCCCCCATGGATGGGGGGTGGCTGTGGGCAGCCCCCACAAAAAACAACATAAATAAATTTTTTTTATTTGATTTACATAATTTCGTTTGTAAAACGAAAAACAAAAATAAACAAAAAACAAAACCCTGTTCTGGTAAAAACCAAAACGAATTTCACACAGCCATTTTTAAAATAACAAATCTTTTAAGAAAAATCTCCAGCCTACATAGATTTTATATGCAAAGATAGATATCATTTCACATCCCAATTTCGGCAATTTTTCTTGAGGAAAGATCAAGAAGAGAGATTTAAAGCAAAATAATAAGATGGATTTTTCTGGGTTTTCCCCAAATTGACAAAGGAGTAAAATCTTTTCATTTGATTCCTTTTTCAAGATCTATTGCTAGTTTTAAATCTAATTTTCCTGGGTTTTAGTTTGAATTCATACAATGTTTCAAGGATTTCCAAACAAACAAACAAAGATTTTCAAACAATCATCAAAAGATTTAAGCTATTTCCAAAATGGACAAAACAAGAACAAAGGAACTTGATTTTTCTCCAAAGCTTCAAGATTCCATGGAGCTTTCGAATCCTCTTCAAATCCAACTCAAGAACCCTTCAATCTCCTTCACAAATCCAAATCAAAACCACCCACCAGAAAATTTTCTCCAAAAATGCAAGATGAAACTTAGATCCATTTTCTTGTCCAAAATAGGGTTTTTCCCCAAATTAGTCGAAACCCTAAAATTCCCACTCACAAAATATAATTTAAAAACATGGGAATATTTCTAATTTTTAATTCAAATCCCAATTTCGAATTTTTAATTCAACTTTATGCATTTTCCAAATTCCTCGTAAAACATATGCATTTCAAAATTATCAATAAATGATTTTCTCATCCATATTTTTCAAAAGTGGAATTAAACATATTAGCATTTAATTATTTATTTTAATTAAATCTTAATATCTAATTTAATTTTTGTTTTCAAATTAAATTTGAAACTAATTATATAATGATTTCCACACAACTATTTTAATTAATATATCACTATTAATCTAATTAACTATTAAACCAAATCTAGTTTTATTAATTAATTAAATCAATTAATAACTCGATAATTATTTTATTAATTAAATCAAATAAATCAATAAAATAAATTGCATTTCTACATTGCAACTAAACACATTTAATCATCAATTATACTACACAAGCCATTTTATAAACTTTAAACTTGAAATTAAATAAATACTCAAGGGGAAACTGACCAAGTTAAAACAACTGACCGCAACAACAACCCGACAACACGCTATGACTAGGGTGACAACTTGGCTCAGAAAACTTAGCTACTATCTCCCAATCAATTACATTGGTAAATGGACATGCTCACACCTGTGAAACTAGGTGGAGTCGATGTCATGTACCTGCAAACCTGCAACAAAGAGCATGTCAAACATGCAACATATATATATGTTATGATCAAACACACCGTGAAGAGGAAATCTCAGAATTGTAGGGCGCTCACAAGCGAGTGATACAATCCATCCCCTTCACCAATACAGTATCTCTAACTGATGCATCTAACATCAATTATATGATCAATAGCATAAACATCATTTAATTGGATATCTTCTAAGTTATTCTAAAACATGTCATTAAGATACATCAGAATAAGATAGCATCACCTCAACATATAGCTTCCACATCATTTAACAAACACGATCGTAAGTAATCAAGTTCGAAAGTCAAAGCATGTTCAGACACAATCATCGCATCATAGTATAACATGCGCATCACTAAACAGTTAATGATTAAATAATCACCAAGTTCACAGTCACATCATAAGCATAATCAGACATACAAAGAACCTTGCCAAACCAAATATCCAAAACGGAGGGGTGTTACAAGGCACATGTGCAAGAAGATACATTCCAGAGAAACAACAAATCAAAGTCATGGATAGAAATGTTGTTGGTAGAATTTCCCCTTAAACTATTTCTTACGCACTAAGCATTCCTAAGAGAGCTCCCATGAATATATGTCTATCACAATAGCTGGTGAATTCTTCAAAGTCAATGAAATTTGATGCAAGAATTATAAGGCCAAAGAGTGGTTGAAATAAAAAAAAAAAGAGGTAAGTCCCAACTACCTGCTAAACTCAAAAGAATGCATTTCAAGGGAGAAATTACATATGCTATTTCTTTGTTGTGTCGTATTGTTGGGAATGCACAAATTGAGTCCTTTGAGGATTGGATGTGTCAATTTATTTTGGATTTCTATGATTAAAACATATACATTAATTGGTCCAAGATAATTTGCTTCCATTTAAATGAACAATTGATCAATTTTTACAAAATAGCTACTTTTCACCTATGTTCTTGCCTAACATATATTATAGCTAGTCAAAGGTTATTTTAGCCAAGATTGAAACCATAGATACCCCCAAATTTTGGCATGCCTGTGTATAAGTGCTAACTGTAGTTTACTAAGCAAGCCCAAATGGGAGATTTTTCCCTTGTTAATGATGCATTCTTGATGGAAACTGTAAGGAAATTAAATGGGAATCCTAAACTACATTTTTCTACTGAATCAATGTCTCTAGTGTCAAAATTTGGAAATTTTTACATTCAATTTGATAGATTTTCCTATTTGAAGATAGGAGGTTTTGAAAAAGCCCCATTGAAATTGCCTAGATATCCTGGAGATTTGCTAGTATTCCTAGAAGTTTGTAGACAAATGGCTATTGTGAATGTGAAGTACTTGAGTATGGGAAAATAGGGGTATCCTTTCCCATTGACAATTCCATCTTTTAGATGCAAAAATAACCAAATGTCCAAATGTGTTGAAGGCCTTCACAAAGAATATAATCTCCAACATTTATTCATGAGGGCTAATTTCGACAGTAAGGGTTTTGTTAAGTGAATTTTATATGGAGGAAATTCATATCAGTATCAGCTCGCTATTGAGGACTTCTAGGAAGATTGCACTGATGAAAATGAAATACTAAAAAGATATTACATGAGATTGACCCTTGAAAAAATACAATATTTTGATCTACCTTTCCAGATTCCTGAGGGCACAATTGATGATTTGGTGGTCATTGACCCCGAATATGAGAAGTTTTCTGATAAGTCACATCCCAAGGTTGACTAGAATGAAAACAAAATCTTGGTTATGAACATACAAGCTTCCCTAGTTATGAAAAGAACTCAGGATTGGCTAGAAGGAAAATGGCAACAAGTGGCAGGTTCTACTCCAGAACCAAAGTCTTCTCTGAAAAATGAACAAGGTCATCTTAGACAATTATAGTTGCAATGTCCTCAGGGATAATGGATACAAGATATTCTTGTGAAAATTCACAGTATGGAGGTGATGGGGAGAAACCAGAAGAGGTGGTTAAACTAAAATCTATATGTGAGAAAGACTGTACATCTACCCTTGCTCCTAAAAAGAAGGTTAGTCAAACAAAACCTATGTATGAGGATTCAAAAGCTATTTTCAAGCACATTGTTGAATATAATACTTTCCCTCCATTGTTCGAGGTGCTCTCTTCCCCAGTGCAAAATATATCTATTACTCCTGGTGAGACTAGATAAATCACTCTAGAGAAGAAGAATTATGCTTTGATTGAAGATTCTCCAGTATGGTTGAGAAAAGAAGTAGAGAAAAAGAGGAAGTACACTCCCACAACAACAATCAAAGTAGATACAGTTACAAAGCTGCCCCAAAGCTCTTCAAGACCAAAGAAAGGTCAGAATATGCGAAGAATATTGAGTGATCCTAATTGTAGTAATCAGCTATGAGAGATTGTTGATCCCATAAAAGATCTGAATGAGAATGAGATAATAGTAGTTGATTATAAAGTCACACATGTTGATATGGGACCGTAGACACTTGAAGGGGATATATATAATGTTGACTATTCAGTCAATGCTTTGATCAAGCGGGTTAAAGAAGAAAGGAAAGAAAATGTGGCATTGCAATCATAGGTTCTCGATTTGAAGAACTTTATTTCTTCTATAGTCCCTTCTTCTATATCCAGTGGAGCTTCAAGTTCTCAAGCAGGAATCATTGATGAGTCCACAATGCAAGTAATCAGAAATAATTTGAGTTATTCTAAAAATGTTAGTGAATGGATTGATGATATGCTTGAAGAGACTATCCTATTTGTCACTAAGTCTATACTTTTCTACACTCAAATGGTTGACAAAAGTAAGAAGTTGATGGCAGAGCTACAAAAAAATCTTTAAATATCAGACTAGTCTCTATGTGGTCTCATAGGAAATTAAAGAATTGATTTCCATGGATCGTATGAAACTAATCAATGAAAAAATTGTAAGCGACCCAAAGGAATTAGATCCTTCGTGGCCCAATGCATTACAGTGGAAATTGAACATCTATGACACTCTAGTAAAAGATATTTTTGTAGAACTTGAGAGATACTTGTACATGCTAGTGGAGATAAAGGGAAACTGTCATGACTTGAAGGTGGAGATAACTGATGAATTTGATGAAAGAATTTTGGACTCAAAATAAGTTTGTCTAAAATTTAAAGAAATATTCAACAAGGAGATGGTTGATCCTACCACCATGACTAAATAATATTTCTCAAAGCTTGGTAGATTACAGGTTTATCTCATTTCCTTTAAAATAGAGGTGAGTAGGATTTCTAGCACATTAAATGAGTCTAAAGCATCCCTAGCCCAAGTAAGAACCAAACTGCAAATTATTGCTACTCCAAGGAGCAACAAATTGCTTAGAAGTAGTTGCAACAAGAAGCTATCAAAAATCTAGAAGATGAAGAAGTTGAAGCAGCGGGAGATGATGCATAGTTACTTTTAGTATTTCATGATACTTTCTTTATTTTGGCTCTTTAATTTTAAAACTCTTTTAATTATTTGGTGCGCTTACTTTCAAGAAAATGTTACCAAGACAATATGTTTATGCTTTAAATATGGATTCGGCTGGTATGCTTAGGCTCTATTGGGAAAACTTTGATTTTCTCATTAGAAAAAAACTCTGGTATTTGAATATTTCATGTTTATTATTTTGATATAGAAGACAATGGTGGAATTTGTGCATGTGTAATCTTTGAATTATGGTGTATGAATCCATTCTTCTTTTGTTGAATATTATGCCAGTGTTTAAGCTATCATTGGGATAATAGATATTTTGATTTGTTGCATCACTATAGTATGATTTATCTATGAATAAGGGTTCTATGGTGATATTTGATTTCATTCAAATTGTGAAGTATTTTTAGTTTTATTTTATGAAATTATTGAATACCTTTAAATCTTTCTAGTTAAAATCTGCTACCTTTATTTTCTTTCTGGTTAAAAGAAATAGAAGTTAAATATTATTCCTTGAATATCAAATGAAGGTAGCTGCCACTTCTAAAATAAGAAAAGAATCGGTCTGTGAGTTATATGATTGTTGATTCCACTATGGTTACATTTGTCACCTTTGTGGGCATGAGAATATAGAATTATGTGATAAATCTATCAACCAATAGATTTTTGGTGACTCTACTAGGGAATAACTTCAAAAAATAATTGTTGTATAATGGGTTTCTCTATGAATAATAGCAATGGTTCTTTAGAGGCGTAATGATCTCGTCCTTCATCCTAATGTAGATTGGTTAGTTGGTGATCAAGAAGATATAATTATTGGTCTTAGGTTACTTGCTTGGTAGTAGAGAATAATTGACTATCAGTGTCATAGAGTTAATAAAGTATTAGAAGAAGAGGAGGAACTTAGGGATATTATTAGAGAAAATGCAACGTGCTTTGAGAATGCTCAAGAGATTGTGTTTGTAGAAAACATACCACCTTCGGCCAGAAGAGTAAGAGCTCCTCCCGAATAGGCTCCTAGGAATGAAGCTCTTAGAAAAGAGGTAAACAATAGGAAAAATCCTCCATGAAACCCTCAATAAGAAAAAGTTGGCAACTTCATTGGTCTATCATTATCTTGTCAAGACCTATATTCTAAAAGGTATACTAGGAGTGATAAGAAAAAAGGACTTGTGGACAAAGATTTTGAGTTTTTAGAAAATGTTGATTTTTCATATTTTCCACCAACCTGAAAAGTCAAGTCTATTAGTAGACCATCTTCTCCTCCTCCTAAACCTAGTGTAGCTAGTATTCCAAAGATATCCTACCAAGAACTTCTTTTGTGTGGTACTACCCTTCCTACACAAGAAAATTTTCCTCTAGTAATTGCACAACCAGTCCCATGGGGGGTCGTCATAGGTCCTCTAACCTTTGGAGCCAATGTGCAACTCCATGACTTACCCAAAGGTTTAGGAAAGACCATGCCCAAATTCAGTGGAGAAGGAAAATTTTCTCCTAATGAACATATGAAAAATTTCTTTGATGCCTCTTCTATTCTTGCAATACAACATGAGGATGTTGCTATGAGACTCTTTTCAGAATCTTTGATAGATGTAGTTGTTGACTGGTTTTATTCTCTTCCAAATGGGTCTATTAACAATTATGTTGCCTTAAGAACAATATTTGAGAATAGATTTAAGTCTGCAGAAGATGATCAAGTCTTGGTTGCTCCATTGGGTTCAATGAAGAAAGAAATTCATGAGTCAATGAGGGATTTTGTGGCTAAGTTTAATAAGTTGTATAACAAAATTACTACAAACATGAGGCCTAGTGTTGAATTCTTGAAAGCAATGTTCATTAACACTCTTCCACCAGATGTGAGTTTAATTATTAAAAGGGAAGTTGCGGCTGATTTAGCTATTGCACAAGATAGTGTTGTATCAATAGAAGATGATCTAATTATCTCTAGAAAATGGAAAGAAGAATTATAAACTGGTAAGCCTTCACCAGTGAATTCTACTAATCCAATCATTCAAATATTGGCTAATGAAATTATTGATCTTAAGAGGCAAATTCCAAAGGGTTCCACACAAAACCTTATCAAGATATTTCTAGGAATTACCAGGGAGCTCCCAATAATACGCTTTCATTGCCTGCCCCAAATCAAAGGATGGCAATTGAAGGCCCTTCTTCCTCTAGTAAGGGGAATCATTGTAATTTCCATTTGACTTCAAATCATGATGGAGCTACTTGTCCTAAGATGATTAGATTCATGCAAATTGTTTCAACAAATGAACATACTATTGAACCATATGTGGAGGAATCTAGTCCTTCTAATGATGTTGGCATTAACTTTTTTGAGTTTTTATCAGAGGCCGAATTAGGAGAAGATTTATATTTCAAAGTCAATCATCCTAATTGTGCTATTTTCACCAGAGCACAACATGCCAAAGATGATCAGGTTGTTGACTCATCTTCAACCCCTACGTTCATTTTGACAATGTAGAAGAGGCAAGAGAAAAATACTCCCAATAATGTGCAAAATGAGGTACCATCTTTTTCATCTTTTTCCCCTCTTTCTTCTAGTTCATTTGACATAGTTGATTCTTGCAAGAATACCAAGATTCAAATTTCACAAGCTGAATACTTGACACTCAATCCCTTTGAGTTGGATAGGTTAAAAAAGAGCCTTCACTGTCCTAATGTAATGCTCATATTTCTGATAGGAGTAGAGCCAATCTTGAGAATCATATTTTCTCTAATATCATAGATAAACCTTCAAGTTCACAAAATCCATTCATGAAACCAAAACCATTTTATATATCATTATATATTGTTGGTTTTAGGCTGGGTAATTATATTATTGATTCTCGAGCTTCTGAAAATGTGATACCTACTCAAATGGCCAAATCCTTGGGTTTGTCTTATACCTCTTACCAAGGAAAATGTTATTCAATGGATGGTTGCCTAGTTCCTATTATTGGTCAAATTAAAGATGCTCAAGTAGCCCTGGCTGCTTTTCCTAAAAAAGAGGTTGAAATTAACTATATTGGTTGCCGATATCCCCGCTAGTTATGGCATGCTCTTGATTAAAAGTTTTTGTAAAGATTTGGGTGGAGAAATTTAGATGGATTAGTCTCATGACTTAATACCTTTGGATGGGAAGAAAATTTGTTTGAATCCTAAACCTAAGGCCAAGTTTATTGTTTTAAAGTATGGTGATCCAAGAGTAGATATTCTATTTGTTGAAACTAGACCAGGAACCTATACGTGCACTTTTGATCAAGAGCGAAGTTTAAACTCTATCAACCCTAATTTAGTAAAGGAGTTGTGGACACTCAAATTTGATGGAAGTTGTGCCAGTGTTGGGTCAGGTGCTGGAGTAGTTTTGATTTTACCTAATGGCTATAAATTTCACTTTTCTTTGAAATTGGAATTTGCTAATACCAATAATACGACCGAGTATGAAGCTTTGTTGCTTGGTCTATGTGTAGCTAAAGAAAAAGGTATCAAACAATTGAGGGTTGTGGGAGACACAAAATTGGTAGTGAAGCAAGTGAGGAAGATGTACACTATGAAGAATGGCTAGCTTAAGCATTATAGGAACAAAGTTTGGTATTATATAGAAGATTTTGGTGCCTTTTCAATAGAATTTGTCCCTAAGGAGCAGAATGCTAGGGCTGATTCCTTGGCAGTTTCAACATCATTACTTTTTCTGCATCCAGATTTTAAAGATGAGTCCTACATAATTGAAATTGTGTATAGGCATAGTGTTCTTGACAATGTAAATCATTGGTAGGTGTTCAATAATGTTTAAAAAATTATTGAGATTTTAGGAAAAGCTGAAGCCTTTGCTCACATTTATTTTGAAGGTAGCAATAATGAAAACAATGATGTTTTAGAAGGTGTCATTGTTGCTCTTGATGGAAATAAAACAAAAATTATTCAACTGAAAGGTAATAAGATTCCAAATGTTTTAATCTCTCTTGAACATTTGTTCAATAGACATGATCAATATTTGAAACAAAAAATAAAGGTCTCTATTGAAACATCTGTTGAGTATGATAAGGTGAATATTGGTATAGAAGATGATCCTAAGATCATGTGCATTAGAAAGTGTTGTTCTCAAGAAGAGAAGGAAATTTTGATCTCCCTATATTAACATGTTACAAAGACATTTTTTCATGGTATTATGTGGATTTAAAGAAGTTCAAAAATGCAGAATTTCAACGTAAAATTCACTAAAACTTGGTGCTATGCCTTATAGGTAGAAGCAATGAACTTACAATCCTAAGGTTGCAGAGGCTATTTTCAATGAAATTGAAAAAATTCTCAAGGATAGAATTATTTATCCCACCCATCACTCCACTTGGGTGGCCAATATCAGAAAGAAGAATGGAGAAATAAGGATATGTGTTGATTTCAGAAAATAAAAGCAGGCATCATTAAAATACAATTATCCTTTACCGATGATGAATCGTATTCTACAAACAGTTGTTGGTTTTGAAATGATCTCCATGCTTGATGGCTTCTCAGGCTATAATCAAGTTTAAGTAGCTCCATAAGACCAGCATAAAACAACATTCACTATGCCTATTGGTGTTTTTTCCTACAATAGAATGCTATTCGGTCTTATTAATGTAGGGGCCACTTTTCAAAGGGCCATGGACTTATCTTTTGGTGATCTGAGGAATAAAATTATAGTAATTTATTTTGATGACATAACAATTTCTTCTAAAAAGAGAGTTGATCACCTACATGATCTAGAAGTGGTATTACAGCGCTGCAGGGAAGAAGGTATCTCTTTAAATCCTAAGAAGTCCATCTTCGCTATAACTAAGGGAAGACTTTTAGGTGATATTGTCTCAAAGGATGGAATCATAATAGATCTAGAGAGGGTAGAAGCAATTAGGAAATTGGGATTACCTACTAACAAGGATGGTATCAAATCCTTCTTTGGTCAAGTGAACTTTTTGAGAAGGTTTGTTCCTGATTTTGCTAAGATGACAAAGCCTATTTCTGATATGATGAAGGATCGTCTAGTGTTTAAATGGAGCAATGAAGGAAAACAATCTTTTGTGGACACTAAAAATGCAATTGCAAATGATCCTGCTTTAGTTCATTTAAATTTTACTAAAGATTTCATCATATACAATTATGCCTCAGAACACACATTGTCAGCCATCTTGCTACAAAAAAACGAGCAAGGTATAGAAGCTCCTATCTCTTTTATGAGTACCCCTCTGAAAAATTATGAGCTTAAGTATTCTCCTCTTGAAAAATATGTGTATGCTATTGTGAAGGCCCTTAAGAGTTTTAGGTTTTACATTCTTCATTCTCATATTACTGTTTTTGTTCCCAAAACTATTGTGAAAAGTATTCTTACTCAGCAAGATGTTGGTTGCAATAAAAGAGGGTCTTGGATAGCTTAGATCCAGGAATATGATCTAGATATTAAACCCACCATTCTAGTAAGGGTAAAGGCACTGACCAAAATGATTTCAAAAAGTAAACTAGTTGAAAAAGAAGAGTTACTGTTAGTGTTGTTCACAAGCGCAACTAATGGTTGGTTTTATGATCTCTTATTATTTCACCTACAGTGATTGCCCATCACATTTATCATCAAAAGAAAAGAGGAATTTAAAACTTAAGGAAAATAAGTATGTTCTCTGGGAAGGGAATTTTTATAAAAAAGGTGTAGATGGGACTTTCTTGAGGTGTGTTGATAAGGAACAACAAAAGAGGTTATTGAAAGTTATTCATAGTGAGACATGTGGTGGACATTTTTCTGCTTCTATAACAACCTTCAAAATTATGCGTCATAGATTTTATTGGCCAATTATGTTCAAAGATGCTTATGAGTGGGCATCAAAATGTGAAAAGTGTTTAAAATTTACTAGTAGACCACAACTTGCTACTTTACCTTTGAAACCGGTGGTCATTGATGAGCCCTTTCAACAATGGGGGCTAGATTTTTTTGGGCCAATCAATCTGAATTATAGTGTACGACATACACACATATTAACTACTACAAATTATTTCACCAAATGAGTGGAGGCTATTTCAGTGAAAAATACTACCATTGAGGTTGTGTGTATTTTCTGAAGGATAATATTTTGGTAAGGTTTGGAGTACCTAAGAAAATTGTCACTAACAATGCTAGCTCTTTTTCTTATGCTGAAATCATTCTTTTTTTCTATGATTATGGCATTAGTCTCGCTCATTCATTTGATTATTATCCTCAAGGAAATGGAAAGGCTGAGTCAAGTAATAGTAATTTAATCTCCATCATCAAGAAGTTGGTTGATGAAAATCAAAGAGGATGGCATAAAAATTTATATGATGTTATATGGGCTAAAAGAGTTACTTATAAAAGAGACGTCATAATGTCCCCATTTCAGTTAGTATACGACACCCATAGGACCTTGCCTACACCATTGGATATTTCAACACTTGATTTGCAGAAGACTATAGAAGATGATCAATTTTAGACTGCTTTGGAAATGTGAGTTATGTATTTGAACAAGGTAGAGGAAGAAAGGGAGGTTGTGGTAGATAGGATTACAAAACATCAGCAGATGGTAAAAAGGGTTTTTGATAAAAAGGCTAGACAAAGGGATTTTTTAGTTGGTGATTCAATTATTCTCTAGGACAGAAGAAGAGAGGCAAAAGGAGCACATAAAAATTTTGATTCTCTCTAGAGAGGACTTTTCCTAATCAAATAACTTGTTGGTGATCATGCTTATCAATTGGCTTATCCTGATGGTACTGTTCTACCTCTTGCCTATAATGGGCATGATTTGAAATTTCTTGAATAGTTGTTCCATCAAGTCTGCCCTTGTACATAGTTTTTGTTTGTTTTGTTGATTTTTGGCTTGTTTGGTTTTGACTTTGTTGCCCAATGAATAAGGCTTTATGCCATGTTTTTGGATTCTCTACATCTTGTCAGTCTTGGTCCCCATTCAGAGACAATGTTACCTCTAGGTATATTATGTATCATATCCCTTCAAATTTTGTCATTCTTGGTCTACAATATTTTATTTTTTTCCTAAGTCTAAAGCTTTTTCCTTCATTTTAGTCTTGTTCGCGGGTTCCTCTAAAGTCCCTTACCTCTTGTCGAGCAGTTTATGATTTTTGAAACCTAAGTTGTTGGCATTGTTTTTTTTAACATTGTCGTCAGGTTTCTATTTTTCCTAACTTCTTGATAGCCCGACTTGCCCTTTAGTGGCATCAAGTGAGTCAGTTTATTGTGAAGTTGGGGAGTTAGAGGTTTTCATAACTTCATAGCTCCTAACTTTAGGTTGTAAAGTTCTAGTTTTTTATGACAAGGTAACATGTTGTGCTCCCGCTTGTTTCAAGGTGCCACCAATGCATTTAATGAGGCATATAGTACAACTAGGAGATGTCTCGTCAAGAATTTTTGCAAGGAACACAAATCTTAGGGTTTTCTTTACCAAGGTTTTAAATAAAGTGCCATATTAATTCATCACCAAATGCACATCCTATCATTTGTACAACTTAAGGTGGTGAAAATTTATTTGGAAAAGCTTGCAATATAACCTCTCCCATCTACAATTATGGGTATGTGCAGGATCATCATGGAAAAAACAGGCCCTTAAGGGGCAAAAAATTTAGAAAAATCAGAGTTAGGCAACTTGATGTAAAAATTTGAATAAGTTATCTATATTATTTCAAAAATATGTAAGAATAGAATTTTTAGCAAATTGAATGTATTTTCTAAACTACTAGGATTTTTTTTTTTTTAAATCTATTTGTTAAAAATTTGAAATTTCAATGCAGTAGTACTTAAATTTCAGGTAAAAAATAAGTAGGTGTCTGTATGACCACCCTAACCACAATAAAATGATAATATTTTTTTATAATATTTTAGATATAAGTAGAGGACTCATGTCACGATGTGATACATATTCTTTTATAAATTTTTTCCAAGTAAATAATTAATTATGGGTATGTGCAGGATCATGATGGGCCAAAAAGTGGCAATATGTAGGTGATATGATGGCCCATGTGGCTAACGACTTTTTTTTACCCAAAATTGATGAAATGAAAAGGGTTTTTAAAGGAGATTCTCAGCTTTCCACCAATATAAATTATGCTTTACTTTGAATTTAATAAATAATTATTATCAATATTTTATTTGAATTACGACTAAAGTCTTGATTGATAAGTGATTGAAAAACATCTATAGCTTTCAAAAGGTATCACATTTTTTGAATCCAAAACATGTGTCACATTCTATGCTTTGTATACTATAAGATTTTAAAAAAAAAATTAATTTCATAAATTTTTGACCAAGTTAAGGTAGTCAAACATACAATTTTTATATTTTTTAAAAGTTGTAATAAAAAAATCATAATTAATTATTTACTTTGAAAAAATTACAAAAAATATGTATCACATCCGGACAAGAGTCCTCTACTTATATCTAAAATATTATTAAAAGTATTATCATTTTATTGTGGTTAGGGTGGTCAGACACACCTACTTATTTTTTCCCTGAAATTTAAGTACTACTACATTGAAATTTTAAAATTTCACCAAATAGATTTAAAAACTTAAAAATAAACCTAGTAGTCTAGAAACTACATTCAATTTTCTACAAATTCTATTCTTACATATTTTTGAAATAAAATAGATAACTTATTCTAATTTTTATGTCAAGTTGCCTAACTCGATTTTTCTAAATTTTTTGCCACTTAAGGGCCTTTTTCCATGATGATCCGCACATAACCTTATGATTTTTTTATTACAAATTTTAAAAAATATAAAAACTTGTATGTCTAACCGCCTTAACTTGGTTAAAACTTCATGAAATTCAATTTTTATTTTTTTAATCCTATAGTATGTGAAGCATAGAATGTGATGCATGTTTTGGATTCAAAAAATGTGATCTACTATTTGAAAGTTATAGATGTTTTTCATTTAGCCTATCAATCGGGACTTTAGTTGTAATTCAAATAGAAAATGAATAATAATTATTTATTAAATTCAAAGTAAAGCATAATTTATATTGGTGGAAAGCTAAGAATATCATTTAAAAACCCTTTTTGTGTCATTAATTTTGGGTAAAAAAAATGTCATCAGCCACATGCCCTACACATACCCATCATATCGCCACTTTTTGGCCCATGATGATCCTGCACATACCCTTATTTCTTCAAGCGTACAAATGCTTTTTTGTGTACTGTGAGCTCATGCAATATGGAATCACAAATTGTTGGCTCGTTGTGAGGGACACAGAGCTGGGATCTTTTAAGTTGGAAGAATTCTGGGTGCACTTGGAAAGTGATAAAAGAATTGCTATCGATTCAAAATTATTAGAAAGTGGATTATCTCACATCAGGGGTTTTCTAGAAGTCGTTCTTAGTGTGGACCTAATGTGAAAGAAGATACATTCTAGAGAATGAGGAAATCGAATCCGTGGACGAGACTGTTCTTGCTAGAATTTCCTCTGAACTGTTTCTCATGGACTAAGGATTCCTGAGAGAGATCCCATGAAAGATATGTCTGTTGTAATAGTTGGTGAATTATTCAAAGTCAATGAAATTTGGTGCAAGAATTCTATGGTGAAAGGGTAGTTGAAATAAAAAGAAGAAGAGGTAAGTCACAACTACTCGCTAAACTCAAAAGAATGCATTTTAGAGGAGAAATTGCAGATGTTATTGCTCTCTTGCATTGTATTGCTGGGAATGCACAAATTGAATACTTTGGGGATTGTATATGTCAATTTATTTTGGATGTTTGTGATGAAAAAATATATATTAATTGTGCCAAAGATAAATTCCTTCCATTTAAATGAATAATTGGTTAATTTTTAGAAAATAGCTACTTTTCACATGTGTTCTTTCCTAACATATATTATAGCTAGTTAGAGGTAATTTTGGCTAGGATTGAAATCAAATATACCCCCAAATTCTAGCATGTCTGTGTATAAGTGCTACACATAGTTTACTAAGCAAGCCGAAATGGGAGATTTTTCCCTTATTAATTATTCATTCTTAATGGATGTTGTAAGGAAATTAGATGGGAATCATGAAGTGCATTTTTCTACTAAATCAATGTCTCCGGTGTCAGAATTTGGAAGTTTTTACATTCAGTTTGATAGATTTTCCTATTTGAAGATAGGAGGTTTTGTAAAAGCCCCACTGAAATTACCCAAATCTCCTAAAGATTTTCTAGTATTCCTAGAAGTTTGTAGACAAATGGTTGTTGTGAATGTGAAGTACTTGAGTATGGGGCAATAGGGGTATCCTTTCCCATTGACAAATCCATCTTTCATATGCAAAAATAACCAAATGGCCAAATGTTGTGAAGGCCTTCTCAAAGAATATAATCTCCAACATTTACTCATGAGGGCTAATTTTGACAACAAGGGTTGTGTTAAAGAAAATTTATATGGAGGAAATTCATATTAGCATCATCCTGCTATTGAGGACTTCTAGGAAGATTTCGAAAATGAAAATGAAGTCTTGAAAAGAGGTTACATGTGATTGACCCTTAAACAGATACAAAATTTTGATTTACCTTTCCAGATTTGTGAGGGCACAATTGATGATTTGGTGGTCATTAACCTCAAATATGA
The DNA here is from genome assembly GCA_007258455.2 of Sequoia sempervirens. NCBI lineage: Eukaryota > Viridiplantae > Streptophyta > Pinopsida > Cupressales > Cupressaceae > Sequoia > Sequoia sempervirens. The sequence goes on along the minus strand of VDFB02086081.1, from coordinate 194,272,890 downwards.
GAAGTTTTCTGATAAGTCACATCCTGAGGTTGATTGGAATGAAAATTAAGTCTTGGATATGAACATACGGGCTACCCCAATTATGAAAAGAACTTGGGATTGGTTGGAAAGAAAATGGTGAAAAATGGTAGGTTCTACTCAAGAACCAAAGTCTTCTCTGAAAAATGAACAAGGGTATTCTTAAATAATTATAGTTGGCATGTCCTCAAGGAGAATGGATACAAGATATTCCAATGAAAATTCATAGTCTAGAGGTGATGGGGAGAAACCAGAAGAGGTGGTTAAACTAAAATTTGCATGTGAGCAAGACAGTCCATCCACCCTTGCTGCTAAAAAAAAGGTTAGTCAAACAAAACCTATGTCAGTGGATTCAGATGCTATTTTCAAGTACATTGTTGAAGATAATATGTTCCCTCAATTTTTCAAGGTGCTCTCTTCCCCAGTGGAAAATATACCTATTACTACTTGTGAGACTAGAGAAATTAATCTAGAGAAGAAGAATTTCGCTTTGATTGAAGCTTCTCCAGTATGGTTGAGAAAAGCAATAGAGAAAAAGAGGAAGTACACTCCCACAACAACAATTAGAGTAGATACAGTTAAAAAGCTTCTCCAAACTTCTTCAAGACCAAAGAAAGCTTAGAAGATGCCAAGAACTTTGACTGGTCCTAATTCTAGTAACCAATTGTTAGAGATTGTTGATCCCATAAAAGATCTAAAGGAAAATGAGATAACAGTAGCTAATTATAAAGTCACACATGTTGATATGGGACCCCAGACACTTGAAGGGGATATATTTCTATATCATGCTGACTATTCATTCAATGCTTTGATCAAGCAGGTTAAAGAAGAAAGGAAAGAAAAAGTGGCATTGCAATCCCATGTGCTCGATTTGAAGAACTTTATTTCTTCTATAGTCCCTTCTTCTATATACAGTGAAGCTTCAAGTTCTCAAGTAGGAATCATTGATGAGTCCACAATGCAACTAATCAAAAGGAATTCATTTTGATAAACCTATGGTCAGTAAAGAGTCAGCCCCTAGTGCCCCTGCGTCTAGAAGATTTGTGAATTCCCCTAAAAACTCCCCTAATCAGGGCGAAATTAATTCTTCCCAGAATAACCTCAGGCCTGAGGACATTGTGAGGGTGGTAGAAAAAAGTACTGATGGCCTTTTCACTATACTTAAGTGGACCCAGAAGGACGTTTGTGATTTGATTAGCCGTAACAGAGATCTTAGTAACAGAGTCATGGAACTGGAGCAGAAGATAAGCTGGAGTTGTAATGAGAATGAGGGACAGGACACCCCCTTACTAGGGAAAAGACAACAGGTGCAGGAGGAAAGATTGACTAGGTTGGAGTGCAATATGTCCAAGATTGGCCAAAATATCAGGGCCACTTTGGAGAATAATCATAAAATTTCCAGGCACAACGCTATTATCATCAACGCTATGGTGGAAAAGTTAGAAAAAAATCAAAAGGGCTCACTGGTTGTGGACTTGAATGCGGATAGAGGTTGCAGCAGATCTGATGTTGATGGGATTTTGACTTGCACCCGGGCTAATACAAAGAGGAAGGTCCCTGCTTCTCCACACTTAGTTCAAATCCTCAAGCAAGGGTTACAGGATATGAGTGAAGCTGAAAAGGAAGCCGAGGAGTTGATGAACACCTTGGAGTAGTGCTGCTGTGGTCATTTCTGGCTTTTTGGCGGTCCTTTTTTTGGACCCTGTTGTCTCTTTTTGCTGCCATTTCCCTTTTGGGACAATTATCTGTTTGTTCAGACTTTTTATGCTCTATCCTTGTTTGTTTTAACTTTGTGGTTTCAAGTCCCTGTAAAACCTATTTTTTCCTTTTCAAAAACTAATCAAAAGGAATCTGAGTTATTCTAAAAATGTTAGTTAATAGATTGATGATTTGCTTGAAGAGACTGTCCTCTTTATCAGTAAGTCTATACTTTTCCACACTCAAATGGTGGATAAAATTCAGGAATTGATGGTAGAGCTACGATAAATCTGAAAAGATTAGACTAGTCTCTATGGGCTCTCACAGGAAATTAAAGAATTGATGTCCATGGATTTTATGAAACTGATGAATGAACAAATTGTAAGCTATCCAAAGGAATTAGATCCTTCATGTCCCAATGCATTATAGTTGAAATTGAACATCTATGACACTCTAGTAAAAGAAATTTTTGTAGCACTTGAAAGATACCTGGACATGCTAGTGGAGATAAAGGGAAACTTCCATGAATTGAAGGTGGAGATAACTGATGAATTTGATGAAAGAATTCTGAACTCAAAAGAATTTTGTCTAAACTTTAAATAAATATTCAACAAGAAGATTGTTGATCTTTCCACCATGACTAATGAATATTTCTCAAAGCTCGGTAGACTGCAGGTTTATCTCACTTCCTTTAAAAAAGAGGTGAGTAGGAGGTCTGACAAATTAAATGAGTCTGAAGCAGCTCTAGTCCAAGTAAGAACTGGAATAAAAATTAGTACTACTCTAGGGAGCAAGGAATTGCTTAGAATTATTTCCAAGTACAGGGATTACAGAACTAGGATGAAGGCGCAGGAGAAGCAGTTGCAACAAAAAGTTGTTGAAAACTTGGAAGATGAAGAACTTGAAGCAGTGAGAGATGATGCATAATTAATTTTAGTATTTCATGATACTTTCTTTATTTTGGCTCTTTAAGTTTAAAACTCTTTTAATTATTCGACACAGTTACTTTCAAGAAATTGTTACTAGAACAATTTGTTTAGGCTTTAAATATGGATTTAGTTGGTATGCTTAGGATCTTTTGGGAAAACTTTGATTTTCTCATTAGAACAAAAATCTAGTATCTAAATATTTGATGTTTGTTATTTTGATATAGAAGGAAATGGTGGAGTTTGTGCATGCATAATCTTTGAATTATGGTTTATTAATCTGTTCTTATGTTGAATGTTCTGCTAGTGTTTAATCTATGATTGGGGTAATAGATATTTCAGTTTGTTGCATCACTATAATATCATTTATCTGTGAATAAGGGTTTTGTGGTGATATTTCATTTCATTCAAATTGTGAAGTATTTTCAGTTTTATTTTATGAAATTGTTGAATACCTTTAAAGCTTTCTAGTTAAAAGACCCTACCTTTATTTTCTTTTTGGTTAAAAGAAACATAAGTTAAATATTATTCCTTGAATATCAAACAAAGGTAGCTGCCACCTTCTAAAATAAGCAGAGAATTAGTCTGCGAGTTATATGATTGTTGATTCAACTGTGGTTACATTTTGCATCTTTGTGGGCATGAGAATATAGAGTTAGGTGATAAATCTATCAACCAACACTTCTATTTCTCCATATTAAGAAATCTCCTAACAATCTATTTTATGTTAGGGGACATAACATTCAATGAAATTCTATTAAGACACATCCTCAATATTCATAGGTGTTTCCTCTTGTTCACTCTTGAAGTGTTCAAAACATTTTGACAATTTATCTTCCTCTTCTAGCCTCTTAGAAGTAGGCATTTGTCTCACAATACTTGTTTTTTTCCTCTTGTTCTTAGCTAGCTAAAACTCCTCCACTCACAGATAGGGACTTCCCATACTTCCTGAGTCTACTAGGGCTAGATTTGGTCTTAGGAGTTTTCTCTTGTTGTTTATTAGTGATATTATCATTATCAATACATCTTATTTTTCTAGAAGGCTCCATGGTATCTTTATTATTTTGTTTATTTTCTTTGTTCCCCTTATTTAATCAGGGCTTAATTATCCTATTTTTCTTATTTTCCTCCTAAATGGAGTAGCCTCCAAGGTCCAACATAGGAGTTAAGTTCCAATTGGTTTCAAAGTGATCCATATTCTTAATCCTTTGGTTATTATTAATGTATTTTTGAATCTCATTCTCAGTCTTCTAAGACTAGGTGGATGGGGTACTGAGATTGAGGGCCATAAGAGAAACATCCTATGATGAATAATTCTTGGTATCTTTAGATCTAAATTGATTGTAACCATTGAGCCTCTTCTCAAAACTCATGGCCTCCTAAGAAGAAATGGAGTTGTCTTTAATAGTGAATTGAGAAAAGGATGAGCTCAAATGTTTAGTTTCAATTTCTAAGACAAGGTCCCCCACTTGGGATGCTAATTTCTTATCCCCAACTTGAGGACCCACATCCAACCCATCTAGTTTCTTCTTTTAAGTTCCAATTTGAATTTATTATCTCCTTTCTTAAAAAAAAATTTTGAGACTTTGAGCTCATGGAATTGTTGTTATCATACAAGTTTTTAGGATAATTTCCCTCAATTCTTTCTTTGATCTTCTTCATAGCGAGTTGTTGTGTGTTTAGTTTTTTTTTAAATAACATTACTAGCAGGATGTGGGGAGGGGAATGGGTTGGGAGATGTCAAAGATGCATTTGGATTATAGGTGGAAAAACCACCTTCTTGTTTGGCTTCCTTGTTTTGGGTTTCATCAGATAAAAAATTAAATGAATTTTTTAACACAACTAGAATTGTTCCTTTTAGGAGGGTAGGTGATTCCCTATGACCATTTGCAAGGGAATTATCCCTACATGCTTCATTGATCCCTAGAAAGGAAGATTTTTTTGACCCCTCTGAGTTAGGGATTTCACCCTGGCTCAAAGCATTAGGACCATGTATTTTTTCACCAATGGTGAATAGGTGAAGCCCATTATAAGTAATTTCTTGTCTTTTCTTGGGTTGAGAAGTTGTGTCAACCCCTTTAGGGTTTAAGCCAACTACATTAACTATATTCGGCTTCAGAGATATTTTAGTAGATTTCTTTTGAATTAGCAAGTAATTTTTGCATATATGCCCCTCCTTTCTACATAAGTAGCACACATTTACGCCACCTAACACCTCTTCAAGGTATGTGGGGACACATCCACCATCACAAATTTCAATTCTACCAAGCATATCAACCCTTGACATCATTGATACAAGGGCACAAGCATCAAGATGTGGGAGGGAGGCTTTTGCTTCATTCACCCAAATAACACCATTAAAAGGAGAAACTAGTTATGGAATGAGTTTCTAGAACTCGGGCGGGAAGGTTTTTTAAAACTACCCATCTATGGCAAGAAAAATTGAGGACCTCCTCAACAATGGTCACATGAGACCATGCCAACACCTGAAAGGTGCAAACCTTTCATTCCAGTAGGGTTTTGCAAGAATCCTCTCCTGCATGGCATGATTTTTGAAACACCAAAAAATCGATGGCATCAAGGTGTTTGATAAACAAGATCATGATGAATCACTATTTTTCTAAGAGTTGATTCACTTTATTATGTGCAAAATAAGATGCGAATAACAATAAAAAAATGTAACCTAACAATTATAGAAAATATGGGGGATTTTTTAATAACATAAAATTTTATGTACCTGGCCAAAAGGTTGATGTTTTTGAGCTATGGAGGACTCATTCACCTTCATTGGAAAATGGTCCTTTAGGGTTTTGGAAATCTTATTTTAGGATCTTGTTCCTTGATTTCTACAATCTTGATATCCCTGTTATCAAGTTTTGGAAGTTTGTAGTTAATTCTCTAGAGCTCTTTCTATGATCTTAAACATTGAATGATAACTTTAGTAATATTGCAACTTTGGAAATCTTGCTCAAAATATTGTTCAACTTGATCTTCAACCTATAAATTTGCAATCACACACTCAAGGGAAGAATTTTTTATTTATTTATTAGTGAATGGGGGTTTTCCTGAGTCAAACCCCTTGTAGGTAATTAAACCAAATGATGAAATAAATGAAATGAAGCATGAATGTGAAATATGTAAATGATATCATCTAGGATGTTATCTTGTTAAAAATATCTACAAAGTAACATGTAGTAGCCATAAAGAATGTAGATATTGGATGTGGAATGATGATTGTAAATGGATCCTCAATACAACATTAACTTCTTAGCTCAACACTCATGAATGCATTAAACCCTTGACATGATGAATTGATTTTGAATTTCTGCAATAAACACTTGAAATCTACCTCGAAATGCATTAAAAATTCCTTTGAAGTGCTCTATAATGCTCTTGTAAATAATTAGCATGCTCTCTTTAAAATATTAGGTGAAATGATGTGAATTAACCCCTTATTTATAGTAAATTAGGAGATTAACCTTGAAATTAAAAGAACTAAGGCCTACATCGGATCTGGGAAGAAACATGTAATTAAATTCCCACCAAAATAAAATTCAAAAAGGGGGGTCTCATTAAGGGAGAACCCATTCACCATCTTGGGTGAATGGTCCTAGCTTAATGAGACCCCCTTTTTGAATTTCATTTTGGTGGGAATTTAATTATGTTTCTTTAAAAGGGGGGGTCTCATTAAGGGAGGACCCATTCGCCATATTGGGTGAATGGGTCCTAGCTTAATGAGACCCCCCTTTTTGAATTTCTTTTTGGGGGTCTCATTAAGGGAGGAGCCATTCACCATCTTGGGTGAATGGGTCCTAGCTAAGTTTCTAGGACCAGGCTTCGGGGGACTGAAAGAAGGCTAAAAAACCATTCGAGATCAACTAACAAAGGGGATTCCTATTAAGGTATGACCCATTCACCATCAAGGGTGAATGAGTCCTAGCTCAACTTACCAGGACAAAAATTTTCCTAATGAAAGAATTTGTTATTTAATTTATGATTTCTAAGATAGATCTTCGAGAGGTGTCAAAATTAAAGCCTAAATTGAATCAAAAGGGGGTTAATAACTCCAATTAACCAAAATTAATCAAGACCACCTAGGTAAGTGTGAAAGTGCCTTAAAAAAGTTTACAACACTTAAACAAGGTACATATTATGTACATTTTATTTAAAAGGGGCCCATTAGGCTTAATTAAGTAGATACATCCTAGAAAAGTATAAAAGTGTGTTACAAAACTTTACAAAACCTTTGTAAAGGGTCAATTAAGGTGTGCTTTAGTTAAATAAAGGTCCTAGGATAGTGTGAATGTGTACAACACATTACAACACTACTCCAAGATAGCATTAATTCAGCTTAAAAATGTTAATTATCAAACAAGAAAGGGAAAAGGCTACTTTTTCCATTAGTACATTTTCCCCCACTTTAGTGAGAGGATGACCCCATGTCAAAATCACACTAAAGTAGACATCCAAGATACTTAAGTATGCAACAATAAAAAAATATGTACATAATCATACCCTATCAAAGGCCAAGAAAAATAAACAAAAATAAATGATCAAGCACAATTGATTCAACACAATGTGAGGCAGTGTTCGTTTGTCCATAACATACACTGCTCATTGTGGGGTAGTGGAACCTTAGTCTATCCACTAGGTGAGTTTTCCCAAAATATGTACGCTCACTCTGGGGTAATGGAACCTCAAGTTGTCCACTAGGTGTGTTATCCCAATGAGGTGGCAAATGAGAGAATCATATTGGTCTCTCATAGCATACCAAAGTTATCCTCCTGAAAAATTTGATAAGGCACCACAATGAAAATGATTTTGAATACCATGTAAAATTTTTGTTAAAGGGTATTTTTCTTTGTTCATGTAATGGTCTTCATCTTAGGGAGAATTGTGCCTAATGTCTCCAAGAGAGGACAAGTCCAATTGTCAGATCATCACCCATGGGATGCCTTATTCATTTCATTCCATGACAGTAGATAATACACTCTTGGATGACATCAAACCCAATGACACCACCAAGAAGAGGACACATCAGAGGAAAAAAGAAAAATCATGCCATGAAATTTTCCAAAAGATTTCATCGATGTATGCCCCCACTTTAAATCAGTTTCTACACCATCACTATGAGAAATTTCTTTAAAGTAGCCAAATGTTTTGATCCTAAGACATGAGAGCTTTCCTTAGAAAACCGTATGCCAGGTCATATTTTTCTGATGCAAGTTGCATCATGAAATAGGAAAGAAGGGGTGTCCCCACAAATACATAAGGGATCTATGGATTTGGGGTTAGTATGTCTATGCTACAATGTTGTTATAGAGCATGGAACTATCATCATTCCCAAAATACGCATAGAACTAGAAGAATGACACAAAGAAAGCAAAGAGAAAGAAAAGCCTTTCGGGTGAACATGGAAGAAACATGAATGTCTTGATGCCTTGCATCATCCCCAAAGGAAAACACAAGAAAAATGAAAAAAATATAAAGGAAAAATATTTTAGTTCAACATGGAAGAGACATAAAAGTCTCGATGCTTTGTGTCATCCTCAAACGGAAAACACAAGTCAAATGAAAAGTGATTATGTAATAGAGAACAATGAAGGTACATATAGAAGAATGCACAAAAGAGAGAGGAACATCAAACGAAATGTCACGAGGGATCACATTACGCATATGAAATCACATAAAGAACAATGAAAAAGAAAAATACTAGTAAGGAACATGCAAGTCAACCTAAAGTAGGTCGTCCACCTCCCAATCTCGGTCGATATAAAAAAAAGATATGAAAATAGCCAAAGGGACAAGAGAAAGTGATAAACTAGGACATGCACTAAGTTCAACACTCATTTTAGGAGATTGTCATTTAAGCGCTCATGGAAGAAGAAAACAGTGTATTCAATTCTTCATGCACTTGTTCATCAATTTTTGCAATGTCAATGTCATCATCTAAGTTAATCACAATAGGATGCCAAATAACAATGTCCATGGAATGTTCTTGTTTATGTTGTGGCAAGGGTTGAGAGTCATCATGCATTGCTTCAGGTAGGTTTGGGTTTTGATTTTCTATGTTATGGTTGTTTTCTTGAGTTTTCAATCTATGGGAAATAGCATGACATCTACATCTACGCTCTATAGCACTTCAATTTATTATCAATTTGTTTGTGTAAGAGTTGGTTTTTCAATCATAGGTTCCTTCTCTTCCTTAGGAGGAATAGAAGAAATAACATTAGGTTGCTCAATCACTTTCTCTTTGACTTTACATACTTGTTTAACTCTAGGATGGACAATGGGATTGCTTGTACTATCTCACGGTCTCTTGTGGGAAGTTGCAGGAGGTTGTTCTATAGGATGTGCTTTTATGGTTGGAAGTACTTTTGATTCAATCATTGCCTCATCAAGGATGGTTGGTTAAGTCATTAGTTGAGGCATGTTTCCTAGGGATAGTTCTGTTATTTTCTTTGCCTTGAATTTTTCATATGATTTGAAAAATAAATCTTCACGAGGCTTGATAGGTTCCATAGGCTTAGGCCAAAAGTAATCTAGTGAAAATTTCAATTTTCCTGAGGTAGGATGGAATCTTCTATGATGCACAATGAAGATGTCATTGCCAAATGGAAACTTTAGACATTTGTGCACAACCGAAGGGATGAAATTCATGGAGTGAATCCATGGATAGCCTATCTTCATGTGAAATTGGTTTGATTGTGATATAATGGAGAATGAGATTGTTAATGTTTTTGGTCCCACTCTTAAAGGGAGATCTATCAATCCTATCATAGGGCAAGAAAATTCATTATGTGTCTTGATGCATGATTATGGGTTATCATATGTTTCTTGATATAACTTATGCATGTCATATAATAATTATTTTGCGATCACATTCTCTCCATAGATGGGATCAATCAATATCCCATTAGTGGTCGTATTATTGATTCGACCAATATTTAAAGAGGATCATCAGGTGCACATTTCTAGGTATTTCATTTTGTGATAAATCAATGTCAAGAGGTTGTTTGGTCAAGCCCTTACGAGGTTTAGCTTCAATAAATGTTATCATGTTCTCTGTAGGAGGTAATTGCATATGATCATGATCCATGTTAACATTATTCTTAGTTTTAGTAGGAGGATTGATTGTGGCATGTATGTTGCTATTGTCTTGTTTGTTCAAGTACTCTTGAAGGAAGTAACTAAGGCTATATATTATTTGTGTTTCATTTTGATTTTTAAGCACTTTCCTTAGATTTTGTATGATAGGAACCAAGCTAATGTTAATGCATTCACTGAGGATATGGGCTTGTAATTTTTCTAGTTGTTCATTTAGTTTTTCAATAACATCATGCACATTGCTTATAGGAGGTGAAGACATGGGAAATGAAGTATGCAAACTATGAGCCATGGAGGGTTGATTCTCAAGAATATTAGAAAAAGAGTTAGGAAACCCAAGATCCATGATGAGTGAGATATCATGGGATGACATGAGCCTCAAACTACGTCATATAAGAGTATTGTGAATAGGACACAGTTGTAAAGCTCATACAAGTTTTACAAGCCCAGTGTGCAAACCCTAGAATAGCAAAGGGACAATGTAATAACCTAGAATGAAATGTAATTTTTAGATCTAACCAATAAAATTTTCTATTTAAACAATGTAATAAGTTTAAAATGAAATGTTTTGATAGAATTTTGAACTTTTAACAATGCACTAAAATGAAGAAATTTAAGCCAAATGCAATGGAATTGATGAAACAACAAATCCGGAACTAAAACAAGATAACAACACCAAACAAAAGCTTAAAACTGAGATTTTAATGTCCTAAAAATGCATATCTGTATCTATTAGGGACTCATTAGCCAGTAAGGGCAAATGGGTCCTAGTTAGGTGTTTCTAGGATTTTTCTATGGATTTTAGAGTTAATTTTAATGCCTTTTTAGATTCTAGAAGGAACAGATCAGACTTGATCAGGGACTTATTCACCAATAAAGGTGACTTAGTCCTGGCTAGGTATTTTTAAACTATTTTTTTAATATTTGCAAGTTCTCAGTTACATCTTTCAGTTCCAGGTTTGAAATAGCAAAATGCAACTTCATATTTTCCAGAAATTCAATGTAAAAATGCAATGGAAAGAAGAAATACAAGACCTAATTTGAAGTTCAATTTTGTTTTTATTTTTAAATTTAATTGAATAATATCTAAATGAGATGCAAAATGACTAATTTGTTTTTCTAATTTTCATATTTAAGAAGTGCAAAACAATGAAAATCTAAACCCTGTATGATATGAAATATTTCAATGCAATAGAAGTAACCCTAAATGACATCTTAATGAATACAAGTTCTAAATGCAATGAAAGAATCCAAAAATTAGAAAATTTCATTGTTGAATAAGTCAAGTTCACCAAAAGTAAAACATCAAAAAATGGATTGCATCAAAGTGTTTGATAAACAAGATGATGAATCACTATTTTTCTAAGAGGTGTTTCACTCAATTAAGTGCAAAATAAGATACATATAACAATTAGAAATGAAACCTAACTATTATAGCAACTATGGGGGATGTTTTTAAAGCATAAAAAGTTGTGTACCTGGCCAGAAAGTTGTTGATTTTGTGCTATGTAGGACACATTCGCCTTTAGTGGTGAATGGGTCCTTTTAGGGTTTCAAAAAGCTGATTTTAGGATCATGTTCCTTGATGTATGCACTCTTGAAATTTTTGTTATCAAGTTTTAAAAGTTTTTAGTTAATTATATAGAGCTCTTTCCATGATCTTGCACTTTGAATGACAACTTTAGCAACTTTGCAACTTTGAAAATCTTGCTCCAAATCTTGCTCAACTTGATCTTCAACCTATAGATAAAAAATCACACACTCAAGGGGAAAAAAACTTGTTAATTTTTTAGTGAATGGGGGTTTTCCTCAATCAAACCCCTTGTAGATAATTAAACCAAATGATGAAATGAATTGAAACAAATAATGAATGTGAAATATGTAAATGATATCACCTTGGACATTATCTTGTGAAATTTTTTTACAGACTAACATATACTGGCCATGAAGAATGTAGATCTTGGATGTGGAATGATGCTTTTAAATAGATCCTTAATGCAACATAACTTCTTGTCTCAACACACATAAATGCATTAAACCCTTGAAATGATGAATTGATCTTGAATTGTTGCTATAAACACTTGAAATATTCCCTCAAATGCCTTGAAAATTCCTTTTAAGTGCTCCATAATGCTCTTGTAAAGTATTAAGATGCTCTCTTGAAAATATTAAGTGAAACTATGTGAATTAACCCCTTATTTATACTTTATTAGGAGATTAACCCCAAAATTCAAAGAACTAAGGTTGACATAAGATCTAGGAAGAAACATAATTAAATTACCGCTAGAATGAAATTCAAAAAATGGGGTCTCATTAAGGGAGGATCCATTCTCCATCTTGGGTGAATGGGTCCTAGCTATGTTTCTAGGACCAAGCTTTGGGTGACTGAAAGAAGGCTAAAAACCCATTCCAGATCAATTGAGAAAGGGTGTCCTCTTAAGGGAGGACCCATTCGCCATCAAGGGTGAAGGTTTCCTGGCTTAATTTACTAGGACCAAAATTTTCCCAATGAAATGATTTGTTATTTAATTTATGATTGTCAAGATAGATCTTCAGGAGGTGTGATTTAAATTAAAGCCAAAATTTGAATCAAAAGGGGGTTAATAGCTCCAATTAAGCACAATTAATTAAGACCACCTAGGTAAGTTTGAAAGTTCCTTAAAACACTTTGCAACACTTAAACAAGGTACACATTATGTAAATTTTATTGAAAATGGGCCCGTTAGGCTTAACTAAGCAGATACATCCTAGAAAAGTGTGAAAGTGTGTTACAACACTTTACAAAACCTTTGTAAAGGATCAATTAAGGAATCCTTTAGTTAAATGAAGGTCCTAGGATAGTGTGCATGTGTACAACACATTACAACACTACTCCAAGATGACATTTATTCAACTTTAATGCTAATTATCAAACAAGCAAGGGAAAAGACTACTTTTTCCATTACTATAGTTCTTCACAAAGATAACAAATAATTTGTGTTGGATCATTTTATAGAAGCTAAATTGTATGCCAAATTTTTTGGCCCAAATTTTGGAAAGCCAAGAGTCTAAGAATTTATGGGATTTTTTTTAACATCGACAATTATGAAAAAATGCCAAAATCCTTTAATCTAGACCATTCAAAATTAATTACACCTTTCATCTAAGAATTAGGAATAATTTTTACATTACAAGGGTTTTCAGAGAGAATATTACCTTCCTCTCCCTCATTTCTTTTGATATCACTTACCTCCACCATGGCTTCCACCAAGAATTTTACACCTTCAGGAATTACTAGACCTTTCTTCGTAACCACATCCTTGAAATATTTTTGATGGTTGTGCGAGTTATCTTTATTACCATCCTCATTTGGATGATGTTCGGGGGGTCTATACCCCCTCCATTTGATGAATTAAATGATACAAGCAGAAGCAATGTATAGGGAATGAAACATAATAGAATCTCAAGAAAGGAAACACATGTACAAAAATAAACTATTAACAAAAACACAGATTGACACACTAGAATATAGTAAATACAAATAAAGGTGGGTCATACAAGGCCACCAGAAATGAAAACCTCAATGGGGGAGGGCCTTTCCTCCCCCACTCATCCACTTGCAAGCAACCCAAGCCCCAAATGCAATCACCACCTTGTTCCTAGAGCCACCATCACATCCCTAGTTAGCAATTCAGTACATTTTTTACTATGTCTGAGCACCTATGTTTTGATATCTCCTTATATTTTTTTTCTACTCAATGCATGAATATAATCAATGAGTGTTTATGGGGATTTTAATGACCCCTTAGCATCCCATTTTCCATATGGTCTAAAAAAATTGATTGTCCTAGCAAGTTGGATGCCATACCTATTAATTAATTTAGATTAATTTTCCTTAATTGGCCCCTCTAATTCAAATCAAAGCCTAATCAATTGAATTTTACAAGGGATAAACCTCAACATTCATAATTTCCATAACATAATTGTTAACATTGAACAATGTGTCCTAGGTAAGTGACACAGAACCCATTCGCCATAGGGTGAATGGTTTCCTCACTTAGGCCTAGGACCTAAATTCAAACTATGTTTTTGGTGATTTTTCAATGATTTCAAATGTGTATTTACATGTCAGCTTATGTTATTTGAATTTTGGGAATTAATCTTAAGATATGCATAAATAAGAGGTCATTTCACTAAGTTGGATCCTAGTAATTTTTCATGAACACCTAAAGCATTCAAGTGAGTATTATCAAGAGCAATTAAAGATAATTTTCAAGCCATTCAAGGGAAGATTTATTCAAGATTATTGCAGCAATCAAGATTCCTTTCATCATGTCAGATATTTCTTGCATCATGCATATTGTTTGAGCTAATATAGTGATGTAGAGTTCAAGTTCTATTCAATTATTCAAAGGAATCATTTCAAATCAAGTTTCAAGATCAAGATTCACATCCATTGAGGCCACTTCATGCTAGTTGTAGATCTACAATCCAAGGTTCAAACAAAGGTTTGGTGAGTTGTGACATTGCTTGTTCACTCATTATTCCTTCATGCTATTTTTTTTAATTTCAAGGTTTAATTACCAAATTTTGGTTTAACCAAGTCAAACCCCCATTCACCTAACAATCAACATTTTTCTCTTTGATGTGTGATTGCAGATTTTAGATGGAAAATATTTTGAAGAGAAAATTTGAAGAAAGCTGCAAGAAAGTTGTCATCTCATGGAAACTCCTCTACAGGATTTATTTATGGCTATCCAAGAATGAAAATCAAGAATCTAGGAGTGTAAACAAAGCAAAAGACAAACCATAAGGGATTTTTGTAGAGCCCTAGCTGGGACCCATTTTCCATAGGGAAAATGAGTCCTCATTGAACTTCAAAAGTTGACTTTTGATGACTGGTATGCATCATTCTCCCCTTTCCAAATTTTCCTTTTGATTTTTGTTTCCATTAGTTTTAAGTATAGCCTTTCATTTGTATTTTATAGCTTGCATTTTGGAGTTTGTTTGATGGTCTTAATCTTTCTCCCCAAAGTGTTATTTGACTCATACCCTCATCCTTGCATAGAAAGGAAATTTGTTGATTCATACCTTGATTTGACTGACCCTTTGGCTGTTAGTCATCTCATTGTTTGGATCTCATTTCCTTGAATGAAATTAGAGAAATAGTTCCCTTGTTATCAATTCATTGTTGTGAACCCCCTTTCATAACCACACAACCTATTTTTTGATGTTTCATTTTGGTGAGCCTGACTTAAATGATCATTGCATTTTTTGATTTTGGAGTCCTTTTCCATCCTGTATTCAGATCTTGTATTCATTTGTATCTCTATGAATTGATTTGAGTCTCATTTAGGGTGTCTAGTTTACATTAACTTTTCATTTCATCTAGGGTTTTTTAGGATTGCATTTTTTCATCTCTTTAAATTTGAAAAATACTATAGTGTAGAAAAAGTATTTCTTGCTTGATTTGGGAATAATTTATGATAGATTGGACTTGATGAGGCATTTATTTAGTGTTGTGAGGTGTTTTACACATCCAAATTAGGTCTTGGACCCTTGAAAACTAAATAAAATGCATTTATCAATGTCTTGTAAAGGTGTTGTAAAGTGTTGTAAATGACTTTCACACTTTTCTAGACTTTTATTAAGCATCTAATTCTAATGGACCTCGTTCCCCCTAATTCAAAGTCATAATTTTTTTTTAATTGCATTCTCACATCAATCTAGTGAACCATATATTTTATGATTAGGAATGCTATGTCTCTTTTACTCAATTAGGTTCTTTCACCTAATGGAAATAGATAGATCCCACACCCAAAATCTAGGTGGTTCACTCAAATTAAGGAATGTATGATAGAATTAGGACTAAATTAAATGATATAAATGCAAATAATTGATGAAATTTATTAATTATGAATGCAAAAAGTAATGAAATATACAATGTTTGAAAACACATTATGTAATGCAAAAGCACTAGAAATGAATAGTAAACTGTAACAAAAATGGACCAAATTGAAAATGTGCACCTAAGATATGGATGGAGACTAGAAATGACTTTTGGGATGTTTTTGATGCTAATTTTTATGCTTGGTGGGACTCATTCGCCATTTTAGGTGAATTATTCACAGTTCTATAAAACTATTCTAGAGCCCATTTCAGACAAATGGGTGTCAAAAAATGTAGAAAACCAAAATGAGGCCTAGAAGTGGGACTCATTCACCACCCATGTCAAATGATTCCACTTTTGAATTTATGAAGATTCAAAGGTGGAAACAAGAGCCTTCAGTCTACACTTTTTGCTTCTTCATGTGTCTGGTTATGAAACTATCAAATTTGGGCTTGAAAGTAACCTTTTGTGGATAGTTTTCCTTGTCCAATGAAGAGATGACTTGAACAACTTTGCAAATTGATCTTCATTTATTTCCAAGCCTCCAAGATTCCTAAATCTACAAACACACAAGAAGAGAAGGAAACATGTTAGATGTTAGGGCATGGGGGTTTTCCTTGGTCAAAGCCCTTTTAGGTAATTAAAAAAAAATAGAGAAAGAATGTAATGAAGTATGTAAAAATGAAGTAAATACCTTTACATAATGTTTAATCTTTAAATTTTGCAGCAATGGAGAAAGATTTAGCCCTTGAATGTCCTTCAGAAGCATCTTGATGACTTGCAATGATGAAACCTTAACCTGCTTGACTTGATAGAGAAGATAGATGATGAATGAATGATAAGAGATGTTTGTATGAGTTGAGAGGTTAATGGGGGTTGAAATGGATGAAAAAAACTTATTTATACACACTTATTCCCTAATTATCCAATAATAAAACATCACAAGCCGACATAAGGTGTTTTTGAATAAAAATCTAAAAAAAAAATTGAATTATTTTGAATTTGGAGCCAAGGACTCATTCACCACCTTTAGTGAATGGGTCCCACTCTAGGCTTGTAAGTGGGTGTTGGGAATTAAGTTGCATTTAATGTTATTTTTTGGGTTTACATTCAGAAATACACTTGATTAAGTCTTATGAGTGCATAAAGGGGTCAAATAAAGCATAAGAAATGTGTAAATAGTGATAACAAGCCTAGAAAAACATGGAATATTATTACAAGACTTTACAACACTTTAAAATAGGACTTGATAAGTGATAAAAAGGTGATTTTTAGATGAATTATAATTAGAAGAGTCTAGAAAAGTGTAGAAATGTGTTACAACAGCTTCACAAGACATCAATAAATACATTTGAATGGGTCCAAGACCTATTCTAGATGTGCAAAACACCTCATAACACAAAATCAAGGCCTCATTAAGTCCAGTAATTTATCATCAATTATTCCCCAAATCAAACAAGTTTCATTTTTTCTACGGTATGTCTAGAAGGCTTGTAAATTAATCCTAATTGTAATCTAGTGTTGTAACGTATTCTACACATTTACATTGGATGTTGTGCCTTTCTAGGCTATGTGGACCTCATTTTAATGTTGTAAAGTGTATTTAATCATACTTTCACATTAAACTTTGTGTCCTTGGGTATGTGTAGGATCATCATCGAAAAAGTAGGCCCTTAAGTGGCAAAAAATTTAGAAAAATTAGAGTTAGGCAACTTGACATAAAAATTTGAATAAGTTATCTATATTATTTTAAAAATATGTAAGAATAGAATATGTAGAAAATTAAATGTAGTTTCTAAACTACTAGGTTTTAAAAAACAAAAATCTATTTGGTGAAAATTTGAAATTTCAACACAGTAGTACTTAAATTTCAGGGAAAAAATAAGTAGGTGTCTGTCTGACCACCCTAACTATAATAAAATGATAATATTTTTTAATAATATTTTAGATATAAGTAGAGGAATCATGTCCCGATGTGATACATAATTTTTTGTAATTTTTTCCAAGTAAATAATTAATTATGAATTTTTTGTTATAACTTTTAAAAAATATAAAAAACTTGTATGTCTGACCACCTTAACTTTGTCAAAACTTTATGAAATTAAATTTTTCAATTTTAAATCCTATAGTATGTGAAGCATAGAATATGTTGCGTGTTTTGGATTCAAAAAATGTGATACCATTTGAAAGCTATAAATGTTTTTCAATCAACCTATCAATCAAGATTTTAGTCATAATTTTAATACAAAATAAATAACAATTACTTATTAAATTCAAAGTAAGGCATAATTTATATTGGTGGAAAGCTGAGAATCTCCTTTAAAAACCTTTTTGTTTCATCAATTTTGGGTAAAATAAAAGTTATCAGCCACATACCCATCATATTGCCACTTTTTGGCCCATCATGATCCTGCACATACCCCCTAGACCTAATTACCCTTTACATAATCATTAATAGGCCCCTATGACCCCATATTGTGAATCACGAGGCTTATTTTGATCAAAGACCTAATAAAATCAACATAAAAACTAAAATTCTTCACTCCTCGACATCCCAGCTAGCAAAAGAGCCCATGTAGGACTAAGTCACACATCTAGGAAAATGAGTCCCGTCCATGTGGGACTAAGTCACCCATCTAGGTGAATTAGTCCCATTTGAGTTATTTTCATGGTTTGAGCAAGAAAAAATGGCTTTTAAGTTTAATTTTCCTTCATGTCGGCCTTGGGGATCAAATTAACTAGCATTTTAGGTGGATTTCCTATATAAAAAATATTTTAAACCCTAATTCATTCACCTAATCATTCATTAATTATTCATCATCTCTCTCAAATCAAGAAAGCTACAATTAGGTCATTTAGAGAGCATTCAAGATCATTTTTTAGACATTGAAGGGTAGATTCTTCATCCATTATTGCAAAAATTCAAGATCTATCATCATGAAAAGTTTCTAATTCCTTCATTTCATGTTCTTGCTTCATTATATTTCTTCATTTGGTTTAATTACCTAAAAGGGGTTTGACCAAGGCAAACACCCGTTCCCTAACATTCAACATTTCTCTCTTTCTTTGTGTGGTTGTAGATTTAGGTACTTGGAAGAATTGGAGATCATTGAAGAATATGTTGCAAACTTGTTGAAGATATCTCCTTGTTGGATAGGTCAAAACATCCACAAAAAGTCACTTACAGGATCGAATTTGGCAGTTTTAGATCTAAATACCTAGAGGAATAGAAAGAGCGGACTCAGAGCTTTCATTTCCACTTTTGAATTTTTAGAAAATCCAAAGGGGAATCATACATCATTAGTGGCATATGAGTCCCACTACACATGTTTCTCAGATATTTCTATAGATTCAGATATCCATTTGGTTGAAATGGCCTCTGAAATATTTTTCCAGATCTAGGACTAAGTCGCCCAAAATGGCGTAAGTGTTCCAGTAAGTTAAAATTCTAGAATCATCAGCATTTCCAGTCTTCATTCTAGTCATCAACACATTTCCAGGTGCATATCTTCAGTTCTACAAAATTTTTTTTTGTTTCATGGTCTTTTCTAGGTCATTTAGTTTATGTTTGCATATCACATTGTGTTTTCAAACATCTTGCATTTTCTAGGTTTAGACTTATTAGTGAACTCTCATTTCTTGTTATTATCTTCCTAGAACCTTCCCTTTGTCAAATTTCATTCTCCTTTGCATTGAAATCTTGATGGTTTGTTCTTGAGTGAAGTGGGGATCTTTGTATCTCTCCTTTTAGGTGCAAAACCCTAGAGGTGTAAGAGGTGACAAAAATATTCAGTTCAAATACAAAAAAAAATTAGTCATTTTTCATGTCAATTACATCTTATTTCTTTATCATTCATTTATATTTGTAAATTAAACAAAATTGTATATCAAATTAGGTTTTCTATGTTGCCATTTTGTCACATTTTGCACTTGCATTCAACATTAAATTCATAGAAAAATAAAATTGTAACTTGCTATATCAGATCAAAATATGGAAACCATTGAAACTAAATCAGAAATATGTAAAAACACTTTTCAAAAGCCTCATCTAGGACACATTCACCCTAGGGAAAATGAGTCCTTGATCAAGGTCATTTCTTGATTTTTTGGGCATTAGAACATTCATTTTTGCATTTTTGTTTATTGTTCCCAGATCTTTGTTTCTATTAGTAGAATTTATGTTTCTTCAATTTGGTAATATTTAGCTTCATTTGTTAAAATTATTGCATTGTGTGATTTACAAATTGCATTTACAAGACATAATTTTTAGGGTTTTCCATTGTGTAAGCAAAAAATTACCTTGTTTTAAATTTCAAAATTTAAGAATGGATAAGTGTTTTAGCAATATGTGGAAGTATTTTTTCTCCTTATTTGATGTTCCAAGTCATGTTTCTAGAAATGATACTAATGAAATTGACCCTAATATTTCTTAATAAAATACAAATGAATGTCCTCATGAAGTCGACATCACAAGAGAAGATGATGCTAGCATGTATGAGTTCATAAACAATTTCCTTAACAATCTTGAGAATAATGCATCATTTTATCCTTTTGCGAAACAACCAACACAACTTGAAATGTTTGGTGTATTACATCCTAAAATTGAGCCACAAACTAAGCCTAAACTTCCAACAATGAGTGAACCTAGCTCCTCTAATCAAGTCATACCTATCTATCATGTGTTAACAAAGTGACTGGAACACTCCCATCAACCTAGAAGAGACTTATGGCCAAGGCTTTAATATTTTAACTAAAAAAGGATGTGACATAAATAATGAGCATGAAATTCACAAACTCTTAGAGAAACTTCCTATTGAGGAAACCAAAGGATTAGGCTATCAATATCCTCCTTCTGATATAAGTGTCCTCCTTCCTAAGAAAAAAACAATGCCTCATAAGGATGATAAGGGAATCTTGGGCCCTCCTCCTCAAAATTTATCTCAATAAATTGGTGAGTCAAGCAAAAGAAAAAACCCTTGCAAATTGAAGAGACTCAAATTTCCATGTCCCATGGCTAAAATTGAAAGGATCTTACACACACTTCTAAATCTAGGACTCATAACATTACCACCCATTAGAGAAAATCCAAATACAAATTATAAGAACACAAACAAGTCTCACTGTCAACATCATAGAAGAATTGGGCATAGTACTGATGAGTGTCATGCTTTAAAATAAATTTTTTTGGAGTCAAATATCATAAAAATAATCCCTTAACACATGCATTTTGCTCCTTTCCATGTAATAGTTGTAGGATCATAGCATACTCAATTTTACATGTTTTACATTCATTAAAAATCATTTTCTTTCTCATAAAGAGCTCATTCTCATCGTCCATCTCGACTCATCCTTGTCCTGCACTTAGTGGTGGAAAAGGGTTAGATAGCCTTGTCCTAGTTTTGGAATTTAATGTTGTCCCTTTTGCTAGTTGTCTGCCTTCCATATATACTAACCGAGATTGGGATGCAGATGACCTACTATAGGTTGACTCGCATGTCCCTTTCTAGTCTTTTACATGTTTCTTTGTGTGATTGCATGTGAATAATTTGATCCTCTGTACAATTCTTTTTGGTGTATATCTCTCTTTTTGTGCATTCTTCTTTTTGTACCTACATTCTTCTCTATGTTGTAAACATTTTATCTTTTTCATTTTTCTTGTGTTTTCCTTTTGGGGATGACATAAGGCATCGTAACATTTAGGTCTCTTCCATGTTGACTTGAAAGTTTTTTTCTTTGTTTTCAGTATTTTTGTGTCATTCTTCTAGTTCTATGAGTATTTGGGGAATAATGACATTTTCGAGCTCTACAACAACATTGTAGCAAAGATATACTGACCTTGAATCTGTAGATCCCTTGTGTATTTTTTTGGGGCAAACCCTCCTTCCTTTTTCATGATGTAGCTTCATTTTAGAAACATATGACTTGGTATGTAGGAATTTTTGAGTAAGATCTCATGTCTTAGGATTGCGCATTGGCTACTCTAAAGTAATTTATCATAGCAATGGTCTTAGCAACTACTTTAAAGTGGGGACATACATTGATAATATATTTAAACATTCTCATCTTTCAAGGTGTGATTTTCTTTCTTCTTGTGATGTGTCCTTTTCTTGGTGGTGTCATTGGGTTTGATGTCGTCCAACAGTGTGATATTTCCTAGCGTACAACTTTCCTCTTAGTGGTGATGTGACGCACTACATTTGCTATGTTGTGAACCTTTTTCACTCTTGACTTGTCCTCTCTTGGAGATATTAGGCATGATGTTCCCTAAGAAGGAGACCTTACAAAAACTAAGAAAAATACCTTTGAAAAAAAAAACTTTTACTAGCATTATTGTTCATAAGTGTTTAGCATAATACAACTTATTAGCCTTATGAAGTTCTAAACCCTATTCAAGGCCACCTAGCATAACACACCTTGTTTTCTTGTGGAGCCTTGTCTTGTTCATAGGTGCTTAGCATAACATAGCTTGTTAAGCCCTATGGAGCTTGAAACCTTGTCTGGTGGTGCCTTATTGAAGTTGTTAGGAGGACAACTTTGATATGGTATGGGATCCTAATATGATTATCTCATTTTCTACCATTTTGGGAGACTCACCTAGTGGACAGATTGAACTTACGCCACCTCAGTGTGAGCACAAAACATAAAGCTTAGATGTTTTCTACACCAATCAAAAAACCTAGGCTTGATCTTCCTAGTCTTTGATGTTGTATGATTGAGTATCTTTGTCATTTATGCATGCATAAGTGTCTTGAATGTCTACTTTAGTGTGATTTAGGGTCATCTTCTCAATAAAGTGGGGGATAAATGTAGTGTAGTATCCCTTTTTGGCACTTAATTTGAAAAATAATATTGAATTAAAATGAACTTGATGATGCCTTAATTTAGTGTTGTAATATGTTTTACATATTCACATTAATTTTAGGGCCTTATTAAAATGAACTTAATTGTACCTTATTTTTGGTGTTGTAAGGTGTATCTTTACACTTTCACACTAATCTATGGATTTATTATTTAATTGAGGTTAGTTTCCTTTAATTAGCCCCTTTGATTGAAATCCAAGCCTAATTAGTTGCATTTTCCAAGGGATAAAACTTGGCATTCATAAATGCCATAACATAACGTTTAACATTGAGCAATGTGCGTCCTAGGTAAGTGACCTAGGACCCATTCACCATAGGGAGAATGGGTCTTCACTTAGTCCTAGGACCTAAATTCAAACTATATTTTTGGTGATTTTTTGAATGATTTCAAATTTGTATTCACATGTTGGCTTGTGTTATTTGAATTTTGGGAATTAATCTTAAGATATGTATAAATCAAAGTTCATTTCACTAAGTTGGATCCTAGAAAGTTTTTATGAGGACCTAGAGAAATTCAAGAGCATTTTCAAGGCATTCAAGGGTAGATTTATTGAATATTATTGCAGCAATAAAGATTCCTTTTATTATGTAAAATATTTTTTGTATCATGCATGTTGTTTGAGCTAATATGGTGATGTAGAGTTCAAGATCTATTCAAGTATTTAAAGGCATCATTTCAAATCAATTTTCAAGATCAAGATTCACATCCATTGAGACCACTTCATGCTAGTTGTGAATCTACAATCCAAGGTTCAAACAAAGGTTTGGTGAGTTGTGGCATTGCTTATTCATTCATCATTCCTTCATGCTATTTTGTTTCATTTCAAGGTTTCATTACCAAAACAGGGTTCGACCAAGGAAAACCCCTATTCACCTAATAAAAAACATTTTTCTCTCTTTGATGTGTGATTACGGATTTTAGGTGGAAGATCCTTTGAAGAGAAAAATTGAAGAAAGTTGCAAAGTTGTCGAAGTTGCAAGAAATGTTGTCATATCATGGAAGCTCTTCTATACATTTTATTTCTAGCTATCTAGTAGTGACAATCTAGAATTTGGGAGTACAAACATAGCAGAAGAGAACCCATAAAGGATTTTTGTAGAGCTCTAGCTAGGACCCATTCACCATAGGGTGAATGAGTCCTTAGTGAGCTTCAAAAAGTGACTTTTGGTGACTAGTACACATCATTCTCCCCTTTCCAAATTTCCCGTTTGATTGTTGTTTCCATCAGTTTTAAGTATAGTCTTTCATTTGCATTTTATAGCTTGAATTTAAGAGTTTGTTTGATGGTCTTAATATTTCTCCCCAAAGTTGTATTTGACTCATACCCCCATCCTTGAAAAGAAATGATTTTTTTTTATTCATACCTTGATTTGACTCACCTTTTGGTTGTTAGTCATCTCATTTTTGGGATCTCATTTCCTTGAATGAAATTAGAGAAATAGGTCCTTTGTTATCAATTCATTGTGGTGAACCCCCTTTCATAACCATACAACCTATTTTTCAATGTTTCATTGTTATTATTTTATTTATTTAATTTAATGCACCTTAATAATTCGTTATGAAAAATGTACGTCTAATTTCAAAACCTAGTTATCAACACTTACTCATAGAGCTAAGGATTCCCTAACCCACAACTAGTATAATATTTTGTCAAAGATGAGAGATTTAGTTGACCATCATATTGAGCAAGGTGACTAGTTGAGGTCAAGGATACCATGGAAAAGTTCTCAATTGATTGTGTAAATAAAATGAGTCAACCTCCTAAAAGATAGACCAAGTTACAAGGTTTAAGGTTCATTCACAATATAGGTTGTTAGGTCTACCTATGTTGCACCATGATCACCTTCAGAACTCATTGAATACTCACACACAAATGTCAGTAATTGGTTAGCTAACAAATATATAGATACAACCATGTCAAAGGAAAAATGGAAACATTAAATTCATAACTTCCAAGTATTTAACAAATGTACCAAATGAAAATTAAAGTGTTAAGTCTACAACATTAGTATTTAAGTCCATACAAACATCCAAAATAATAGGTACAAACATAATCTTAACATTAAGGTGTCACCTGGAGAGGATGAACAAAAGGTTTAGAGTTGGAAGGAGGATGAGCACAACGAAGGTGACGACAAAGGAAGGAGGGCAATTTTTTGAATCTGCAGATGATGTAGATGGAGGTAGCAAGGATGAGGGGACCCGGATGGGTCATGGTGCTGCTCCTCCTTGCTTGGAGCTGTGGGGTGTTGTGGAGCTGAGCTTGGAGCTGGGTGCGGACCTATTTGGATTGGGAGTAGACCTGTTTGGATTGGGAAGAAGGTTTTTCCTTTTTCTGATGGGGTTGAGTCTATTGCAATGGATGTTGGTGAGGACGATCTATGTATGGTCTTTATCTGTTTGGTGGACCTCCTCTCTATTTTTTGGTGGTTTATTTGGAGGATTTTGAGCTTTGGGAGGGGTTTCTTCATGCAGTGTCCCCTCTTCTTCTTGTGTGGCCATTTGGCCTTTCTGAGCTTTTGTGCTTTCTGGTGGCATCTTTTGATGGGGCCTCGATGGGTAATGTTGGGTGTTGGCATGATATAGTGTCTTTCCTTGGTAGATGGTGGATCTTTGTTCTTGATGGGGGCTTTTTTGGTCTTTGTTGTTGTTCTGGGGGTTGGGTTTTGCCTGATTTGTTTCTTTGGCTATGTTGGCTATGCTTGGGGTCCTGTAGAGTTTGAAGACAACATTGAGGATAACAGAGAGGCTACGGGTGATCCTCCATAGGTGTCTTGGTTGTGCCGGTGGAGAGAGAGGTTTTGGTCCTTGTCTAGTGTGTTGGGTGTGGTTGTTGAGGCTACCTATTAGTTGGTGATGTTGTTTATGGTGGAGGCAGAGGCCTTCTTGGTGTAGGGGGTTGTTGGTCCCTGTGAACATTTGCTGCGAGAGATGGCTGAGAACCTATCTATTGTGGCTTGGGGCCCCTATTTTTTGAAGATTAATATGATGAAAGGGTTTTTTTTTTGTTTTTTGGAATTTTAGTTCTTCATAGTTTTCTTTTGCTATGATGTTGTTGAGGTGTGATTTTTGGGTCATGATCCCCCTTTTGGAGATGATGCTTATTCTATTCAAGGGGGTTTATTTTCTTTTGATGGAAGCTTTTTTTTTGTGTTGGCTAATGGTTTCAGGGTACTCTATTCTGTTGGGTTTCTACCATGGCTTTTCTTCTTCGTGCATGCTCTAGTTTTCTTCCTTATCAAAGGTGGTAATGATTGCTCTCTCTTTTGATGCTCTCTTTTTGTTTCTACAATTATTGTCTTCTATGGAGGTGACTATTGCTCCCATTGAGGTAGAGCCCTCTTCTTTTGAGGGGAAGGTGGTTTTTGTTGATCAGATGGAGAGTTCTTTTCTCATCTGCTTGTTCCTATCGAGGGGGAGCTTGTGTGAGAAGATGAATGAAGTTGTTGGAGGTTGGGGCTATCATTTCTCCCTCTCCCATAGAGAGGAGCTCCCTCCTTTTGAGGTGGGGTTGGAGTTGGCATTTAAGGTTGGGTGTTGCTACATGCAGGCTATTGTGGTTCAGTGCTCCATAGTTTCCCCTATGGAAGTGGGTTTTTTGGAGTTCTTGGTGTTTCTGATTAGGGGTTTGATGGTGATTTCCACTATCAAGAGGATTGTTTTATCTGAGTAGCTATTTTGTTGTTTCCTGGCTGATGCAGGCAAGTTCAATGTTTATTTGAGTTGGGTTTCTAGTCCCAATTAAAACCAGGTTGTAAAAAGGGTTTAGGCCCTTGCTTGTTTGTTGCAGCATGTGTAGTCTTGATTATCTTTTAGAGGCTAATTTGGGGCTGCTGGTGGTATTTGTGTTATTTTATGTGCAGCTTGCATAATTTTGTTCTGGGTTCCGGTATCCCATCAAAACCTATTTTTTACCCTTAATCAAAACATTAAGGTGTCACATTTGTCCAATCTACATTAGAATGATAGATGATTAACACAAAATAAAGTTTGAAATTTACAAAGATGTGACAAATCAATTTTTATATATTAAAATCATTTATTAAAAAAATCTCATAATTTTTTTAAAAAATAGTTCAATGTATTTACAAAAGATTTAAAATATAACAACTAATTGCATCCAACCATATCAACATTTCTCAATATCACTTAAATGGATATATCAAAAATATATATATTGGTTTAACTTATAAATGTGTAATTATGAATTGTAATTTGAGTAATTATCTAGTATGAATGTTGTTTAATTGAATAGAACCCATCAATTATAGAAAGCGACTTGATTTAATGCGCATTTTAAACTATGATTGTCATGTTGCTTATGCGTGCATAAGTTGTGTGCTGTTATTGAATGACATGTTGTTGATCTTATTACTACATTATTCTTATGGATTTCACTTTCAGATATGTCACTAACGATAGTATAGTTATATTTCTTTACAAAACTTCTTGACATTGATAATCCTTTCTATTTGCCCGTAGCTATCCATCAATTATGACAGCTCATGAAATTGACCCGGCAATGCTTATTGGGAATCTCATGGCTGTCGTTCACATTCAGATACCAACCAATTTTAAAATAAATTAGTTTTCAATATGTTAATTTAGTATTTTCTTTTAACTTTGATGTCTCATTATGTTTAGATCGCCATCGATGTCGTTATTCTTTGTTTGAGTTTATCCTCTGAATTTGCTTTTGGATCTCTCCCCGTCATGTCCTCCAAACAGATCCACGTAGTCCTAACTAGTAGTAAACAATGTGCTCTTGAAATATATTCTTTTGGCTTTTAGGTTGTTCAAATGGGTAGAGCTCTAAGAAGACATTCAAGAAGAAAATAAATTTTCAGGAAAAATTTCCGTTGAATGTGTCTTCAAAGTGCAAGCTCAAAGTCCCCATGCAAAGAGGCGGCTGTTGTGCACGTTGAGCTACGTTATCTGCCCATGCAACAAGATAAACATGCTTCTGTGTCCCAAAATCCAAAATTGCTAGATCTGCAAGATATTATTACAGTATTGTTTTACTTTTCCGTTTCTCTATTACCTAAGACTCTTGAGATTTTCCGTCTGAAAACTTCCAAAGTATGCAATTTCTTATTATCTATAAGTTTATTGAGATATTTTTAGGGAGAGCATTATTGAAGAAGAAAAAACACGGAGGACATACAGAGATTTATATGACTTTAAAACTGAAGCTGACGGCTTGATTTCCTTGCTCTTATTGTTGTTTATAGTCAAATACATCAATTTATTCATTGTCCGCGTTGCATAGAAGTTGATTGAACATTGTTTATGAAGACTGACAATTATAGTCGTTGAGGCGCTATAAAAGCGGCAAGTGGCTCTGCCAGCAGATGGTCAATCTAAGATTAATTTATTGTAATATCTTTGAATAAACTAATGTTAGCAATCATTTTTATATATTATTTATTGAGTTCTGATATACAGTCTTGTTGGGTACCGGTTTACAATTGCAAAGCATTCACACATATAGGGGAGAGGGGCTCATAATGGAGCAGGGTTCAATAGTGGGGATAGAAGTAGTCCTCAATGGGTTCCATAGTGGAGCACTTTAATATCCAATTGCAAAACACTTTTTATCCATAAAGTGTGCAAAGTGACAAATCATGTGATGCCACATCAGTGCACCAATAAAACATGACTTAGTGCACCACTATCGGTCTCACTTTTTTTTTGGACCTTTTTGGATACCTCAACAAAAAGAATGCTGATGTGGCATCATGTTTGATGATGTGGCCCTAAAATGAAATATAGAAGCACATGAATTGCCAAATAAATTGTTGTACAAAATTAGGAGTGATTTGAAATTTTCACATAAGATTTTGAGAACCATGAAGTTAGAGTGCTCCACTATGGACCCCTCTCCCCTATAATCTTTATTTCCTCAAGTCCATTCTTGTTCAAGATGCTTTCCTTTACCCCACACATAACTGATTGGTCATCTTGGATCTAAATCGAGCAAGTTTTTATTAAAATTATTAGTTTTGGCATCTAGTTTGAACCTTAATCAATTATTTTCCCTTTACAAATTCATTTCAGATCAACCATTCCATTTTCTCCCTCCCTACTTGAATCACTCGTGCCTATATCTTAAAAATCTATAAAGAGCAATTACAATGTTCTTAGCATATCCATGTCATGCAATATATAAAATCACAGCAAATTAAGGGCCTACATGTGAAAGGAATAACCATGTAAATCCACTATCCTTGCATAATGCATCCGTGTTATATATATAATTATAGTTGATGTATCTATATATGTGTGTGTAACGAGGGAAATTTGGAAGTCATTGAAATAGTTTTTGTTTTGTAACTTTATGATTTTCTACCTCATTAGGTTAGGGTTAATCTTGTTTAAAGTAAACTATGTTTTATTAGTTATTTAATTTAGAAATAATAAATATTTTATTTATAAATTTTAGAAGTGTTTTAAATTTGGGAATGGAAAATGTTTATCAAGTTAAAGTATGAAAGAAGTTGATAAATTATTATATTAAAAAAATGAAATATAAAATTATACAATGTAGTTTAAGATCTTAGAAGAACATAAATAATGATACCCAACACTAGAAAATCAAGAATTTCCAAAATGTTAGCATGTTGTGGTAATGTCTGCACACCACATTGTTGTCTATATGACATAAAATGTTGAGAAACTTCTATAAAATTCTTTATTTTAGTCTAGTTGTCTACCTTATTTGCACAACTAAAAGTGAAAAGATACCAACAATACTCAAGGTGATTAAAAGAAGAAGAAATGGAAAAAACAGTAATATTTAGGTTGCTTAAACAACCAATAAAGATAATTAATAAATAATGAGACACTTACAAAATGTCCATAAGATGGAATTCTCTCAAAATAACAACTACAAGAAATAGTAAAAGTGTTTAGGGATATTTAGAAGCTTCCTTGGAGTGGTGAATTCCCTATGTTGGTCATTCAACCCCCAAACATAAACAATGACAAAAAAAACTAGAAAAATAACATTTGTGCTCCTATATGCATCTAGGAATTTAGAGTCTAAAAGAAAAATAAAAATAAATCTATGAATCTCTAACTTGTTCTATGTATTGATAAAATGGTTCATTGTTGATAGCCAAAGATTTTTCAAAAGATAATGAAAAATGATATATAAAAATATTATAAAAAAAAGTAAGATAAATATTACCAAGCAATTGATGTAGGAGAGAAACAATAATATTTTTAAGGATTCAATCAAGAAGCAACAATGTATTCCAAACTAAAACCACTACAAAAGGAATTATTAAGAATTTTCATGAAGTTGTAGGTTTTTTCCAAGAAAGAGAGAGATATTAGCCAAGATATTTTGAAAGATATTAGAGGAGATTCAAAACTTAGTTTATAAAAGGATTTAAATAGATTATTGGGTCAACTTTAAATGTAGAGGGTGTTACTTTGCTAGGAAAACATCATAGTAGGTGATAAAGGATAGCTGACCAAGATACCAAAGGTTCATTTTTTTTTTTTTTGGATGCTAATGTGTTGCATGGACATATACACATTACACTCACATCTCAAGCAATTTCTCTAGAATTTGGCACATGTTCCTAGAAAAAATTGAGAATAATATTACAATAGAGAATCTTAGTCAACCTTGGTGATAGAAAGATAGGCCAATATTTATGAGTAAAAAACACCTAAAGAATGCTATGAGAATGGATGCCAAAATAGGTTTGAAGCACGATATGAATTTTTTATGATACATAATTTTTTATATTATATTTTTTCAACTTTAGTATGTTGATCACTCTAAGCAATAAGATATACTAAAGTATACAAATGAAATGATAAATAATTTTGCATCACAAAAAGGATACCATAGAGAAGGAAGAAAAAATTTATGTAGAAGGATTATGCATGTAAATTGAGAATTTAAAAAGCCACAATGTTAGGTACTAAAACAATGTAAAATCATAATGTTAAAATAATAAAATTGCAAGATAAAACTATGTTAATCTAAAGAAAAATTAGTAAAAATAAGAACATTAATATGGTGAGAAGAATGATATGAGTGTAAAATGGATTAGAAAGAAAATAAGGGTATATGTATGTCCCCTCATATTTATACATGACATTTAGGAGGAAAAGTAGTAAAAAGGAGAATTCACCACTATTAAAATTGAGATAAAACTAGAAACACTCTTCAAAGGGTTATTTTGATAAAAACGTAAAAAAAAAAATGACAATGAAGAGAGTAGAGCCATGATGCACACAAAAGAAAAAATGAAAAAAATCGAGCTTGTAGTGAAAAGTTATAAAAGTTTCTATGCAATAGGTACTCTAGAAGTCTACTTTTTTTCTAAATTACAATAAATTGTTAAAAAAAATTAAATTTACTATTCATATTTATTTTCTAAAATTATAAATATTTGACCATCTAGAGCACTTCATGAGAAAAAAATTCACATAAATGACACAATGCAAGAAATTAGATGAGATGATATATTCAATGGAATAAGGTGTTTCCATGTGAGAGGTAATTTTTTTCCTCTACTCAACATGCCCCATTTATATTTTTAGTAAGATGTGAACCCACTTATTTTCCTTAGGTTTAAATTTTCCCTACAATTATTCAATTTCAAAAAATAGTTAAGTTTTTAAAGTTGGTTGACCCAAGAGCTAAAATTCCATCATGGTTGGATAGAGTTGTAGTATATTAAAATGCATACCCTTGCATTTTCACATTTGTTTAAGCCCGTCTTGCTTTATTTATGCTTCTTTATGGCTTAATTGGTCCTATTTTATGTCCACAAGACCTATGAATGACATATTTTTTGGGTTAATCCTAACATTCTCCAATGCATAAATGATAATTTAATGACTCCATCGGTGTGTCCCTAATTTTTAGGTTGGGACTAAAATGCCACCTAGGGCGTCTTAGTCCCCCAAGGCTCTCGAGACCCTTATTTTGGCATCTCTAGATTGGGCCCCTTTTGGGTGTTTGTGCCCCAAGTTTTAGGACTTGGGACTAAGATGCTACCTACAGTGTCTTAGTCCTCCTTGAGTCATTTTTGAGATTTAATTTCAAATTCTGGTAGGATTTAGCCTCCTTTATTCAATGAATTCATATGTCAGCTTGGTGTGATATAATTTTGGGATATTAAGCATAGATAAGTTTAAATACAAGGTTACTTGATTCATTTCAACCTAAGTCTTTTGTGAGATCTTTTATCATAGCATAATTGAGTTCACAAGATCATTGAAGAGCAAATTCATAAAGAATTTGAAAGCCATTTTCAAATTCAAGCATCATATCAAAGTGTTTTCTTTCATCATGTGTGTTGTAATAACATTTGTAATGTAGGTTTTTGATTTAAACAATCAATTCAAGCATTAGCTAGCAAGCATTCAAGATCCATATCCATTGCAACCATTACACACAAGTTTGCAGAATTCATGAGGGTTTGGTGAGTTGTAGAATTGCATATTGTTGATTCACAATTTCCTTCATTATTTCTATTTCATTTCAAGGTTTAATTTCTAACCAGGGTTTTGACCAAAGAAAACCCCCATAAACTAAAAAACAAGTTTTTCACATCTTGCACATTTATGATTGCAGATCTAGATGGTAGATTTGAAGATCACTTGGAGTGCAAAGTTGCAAAAGTTGAAAATTTGCATTAAAAAGCCTCATCTTTATAGAAAATCACTTACATGCCTTATTAGGAAGTTTCAAAACCTAAGACCAGAAAGGAAGCTTGTGCAGACCTTGGAGCTCAAGATCCTATTCAGAGTTTTCATAAATTCTGAATGGGAATAATACACCATCTTGGACATCTTAGTAATCCTAGGCTCAATTTTCAAAGCTTTTTAGAGATCCAATTCCAAGATCTAAAGACTTCACATTTTCCCCAAAAAATAATAACGGGACTAATACGCCATCTTGGGTGTCTTAATCCTCCACAACATATTTTGGCAGTCTCTTTGCATTTCCAAAATCCTCCCAACATCTCCATATTTTCTAGGGGAGAACATACCATCTCCCTGTTGCATAATTTCATCAGTTGCATCTTTCATTTAGCTTGCATTGTTAGTTTTAGGTCATTTTTCATATCATAGTGTGTTTTCAAATAGTTTCGTTTCTAATCATTCGCTTTGTGTTGAACGCCTTAGAACTTAAGAAACCCTTCCTAGGACACTCCTAATTGAGAATTGGCTCACCTTGAGAGGTGTTAGTCAATCTGATTAGGACTCTTATGACATTAGTAAATGGTTGAATGGGAAAAGTGTGATATCCCAAAAAGTTATCCATTTTCCTCATCATCATTTTGGTGAACCCGATGCTTTTTTATTTTCTGATTTGGATTCTATTAAGACCTTAGATATAGATAAAATTCATTCTTTCATTGCATCTTGCATTATTGAAAGCGCATCTAGGTATCTTGCATCTTGCATTAGTGAAATTGCATTTACGGTTTTCTATATTTGCATTAGTGAAAAGTGCATATAGATTGCATATTTACTTTACTGTGTCATTTCATTTCATTGTAAAACTTAAAAGTGCTTTGTTCTTCATCATCATTACATTCTTATTGCATTCAAAATTGAAAAATTGCATTCAAATATTGCATTCAATTGCTTGTTTCTAGCTAATTTTTCTTGCACTTATTTGCACATTTTTCTATTTCTCAGCATCAACATATTGCATAGGCAACCTATAAACACTATTGACATTCCAAAATTCCTTATTTTTCTATAGAAAAAACCATGCTAGGACTAAAATTCCTTTCCTGGCATCTTAGTCCCTCTCAGGATTTTTGCTTCAGAAATCTCTCTGTGTTGTTTGTTGTCTATTTCAACCTCTAGAACTTTAAAATCTCATCAGGAGGAGCAAGGTGCCCTTCTTGGAATATTAGTGCCTATTGACCTTGATTCTTAGGTTTTTAGGATCTGAAATTTCCTTTATGTCCTTCTATGGGTTTTTTTCTACTTTCTATTTTAGTTTCCAAAATTGTTGTTATTCCAATTTATTTTATTTCAAGTATAATTGCAAGCATAGGATATTGTGTTCATTACACCTTTTTTGGTTCATCCCTTGTATGAGTACTTGATGTCCTACTACTAATACTTTGGTTAGACGAAGTGTGAGACTCATTGCATCTTGTGATAAAACACTCATTGTGGATCTTGGGTTATCAAGCCCTCTTACTTCTGGGGTTGGCACTAGTTCACTAGGTATGGACCATACCTTTGACACCTCCTTTGCTATAACTACCTTACCTATAAGTGCTATGCAAAGTGTCCAAAAAATGATCATATTCCTCAAGAAAACATAATGAAAATGCATGAAGACTTAGCTCATTTACAAGATAGTGTAAGTATTGAAAAAATTTCAAACATTGTTATACCTACCATAGAGAACCTTCATCATATGATGGAAAGTGATGAGGGATTAGAAGTTGTGCATAACATAGCTCAAATCTTTTGAAAAAATCTTCCTCCCACCACTAATGATGCTCAAACCTCAAACAATATGCAAAAACAAGGAGGAAATCAAACTCCTCCCTCTTCAACAATAACCTCAATTACCACCACAATAAAACCAACTATTATCATCCTTTCTACCTCAAGTATTTTCACTAGCGTTCCTTATACCTATGTGGCACCTAATATTATATCTCATCTTGTAAGAAACTCATTCATTAGTCCTTCAAACATATACATACCACCACCCTATTCATCTCCATCACATACTAAAAATAATGACCCTATCATTAACCACCTCCTAAAAATCCTTTCATCCATCCAACATCAAGTTTCCACTATCAATCAAAATAAAAATGGTCCACCCTCATACTATGTCAAGAGCAATCCATTGTCCTTGGAGATATTGAAAACTTTGGTGCCACAAGGTATAGAGATCCCTCAATTTGAGAAATATGGACGAAAGGAAGATCTTGCTAATCACATTAATACATTTACTACTTTTGTAGTGACTTTATCCTTGAAGACAAACTATATGCTAAAATATTTCCTCATTCCTTGAAAGAGATTTCTTTGGATTGGTTTTCTACATTACCAAATAACTCAATTCATTCATTCAAAGATCTTGTTGATGCCTTTATTAACGACTTCCAAGTGCACATGGTCCTTGAAATGACATTGGATAATTTGATGAGATGCAAAGAAAATGAGGGTGAAAAAGTCACTGACATTATTTCAGGCTACCAATCACTTTATTCCCAAATCAGTGTGAAAATTCTTGATTCCCACCTTCAAAAGATGTTCGTAGAAAACTTACAAAGAAATATAAGGGATAATCTTACCATGATGAAATTCCCTTCCTTCATGCATTTATGCACCGCCCTTCAAAAATATCAGAATTTCCTAACTATTAATGAACCAAAAACCACCCCTACCCACCCCGAAAAGACCAAAAACTCAAACCAAAACACTTACCAACCTTTCAAAACACAAAATAAAAGTTTCCTTCACCTAAATTCCACCTCTCAATAGACTCAGCCAATTGATACCCAAGTAGCTGCTATAAAGAAGAGTAATCCTTGTATCTTTGGGGATTTGCCTTGAGATAGTTTACTCCCTTACCTGACACACTTCATAACATTATGACCTAACTCTTAAGGGTGAGCCCACAATACTAGTTTACAATTTTTGTCCAAACTAGACACTGAAATAATTATTTCTAACTAAATGTTTACTTTCAGACACCTATAGCGGCTAAACCATGAGGAATTAGAAGATGATGCAAACTAGTGAGTTGTGAAATTTTATCTGTAGATTCTAAATATTTTTTATTTTAAGTTTTGGAATTAGATTGCACTTCTTTTTCCATCTCCTTCAAAAACTAGTTTTTCCCAGTAAACAAAATTTTTAAGGAGTGACGCTCACCGTATAACGTATAACTTTTTTCCCATAAAGGATAAAATTCTATTTTTTTCGAATTTAGATTTATAACTATGATATCTAGTGCTTCCAATTGGTTTCATAGTGTTTTATTGAATTTTTTTTCCTTAATCAAGTTTCAAAGTCAAACCAATTACAATTCAGATATAGGCAGACTGTATAACATGTAACTTTTTTTGTATGTATTGAAATCAATTTTTTTTGTCAGATCAAAGACTTCAATATCTGGTGCACTCATATTTTTCAATTATTTTTTTTGATAATCTGCTATTTTTCCACATGCGCAGAATAGAGAGCTTGATTTGTGATGAAAAACCTATGTTTAATAAAACTAAAAAAACAAATACATAATAAAACCAAAACATATTAAAATTGTATTCATTGGATAGCTCGTTCCAAGGACTACCATCATCCAGTTGGGTCTGTGAAGTCTCCTCCATTTTTATCCCCAACTTGAGCTTCAAAGCTTAAAATTATGGAATTTTTTGGTTCCTGAGGGTGAGAAGGTGGGAAAAGGGGGGTTTGGGTGAACCCTGGTTTGAGTGAACCCCCTTTCAAAAAAGTTTCTATTTGTGTTTATTTGTGGGAATGGTGAGACCTTGCATTTAATGGGTTCACTTGAACCAAGGTTCTAGCTAACCCTCTTTGGTTCACTCGAACCAAAGAGTTCATTTGAACCCCAAAAACCATTTTTTTTTGCAAGGGGTCATTTTTTACAACTTTGCCTTCCTCACTCAAATTGTAAACCACTTTTTTGGGTTTACCATTAATTAAACAAGAACATGCTTACCTTACCTCCTGTTTGACCCCTTGACCCTACCAAGCCATTATCTCTAAACTTCAGACACAATGCCTATTGTGCTTATCACCAACAAAATGGACATGATACGAGACTTTGCAAGTGTCTTAAACATCTTGTGCAAGACATCGTTGATTCTAATAATATCCAAATTAGAGGTGTAAATGACAAAGGTAATAAGTCTGTGGCCACTCCCAACCAAAACATGCAAATATTTACCAATTTCATGCCCAACCATAATATTTCATTTGTTAAGGCTAGTGAAACTAAGCCCAAGTGATGAATGTTGACATGGATGATGAAAATCTAAGCAATCATGAACAAATTCCTCTAGATGATGATGATTAGAATCCTATGGATACTAACGAACAAAGTCCTATCGATATAATGATAGGAGTGGTTGACATCGAGCCTCGTAAACATCAAACGATTGGAATTAGTTTCTCTTTAGAAGAAACAATCAAACATGTACCTGATGGTCCTCTTTACATAGCCGACAAAATCAATAACAAGCCCACTCCTAAGATTTTAATTGATCCCATCTGTGGAGAGAATGTGATCACCAAAGAACTTTTATATGTGCATGAACTCATTCAATATAGATATGACAAATTGATAGCATGGATTAAAATGTGTGATGGTTTTGCTCATGCTATGATGGACTTAGTCACACTGCCTTTACAAGTAGGATCGAAGATATCAAATGCATCATTCTCTATCATCTCTAATTTGGACCAATTTCGTGTGAAGTTAGGCTACAAATGGCTTCACTCCATGAATGTGGTCCCATCCATTGTCCATAAGTGCTTAAAGTTTCTAGTCAGCAATGAAATATTTATAGTGAAACATAGTGGCTTTAGACCCCCATATTCCCATGGAAATTTCTCCTTAGATTATTTTTGGACTGAACCTATGGAACCTATAAGACCCTATGAAGACTTCCTTTTCCTATCCTACCAAAAATTTAAAGCCAAATGCATAGCCAAACTATCTCTTCAAAAAATTCCTCCACCCATGATTGAACCTCCACCCATGGTTGAACCTCTACCACCTAAAGAAA
Source organism: Sequoia sempervirens (assembly GCA_007258455.2). Classification (NCBI taxonomy): domain Eukaryota; kingdom Viridiplantae; phylum Streptophyta; class Pinopsida; order Cupressales; family Cupressaceae; genus Sequoia; species Sequoia sempervirens. Next base: position 194,235,646 of record VDFB02086081.1, on the reverse strand, counting down.
ACAATGTTGAGTCTAAAACCCTTCAAACAAACGATGACCCATCGATAAGTAATCCCTTGCTTATTTCCTACAAGAAACCTAGAGAAACCCAAACAATTCCTAATATGCCTCTTAAGAAAATTTATAGAGCCAAAGAGAAAGTGGTTGAACAAAATTATATGGTTTTTTTTGTTCTTTCTTCACAAGAAGAAAATGAACCTATGGTTGACAAACCTACTCCTACACAAATGCAACTTGAAAATCGTAATAAAAGAAACTGCAATTTTAGAGAGCATAGGCGTAGATGTCGTGCTTTTGCTTAAAAGATGAATAATGATAACAACATTGAAAATGAAAATCCAAACTTGACAGAAGTAATAAACTATGACCCTCCTCTCTTACCTAAACAAGTAGAAGCTATACCTTCATCACAACTAGGACCAGTACCTTCTATGGATATTATCATTCATTCTCCTATTGTGGTTAACTTGGATGACGATGAGGAAAAAACTAAAATCAATGAGGAAGTGCATAATGAGTTAAATTTATTATTAACCTCTTCTATGAGGTTAAACAACAACCGTGGTGATCCTCCTAAATCGAGCAATTGACCATGTGTTGAACCTAGTGATTCTCCTAGTACATCACTTGATTGTTGTCTCTCTTTCTAGTGAATTGCATTTTGCATATACTGAACAAGACTGGGATGTAGATGACCTATTGGATGGTCGAATCACATGTGCTTTACTAGTCTTTTATCTTTTCTTTTTCTTTTGCTTTCCTTTTCAATTTTCTTTTTGTTTTCCTACATGTGCATAACATGATCCCCCATGACGTTCTGTTTGATTTTTCTCTCTCGATGTACATTCCTCTATTTGTACGTACATTCTTCTATATGTCATGCACTTTTTCCTTTTGATTAATATTTTATCTTTTCCATTCATTTTTGTTTCTTGTGTTTTCCTTTTGGGGATGACACAAGGCATTGAGACATTCATGTCTCCTTCATGCTGGCCCAAAATATTTTTCATTATCCTTTCTTTTCCTTTCATTTTCCTTTTCATTTTTCTTATGGTTTCCTCTTTGGGATGATGCAAGGCATCGAGAGACCCTATATCTCTTCCATGTTGACCCAAAAGGCTCTTTCTTTTCTTTGTTTTCTCTCTCTTTGTTTCATTCTTCTAGTTCTATGTGTTTGGGGAATGATGACGGTTCCAAGCTCTCTAATATCATTGTATCAAAGAACATACTAACCCCAAACCTATAGATCCCTTATGTGTTTTATGTTTTCATTTTGGGGGAAACCCCTTTCTTTTCGTTTTCTCTTGCATGACGTAGTTTTACTTGGAAACATATGACTTGGCATAAGGCTTTCCAAGATGGCTCTTATGTCTTCCTTCTTGATTGCATTTTCATTTTTGCTACTTTAAAGTAATTGCTCACAACATGGTGTTAGCAATTCCTTTAAAGTGGGGGCATACATTGGCATTATTTTTGAATGATTTCATTTGCATTTTTTTTCATTTTCATGCTCTTTGATGTGATTTTCTTATTTCATGCAACCTGTTTTTCCTCTTTGTGGTGACATATGGAGTAATTTCCTTTAAGAGCATGATATATCTTAGTATATTATATTCCCCTTAGTGGTGATGTGACACATTGCATCCCTTAACTAGTGAATCTTTTATTCTTTGATCGGTCATCTCTTGAAGACATTAAGCATGACATCCCATAAGAGTAAGACCTCACATGAACTAGAAAAAATCCCTCTGAATGTCCTTCTTTCTTGTCCTTATTAAATTCATGGAAGTATAGCTTTGATATCGACCACCTCGGGGCTTATCTAGTGAACAACTACCTTCACTAGCCTGTGTGAGCATGCATTTTTGTGCCTTATTAAAGTCATGGAGGTATGGATTTAATATGGTCCCTTGGGGCTCACCTAGTGGACACCTAGCTCCCACTACCCCTTGTGAACATGTGTTTTGTTTGCACAGTGGACAACATGTTCCACATGTAAACTTATTTTTGGAAAAATAGCCTAGACCTGGTCCACCGTTATGGACGGTTAGTTGAAGCTTGATCCCCTACAATTTTTCCTTTTCATTTTTTGTTTTCCTCTTTCTTTCCTTTGATGGTATATGTTTTTGATATGGTTATTACTTCATATATCATCCGCAAGCATGTTCCTTTGTGCTTATGTTGGTTTTTCCATATGATATTGATCCTGGGGGCTTGGCCAACCTCTTGATTATTGCCATCCTATTTTGATAACATTTGTACATTTGAACCCCTCTTGATTGCATGGTTGGCTACTTTAGTGTGAGTTTGAAGTAAGTTCATCCTCTCACTAAAGTGGGGGCTAAATGTAGTGTATTAAAATGCATACCCTTTCATTTTCACACTTGTTTGGGCCCACCTTGCTTTATTTATGCTTCTTTATGGCTTAATTGGTCCTATTTTATGTCCACAAACCCTATGAATGCCATATTTTTTTGGTTACTCCCAACATTCTCCAATGCATAATTGATAATTTAATGACTCCATCAGTTTGTCCCTAATTTTTGGATCGGGACTAAAACACTACCTAGGGCATCTAATTCCCCCAAGGTTCTAAGGACCCTAATTTTTGCATCTCTGGAATGAGGCCCCTTTTGGTGTTTGTGCCCCATATTTCCATGACTTGGGACTAAGATGCTACCTAGGGCATCTTAGTCCTCCTTGAATCATTTTCAACATTTAATTTCAAATTCTGGTGTGATTTATCCTCCTTTATTCAATGAATTCATATGTCGGCTTGGTGTGATAAAATCTTGGGATATTAAGCATTGATAAGTATAAATACTGTAAGTTTCCTTGATTCATTTCAACCTAAGTCTTTTGTGATATCTTTTATCATAGAATAATTGAGTTCACAAGAGCATTCAAGAGTAGATTCATCAAGCATTTGAAACCATTTTTAGATTCAAGCATCATATCAAAGTGTTTTCTTGCATCACGTGTGTTGTTGTGCTAACATTTATGATGTAGGGTTTTTATTTAAGCAAGAATTCAAGGTCCATATCTATTGAAACCATTACACACAAGTTTGTAGACTTCATAATGATTTGGTGAGTTGTAGCATTGCATGTTCATTCACCATTTCCTTCATTATTTCTATTTTATTTGAACGTTTAATTACCAACAAGGGGTTCGACCAAGGCAAACCCCCATTCACTAACAAACAAGAAGTTTTTCCCATCTTGCATATTTGTGATTGCAGATCTAGGTGGTAGACTTGAAGATCACTTGAAGTGCAAACTTGCAAAAGTTGCAAAATTGCATTACAAAGTTGTCATCTTAACATAAACTCACTTACAATCTTTATTTAGAAGTTTCATAACCTGAGATTGGAAGGGAAGCTTGTATAGACCTTGGAGCTTGGGATTCTATTTAGAGCTTTAAGAAATTTTGAATGGTCCGACTAATATGCCACCTTGGGCGTCTTAGTCCTCCTAGGATCAATTTTCAGAGATTTTCATAAATTTGGTTTCTAGATCCAAAGACTTCGCATTTTCCCTAAAAAATAGAAGTGGAACTAATACGCCATCTTGGGTGTTTTAGTCCTCCACAACATATTTTGGTATCCTCTTTGTATTTCCAGAATCCTCACGGCATCTCTAGATTTCCCAAGTACATGCATACCATCTCCATGTTGCATAATTTCATCATTTTCATCTTGCATTTAGCTTGCATTGCTAGTTTTAGGCCATTTTTCAGATCATAGCATGTTTTCAAACATTTTCTTTTCCAAGCATTCGCTTGTTGGTGAACCCCTTAGAACCTAATAAACCCTTCCTAGGACCCTCCTAATTGAGAATTGGCTCACCTTTAGAGGTTTTTAGTCAATCTGAATAGGACTTTTAGGACATTAGTGAATGGTTGTGTAATATAGAAAAATGGATCTTTGACATTTTCATGGTCTTTTAGGTCATTCTCTCATTATGCTTGGCTTATTTTGTTTTTATTTAATGTTGTAATGTGACTTTTGCATTCACATTAAGTCCTAAAAATTCAAATTATGGTGCCTTGTGAAGGTGTTGTGAAGTGTTCTAACACATTTCTACACTCTTCTAGACTCTTTTAATTACAATTCACCTAAAAATAACCTTTTCATCACTTATCAAGTCCTATTTTGAAGTGTTCTAAAGTCTTGTAACAATATTTCATGCTTTTCTAGGCTTAATTTCACTATTTACACCTTTCTTATGCTTTATTTGATCCCTTTATGCACTCATAAGGCTTAATTAAGTGTATTTTTTAATTTAAACCTAAAAAATAACATTAAATGTGACTTAATTTCTGACACCCACTTACAACCCCAAGGTGGGACCCACACACTATGGGTGGCGAATGAGTCCCTCTTGGCTCCAAAATCAAAATAATTCAAATTTTCTTTCGGGTTTTTATTCAAAATTACCTTATGTTGGCCTATGATGATGTATCATTGGGCTGTTAAGGCACAAGAGTGTATAAATAAGTGTTTTTCTCCTCATTTTACATCTCCTAATTCATCCAAGCATTCAATCATCCATTCACTCATTGAAGCACTTTGCATCATTCAATCAACCATCAATCAAGCATCTTGGAGTAGCCATTGACATAACTTAAGATTTCCTCAACAAGGTTGTGGTAGTTTAGGAAATTTGTATGTTGTTTATTCATATTTACTTGTTCATTTCATTTCATTTCTTCATTAAGGGTTTGATTTCCAAAGTGGGATTTCACCAAAGCAAATCCCTATACTATAACCCTCAACCACTTTTCCCATTTTGCATGTGTGTTTGCAGACTTTTGTTTGTAGATTTATCAAGAAATTAGGTGTTGAAAGGTGGTAAATAATTCAACAAATTTTTTCAAGTCAACTAAACCCCATTTCAAGCTTGGAGACAACCTACAATTCATTTTCTGTAGATTTGACTCTGTCCACCCGAGAAGAAGACAAGTGCAGATCTATAACTATAGAATTGACCCTTGATTTCATAGAATTTTGGGAGAGGACTAATTTACCATAAGTGCAGAATAAGTCCCACCTTAAGGCTGAAAAATAAAATTTTGTTAGATTCCAATTCCCGATAGCTAGAAACTAGTTTTTAGGAGTTTTTGCCAGTAGCAAGACTGATTTGCCATTAGTGGGGAATGAGTCCCACTGGTGATTTTCACTAATTTCTACCAGCATTCAGATCATTCCAGATTCAACATTCATTTCCCATGTGCACTTTGTTCAGCCTTCTTTCAATTTTTTTTGCATTTGTTCATGTTTTAGTTCATTCTTGCATATCACATTGTGTTTTCAAACATTGCATATTTCATAGGTTTTTCATATTTAATCAATCAATTTCAATACTTAGTTTCATTTACAACATTACATTTAGTCTTTACAACATCACATAATCCTCTATTTGAATGAACCACTTCAATTTTGGGGTTCTATCTATCTCCTTTTAGGTGAAAGATCCTAAGAGTGCAAGAGAAGTTGATAGACCACCCTTTAAAATTGTTGGTTTAGATTGAATGAGAAAAGTGGGATATCCCAAAATGGTATCCATTTTCCTCATCATCAAGAGAATAAAAAATTTAAGCCATTACCCTTTGAAAAATCTCTTAAAACTCCCTAAAACAAAAAATACATCTTCTTGCAAGTTTTGCCCTTTCAGCTAGTCCAAAACTAGTTGAGTAAGATTTTTAAAAATGATTGGTTCAATTAAAAAAGTTTCAAAAGAGTCCCTTATTTGTGGAAAATTGACACCTAAGTGAATTGCACCAATTATAACTTAAAGTAACCCATTCGCTTGACTTTCCCCACAAACCAAAAAACAATAGACCAAAATTTAATTCTTGGAAAGTTTGGCCCTTATTTGAAATTAACTAATAACCTTTAAGAATCAAATAGGTTTACATCAAATTTCCAATGCTATAAATATTAGTGACATCATTGTGGGTATCCCTTTCCCAAGAAAACCTAAATTTTAATAATCATCCACTTAACTGGTTCACTTAAATTCTTCTAAACATTGTACCAGCATGACATCATAATGAAATTAGGCTTGCATCATTATCCATATGTGGAGATTCTCCTTTCATCATAATTAATTTTTTTTGAACTATTTCATTGAGCTAGTTTTGTTAGAATTTCTCATAATCTATAAAATGATGACAAATTACTATTATGTCATGTTGACATCACCCATACAACCACTAGATCCTCAACACTTGACTACATCTCGATGACACATCATGTTCTTTTGATGGTGTTAGTACTCAAACTATTTACTTGAAATTTATCTCTAAGAAAAAATGAAGTGATTCACTTGAAGTTTCTACTTGTCTAGTTGAAGATAGAATTCTCATAGAAGGTTCATTTGTAGAGAAATAAAACATATCCATATAATTAACTTTAAGCATTTATGAAAGGCCAATTCACTTTGAAAGACCATCAGAGGAATATTAAAATGCAATAAAAGACATATTATGGAAGCTCACCTCCCATCTAAACTTCATTATTTCACAACACAAAATCACAAGTGCACTCCCAATTAATTTTTTGCAAGTGGTCTTTTCACTTCTAGAATTAATTTTCCATCTACTCACTCTACTTATTAAATGTATGTAAAATACAATATGTTTTCCTATATTTTAAACACAATCTTTGAAAAAATTTGACATTAACTTGTATTTACAAGTTTAAGAGAACTTCCATAACACTAAAAATTTCTAAAGAAAAAAAATTGAAGAAGAAGAATAAACGGAAGTCCTTGAATTCCATTAATATCAATAGGAGGAATAAGAATGAAATGCTAATAGAATTCCAAAGCATTATCATCACACATATGCATTATATTAGGTTTTATTCTCCTAAAACAAGTATGTATCCATGAAAACCACTCTTAATTATCATTTTATCTAGAATTTTTTATTCTTTAAATTATATTAAGGAATGAAATGATTGAATTATTAAGGTTGTTATAATACATAATAGTAAACACATAGAACACTCAAACCCAATTCAAATTGAACATAGAATTACCTAGTTAGAATGGGTGATTAAGAATTTTAGATGATGGATAGAGAGATTAATGCATATCTAAGGGTTTGAAGTACTATTGAACATTAAATAAATCACTAAGTAGTAAAACCATAGATAAATAGATGTGTAATTTGAAAAATTCACTTGTCATGTAGGATAGATGAGTAAAATTGCAAAGCATATGAACTATGAGTTTGAAAGTGCATGTCACTTCCTTCTCAAATCACTACAACATGGTGGGTTCTACTATATATTAACCTAGGGAACATCAATATGGAAAGATTCAATCAAAGTATGACCATGTATAATTCCACACCCTAGGCTAAGAAAAATGTTCTAAATGGGTTAGAAAAAGTTCCAGCCTTCCTAGTGTCCACAGAATATACAAACCTCATACTAGAATGCATCAAACATTATGATGTATGTAAAATACAAGAAGTGTTTGGCGAAATATTCTTTGTAGAATGAAGTGTTGATGCCATCTAGAGCACCTTCAATGTCCACTTCTACAAAAAACTTGCATTCATAGACAAAAAATTAGTTAAGAAACTATTTCGTAGAAAAAAGTATCTCTTTCTTGATATGTGAATAATTAATGATAAATTAGACTTAATGAGGCCTCGATTTAATGTTGTGAAGTGTTTTTCACATCCAAACTAGGTCTTGGACCCTTTCAAATGCATTTAATGATGTCTTGTGAAGGTGTTGTGAAGTGTTGTAACACATTTCTACACTTTTCTAGACTCTTCTTATTATAATTCATCTAAAAATAACCATTTTATCCATTATCAAGTCCTATTTCAAAGTTTTGTAAGGTCTTGTAACAAGCTTTCATGCTTTTATAGGATATTTATCACTATTTACACCTTTCTTATGCTTTATTATGCCTCTTTATGCACTTATAAGCCTCAACTAAGTGTTTTTTTGAATGTAAACCTAACAAACTTCATTAAATGCAACTTAATTCCCGACACCCACTTACAATCCTAGAGTGGGACCCATTTTTCATGGGTGGCGAATGAGTCCCTCTTGGCTCAAAATTCAAAATAATTCAAAATTTCTTTCAGGTTTTTATTCATTAAGACCTTATGTCGGCCTGTGATGTATTTTTCGGTAATTAGGGCACAAGTGTGTATAAATTTTTTTTTTCCATCCATTTTAACCCCCAATTAATCTCCTAACTCATTCATACATCTCTCATCATTCATTCATCATTTATCTTCTCTATCAAGTTAAGCAAGTTAGGGTTTCATCTTTAGAAGTCACCAAGAGAGCTTCTTGTACCATAGAAAAATGGATCATTAATATTTTCAAGGTCTTTTAGGTCTTTCTCTCATGATGCTTGACCTATTTTCCTTTGATTTAATGTTGCAATGTGACTTAAACATTCACATTAGGTCCTTAAAATTTAAATTATGGCATCTTCTGAAGGTGTTGTGAAGTGTTGTAACATATTTCTACCCTTTTCTAGACTCTTGTCATTACAATTCACCTAAAAATCACCTTTTCATCACTTATCAAGTCCTATTTTGAAGTGTTTTAAAGTCTTGTAACAAGACTTCATGCTTTTCTAGGCTTAATTTCATTATTTACACCTTTATTATTCTTTATTTGACCCCTTTATACACTCATAAGACTTAATTAAGTGTATTTTTTAATGTAAACCTGGACAACAACATTAAATGCAAGATAATTCCTAAAACCCACTTACAAGCCCAAGGTGAGACCCATTCACCATGGGTGGCGAATGAGTCCCTCTTGGCTCCAAATTCAAAATAATTCAAATTTACTTTCAAGTTTTTATTCAAAAATGCCTTATGTTAGCCTATGATGTATTATTGGGTTATGAGGGCATAAGTGTGTATAAATAAGTTTTTCTCTCCTCATTTTACATCTCCTAATTCATCAAGTTCACTTGCAACATCAGTTAGCGTTCAAGCACTTTGCATCATTCAATCAACAATTCATCAAGCATCTTGGAGCAGCCATTGACATATCTTCATATTTCTTCAACAAGTTTGTGCTATGTTTAGGACATTTGGATGTTTTTTTTTTGTCATTCCTTGTGTATTTCATTTCATTTCTTCATTAAGGGTTTGATTACCAAAGTGGGATTTGACTAGGGAAAATCCCTATACTATAACCCTTAACCATTTTCCCCCTTTTGCATGTGTGTTTGTAGACTTTTGTATGCAGATTTGTAAAGAAATTAGGTGTTGAAAGGTTTTCAACATGTCAACAAAGTTTTTCAAGTAAACTAAACCCTATTTCAAGCTTAGAGACAACCTACAATCAATTTTTTACAGATTTGACTTCATCAACCCGACAAGAAGGAAAGTGAAGATATGGAGCTACAGGATTGACCTTTGATTTCACAAAATTTTGGAGAAGGAATAATTCACTATCAGTGGTGAATGAGTCCCACCCTAAGACTAAAAAAGGTGATTCTATTAGATTCCAATTCCCAATAGTCAGAAACCAGTTTTCGGGTGTTTTTGTTAGTAGTAGGACTAATTCGCCATCAATGATGAATGAGTCCCACTAGTGATTTGTTGTGATTTTACTAGAATTCCAGAATCTTCTCAGATCTTCAATCTGCCTCCACGTGAACTCTTTTCAATCCCTTTCAATTTTAAGTTCATTTAGTTCATGTTTGCATATCTCACTATGTTTTCAAACATTGCATATTTCATATGTTTTGCATTGACTAATCAGTCAATTATATCATTTACATACATCTAGTTCATTGAATTTAATCTTAATAACAACATACGACCCCCTATTTGAGTGAACCACTTCAATTTTTGGGTTCTATCTCTCTCCTTTTAGGCGAAAGATCCTAAGAGTGCAAGAGAAGTGCATAAAACCTCAAAATTGTTGGTTCACTTCAAAAGACATTCAAGGGAAAATTATTCATTTTTTTCTATATAAATTCAAGATTAAACATCATGGTAAGGTATTTACTTCATTGTTTCATGTTTCATTACATTGTTTCATCATTTTGGTTTAATTACCTAGAAGGGGTTTGACCAAGGCAAACCCCCATGCCCTAACATCCAACATTTTTCTTTCTTGTCTTGTGTGTTTGCAGATTTAGAAATATTGGAGGATTATAAATAATTTAATATTGCATTGCAAAGTAGTTCAAGTCATCTCTTCATTGGATAAGTCAAAATACCCACAAAAAGTCACTTTCAGGCTTGAATATGATAGTTTTAAAATCAGACACTTAGAGAAGGAGAAAGTACAGAGCTAAGGCCCCTGTTTCCACCTTTAAATATTTAGAAATTTAAAAGTGGAATCATTATCCATGGATGGTTAAAGATTCCCACTTCTAGGCATGTTTCTGATTTTCTGCATTTTTAAACACCCATTTGTCCAAAATAGATACTAGAACAGTTTCACAGAACTAGGACTAATTTGCCCAAAATGGTGAATGAGTCCACCAGGCCTAAAATTCAGCATCAGAAACATTCCAAAAGTCATTTCTAGTCTCCATCCATATATTTGGTGCACACTTTCAGTTTGGTTCATTTCTATTTAGTTTTGTTCACATTTCTAGGTGTTTTTGCATTACATAATGTGTTTCCAAACAAGTCACATTTAAGTAGTTTTACATTCTTAATCAATCAATTTTATCAATTAGCTACATTTAGATCATTAAATTTAGTCTCAATTCTATCTTACATTCCTTAGTTTGAGTGAACCACCAAGATTTTGGGTGTGGGATCTATTTCTTTCCATTATGTGAAAGACCCTAATTGAGAAAAAGAGAGTCATAGAATTTCACACCCCTAAAATCCATGGTTCAATTTGGTTAACCTACTTTTATAATACTTTCTTTTCTGATTAGGAGTCCATCATCATCCTATAAATAGCTTGCATGCATTAGAGTTTGCATTGTTTTTCATTCTACGGTTTCCAAAACTTGCATTAGTGAAAGGCTCATTTATCTTGCATTTTTGCACATAATTTCCTTAAAATTTTCTGAATTTTTTCATCTCCATCTTAGGTCTACATCATAAAACATCAAAAAAATAAAAAATAAATCAAAATTTCTAATTTTTTTTCAAAAAACCCTTATTGAGACTCATTCGTGATGGTGGGTGAATCAGTCACTATTCAATTTTTTAATTGACTATTACAACATTAGAAACCTCATTTATTTGCCTCATCAACCTCCTAGTACCATATATTATATGTCTATAAATTTTTTGGAACATTTTTTTAATGCATCTAGCTCAAAAATGTCATTTTAGATTACTCATTCTTTAAATCACTTCAAATGCAAACATCCTTACATTTGAAAATGCTTACATTTCTAAAATTTTGCATAACATCAATAAAAGTACTTTTTACTTTTTCTTACACACTATTTCTATTCATAAAACTTTGCATAATTTTTGTAAAAGTACTTTTCATTCTTGCATATACATTGTTTACATTCTTAACGTGTTGCATAGATTGGATAAAAGTGTTTTGTATCTTTGCATATGCATTGTTCATATTGTTGAAACCTTGCATGAAATGGTTACATGTGCTTTTCATTCTTATCCAAATAATGCTAGTACCATACATATTTAGACATGTTAAGAAACATTTCCTATGCCCTTCCTATGAGAGTGTTTTAGTATTAAAAGATACTACAACTTGGGTCATTCCTAGAGGTCATACTTGTTCTTCAAATAATATCTCTCCTCTTGGTGATGAAGATATTTTAGTAGAAGAAATAAGTAATGATATTTTTAAGAAGCCTATTTTATTCTCTCCTTTTACCTCTCTTAGTGGACAAAACTTTCAAAACCAACGTAACACAACCTTAGATGATCATAACACTACAATTTATTCTTCTCCTACTATTTCTCATTGTCGTGAAGATGATACTTTGATGATAGAAAACCTATTCAATGAAGGTCATGAGAATCTTAGTTTTCCCCCTTCACCTAGAAAACCCTTATTAAGCAAGAAAATTAAACCATTGATCATTCTCCTACTTGTGATGAATTCCTTTTAGAAGAACCAACCTTAGAATGTAAAGAAAATTTGGTTTGTAGTTCTCCTCAAAACCCTCCTCCTAAGAAGGATATCATGATGCAAGATAAGAACCACAATAATGATATAGACTCTCACTTGCTAAGGGATGTTAACATAATTATTCAACCTCAACTCATCCTTTACCCCCCTTCATATAAACATCCAACTCAAAACAAACCCGAACTCATCCTCTACCCACCTCAGAATAATGTATCGTAGCAACTAAGTTATAATACCGTTTCTCATACATATAATGCTCAAAATAATATGTAATCATCGCAACCAACCCCAACACCCTTACCTTTACCTAATCCTATCCTATCTAAACCTATCTTCCCAGGTCTTCCTAGTGGAAATGAGTATAATCTTGTTGAACAACTAAAGAATACTCCTGCTAAAATCTCATTATGGGACCTTATTCAAACCTCCCCTCACTATCACAACTTGATCTAATCAGCCTTGCAACAAGTTCCTATCCCTTCTAATACACAACCAAATGATAAAGCATCCATGATTCAAGCCATAAATGCTAACATTGTTTTCCACCAAAGTGAGCTTCCTCATTTGGAAGTGCGAAAACAAAATGAATCTTTTATGATTATTGTTCAATACAAACAAAAAGGGATTAAGAGAACTCTTGTAGCTACTAGTTCCATTGTTAATCTCTATGGAGTGAACCTTCTAAAAATATTTGGTGTCGATAAATCAAATATTCAACCCAACCCTTTATCCATGAGGGGATTTGATAATATAAGTAAACAACTACTTTGTTTGATCACGTTACCTATTACAGTTGAGGTGGCCATTGGAAACACCAATCCATGTTATGCCTAATGATATCACATATAACCTTCTCTTAGGTAGACCATGGATTCATGCAATGAATGGTGTGCCTTCTACTCTTCATCAAAAAATGAAATACATCTGCAACAACAAAGTGTACACGCTTGAAGCTAACCCTCATCCAAAAAATTGTTTAAACATTGAGAAAAACAAAGAGAATCCTTTGAACACATTAACACCAACCACCCAAGTGGACCCGGGTCAAACCACAATAGTGGTTTACAAATTTTATGAGGAAGGAAATTTCATTTTTTTCCTTTTCCCCAAACTCAATGGGTTCGGTCGAACTCAATGGTTCGACCGAACCCCCAAACCCTAGCCAAAAATATTCTTATTTAAAGGGGTTTGGTCGAACATGTGTTCGACCGAACCCCCTTACATAAGACATAAAAAAAAAAAATCATTTTTGATTGTCATTTTCGCTTTATGTAGTTACTTTCCATGTGCTTGTGCCTTCGGCAAACCGAGACCATGATCTGCAAATGGTGAACAAACTAACTTCATCTCTCCGGTGAACACAAACTCAACTTCGGCTCTCCAAATTTCATCAACCCAACTTGCATATCGAGCACCAGGATTGTCAAATTTGAATTTTGTAGAGTTCAAAATGCATTTGTTTATTAAATTTCAAAACCCTAAATGCAAAATTTTTCAAATTTGTTGAATTGAAACTGCATTTTTTTGAAAGTTTCTAAAGCATTTTCAACATACACTATTTCTATGATACATTTCTACTCTGTCAAAAAATTAACATGCCCTGTCTATGCTTCCACATTTTGCATACATTTTTACGAGGGCACCTCCAATTTATTTGAGGCATTATATCAAACAGTTCATGGTAATTTTTTATGGAGTATGATAGAAATAGTGTTTCCATTGTATGCACCCTATATCAAAAAATTCATTAACAAATTTATTTGAGGCATTATATCAAATAGTTCATGGTAATTTTTGATGGAGTTTGATAGAAATAGTGTTTCCATTGTATGCACCCTATATCAAATAGTTCATTAACAAATTTATTTGAGGCATTATATCAAAAACACTATTGGAAATTTATTTGACGCATTATATTAAAAACACTATTTCTACCATACTCCGTCAAAAACACTATTGGAAATTTATTTGAGGCATTATATCAAACAGTTCATTAAAAAATTTATTTGAGAAATTATATCAAATAGTTAATGATATAAAGTTTCTAGGGTGCATACAATGGAAACTTGGATAAAATTCTTCAAATTTTTCCTTTGAGTCTTATGACATTACTCCAAAAATGGTTGGTGAACTAAATGTATGAATCGAAGAATAAATTTAGAAGAAAGAAACTAGATTGTTTGAATGAAATGTATAATAAAATAGTTCTATTAGGATTAGAAGGAATGAAGGTATTATAAAATTTTCTAGTATTAGAAAAAAATAAAAATATGTCCACTTTACTATATATATATTTAAAACTATTTTTCATATATCCATCTTAAAACTATTAAAAATTAAATTACATAAATCAATTTTAAATTTGTACAAAGAAATAAATGACTTTGACTAAGAGCGATTATTTAACATATAGCTATCCTCTTTGCAAAATCCAATTTGATTTGAGATATTTATGGACAAAAAATATGGGTGAGCATGAGGTAAGTAAGAAAGAATAACCTTAATTTATATCTTCCCTCATCAAATAATTTCATGTTTAAAGAGTTTCTTAAGGGATATCCAATTATGAAAAACTATTATATACTTGAACATATAACTATATTAAAGTATATCATGAATAAATTGAAAGGATAAAGAGTAAATCACTAAAAACACATGCATAAATCATAGAAGTAAATTGATTAATATAAGGAGATTCAAGTGGTTGGATAATTTTTTCCAAGGAGCGGAAGAGGTTAAGAAGGAACCATCAAATAAATATAATATTTTAAATACTTCAAAAGAAAAATACATTTCTCCCTGCTCTAAATTGAAATGGTATTCCTTCTAAGTTGATAATAATTGAAAAAGAAGAAAATAATCATTATGAAGATCAAGTACCATTGATAAGTTTTAATAGATCAAATAAAATATTCAACAACAAAAGAAAAAATATAAAATAGTTAATGATAAAGAAACAACTACA
This sequence comes from Sequoia sempervirens, assembly GCA_007258455.2. Lineage (NCBI taxonomy): Eukaryota > Viridiplantae > Streptophyta > Pinopsida > Cupressales > Cupressaceae > Sequoia > Sequoia sempervirens. The sequence continues at coordinate 194,220,602 of VDFB02086081.1, read as the reverse complement.
ACCAAGCTACTATGTTATAAATTCTCCTCTTATGTAGTCTTCATGTCCCTATAAATTGTGGCCTCCTTGTACAAATTAGCTATTGATCATCATAGTGAAAAAAAATTAACATTTTGAAATGGTTAAAGATTATTATCATTTTTATTTGTATAAGTATAATTATTATGGGTTCATTTCTCCTCTCCTACTCTTCCTTTAATAAGGTTCTATTTTACAAGCGTCATATAAATGTTAGGGTTTTAACTTCTAAAAATTGAATAGTGTCAACTTAATCTCATTAGACAATTCTCCCCTAGTATTAATGGGGCCAACTTTTTATCTATCAAACTCGGCTATGTTTACATTGAATAAGAATTTGATACCTTTATCTTGATACTTGAACTAAGATATCTTGGCTCTAATTTTAGTAATTTTAAATCTAAAAATTATTGGTGACATATCCATTCGTGTTTAGTTTTAATCATTTATCATTGCAATTAATTATTACAAGGATATTCTTGAAGCTTGTATTCCATCCCCACCATTTTTATTCTAAATATTTGACATTTTCTTTCAACTTAAAGTCTAAATTTTATCCTTAATGCTATACATATTTTTCTAGGATAACACATATTCATTATATTTAACTAAATGTGTTCAGGCATAGAAGAAAAACTTTCAATATATCTTTAATAAAACTTTGATACCATCAAGATAATCCCACCTTTCATTGCATTAATTATCAAGGTTAACTAACCCTTCCTCTTTACATGCTTTTCAATTAGAGTATCCTCTAGTAAAAATAGAAACATTAATAGTGTGGTTATCAAATAGTGTCTAGGGATGCACACATCACTATTATTAATAAATTATAAGATTGTAAGAAATGTTTATGGAAGAAATAACTATCTAATAGAGAATATAATGTATTAGTTACCATATCTAACTATTACATATTTTAAATAAAGCCCCTTTAAAATCTATCTTATTGCCATTTAATGAGTCAACTAGGTTCAAAATTATTTTCATCTTATTCCCCCAAAATTCATCACCTTTACAACAAAAACTTGATTTCATCTAATTTACCTTATTTATTCTCATATCATATTAAAATCACCACCTTAAACTCTAAGAAATATTTGGTAACTTATTTATTTTATCTTCATTTAGAAAGGGGTGTGAAAGGGATTTAGAACCTTTTAAAGTTTCTTTCAAAATAACTAGGAATATTTTATTCATTACCTTTCTTGTTGCTTTTAGGATTAGTGTTATGAATTTTGTGCCTTCATTCTTAAAAATTATTATATCAATTCATTTAGCATTTCCATGATATTTTTATATGGGAAAGGTCAACATACAATGAGGTAGACACTTTCCATTTTTTTTATTCCTTAATTAGTTCTTTCTAGGGAAACTTTTAGTATTTTCAAACACCTTACAAAAATATGATAAATGTGTGATTATTTTTCTTTCCACTCTATAAATTTGTGATGTGCTTGGATATATAATTGAGATGATTCACTCATAATGTACAATGATAAAAATTTAGTATATATGAAAGACATATTTTCTCGACATGTCAAACTACCATTCTACATAACTCTTACATGGAAATAAGAATATTATTTTATTTTAAGTAAAGAAATTGGGTGTACTCTATCTTGAAAATTACTAATTAATTTTGAATTATACACTTATAATTTAAAATAAGAGCATCGTTTGTAACATGGAATAGACAGGTTAATTTTAATGAAATAAAATATGTTTTTATATTAAGAAAAATTTACAAATATATGGAACTCATACATTGAGAAATTGACTAAGATGTAACTTTGTATGAGAATTAAGATGCTCAAATAATTTATATACCTTCTTTCAATAATTAACATTAGAAATTAATACTTGGCTCATATTGTATACCCACCTCCCAATGGTCTTGGAATGGATGCATTTAGATGGAGAAGGATTTCAAAAGGCTCATGGTACTTGTGGACCCCTCAAAGGCATGACATATAACACATGAACTTTATTTATGAAATTTGGTCTTTTGTTGTTGGCTTCTAGTATGAATGTTATCTATAAGGTGGAATTCTTAGTTAAGACTCAATCTTCCATTGTTGGTTTCTAGTGTGATTATACAATATGCTCGCCAAACTGTATTAATTTCTAATGTTAATTACTCAAAGAAGGTTTTGTTTCATAAGAAGAGACCTATGTTCACATATTCCAAGGCATGTTATTATCCACAATGCATGATACTTCTTCACATATCTACCAAGTTCTAAACAGATATAGATCTGCCATTTCCATGGAGGAGATTGATGATTTAAAAAGAAAATATCATGCCATTTCTTTCTTGAGAAGTCATGTTTGCATTCATGATTTGAAACTTCCATCTTCATCCAAAAAGAATTTTTTTTATTGTTATGTGCCTGATATTAAAACAAATCAAAACCTTCATTTGAGCATGATCGCCAACACAAAGGTAAACAAGTGGAAACAAAAGAAATCTCAGTTAATGGCTTTCAACATGTTGGTGGAAAATCTGCATCTTTTTGAAAGTGGATTCCTATCTTATTAGTCTTATGTTTAATAAGGTTTTGTAATCTCCATTATGTTATGTATTCAGGTCACGGGTATATCTGGTATGATGTCTTCTTCTGGTATTTTGGGTGCATAAGAGAATGTGCATATGTACTGATGTATTCAACCAATGTGCTTTTGTAACATTGTAATCAAACAATTGGTCATTTGTACTAGGACCTCACTGGTCTTTTTGATATTTTGTAAAATTTGTTACTCAGACTACAACTGGGGGTTTTCTTGCTAGTTCTTTCCCACCAGTATGTCCACCTGAACCAGCTATATGTAAAATATTATATATAAAAAAAATTATAAGTGGTCTCCCACCTTTGTTTAAAAAAAAAAGTTCTTGTAAATGTCCACATCTTTTTCCTTGATACAGTTGCTATTTCTTAAAAGATTTCTTATGATTTTTCATAATGTTGGTCAATACTTTACTATAAGTATTCTATAGTCATGCTCTTAAATTTCATAAGAATATGTCATAAGAGGGTTTCATCTTATAAAGATATAATAATATTATATGCATTTAGAACATCTTAGACACCTCCCTTGAAGCATTCAACAAATGACAAATAACTACCAACACAAAGTGAGATGCCTCATTTCCTAATATGAGGAAAAAATAATAAATCAAAATATTAGGATGCAAGGTTGACCCACCTTTCCCAATACTTGGCTAAGTTTATCATCTATTGAAGAGTAGATCCCAACAACAATTGTGCTTAGTGCTTACAGTTACTAATCCAAGGAATACCTATTCATTTTTTCTTTATTGTACATGCCTAATGACTCCTCATCTCAAGTTAAATTGTGGGAATGGATTTTTATGCCCTCCCTATGACTAAATGGCTACAAGGAGGTGAATATGATATGGTGGAAAAAACCAAGATACAAGTTGGTTTAGTTCTCATAAACTCTCTAAAAAATAATTGAATTCCTATATCCTAACTAGAAATACCATGAGGGGTTTAGATCCCATTTTAGACAAAAAAATTTCTTAGATTGATCACTAGCTCACTTGGACCAACTAAAGAGATGGTGAACTAAGTGAAACTTAGTTGTATTGATAGATTAAAACTTAGTTATTTCTCTTTCCATTGTCCCCTCTCCACAAAACACCCTTATTTAAGTAGATTCTATTGAACCTATCTCACATATCACCTCCCAGTTCTTTAAACTTTTCAAACTTCTTATTCCTCATATCTAATAATCTATCCTTCAAGCTCAACATTTCAAACCTCAATCAAATTGATCACCTTGCTTCCCTAATATACCTTTGGTTGATGTTCCTAGACCTCATGAAAATGGTAAGTGGATACAATTGTGGAATGATGCGATTAAATCTATTGCACTACCTTACTATGATCTTACAATAAGAATATGGCTAGAAAGAGATCTAGAATGGAAAAAAAATATGGAATGATGCGATTAAATATATTGCCTCATTGAACTACCCACGATTTCTCATAACACATGGTCTATACCCAAACAATGACCAGATTCCATTGTATTTTGTTTAGCAGTTGTATGCTAAGGTCCATTTGGGCCTCAAAGTTAACTACCTGGACATTCCACCATATGTTGGTTAGGGGTGTGGCAGGATTGCTGATAGGCCCACCTATCATCGAGCAGATAGACCACCCCCAGTGTTTAGGGTATTGGTTGGTGAGAGGTCTTCTTCTCTCACCCTAGCTCTAGCCCCCATAGCAGATGAGGTTGTCGTTGCTTCCCAAAAGGAAGCAATTGACACTGTAGGTGACATTGCGGCTACCACCACTAGGATATCAGATGATCGTGTAGGTCAGTATTTGATGTCCAAACATTCCCAATCCATGCCATTTTCAGCATAGTGGACCACCATGGATCCTTTTATAGTGGTTGCCATCCCTACTCCTACACAGCTTGATGCACTTACAAGAGATATGTCACGCATGACTCTGCATTGTTTGGTTGAGGACCTGTTGGAGGCATATGCAAACATTGCATTAGATAATGGGATCAACATAGAGCATGTTAGAGATCATTTGAGATGCAGAGGTCGTTCAGTTCCAGGATCCCATCACTCTCACCCGAGCACTAGTGCACATCAAGATCCACCTACAGTTCATTCGGTAGCTGCACAAACTATGGGTTTTACTGATATGTTGATTGGTTTTGGTTCATCATCGCTGATGCCATCTCACCTTCATAGTCCTCTACATTCATCATTTCTGGCACGACATGGGATAGATCAGATGGATGTAGATGTTGATTCCTCACTTGACCGTTTGGTGGATATGGTGGAGGTGACTATTTTAGAGGACTTAGGTCATCCGATATCAGATGATATTCATGTATGTGTGCATGTGCATGTTTCAATTATTTTTTTATTATTATTATTTTTTTAACTAGATATTCATGTAAGTTGATATATATATGTATATGTATTGTTACAGGTGGACATACCTCATATCACTCCTAGACTTAGTCCAAATCATGTGCATGATCAATGTGACTCTGTGGATGAATCTGCTGCCAGTGGACATGTGAGTTTTTCATTTTTTATATAATCACATGTGTATATGTGCATGCAATATTTATGTATGCATAGATCTAGATTGATATTTAAAAATACAAGTTCATTTAAAAATAACTTTCATAAAATTTATTTAATATAAATTATATGTATTTAACACATCCTGTACAAAATTTTATTTGTAGGGCTCAACACATCCATTAGAGTAGGACCGTTCTCATTCAGATGGCCATTCGACTAGGAGTAGACATTCATATTAGGCCATGCACACTAGATTTTTGATCTTTACCACATGCATTTGCTTATACATGATGATCTTTAGTATTTGAGATTTGATGATCTCTAACTTACATTTGCTTATTTTTTGATCTTTAGTATTCGACATTTGATGATCTTTAATTTATATTTTGCTTATATGATATGTACATATATTTTATTATATGATATATACATACATTTTCCTCTTTGCTTATAATATGTGTTATGTTTATATGTATTGAATCCCTTTACATGTATGTACATGTGTTTGCTTATGTTTTAAACATGTTAACACATAATATATGTATGCATTTTCTTTAAATATTTAATATACATACATGTTTTCTTATTTTATGATCTCTTACAACTTACATTTCCTTATATTCAATATACATTTGATCTAGTTCTAGTAGAATTTTAGGGAAATCAATGCCACTTTATAATTAAGTTCATTCATATTGATCACAATAAATATTTTTTTAAAAATGACTTAAGCAACATGAACCATTGAGTTGAGAACAAGATATATAATCTTTTTGACAAGTAACTTGAAATTCAATTCAAATATAATGAAGAAAATTTAATTCAAATTATACCTATATTATACATTTTTGACAAGTAACTTGAAATTCAATTCAAATATAATTAAGAAAATTCAATTCAAATTATACCTCTAATATATATTTTTGACACTTTAACAAAATTGTAAAATTACTAGATATGTTGTCCATACCTATGAATTAAATAACAACAAACTCCACAATGAAATAACTTGTTTGTTTACTACTTGATTCATTTAAACTAGGATCTAGTTATTCCATGTACACTAGAATAATTTTTTCCCATCCTAGATATGCATATAAATAAAAGCTTATTTTTCATTATTCTGGATATCAAATTCCAAGATTAATTGTCATTTATATCACTTGGAGCAAAGATTTTGGAGAAGTTTTTGCACATTTATCAAGGAGGGAAATATTGGAGGTCGACAACTTTTCATTTTTATCAATCAAGGAAAAATTTGGACGATAATTTAACTAAGTTGGTAGAGGACTTGTTTTGAGTCATCTTTAAGTTGAAGAAGAAAATGGGACAACGAATAAAAAGAAAAAATGCATCTCAACGAAAATTGTCAAAAGAAGAACATAAGAGGCATGAACAAAACTTGGGAAATTATCATAGAAAGAAACAAGGTACATGCTTGTTTCTTCTCTCTCTCACTCTCAAGTGTGTGTTTAAAATTGTATGTGCATACATTTTGCATTGGCTTTCTTATTAAAATTAGAAATGTTTAATGTATGACCATTTTTCAACTTACAATACCCCAACTTAAAATGTACTCTTAAACTAAAATATTGTACATTAAATCCTTCCCTACAAACCTTACACTTATCTTTTACCAATACCTTTGTTTAATGTTTTTGTCATCACATTATCATTGTTCGGTATTGCATCTACACAATTTTCTCTTTACTTTATTCATGAAGAAAATGATAGTGTACTTCAATACATGCTTAGTTCTCCAATGAACCTTAAATTTTGTGTCCCTCACTATGCCACTTTGATTTTCATAATTTTTTCAACCACGTTAATTATTTTATGGATTAGCAAATTCTTGTATATTCTAACTTTGCACTTTGAAAGTAACCATTATTTTTTCTTAATTATTCATGAAACTACACCTTCATGTACAATGAAGTAGCATTCTAATGTTGATATTTGGTGATCAATATACCCTATCCAATCTACATTGCAACATCTAATTATCTTAAGATTTTTCTAAACTCCCATTGAATTTAATCTAATGATCAATAGTTCCTTTAAAAAAATATTTTTTAAATATTTTAATAAATTCCCAATTCTAAGCTCTAGAATTATTTGAAAATTAGAACTCAAATTATACTTAAAGCCAATGCAATGTGAGGTTTTCTAGAGGCTAACACATGTATACATCAAAACTCAAGCTATATGGTGCCAAGGAATAATTATTTTATTTTCATCACTTCAATGTTCTCAAATTATTTTTATGTTTTATGCTCTAGGGATTCCTCAAGCTAGATTCAAGCCAAATCTAGATATTGGATCAAAGAAATTTGTTGAAGAACACATGGACGTTGAAGTTAGGGAGGAGACCCAAGTTCAAACAATGCTTGTTGGAGAGGGGTTGAGATCACTTCCTTCTATTGGTATGGATGAGCATATAAAACTAGCACACAAACTTCTCTCACTTATAGCATCATGTTTTATTGAAGTTTGTTTGCTTGCATACATAAACTTCACTTATATAACATCATCTCTCACTTTTGTTTGCAAAATATTTTGTGACATGTAGGAAGGGCTCAATAAGTAGGAAGTTTTCATGCTCAAGTCGAGCCAAATCTAGACATTGGATCAAATGAATCCGCTCAAGAATGCATTGTCCTTGAAGATAGGGAGGAGGCACAAGTTCAAACAATGGATGTTGGAGAGGGGTCGGGTTCACTTCCTTCTACTAGTATGGATGAACATATAAAACTAGTTGAGAAGGTGAGGAAACAAATTTCTCATAGAAATTTAGATCATTTACTTGAAATGGATATGGACAAACTGAAATATTATGCCAACCAACATTATAATAAGAGAAAGAGGTCAATGACTAAATATGTAAATGGAATGATCAATCATCTTGATACACTTGAAAAAACCCAATTGTTATCACGTTTACTTCTTCGTGATGATCTCAAAGAGTCATTACAATTGTTGGGTGTACATTCGGCATCAAATAAGAAGAAACACATGGGATTACAAAAGGATATTGTTCAAAATGTTAAAAAGGGTTTAGATTCCATTGGGAAAGGATCTTGATCAGTGGATAAGGCCACTACAAGAAGGGTGATGTTGACATCTATTGTACATCAAGATATGGCAAGAAAAATAAAAATGTCTGCACTTTCAACTGAAATTGGTTATAGTAGAACCACATTGATAAAATATGAGAAAAAGAGAAAGTTCTTGGATGAGATTTTAGAAGGAAATTGGGAAATTATGTGTAGAGCTCCCCGTTCTCATAGGATTGAAGATGTTGTTAGGAACTTGGTCTCAAGTTTTTGGCATGATCAGACTCGTCCATCATCAAATACTAGAGATGTTATGAGACACAAGATTGGACCTAGTATTTATGAAAATCATATCAAACATTGGCTAGAAATAACACAATTTGAGATGTATATGAAATTTTGTAATGCATATCCTCATATAAAGATTGGGAAAACAATGTTTCAAAGGTTAAAGCCATATTATGTGAAGATAAACAGGTTTTTTGAAACTTGTTGTCATTATCATATTGAATTTGATCTCTACTATCATGTGTTTTGAAAGATGAGAGAAGAAAGATGTGGGTTTCAAAATGCACCTCCTAAACATGCAAGTTTGTTCATAAAGTCTATAATATGTGATCATGAAAATGGACCTCAAATAAACTGCATAAAAGGAATTTGTGAGACATGTGGAAATTTGGCTAAATTTCCTTCAAGAATTGAGGATATTGACCTAACAAAGACAGTAAATTGCAAGAGGTAAGTATTATTTTTAGAGAGTTTATTTGTTTCAATTTCTCATAGATTGTTATTTGGATTCTCTTTGATGTAATGTTTCATTGATCAAGTGTGTTTTATTAGTTATTCACATATTTTACTGACACAGGTACAAGTATGTAAAGTTGCAAACAAATTTTGGGAAAAACAAATCTATGTAGAAGAGGAGATTCCCATTGAAAATTTATGGAAGATTTTCAAAAATTGATACAACCATACATACATCATTCATTTTTTGCTAAGTGGCAAGCACAACAATTCCAAACATTGATAGATACTTTCCCACGTGGAACAGTTCTATCAATAGTTGACTTTGCCGAAAATTACTCCTTCGTACATCAAAAGGAGATTCAATCAAAGTATTACTTTTCAAAGTAGATCACTATTATGGTTCATGTGTGTTATCGACATGCACAATCAAAATTGGATAGTGTTGAGAGTACAGATGAAGAACGAGCCATTAAGAAAGAATATCAATTTTATATTAGTGATGATAAAGAGCATGCCACACTTTTTGTCCAACATCGCTTTACAATATTTTTTGAGAATTTGAGAAGCAGGGGTGTAAAATTTGAAAATCAATTTGTATGGTCAAATGGATGTGTGACACAATTCAAATCTTCACGGCCATTCTATGCACTTTTTAGATATCATAAAATCTACAAAATACCACATGTTTGGAGTTTTTTTGAGAGTGGGCATGGAAAGGGTGAGCATGATGGAGCAGGAGCTTGCATCAAATGAGTTATCTAGAAGATTGTCTAGACAATGCACATGATGATGTTGAATGGTGCAAGAAACACTTTGCATCAAATGTGGTCAACACATCTTCAAGAACAAACCGACACATTCCACATAGAGTGTTTTGGGAGATATCGGGTACATGTATAAATTACATTAAATCAAAAATTTGAATTTATTTAAATTTAAA